>OX101789.1:6644219-7244219 GCA_944452715.1 Ophion slaviceki
TTGATGAAGAAGCAAGTATAAACTTTCCATCGTGACCGCGACTCTGACATTGGCCTACAGATGCATTATACATTAGTGAATCTCGCCGGCAGACGGCGTACAACTTTTCTTGTACTAGCCTCTACACAGCCACATCGTCGATTTTCCCTCTGGTATAAATGGACCATCAGGAGAATATTCGCAAATACGTTCCATATGTAGTTGCTGCATACTCTACCGTCCTGTGGAATGAAAACTTATCCGTTGCACTCTAATCTGTATTTTTTTTATATAGATTTAGGATGCAAAAATCATTTAAACGATTTTCGGAATCTTCATTACACGTCTACAATCTGAACCCACAAAAAAGATTTTGAATGATAATAACAATGTGGAAGTAAGAAAAATATGAAAGGCCGTCTATTGCATTCCAACGATGACAAGAGTATTAAATCTTCCCCATCATGGTATTGATACCACGATGGACAATATTTAATTTGCTTTTGAAAGTCGTCTGTTTTAGAGGTGCTTTTTATTAGGGGAGTTTTTTTAGGCATGCTTTTTATTAGGGTATTAGCTATTTTATTAGGGGAGTGAATCGGGTACCCGATTCACTCTGGTACCCTGTTCGGTGTTCGGGTCGGGTCGGCTACCCGACGGGTCACGTTTTTGCATTACCCGCCACTATCGGGTACCCGAATTTGGTAATCGGGTACTCTCAAATTTTTGGTACTCGTAAACGTCGAGTACTCTTAAACTTCGAATATTCGTAAACGACTCGGAGATCCGAATTTATTATTTATATTCATTTTTATTTTTTATTCAGGTGTATCGACCAAATAATGGGAGATAACGAAAACTCGAAGAAGGCGATAAAACGAATGAATGATAATACCGTAAAAAATCTGTTTTCGTCTCACTTTTCTATCCTGTGTGAGTGTGTGTACGTACGTGCGAGTGTGTGTGCGTGTGTGTGTGTGTGTTAGGGTGGACTGAAAAACGGTCACTTTTGGCGGATCGTATCGTAATACCGCGGGAAAGTTGCGTTTCGGCATCACTAAAAAGTGTGCGAAAGGAAAAAAATGTACAATAAATATTTGCTGTTCCGGCGAACGCCTTAAAGTTTTGAATTTTTTAACGTGGGTTTTAAATGGAGAAAAAACCTAAAAAGACCAAGATTCAACGCCGCGCGTTTATTCGAAGCGAGAAGAATGTAGCTTCCATTTGACATTTTAAAACTGAAAATATCTTGATTGGTTTCAGAGATATAAGCGCTAAAAGAACAAGTTTTACCTGGGAAAAAAATTAAAAATGACGAAAAATTAATTTAAGAAGAACGAATCGCCGAAATTACCAGTAAGAAGAATGAATTGCAGAAATTACCAGCACTAGACAGAATTAACGAAAATTCGACGAAGAATCTTGCTTTTACTCAGTTTTTCGATATTTCCTGAAATGCGAGTGTCTTAAAAGAAGTTTGTCGGAAAAAAATGGTAGATATATACATAACAAAAATACTAAAATTATTAAATAAATTATTTGTATTTCTTATGAACTCCAACCTATCGGCGAAGGGTAGAGAACATAAAGCTGGAGAAACGGCTACCGAAACGGACGAAAGTCCGTTTCCGTGGCGCTATCTATACTATGAAACGAAATTTAGTTCCAGCAACACGACTTCTCGAGTACCCGACGTGAGACGAGTACTCGAAAAACTCGGGTACTCGATAAAGTTCGAGTATACCCGTCTGATCACCCGAAAAAATTCGGGTACCCGAAAAACTCGGGTACCCGATCGGATCATAGTTTAATTACCCGACCCGACCTGACCCGACCAATTCTGATACCCGCACACCCCTACTTTTTATTATACTAGTTGAAGAAAATATACTTAATGGCAGAACTGAAGACCCTCCCGAATACATTTACATTTAGCAACTGACGAATGTATAAGCGTTATGTGCGCAGCCAATTGAGGGATAAGGTTCCGAAAAGCTCCCCCACGCCGATCGAGCTGAAATGTTGCACAGACCTTCCTTTTAATAATCTGAGAGAACCCTTAAAATGATTTTTGGTGACTAGCAATAGTTTTCGAGATATCGAATTTTGAAAGTTATTTATTTGACTGCGTTCCTACTATATCTATACCGAAGACACTCAGTTCTGGCTATACCTATATATGTGATCGCGCTCTCCCGTTTGTTTGGGCTCTTCATCTATGGAAATGGCAAGATCTTCACCTGTGGAAATGGAATGTGAAACATTCGCAGAAAGATCCATTTTCAGAGTTATCGAAGGAAATAGAGCGCGCTTATCCAGGTAAGTGAAGTGTTTTAAGCCTCCCACAGAGCAGCCATCGGAACAAATTAGGGAATATAAATATGAAGTGTATGGATAGTAAATCCATAATTATAATAGAAAATAAAATTATTTTCAAAATCCAGAAAAATGTTAACTACAAACTATGTCCAAATTTTATCATGCCTCAATATGGTCGATTAGTATGGAAGACAATTTGTACAAATTGTACGTTCCATCCATGGCGGAAAATTCTAGCGAAGTACCATGCAAGATTACCGCAGACAAAAGAAATAAAAAGTCAACACTGTGTCGCGCAGCGAAACTCCTAGCGCTCCAGTCGGAATGTACATGAGACCTATTTTCGCAGGCCAGCACATCACCAATTTTTTTATGAGTTCTTTGGATTACCAGGAATGTACCCTAAAGTTTCCCCCATAAAGAATTGTATTTTGCGACCACCACAGATTGTTTTAAAAAACTCGGTTTTTTAATGATATATTTTTTGGAATTCGTTTTATCGTAAAATGCTTCCTACAAAAGTTGTGCGTAATGATGTTAGTTTAACGGCAAATCACGGGTGAACGAAAAAGAAATGTTTTTTGCATGTACTTCGATTGTTAATGAACTAAGTGTTCTGAAACTCAATCAGCATCTAGAAGAATCCCCGAAAGATATCTTTAAATTGTATTGAGCTAGGTCATATATTTAACGAGGAATTACCGATTTACGTAAGTCCGCACCTCCTTATAGCAAGTGATCCAAAAGGGCCACATGGGAAAAAACAAATTTACGTGATTGTTATTAGCGTGTACATTCAAGATCCAATGCGAAAAAATTATTTTTATGATAACATTTTTTTTTTGGAGATTAACACTTTTGGCTTACAAACAAATTCAATTATGTACTCGAATGTTCAGCCTACTTAGAATGTTCTTTCAAATTCTTGTAGGTCTCTGTGGGACGCGCAGTTTCCAAAAATAGTAACTGGTTATCTTCATTGAGGTCGTCCATTAATCATGTGAGGTTTTTTAGGCCACTCTTTGAGCTCCCCTCCCCCGCGGTTATATGTGGTGAGGTTTCCAGCCTCCCCACCCTCCGCCCGCATCACGTGTATTTTTTTGTTAAGAAATGTCAGACACAAGCGATAGGGCGTACGCTATTTGGTTGTCAAAAACGAAATAATATATATTGTCAGTATATTTAAATAGCATTGTCCTAGGACCATGGGTTCATTTGCGTGTTTTCTACAGTAACAAATGGACAAGCCTTTTGTGGATCAGATGTAGGCACTTCACTTTAAATAGGTGGCCAGTCGAAATTAAATAGAACTAAAAACTGTTGTTTAGGTGACTTTTTAGGCACAACCAGGGGGTTGAAACCTTCTTTTTTTAGTTCTACCTCTCCCCCTGGCGCTAGCAGTTATCTTATAATATTCTTATTGCGCAGGCGCAAGGCCCGCACGGCGTACATAGCGACCGTAAACATGCATAGCCCTTGCGCGCGCTTCAGGTTGGATGAGTTAAGTAGCGCTCCGAGTGGCAGAGTAAGACACTAAAAATGCGGTCATTTTCCGTATAAAAATTTCAAAAGGTGCCGGCCCCCGTGGCACAACTAGCCTGTTCAATAGCGCACAGCGGATGCTCTTCGGTTTACGCAGTCACACAAAAAAATACACGTGATATGTCACAACACCCCCCCCCCCCAGCGTGATCAATCGTGATGTTATCCAAATCCTCCCCCTATTTTGGCCTCACGTGATTATTGGGCGCGCCCTTACAAGGAGAGATAAAATAATTTTTACGTTTCTTCAATGTATTATTGTTGTTACCAACATTTTCGCATTTTTCAAATGCGTGAGCATTCCTCATAGCTTTAGGAATAACATGCAATATGATAAAACGCGATGGAGTGTTTAACGCAATGCACATAAAGATTGAAGCCGATCACACGCGCGCGAAATAGGGAACGGCGTCGTCGGTGCGACCGGGCGGCGTGTACCACCTCCGCCGCCACGGCACCCCGCGCGCCCGGCTTAGTTAATTATTTCAATATCTCCCTTAGAAATGGTCGTAGGGAGATGTTTTTTCTCTTAATGCTGCGTATTTTTTTCTCGCGCATTCGAAGAATTTGTTTATAAGCAAACATTTTTAATCTTCGAAAAAAAATCACTTGCGCATTTGATCTTGAATGTATACGCTAATGACAATCACTTTTTATTGTTAAACTATTGTTAACGTAGGATTACGTAGGATTGTTAAACTAACAATCCTACGTAATTTTTGTATAGGACTTATTTTATAGGTGACGTCATTTCGCACAACTTTTGTGGGAAACATTTTCGGATAAAACCAATTCCAGAAAAGATATCATTACCAAACCGAGTCTTTTTTTAACAATCTCTGGTAGTCCCAAAACACGATTTTATATGGGGGAAACTTAAGAGTACATTCCTCGTAACCCAAAGAACCTGCAAAAAAATTGGCGACGTGCTGGCCTCCGAGAATGCAAGACGTTCGAATTTCTGTACATTCCGACTGGGCTATAGTGAGCCTTGGTGACCGGCCCCGTAGCGATGGTAAGTCAAATAAGCGTAAGATGGTAACGTAAGCGATGGGCGAGCTGTTGCGTAGCTACACTCAGAAAAAAGATTTATTGTGTTCTAATAAATTGACACATTAGAACATAATTCATTAGAAATAAAAAAATGTTTACTCGTATGGAGACAGTTTTTATGTGATTGTAACTACAGCATTTATTCGGCGTCACCAAATATGTTTTTTTACGTGCCGATTTTTCACATCAATTAGAAGCCATATTTAAAATAGAAAATTTGAATAAATATTTCCTCAAATCAAATAAATACTACTTTCCAATCACGAAAACCTCTTATTTCGCGACGATGATACTAATGCGCGCATGCGCACTTTGCCCTTCAACGCGACGGGCCCGACAGTAGACCGCTCGTCAGATGTAGCTCACGCATATGCTTACCATGTAGCTTCTTCCTACGCCAATGCTTTTGGCACAAGTGTCAGTGTTGCGTTTCGGAAGTGAGAAACTCGAAAGTGAGGAATGATTTAAGTGTAAGTAAGAATATAAAGTGAGAAAAAACCGTTTAAGTGAAAAAATAATGACGGACGAAATGATACAATTCCTCGAAAAAAAACCAGCTGAGGGATTATGAAGAATCCTATTAGATTTTAAGAAAAACTCTATTTGTCGGATATAAAACACCTATTTCTTCTAATTTATATATCCTATTAGATGTTAAGAAAAATTCCTCGTAAATCTTAAACATAAACTTAAATAAAAAAATGTCTTAGTTGTTAATAAAATCGTAGTAGGCCGACATACGAGTAAGAAAACTTATTCGCCGGGAGACAAACTTCTTTGTCCTTAATAAATCTTTTTTCTGAGTGTAGACGAAGATCCGCATAAAGCGGAGGGCGCGATCACATATATAGGTGTAGCCAGAAGTGAGCCTTTCGGTATATATATAGTAGGATCATACCCAGATAGACGGATGTACCTCATACTGGCATCATATGTACATCATCACTGCGGCATAGAAAGTCTCACAGCTGTGTATCCCTTATGAGTGCTCCCGTTGAAGTCATATTTGCATCACATGATGAATCGCAATAATACATCCAAATGAAGCAAAGTTGTTCTCACGCGAATATGCATGCACTGAATTCATCAGACTAGCAAATTCGGCTCACGAATATCTAACAATAAGTGAGTGCATATGGGGCTCATATGGGTGTCACGGCGTGAAGAAATTGTAGTGCTCATACGGAGCTCATATTAGCGTCTTGACGTGACGTCACTATGCTGTGCTCATACGGAGCTGATATTAGCGGCATGGCGTGACGTAACTATGCTGTGCTCATATGGAGCTCATATGAGTGTCATAGCGTGAAAAATAAAAAAATCTGGTAGGATGTTTATATCCATATGCTTTATTTATGTTCCTGCCTATATGATAAATGGATTAAAACGTATCCTGCCTAGTTAAATTTTGTACCGACCTACGGTTTGAACCTACGTCTTCTAATTCGAGAGCTGAGCGCGCTACCTACCCGCTAGCCATTCTAACACTTGTGCAAACTTTCTTCGTGTCTTTGCCTATTTGTATCATTCTGGATTTGTATGCGTATCGCCGTCATATTGCGCTCATGGGATGTATCACTGACAAATATACATATCACCGTCATATTGCGCTCATCGAATGTATCACTGAAAACATACATATCGTCGTCATGGAATGTATTACTGAGAAACATGCATATCGCCATCATATTGTGCTCGTGGGATGTATCACTGACAAAATATACATATCGCCGTCATATTGCGCTCAACGAATGTATCACTTAGAAACATACATATCGCCGTCATAGGATGTATCACTGAGAAACACGCATATTGCCATCATGTTGCGCCCATCGAATGTATCACTGACAAACGTGCACATCGCCGTCATATTGCTTGCATGGCATGTCTACTTACTACCAGTGCTAACCCAGTGAATTCATCAACACCAGTCATTGGATGACTTCCATATGACGTAAAATTTGCAGATATTAATTGTGGACACTTGAGCACAGCGATATGAGTACAACGTGCTCCAAACGTACGATGCATTTGTGAACGACATATTAAGATCAAAATGCTTTGTACATTTACGATACTAAATGAGTTCACGGCTTTGCATTTTGACATGTAGTCAACATGCTGTAAAATTTGCTTCATCAATTGTATGCACGGCGTGATGATCATGACTGTCTATCTGGGATATTAAAATACATAATTTTCAAAATTCGATATCGCGAAAACTACTGCTAGTCGCCGAAACCCCTTTTCGGGGCTCTCTATCAGAGGGGAGAGCTTTTCGGAACTTTATCTCAACTGAGCATGTTACCCCAAAATACAATATCGTCAGATCGACGCAATATTTTCGATAAAACTGGCCTGAATATTTACCGATCGAGTAAAACTAGGGGAAAATCTGACGATTAACCACAAAATTAGGGTAGGCAGTCCAATAATAAATCATAATAAACCCATCCATCGTTATGAAAAAAATATACATATCACATATAGAATCTTAAAGTTATATTAATAAAAAATTAAACAATAAGTTACATTGAAATGAAGATCATATGGAAAACAAAAAAGTACGAGGAACGAGGGCTGACAGACTTCGATTGATAGCCCTTCGGAAACGAACAATAATTTTTTTGTAGCTAGTTATGATTATTCTTTCTGTAATAAGGTACTCTTTTAAAAACTTTTTGAAAGTTAAAAAAGTGCGCCAAGTAATAAAAAAAATCCCCTCAAAAACATTGTTGTTTTTTTCTTATATGTTTTTATCTTATAAAAAATTATGGTTTGCCTTAAAAAATTATTATTTGTTGTTGTTCAAACAATGGTTTTATTGTATTTTATCCATTAATCAACTGTACAGAAAAAATAAAACGATTTATAAAATAGCTAAGTGCAGTCTACGTATTATGCAAGTGTACAAGAAAAGTTTTACACTAGATTGTTAAACCTCAAAAATAAGCTGATGAATTTTTAAAAAATTTTATTAAGGTTTCTAAAATGTCATTATTACAACTAAAATTGAAATCACCATTATAGAAAAATACAACGTATAAACCACATAAATGCTGTGCAAGGTCTTGGCGTGCAGGGTTCGAGCAGAAAGAAAAACATGTTGTCGGCCTCACGATACCTGAAGGTGAAAATTTTTGTTGTCTGCGATCGAGCATCAAATCTGGCTTGTAAGTGCTTAGAGGTTTTTTATTTGTTCTGCTCGATGCGGAGCTAATTCATATTTTGAGCCTCTCGATACCTACCTTCATATTTCTGACTTTTCAGCACCTGAAAATATATATTTTTCCTGACCTGTTTTCGACGTAAGGAAATTCCATTCGACGTTCGAGAATTCCATACTTTTGGCCTTTTATTCTCTCCAGTGCCAAGTTTCATGCAGACAAACTCAATGTTCTGCTTGCCTTCTTATTCAACAATTTCGAAGAATTTTTTCAGGTTCGAATTTGCAACACGACGTACCTTCGACAATTTTTTTTTGTTGACTCTGCAAAGGGGCGTTTGTTTCACGTATTCGAAGAACTTTTTGAGATAAAAATTTGCGATTTGCGATTTGCAAAACTCTCGAAGTTATTGACTTTTTAGTCCCGCTCCTCTAACACTCCGACAGCTGCGGGCGGTCGGAAAGGCAGCGCGCAGCTGACGAGCAGGTATGCAGTTTATTCACTTGGCGATCGTCCTTCCCATTATTCTGTTTCGAAAAGGTTTTATTGAGTAAAGAGAGGTAACAAAAGCCGTATACATATATTATAGGTGTATAATATTTTCAAAAGAGAAACGAGCGCCAGTTAGTTGTTGTACGTTCGGTCGAGCGCTTGTTCTCAATGATTTTATAATTTCGTCAAGAAATTTTCTGATTAAAAATGCCGAGATTGTCTAAAGTTTCAAGAGGTGACTGAACAGATACAATAACGTATTTGTGCAGATCGAAAAAGGCCTAATCCATGTAAAAAAAAGGATGAAGCTAATACGAAGAGTGCATCATCGAAAAAGATAAAGTTGAATAACAGTGCGAGCGTGCCGGAAGACGTTGAAAATCATTATAGAATCGTCGATTTTTTGCTTGTTTTCTCAACAATTGTAAGTTTGGTGAAATGTGCTTAGTGTTAGTTGCTGAACTGTGCTCAGGGTTTAGTTGCGTTCAAAAGTTGTAAAAAAAAGGTCTTGGCTTTCAAATCCAGGTAAAATGTGCCAATTGTGATCTTCGCTATATACCGCCGAGTGAGAAAACTGGTCATCGCTACGAAATCAACGCTCGATTTGTTTTCGTAATGCGTACATTAGGTTTGGGTTCAGCAGGCTGCAATAACTCTTGCGGTCTAATGGACATTGCGAGTAATTTTTTAGCCACATCGTCTTATTTGGATATTATGAAATCGATTTGCTCCTACGTCGAAACGACTGCTGAAAAATGTCTCTTTTCCGCCGCAGACGAAGAAAAAGAGAAAACAAGGGCAAATTCGGAGTCTGATACTTTGACCGTTTCTGGCGACAGCACGTGACAGAAGCAAGGCTTCAGCTCCTTGTTTGGCGTCACTTCAGTGATTGGTTTTTGGACTGGAAAAGTTATTGATATTTCCGTAAGTAGTTTGTATTGTCAGTCTTGCAAATCGTGGAAAAAAAAATTGGATACAACGGAATTTGAAGAGTGGCACGAAGAACACGTTGATAATAATGAATGTCAAGCCAATCACACCGGACCATCAGGTAACATGGAAAGAGGCTCAGTAATCGAGATGTTCCGCCGCTCAGAGGATAAGTATGGAGCAAAGATCAGCAACTATGTCGGAAACAGCGATAGCAAAACTTATGGCAATTTAGTAAAAGCGAAACCTTGCGGTGACAATTTCACTATAAATTAAAAAGAATGTGTAGGTCACGTGCAAAAGAGAATGGGAACACGTCTACGTGATCTGGTAAAAAATACTGTTGAAGATAAAGTCGTGAAAACAGGTAAAAATTCAGGTAAAAAACGACGAAGTAAAGTACTCGGCGGCAAAGGAAAACTCACCAGAAAAGTCATCGATAATTTGAGTCGATACTACGGAGCAGCAATAAGACATAATTGTGATTCAGTAGAGAAAATAAAAAATGCCATCTGGGCAACGTACTACCACCAGCAGTCGACAGACGATAACCCCCAACACGATAAGTGCGTGAGCGGCGAGGACTCGTGGTGTCCTTATCGAAAAGCTCGGGCCACAACAGGAATGGAAAATTTTGAACACAATTATACTCCACTTCCAGAAGATGTCTTAAGCAATCAAACCGATTTACGAAGATCTGAGCAAGGATCAACTTCTTGAAAGGTGTCTTGGAGGTATTACCCAAAATGCCAACGAAAGTCTGAACCAGCTAATTTGGAGGATTGCACCGAAAAAATTACGTGGCAGCAAACAAATAGTTGAATTTGCATCCTACATGGCTGCATGCACTTTCAATGTAGTTGCTGGTGCTTTTCTCACCTTTCTGTCGGATATGAACATCAGCGTTGGGCCGAGCACTCACGAATACCCAAGACTGGAGGATAACTGCCGCATCAACAGAGCCGAGATACAAGCTGAGAAGCAGAGCAAAGAAGCCAGGATAAGGCAAAGGCTTGAAAAAAAGAGGTTCAAGACATCGAAGCTGCTGCAGGGAGTCTACTCTATGGAGCTGGAATCGATGATTCAATGTAAGTTGAATTTTTTTTTCACTTTCTAGCTTCTAAAACTTAAAACGCGTTTTTCTCGAAACCACTTTTTCAAAGTCCGTGTTTACTGCCATTTAAAAACTACATGACCGATTTATTTCACACTTGGTACACACTTTCTACATATAAAATACCTCCCCCCAACGATTAGTTTGAGATTTTTTTTTACATTGAGGCCGTTTTCCACCCCCAAAATGGCGGAATTTTTCGTGAAAAATAGCACTTTTCACTTTACATGACCACCAAAAATTTAGAAATGAAAAAAAAAAAATTCAAATACCGTTGGGGGGAGGATTTGATAATACATTGACTAAATTTTAATGGTACTTGATTTCAGATAATTTCTAGCTGCGATACAGTGAACACCGCAAATCGTGTTTTTCCAAAGGCGTTCTTGGAAAAGCTTTGTCACCAGCTTGTTTGTGGATATTTTCGCGTACAAATTTCACGGAATGTTCTTGAAATGGCACTTAACAATGTACAACCGGCTTCAATAAATTTACTCTATGCATATAGATGAAAAAAATTGCAAAAAGTGTTTTTTTTTCACGCTGAAACCCCTACCCTCCCCTTAACCATATTCAGAGGTTGGGAAAAGGCCTCACGCTGTCACACATAGGGTTGGGAGATGCCATTTTGTGTTTTAGAGGACTTGATAAGATAAAACAAAGGCCCAAGGATGAAAATAAGGGGCATCATGTTGTTTCCAATAAAATGTTCTGTTATGGTATCAGTAGCGACATTTATTAATAAAAAGAGCAATTTTAATATTGAACAAAAGAAAAAATACCTATCATAAAAAAAAAATACAAAAGTACTTTTTTTCTTACAGTATACTTGGTATTGCTTATTGCTGCTTTAAGAGCTTCTTCGTTTTTTATAATGCAATTATAAAATTCTTTCCATTGCATATTGAAGTTCGATTTTATTTGTAGTTCCACATTTGCAGTGTCAATATCAAACTTATTTCGGTTTTGGGTCCACGTATTCGTATACAAGGAAAAAATCTTTTCGGCCCGGACGTTCGATACTGAAATGGAAAATACGTATTGTATTATTTTTAGTTGATACTTGATTTCATCCGTTGATTTTAGAATCTGAACCCATTTTTCAAGAACATTTTCAGGTTCCTTTTCTTGTATTATTTTCGTCAAGAGAGGCTTTGATTTACAGAACTCTTCATACAGCGCATCTAAGTTAATATGAAGTATCTGTAGTTTTTATACAATGTTGCACAAATCCTGGTACTTAAGGGGTGAGATGCAGTCAGAATTTTAAGAAGAGCGTTTTTAAAAAAACATTTTCTCGAAGTGTGATGTTTCGAAAATATTCCCTGAAAATTTCAAGTCAATCCGAAGAATAGTTTCCGGGATATCCCACAATTAGTGAAGGGGCGTCGGGTCCCCATGGCAGGTAGCGGCTGACAAACGCGCAAACGATAATACCCGGGAAGGCAGAATGCTTCGAAGACAACAACAAATTGATATTTTGGAAGCTTCCACATCGGTAAAAGCCCTATTGTCTGGGCCAGGAATTGATGATTCGAGAAAAGTAATTTTTTTATTAGTATTTCTATACATAAATCAAGTGTAAAATTGGAAAACGCTTTCAGAAATTTTCAATAGTTGATTACTCAAAAATTATGAACGTTAGCAAAATTTTATAAAGAATACTTTCGTTTCAGTATTGCCCAAAATGCTAATAACAAAAATTTCATATGGAAAAACTTTGTTTTTTGAAAAATTGTTTTAACATTTGGCGATGAACAATTGAATGCTCCACTTTTCGGTAAAAAATTGTGATATTCGGATTCGGCGGATCAAAATACATAAAAAAAGTTTAGCGTCATCCATCGAGCTCAAAATTTTACGAACCTATAATGCCGTATCCACATCGAAAAACTTTGAACGCGTTTTTCTCGAAACTATGTTTTTCAAATCGGTGACCACTATAATTAAAAAACCACTCGATGGAGTTTGATGAAATTTGGAGTGCTTATTGATAGCATTAAAAACTAGTCTTTAATCGAAGGACTTTCATTTTTGTTGAAAATTTCTATTTTTTTTAACAATAAACGTGCGATTTTTTGGTCGAAAATCGGAAGTTATCTGTCGGAAGCCGCCATTTTGTTAGTTTAAAAAAACAGCTTAGATTGAGGACTAGATTTATTATTAAACTAATGATTTTCTTTCGGTTTTTTTATTTCAGATGATCCAGTAAAATTTATGATGGTCACCGCAAAGCACTGCATGCCGAAGGGGGTCCGACAAAAATGGCGATATTTAAATAAATAATCAATATTTTTCTTTGACAATTTGTACAAGTCAAGTTGAAATATAACATAAAAAGTCTGTATAACCACTTTTGTAAAACACACTTAATTACTATCTTTAAAAAAATATCAGTCAGTATCAGTGACTGCAAATAATGAAAATTACTATTTTCCGAAAAATCGAATCGCCATTCTAGATAAGTCAGCACATTCGATACCACTACAATAATACAGAAGTGTATTTTTCAGCCTAAGAAGTGGACACTTTTCGAAGGGTTTGCTGGACGGCCATTCCAAAAAATTCATCTTCAATTCGTTGGTTTATCTTTTGTTTCAAACTATCCATAATTCTGTATACGTCGCGCATTAGCACGTATGTGCCGTCAAGTTGACGCATAGCTTCTTCAAAAGTTGCCAACGTTATTATTTTTTCCCAAAATAAAGGACGAAGTATTGTCTTCTATTGTCGATTTCAAAATAGGGCACGATATCCATTCTTGGGTCCAAAAATGAGCACATCCTTCAAAATAAAGGACGTCTGCAGCCCTAGTCACACATTATATTATGTATATGTAGCAGGCAAGACAGCAGTCAGCTGTCGAACTGCTCGAGGCGAGTCTTAGGGAGAGTGCCCACTGAAAACTCGAGGCGGCGCGGCGTCGAAGAAGCGCGTCTCTTCAAGATATTCGCGCCAAAGAAGCGTCGAAGAAGCGCGTCTCCTATAGGGAGATACGACGCGATTATCTAAAAGAGACGCGCTTCTTCGACGTCGTGCCGCCGCTCGATTTTTCAGTGGGCGCTCTCCCCTAAACGTGTCGATCTTCGCCTCGTTAACGCCAAAGTGTTGCTCAACCCTCAAAGGGCTGTTTTATGTAATATATTTACATGACCGAATTACTTTATCGGATTCAACTAAAACGCGAGAGTAGAATAATTTCTAGTGGGATAAAATCGCTCGGAAATTCGGCCAAAAATTATGAGATCTCGAAATTGAGTGTATGAAGACTCAGTGTACGAAGAGTACGCGGCGTGTTTGTCAGTGACGTTGACATTTTTAAAAATTACTCGACGTCAAGTAGCTGCCGCACCTCGTAATATACAATATGTTTATGCATGATACCAGTAAATGCACATACTACTACTACGATTACTACAATATTATACGACTACAACTATCAATACACCACTTCTTTCTTGCTTTCTTAATTTTTCAATCGGCAGCTCCTTTGTCACTCTTTCTGATTAATACTGTGCTGTTATTTAACCGTTTATTCCGCAAATAAGAACTCTCGTAATTCTCGCTATTGACACGAAAAGGAAAATGCCGGACCTCAAACGAAAAATATTCTGAAAACGCGAAAAATATTCGCGTCGTAAAAATAAGATGTCTAGAGAATCGTAAAATGATGGTTTCGGAATGATGAATTATGTTGCCATCTCTCAGTTCCGTTTTACAGAAAAATATGTGTATATGAATGTTGTTGGGGAAAAAACGAGAATTCATTCTTTATTTGTTATTAAGAATGAATGGCTTTAAATATTTTTTTAATGATAGTCATTCCTCTCCTTATCATTGATGACTATATGTAATTATTTTGTACGAAAGTTATTCGAGAGGTATTCCGGTCAAAAGCTGTCTGCACTCTTAGGCCTTAATTGAGACTCCAGTTTGTCCGCAGCAATAAATCAGCAAAAGTGAGAATTTAGAGCGTCAAAACATTTGTTCTCATAGGAGCATTTTTGTTTTATGTCGAACGAAATAACTTCTCTATTTTATGAAAAAATTAAATCTCACCGGAGTATCGAAAGGAGGGAATTTTTCTAAACCTCTACGACAAACTATATTTCGACAAGACAGTACATAACAAAGTTTGAGTCGTTGCCATGTAATACAAATTATATTTATTTATTTGCTTTTATCGTTGATTAAAATTCTTTGTCGCAGTTACAGGTCGTAAAACTGTAATAAGGAAAGTAACAAATATTTTTGTGATATTTTAGACTAAATTCAGAAAATGCGTATTTTTACAAAGAATCACTTTTAATGCATTTAAACGATGCAAACTTTACCATCAAATATATTTTCTCTTTTACGCCGCTACATTTAAAATAATTTTAGACACAACACTTTAATACTAGATCCAAAACTCTTAAAAAAACACGCATCATTTTATCAATTATGCTCTATTTTGCCACATTGTTCTTCGGCTTTGCTTTCGTGGTTCTGCTTCGTATATGATGTAGTTTGGAGTGGAACGAGCGTTATACTTTTTTAAATAATGTTTTTATTCTACCAAATCTTTTATTGCAAATTGAGGTTGAAGGTATCGAAAAACGATGATAAATAAATATGGTCAATTGATTAAAATATTTCTGCATTTTAATTATGCACATTTTAATTTCGTCTTGATTTAAATTCCCTCTCGAGCGTGAACGAAAAATAACGAACGAATGACGATACTTAATACTCTGAAGCTTTGCGTTATAAATTAACCCACCCTCTATAAATATACTTTACATCGAGGTCTTTACGAGGATTCGCGCTTGTTATTGTTATGCTTCTTTTTTTCACACTCTGCTCTTTTTTCACCGCATCATCTTCATTTTTCGTCTCTCTTATTTTTCTTTTGCTCTATGGTCGCTCAAGCATGGAGTGAGCATGTTTGTGGGTTGATCACCCGGGGGGAAAAGCAATATCACCGGGATAGGCTGTTTGCAGGCTGTATTGCCCCTGGAAGAGCTCAGGTTCACGTACAGCCACATCACAGAGCGAGAGAGCGAGCGAGAAAGAGAGAGAGAGAGAGAGAGAGAGAGAGAGAGAGAGAGAGAGAGAGAGAGAGAGAGAGAGAGAGAGAGAGAGGGAGAGCGATAGAGAGAGGGCGGGAGGGAGGGAAGGAGGGAAGGAGAGAGAGAGAGAGAGGGAGAGAGATAAGGACGAAGACGAGGACGAAGACGAGGACGAGGTGGACGTCGAGCAAGACATGCGACTAAAGTATTACCGGTAGCCCAAGCTTTCTGGTTGGTTCGTAAGTGGGACTAGCGGGGATTCATAGTCAGGATCCCTCCTACGTGAGGCCCCAGTCGTACTCGAACCCCGAAGACGAGACGCGAACGCTCTTCTTCATCGTGCTATCGCAAGATTTTATCGTCGGCGGCGTCGTCGTCGTACACCTATGACACCATAGTGAGACGTGTATAATCGCGAAAAAAAAACATATTCCTAATCTGTCATCTACGCTCCAATCACACTTACATTCGTCTTTTTCGAGACCTTGAGTACGCACCAACGAACAATTGGCCCAAACTAGTTCGTAACGCGAGACACTTGAGTTCTCCTTTTGTTCTTCGACGTCTACCGCAAGTACTGTTCTTTCCCTACATTAAAGTAACATTGCATCGTACTCTGTTTTATCCTCTATCAACAAGCCTTGCAGTGCATCTTGTTTACTTTTCTCCATCGCGTAATACCGAACTGAGGAACATTGCGGCGAGGAGAAGACAACAAGGTATGTTGAGGAAATGTGCTTTCCGTACTGTTTTTTCGGGAGTTACTCACCGGTCATTCTTGTAAAGCGTTGTTCGATGTTTCTACTCGTAGTACGGCCGAAAACTGACGGAAAATGCTTCTATTGCGTGTTCCTTTTAACTATATTGAACATTCAATTATGTATCGAGTAAGATCGCTAGATGCAACTAAAGAAGAGATATCGTTATTATTCTTATTGATTCGTAATTCTCACTGTATGGAATTTTTGGTAACACGCTTGTTTTTTTTTTATTTCGCTTTACGTACTGCTTATGATTTTAAACGATGACGATCTTCTGAAAGGCTAAAGAAGAATACACTTTGGCGAAATGTGTTGCCCATTTTGTTCAAAGCCAATGCTCTAAGTTGGCCCGGCATTACACCCTAACGAAAAAAAAATTGTGGAATCTTTCGTGACAGGAAGCATCACAAAATTCAGAAACAATTGCAAAAATCCTTGCGCGTAGACATCTGCGCGTAGAAAATACGCTGTCTGCACAGGCCCTTAGGCCCGGTTCCA
This sequence comes from Ophion slaviceki, assembly GCA_944452715.1. Lineage (NCBI taxonomy): Eukaryota > Metazoa > Arthropoda > Insecta > Hymenoptera > Ichneumonidae > Ophion > Ophion slaviceki. The sequence goes on from OX101789.1 coordinate 6,661,126, forward strand.
CAACTCTCGGTTGATCGAGTCAACCCGAGTTCAGCCCGATAAGCGTGGTTCTGATTGGTCCACTCCCCCCTAAACTTTGGTTGACCCGGCTAACCTCGAGTTCTAAAACCGGACACTAAGTGCAAGATTCCACGATAAATGTGGCATGAAAAATCGATTTACAAGTCGAGAATCGACAACTTCGAACCAAAAAACGAGAACAAACGAAAAACGATGACGCCACCCGGTTTGTGTTCGCGCTATATTTTAAATTACACGAGTGTGTGCAGCCTAACGCAAAAATGTCGTTGTGGCAGTCCATGGCAAATTGAGATGTACTTCAGACAATTGTAACATATGTATCACGTGAACATACATTTCGAATTGTCGGAAAAAGTTGTCAGAAATAATGCTGAACGATTTTATAACAGCTGGTTGAGCGAAAGGCGAATCGCAATTCCAAGCGCGCACACAAGACCGTGACAAACGGCACGAGCCTATGTACAAAAGTCACATGTACATATAGACAATTTGCTAAATATAAATATAGCAGATTTTACGGCATTGCCGCAGGCAAACGCTCACGACTGATCGACCACTTTTTCTTGATGAAAGCGACTTTTCTCATGTTTTATATGTGTATATATATAAATACACTCACACGTGTATATATAGGTACTCAGACATGATTTCTGGAAAAATGTACTCTTACGATAGATAATGGTCTCTTGGTGGTAAGTAATGACATTCCATCAGGTTTTTTTGCGCTCCACACAACTGTTCGACTTATTTCCACAAACCTGACCGTGAGATCGCTCAGCTGATAGAACTAAGATTGCACGCATGGTCAAGCTACATTAAAGCACGGATGAAAAATAATTTTTCGCTCGTTTCTTGAAGATATTTTTCCATGGTAGGGGTCATCATTCTACACTCCCGTTGCACTGCAACATTATTGTCAAAGATGTCAACGGACCTTAAGGGTGTGGAGATTTACAACGCATCGAGTATTGGTTGGCATATGCCCGATCGTGAAAGTGATTCCTTATTTTTTATCAACCAAGGAAAATGTTCAATAAAGTTGAAAATATTCGTGCATTGGAATCTAGGGCTCCATCCAATTAGCGATTCTATAAAATAGGCGACAATGTGAACAACGATACACAATTAAAAGGAAAGTTGATGCTCTAAAAATGTTAAGAAATAACGAATTTCTTGCAACTCGAGGCTAGAGGAACGGAGAGAAAAAGCAAGTTTCAATTACAATTCAAAGGGTTTCGGATAGATGAAGTTTTACGGAGCGAAAAAATAACCTCTCGTAAAAAAATGCAATTTTAACTTGACGTTAAAGTTTGCACCATTGGTCCAATGAAAGCGATTTTTTGTTGTTTTGTTGCTTAATTTTTGTTGCTCCATTTAGGCTACGAAAATCATTCGAAAGCTTTTTTAAGACCTTTATTAGAGATCCACAATGTAAATCTGCAAAGAAAAGTTCTTTGATCAAATCATCATAATTTTAATCAAAAAGATTTTCCATCACATATTTCAACTCCGCATTTAAAGGATATTCTTTGATTAATTGGATCTCAAATGCACATATATAGAAAAATCCAGCGTTCAGTCATCGTAAATATCGCCAATGGCAATTGGTCAAAGGAATGCTACAGCAATTTGGCGGTAAGGGAATCATCTTCATAGCAAGTCTAATTCTCCCTGAACTTCCACCGAATCCCTATAGTTATACTAGTAACACAGATGGCATGCATAATTGCAGGCCGATGAAAGCTATCAGGGTGTTGTCGAAATCACAACCAGTGACTTTGAGCAGTTGACTTCAATGGATGATTGTGTGAGTGCGTATGTATGTCACGCGACAGGCAGGCGGAGCACATGGCGAATGCTTCATTAACGACCGTACGTATATTCACAGATACGTACTTGAATATTTTTATGCATATACATGTACACATGTGGAAGCTGGTCGTACACGGAATATTGCAGGTGGTAAATTCGGATTACTCGGTCTCGTTGCCGATATGTCAAGGCGTTAACTACATGTCGGCCTAAGCAATAAGCTTATCGCCTTATGGTATAGAGGAGCCATATAACGAGTAGATCAGCGTTAGTACCGGCTGACCCAAATATGCAAAACTCCATTTTTAAGTCTTGTTGCATTGGTCGCGACGCATCGAAGGACAGAACACGTTCCACTTTGCGCCCCCCCCCCCCCGTATTCGTCGTTTACATAGTTATTTTATAAAACAAAAAAACTCAGATTATACGGTCCTCGAAGTCCGCTGTCGGCCTGCTTTTTCGTGTTTCGTTTTCCTTTTTGTTCCATTAATATTTCTTGGACTCGATGTTTCTGTTGTTTGAAGAGTTCACGGGGATGAGAAGTTGAAACGTTGTAACTTTGGGGTCGAATCCAAAGTACTGGGAGATAGAGTAGGTATTATTAGAGTACTAAGGAATAATGTGCTAGTGAAGTATTGCGGAGAAAGTTAGAGGGCGCATTGCCCCGAGCGAATTGAATATTCGTCGAGTTAAACTGGCGCATCCCGGAAGCATTGAGATTTGCATCGTTGCAATGCAATGAAAATTTCTTTCTACATGATCTGTATATTTGTATTGCTATCCAATACCGTTTTTTCCAGAGTCAGGTTGACTTATAGACCGAGAGTAATTGTATGTTCGAATCGAATTAAATTATTTCTTGAATCTCGGCTTACTATATTTTTCTTTGATTTTTGCTGAAATTACGTATTTCATTTAACTGCATATTTAGATCGATTACAACTAACGCTGAGAAAGAGTGTATATGTTACAATAATAGCATTTTATTCGTATGAAATAAACTTTACTATTCCCTGCAATAAAGTTGAATATTCAACGTGGACAAATATGTTATTTGTAAAACAATGTTATTGCTTTCAGTCAAAAAACATATACTTTTGTGTCTAATCATATTTTATTCAAGTCTATTAACGTTATTTATTCCTTTAACAAATGTTATTGCTTTTAGTGTAGTGAACACACAATCTCCGACCTCGTCACCATAAAATGGCTCATCTAAACTGTCGGTACAATATTCATTTCAGTAACTAGATTCTTATTTGGGAAAAAAAGGAAGTTTAGGTTTTGAGTTAGAGTTCAAAAATAATTTCGTACATGAATGAATACTTTACCAAAACATATCATTCAACTCGGAGAAATAAACTCGTCAAAGTTCTCATATTGGATAATTTAAAAAATATATTTCTCTCGGTACAAGGATGCTAATAAATATTGCAGTGATCTTCGTAGATTCAATCTGCGAAAAAGTTGGCAAAAAAAGAATGTACATTCCAATGATGCAAGCTTCGACGTCATGCATCTTCGAAGCAGACCAACGAAATTTTCATGCATTCGAATATGTTTGGGCATCGAGCGCCATAGCCAGAACCAGATTTTTCGATCTTGTTGGAGTAGTTATTAATGGAATGAGCAAAAAAGGGAAGGAACCCATTATTTTCGCAATGAAATGAGTACGAGGGTGATTCCTTCGCGAACATCTTTGGCGACTCGATTTGTACATGACCCGTTGGTTATTAAAGTTTCCACACCTCGATACTAGACACCCTGTATGTAGCAGAAGAGGATGCGGAGCGTGCAAAGCGCCGGAGGGAACGAAGGAAAGGCGCCAAGTACGAGAAAGGTGATATAGTGAGAAATAGAGAACCAAGCAAGATAGCGAGAGGAAAACGCGAGATTTGCGGTGGGGGCAAAGGGGAAACTGAATGAGAAAGGCACGAAGGTAGAAAGAGAATGAGCTCTCTTCAGGTTCGTGTTAGATAAACACTTCGTGCCAAGACGCTTCCGCTCATGCTTCGGGTTAAAGCGATCTGGAACTCCCTTAACGGTAACAGGATTTACTTTTTTTTTTGTTTTTTGTTCGCCCGGTAATGTTCTCATGGCGCGACTTCACACATGAACATATGCACAGAAAAGATCCAGCGAGATAGTCTAACAAAATTTGCCTGCTACTTGACATTCTCTCTATATAGCCGAGTCGAAATTTTCAACCTATTTTAAAGGCCTTTGACTCTTAATTACCACTTGAGACTACTTAATGCTAGAAATCCTACTATGAGCCTTAAAATGTCACCCAAATAAACTTTTCTGCTCCTCCTTTGCTGCTGGTAAGGCCTACCTCCTGCACAAAACCTCATACTCCTACCTGACCCAGTTCGAGTAGTTCTAGCTCCTCTTTTGATTGCGTTTAAACCTACCGAACGCGTGTCTGTTTCGACGAAACATATGATGTCGAGAATAATAATAATAGTGCATTCACTAAACAAATTGTAAATAAATGAAATTAATGTATTTAACTTCTCTGGAACATAGATCTAATTATTTACATTTTATCTTTGTTCAAGCTGATAATAATGGAATATCAATCAACAAGTTTTTTCATTCTAGTTCTTTTTTTTATTAATATGCAACGCAACATCCATTGGCTCATTGAAATGCATATAAATGCAAATAGTTACCATAGTGTCAATATAAATAGCCCTCATGATGTCCATCGCATGGCATGTAAACAAATTTCGATTTATCGAAATGACAATTATCTCCAAAAACAACAAATGTGGTACCGCTTACCAACTGCTGCATGATCGAAGAGTGTTTACTCATACAACCCCATTGAATTCTTATTTGTCGATAATTAATACAACGTAAAAGTTTGACAAAACGATTGTAAAAAAATTGGTTTTTCATTGATCTAAATATTTGTTTGCCCCATAGTTGCTATATCTTAACTTTTATGACATCTATGCAACATTATAAATAATCTCTGTTTATTATTGTTAAATTATAGGAATAGTCGAATTTTCAGGCGAAGTAAAAAAATAGTATAAATAGGTATGAAATTTTTCATTGATACTTATTTCATTATAAAATCTTTGGCCCATTGATATAGCATATTCCTCTACAAATCGGTAAGTGGATTGTGGACATTTTGAGTTTAGTATATATTTTTTTCAATCTATCAGTAAGGTACAACAATAATTCGTAAAAACTATTTTGTAGTGCAAACTTCGAAAATCAGTAATAAAAACAGTGCTCATGAAAAATTTCATATTTAAATAAATGTTTAACTCGCCTGATAATTTCATTGTTATTATAATTTAACGATAATAAACTGATAATGCTGCGTTGATTTGCTGTATATCTGCATCTATATACATACGTACACTGAGAAAAGGCCGTGGTATTTACAACAAACGCCCATGCTATGAGGGGTTAATGAAATTTCTTATATCTTATTGACACCGCAATCATAATACGGTTAACACAACTATAAGCGAAAAGGATACGTAAACATGCGTTTTAGGTAGCGTGTTTGACTATTTATATTCCCGAAATCATTATTAACTATTGTGAAAGGCTTCACTATATATATAGTTAATTCAGTGATGTCAAAAAATCATGTTAATAAAGTAGAGATAACAGTAGCATGTTATAGTCGATTGAGAAATATACGCGCTGAAATTTATCAGTTTTCAAAATGTGATATTTCGGAAACGATTGCGATGCGCCAAAAATCCATTCAAGCAGCGACTTATATTATCAGAAAGAAGATCAGCCATAGATTTCTAGGGTTCATTTATTAGCTTTAAATTTGTTTGCAATTTTTTCCATTTCGTTTGTTTCTCTAGTTCCTGATTTTTTTGGGGCTTTTGCCAGTTTTTAATTTTTGGGATTTTGTAAAGCTAAATTTTTTGTCGATTTTGCATTGTCCTTCTTTATAATGCTTGGTAACCAGCCGCGGAGGCGATGGAGGGAGGGTTTCTACCGCCCAAACTTGACGAAGATCCACACAAAACGGAGAGCGCGATAACATATTTAGGTATAGCCAGAGGTGACCCTATCAGCTATACATATAGTAGGAGCGCGGTGAAAAAATAACTTTCAAAAAGTGATATCTCAAAAACTATGGCGCGTCGCCAAAAATCCTATTTGGAGAAGGCTTATAGCATTAAAATGAAGGTGTATGCCAAATTTCAGATCGAAATACGATTTCCGCTTTTCGGAAATACACCCAAATCTATTACACCTAAAAAAATTAACTGTGGAGAAAAAAATTAATCTATGATGCTCTGTGTCTATTACAATATCCCGTGCGGAAATGTGGCCGGGCATTCTCAACTGGACGTATGGTCCAGGCCTGGCTTGCCTCGTCCGATTTACCTAACCGGACCCTTTCGTGGAACAGATCAGGAATATCACAAAACCTTTTCCTGGGGAGAACATTGACATTTCCTGAATATTAAATCCCAACCTATTATTAAATAATACTTTTTGCGTCATCAAAGATATTAATAATTGAATGTAAAAATATGATTACATTTATTGTAATTGTATACTCCGTTTTGTAATCATATTATTTTCTCCAACAATAATCGACGCCTGACAATGCTATCATAAAGAATAAATTATGATAGTCAACGAAAATGATATGCTGATATAATGGAGGATATAATTACAATAACTGTAATTACATAATCGCGGTGAATTATTAATATCTATAGTACGACGCCGACGTTAGTTTTATTTCATTTTTACTCTCCGCTATATATCAACAAAAGTAATTATGAGAATGGATTTTTTGACATTTCCTGGTCATTTATCGCTTGTTCCCCGGCCCGTTGCTGATCCGTTCCCAAGAAAGGGAACGGCGGATCGGGATCTAACCTTAGACCCGTTACATTGCAAACCTATTCCAGGGTGGAAGGCTCGACCAGAGCCTGATATTATCTCGGGAAGGCAGATCAGGGGCAGTACTTTTTCCCGACTCAAATTTCTACACGGGATTCCACGCACATCCAACGTGACCCGACCCCTAGCTAGTGTTTCACGCACCCCACTATTCCGCACGCACTTCCGAGGTGCCCTGCGCCCACAGCAGTGTCCCACGCACTCCACCCTTTTCACAAAACGGAGAGCGCAATAACATATATAGGTATTGCCAAAGCTAAACCCGTCAGATGTATATATAGAGTAGGAGCGCGGTAAAAAAATAACTTTTAAAAACCGCTATCTCGACAACTATGGCTCGTCGCCAAAAAGCTTTTTAGGGCGTGTCTTAAAATATTTGAAGGAAGATCCGTGCAAAATGTTCTGATCGAAATTCGGTTTCACCTTTTCGAAACTTTATCCCTTATTTATAACTTGAAGATAAACTTACTACACGCAAATCCCCAGGCATTCTGAATCACCCGAGATGTGATACGGTTCACTTAAATCTCTAAATAAAGGATTCGGCCGAAATCCTAGTTGGGTATACTTACGAGCGTGACAATGTAATAGAAAATAATAAATACCTCTTGGACGCTAATATATCACAGATCTGCACGGTTGACTGATTCTTATCTTAAATTACTTATTTAATGTGTAACCATGACGATCACTAGGATCCTAATAACTACTGGACCGACCAATTCATTGTTATCGTTTTGTATTCTTTCTTTTCGACCCTGCAATGCATGAACCGATGCGATTTTTACGTAAACTATAGACATTGATGTTTACGCTGATGCTCTGCTTTGGTTAGTCTGCAAATCAATTTTCCATAATTGAAATTTCCATAAAAGTAAACCACTTCCACACCGTTGTCTTTTGTATTTAAGGTACTTCTGTAGTTTTGGTCAAATCTTAGGAATTGGCTGAAATCTAAGTATCGTGTAGATATGACCTTCATGGAGTGATCCCCAAAAATTCAATTCGATTCACGGTTTAGTTCATGAGATAATTGCAATTGAATATGGGGATTTTTGTATGCGATCTCTATACCTCACACATAAACCGAGTTTGCTTGCATTTCTCGATATAGGTTCTAAACGGATCTTGCACGGAACATCCCTTAGGTGACACCCTTCGATTTTGTTGAAATTTGGATATGTTACAAAGCACCGAAAAATAAGCGATACGTATTTTTGTTTATCGGCGGAAAAACAGTTTTAAGGGGTGAAACCACCCCTTAATATAGGGGTGGTTCACCCCTTAATTCTTTGTTTGCAATGTCACTATAGTGGATTTTTCATCGCTTCGGATAAGAAGAATTTCCGTTTTTGTGTCATTAAAATCGGTGGACTCCTTGTGTGTGAAACTGCTATATTACCCCTAGAGATGTCCTTTTTCGAGGTGTGGTTTCACCCCTTAAAACCGTTTTTCCGCCGATGAAAATAATACGCATCGCTTATTTTTCGGTGCTTTATAACATATCCAAATTGCAGCAAAATCGAAGGGTGTCACCTGAGGGATGTTCCTTGTTAGGATTTCAAAATAGAAACACACGCGTACGCAGTACTATTGTGGAATTCATTTAAAAAAAATGACAAACTTAGACCGTTTAGTTTCGGAGATATCGACTTATGAAAAGTGGTAATTTTATTCCACACTGAGCTCGGGTCCAACCATCTGTAACGGAATGGCAACAGTGTACGCTGCAGCCAGCTGATCGGCACGTGGTCTGGGAACTCAAAGCGTGTTTTTTTTCCCCGAGCTCTAGTAATTCTGAGACGGATGTGAAATAAATTTATTCTGCAAACAAATTTAGTTCGTTCAATTTATGCATGTATTTGTCTTTGTTACAGCGAATACAATTTAAACTGTCGGCAAGATGTTGTAAATCCACGATCCGACGTCCTTCGACATCGAATATTTGTTGCTGATCGTTGAGGTTATGGTTATTCTCATCGCGTTTAGGCGCATTTGCTTGACACATGGCTGCCACAGCTTTCAGTCTTTCAGCAAGCGCCTTTTTTTGTAAGCTTTCCTTTGTATCGCATTTGGGTTGACATTTTCACGCTTTTTTAATTTATATAAAATATTTCGCGAAAGACGGATCGTAGGAAGCTCAACGTTATGACTGCGGGAAAATCGCGTTGTTGCGACACTCAGAAAAAAGATTTATTAAGGACAAAGAATTTTGTCTCCCGGCGAATAAGTTTTCTTATTCGTATGTCGGCCTACTACGATTGTATTAACAGCTAAGAACATTTTTTATTTAACTTTATGTTTAAGATTTACTAAGAATTTTTCTTAACATCTAATAGGATATATAAATTAGAAGAAATAGGTCTTTTATATCCGACAAATAGAGTTTTTCTTAACATCTAATAGGATTCTTCATAATCCCCCAGCTGGTTTTCTTCGAGGAATTGTGTTATTTCGTCCGTCATTATTTTTTCACTTGATCGTTTTTTTCTCACTTAATATTCTTACTTACACTCAAATCATTCCTCACTGTGGAGTTTCTCACTTCCGAAACGCAACACTGACACTTGTGCCAAAAGCATTGGCATAGGAAGAAGCTACATGGTAAGCGTATGCGTGAGCTACATCTGACGAGCGGCCTGCTGTCGGGCCCGTCGCGTTGAAGGGCAAAGTGCGCATGCGCGCATTAGTATCATAGTCGCGAAATAAGAGGTTTTCGTGATTGGAAAGTAGTATTTATTTGATTTGAGGAAATTTTTATTCAAATTTTCTATTTTAAATATGGCTTTTAATTGATGTGAAAAATCGGCACGTAAAGAAACATATTTAGTGACGCCGAATAAATTCTGTAGTTACAATCACATAAAAACTGTCTCCATACGAGTAAACGTTTATTAATTTCTAAGAAATTATGTTCTAATGTGCCAATTTATTGAAACATAATAAAGCTTTTTTCTGAGTGCACGATTGCAGCGCCGCTCTCTATACGAGTATGAGACCTATCTATGCATGAGGTGCGAATGTGTGGTACATATAGAGGGTACAAGCTCTGTTAAAAATTTACAACCAACAGCATCGTATAGGCATTGGATGTTACTATACGTTTCAACCGAAATTTTTGGCTCATACGTGTACCTACAGAACTACCTCAAAGGAAAAATCAAATTTGCGTACCATAGGGCTTATTTTATCGCTGGAAAAATTTACCTGTGGGGACATTTATATGGACAAGAATAGAGTGGAGTGGACATCGATCGTGGCCATTTATTAAAAAAGCAAACCGAAAATTTTTTGGGGTTCATTCTGATGGCATTGCTGATTAACGGCAAGATACGCATAAATAAATAAATGAGGATTCGTACGGACGATAGTTGTAAAGTGGATCGAGCTAATTGAAACACTGCGAGAAAATCGTTTTTATGCACTGAGTGATTGCTTTTGCTGTTCTCTTGCTTTTTCTACTCGCTGAGCACCCAAGGGAAAAGTTGAAGTTAGAAAATAAATGAACGATAAGATTAACGTACGTGATGATTCGTTTATAATTGGCATGGTGAAAGAAATTTTCTCCTGCGTGTAGTCTCCCTCCGCCTCTTCGCTCTTGTTTTCTCCTGATGTATATCTTTCCTTATTTTTTGTGTCGCCAAGGCAGACGCTCGCAGCGCGGAAATACATCAAATTTGCCCAATCACCTTTCGACTTTCCGGTATCGACCAAGGCCATTGAAAAATGTGGACTGACATGCAGTATGAAATATTAGATGGATCTGTTGTACATGAATGAAGGAGTGATAGTTTCTTTATCGTTGCTGTTAACCGGACTAGGGAAAAGAGGGAAGATTAGTGGAATTTGTTATTTCACTTCGTGGGAAATTATCAACCCGGTTTTTATGCGCAATAAAAAGAGCACTGTAGTGGAAAATTACTTTTTTCCCCTGTTCTTTTCAACAGAGGATGAACCATTCGTCCGCAAGTACATATTAATTCAATAAGATTCCTATCTATTACTTGTTGCTGATAATTATCGTTGCTGTTCAAGTATGAGAACATACGCAATTACTGAATATTCATATAATTCCCCCTTCACTCTCGTAAATAAAGAATGTGAGAAATTTTTACTTGAGCTAATTAATTGCTCGAGAGTCAATAGAGTGTTGGAAATAAAGTTCATCCAATTTAGAATCTCAGAGAAATAAAAAGTGTCGTTCAAGAATATAGAAAAGTACATTTTCTCCGATTCAATTAGTTGCAATCTTTTTATTTTATCAAGGATTACAAGATTAATCAAAATTTTCTCATTCCTAATTTATTGGTAAATGAAGACGGAGAGAGATGATTGAAAATTGGCGTGAGACCGTGTATATCGCGTGTGCAATATTCACATAAATTTATTTGTCCGAACTTGATATCGTCGAGCGATTCAGTGTCGATTGTCAGAATCATCATGAAACCCGGCAGCGACTTTGCTCTGTCTCTTTTTATCTTTTCTTTCCTTTGTAGGTTGACATTTGTCAAGTGCAGCGGGGGGAGGGGGATAACTATATATATGGATTGCACACGTGTTTTTCATAAATCATTTTCGTAATATTTTCAACATTGTCTATACCTAGGTATTCTCCCAAGATTCCGGCTAGAAAAAAGGAAAGCGTCTTATAGACTGAAAGCGATCTATACTTAACCCTAGAATGGCACACTGGGGTACATTCGTGCCCCACGAATTTTGTAAAAGTACTTATTATTACCAATTAAAAATTTTCTTTTCCCTGCGGATCAAACTTTGACACCACTTTCGAATTTTCTAAAAATTTTAAATAGCACTATCGTCTTTCTCGTTAAAAGATGAAGAAAAGCATGTGCTGCCAAAAATTTTAATCACTCTTTATAACCCCGATAATCGGGTCCAACGCGTAGGGTACATGTTTGCCCCAGTGTGCCTTTAAAAGGCAAATAATAAGTGTACCATTCCAAGGATAATATGCCTAATAAGATGCAACAAACATACATAGATACATGCATATTATATGTATATATATACAGTTTTTTTTAGTTATTTTCAGTTTCAACGTATACCTTTTCGGGCTTTCAAGTGTTACCCTTTCCAATAGAACCCATTCCTTACACTCCCTGGCCGCACTTTGCTAATGCAACCTAACTTCCGTTGCGACCACAGCCGTCTTAAGCTACACTATACCGCATTTCCCGAGGGTACGGGAAAACTGTGGCAAACCCGAACCCGTATAGACGGCTGCATATTCTTCTGATTCCCTGCCGCACAGACTTTAACTCAAGTATTTACACCAAGGTATCAGAAGTATTGGCCTCCCGCTTACCGGTTGAAGCGCCAGCTAGTGAACGGCTGAGCGGTCACCGCTTCGATTACTGGCCAGGCACAACGTTGCTTGACTCGAAGTACCGCCAGAGCCGAACTCCGACCGCCAGTGTCGGTTATAGATATATGAAAACTTTTGGCCACACCAATTTATGGTGCTGAAATTTGGATCGTTGCAATGCAATGATTTACAAGCATTTGCAATATTTTCTCAAAAGCCTAAAGCTTTGAAAAAAATTGGGCAATTCAGAATAATACATTTTATTTGCACTTCAATAATACAAACTAACATTATAGTTCTGTTGAGGCAGGTTATAGATTTATTCTAATATTTCGATGTTCTCAAGAACTTTATGGGTAGAAAAAACGGAGTCAACGAAGATTAACAAATGTTATACATTCTACATTATGTGTATATGTATTTTCTTTGACTAGACAATACTCAATTGCCCTCGTTCAATTATGATTAAATCCTCGATTTCTCCAAATATGTCCTGCATCGAGACAAAATGACGAGACCATAGAGTCCAGCTAAAAAAAAATGGAATTAGGCTCTGGTCGGAAAATGGTCGTATGCGATAAAATTAGCAACCGTAATGTTCGAACTTGTGCGCGGAAAAAACTGTTCTTTATGTGTCAGACAAACGCTACGAGAAGAGATAATTTCCGTATAATGGACGACGTGCAACGAGGGTTCATGCTATATTGCTGGACTGTAACAAACATATCATGTTCCATCTTTTTCCATCTCTTCGTTATTCTTTGTGCCACTGGGTGTTTGAAACGGTACTCGCCTTCATAAATGTAATGTTATGTCGTGAGGGAGTGTGCGTGCGAGCGCCCGCGTACGCACGTGTGTGTGCGTGTGTAAAAGAGACTGAGAGAAAGAGAACGAGTTTGATTATTCGATAGAAAAACTCTGATCTACTATTTTGAAATGAAGATGCAAGGGCGTCGCCAACTAATGGGCCAGCAGGGAAGGGCAAGAGGGGAGAGAGAGGATGGGAAAAATTAATTGTAGACATTTTTACCCTTATTTTTACCTTTACCCATTTTTCAAATTTCGCCGGGGGGGGGGGGGGGAGGCTGCTGCCGCCCCTTCGCGACGCCCTTGTGACTATGCCTACCCTGGCACATCCATGCCTACGTTTTTATGTAAAAGTAACACTTGTACGTCCTACCAGAGGTAGTGAACGCGTGAACAATGTCTGTCTTCGACGGTCCCAGCTGTGAAGCAACGTCGATCTTGGGCCCACACTTCAATGGGTGACCGCTTATTCGCACATTGGTTTGTGCGTCAACTGACAAGCAGGCTATAGTTTACTGACTTTCCGATGGTTGCGCAACTAAAACGCAGTTAAGTAAGTCTGCCTGTAGCGGTGCAAGTTTTCTACAGTTTCCGAATGCTCTCGTGCGAATGCGATACGTAAGTGCACGAGGAAAATGTGGCGATGGATAATACTCAAGGGGTCTGAAAGGGACTGGAAACAGTAAAGTGTGGGATATTAATGAAAAGGATGGGATCATAAAAGCTCGTAAGGGAATACGAAGAAACATATTAAATAATAACAAAAGTAGGAAAACTTATTGCGCGCTCATGATAACTTGATTGATCAATTACTGGCTTGATAAATTGACGGCTAACAAAACAATTACTATTTCTGATTACAGGATAAAACGAGCAAATTAAAGAGATCAAAGAAATCAAAGAGAATTTGTGGATTTTTTTTTTACGGAGAAAATTGCTATTATGAAGTCCTTCGTGCTAGTGACGATTCTCCTCACTCTTGGCAGCGTTTGCATTGCTCTTTCACCAAGTACGACACACACTCGGGGTCCAACCAGGAATAAACAAACAACACCGATCCCGAGTATTAATCACGCAATTTCGTCTTCCTCATCATCGTCCCCGACTTCTCAGATACCGTCGGTTACGCCCGCAACTATTGAAGAAGAGAGAACCAGAAACACCGATCAAACTACGAGCCAGACAATTCAACCAAAAAAAAATTCAACCCCGAAAACCTCAGAGACAACGTCGATGACCAACATTCAGCAGCAAAGTACGTCGGGGAATCCTCCCAAAGAGACGAGAGAATCGACGGCGAAAAATCGGCCGCAGATCAAGATAACCACCAACTACACGAGCATGGGCGAGGTAAGTTTTTTCTGGATCTATACCTTTCTATTCATATAATATCTATATCTATATGTTTCACACATATAATTAAACAAAACGGTATTTTACATTCGTTGCTGCATGACGTAAAAACTGGCGAGCGGATTTTAATCCGGTTTTCACTCTTGTATAGCGTAGTGACCCAAAGAGAAACGAGTATTACCTCGATACCCCATCAGGGAGCTGAGCAGTAGAACAAAAAGTGGTTTCTTATTAATCATTAAGCGCATCATAAAAGGGTGACGGACGTACCGGACGCTACTGGGACATGATATCAGGCATTGTAGTTATGCATTGATGGTGCTCATTTAATCGAAAACAGTATGCTATCGGTAAGCACACGTTTTTTTTTAAGGTTTTATTTGATAAAGATAAATGTTAAAAATAACCACAAAATTGAAGGGAGAAAGGAAAAATAGCATTCCAATTGTCGTGACGGGTAGTCAAAATTGATCTGTTTGATAGAGTTCTACCTGGACGATGTCACGGACAGAAGCTCTTAGAAAATAAAATAGATGTTTTACCTTCGGACCGTACTTTCAGAAATAGTATTTCCGATTTTATTTGACGAAATATATTACGTGATTAAAGATATCATCCTTAAAATTAAAGTCTATGAACGAACAAAAACGAATATCATAATATATGCTGTTGAAATTTGCATTGTTTGATTGAAATGCCTTTTCTTTCAATGGCTCAATTTTTTTAGCGTATTGGGCGATTAGGACTGCTGAAACATTTTTCAAGATCCGTATTTGGGATTTGAAATCTAATTCGGCATACAAATCTTTTGTATAATATAAATAAGGAGATAGGAAAAATTCGTTGTATTCCAACCATGCGAACTTCAAGACCATTGCAATCTACTGTGTAAATCAGTTTGAATTTTTATATTCTTTTCGCACGTGCAAAAATATCATATCGTACACGAAAGGTTAAACTTTTTGTTTTATCTTCTCATCGATCATCTCGAAACATCTGGCCGTAAGATGACGGGTCGTGACTCCTCCACATATTTATTCCGTTAAACTGTTTTTTTTTCGTTCAATTCAATGTCAAGGACAAAAGAGAGGGCGTTCTGAAAAGACACCGTCGGTCGAAGTTTGTACGTAGTCGCGCCGCGACTAGGCGACGTAGAAAGGAGGACCCAGATTTGCGGTTTAGTTCCAATGCCTCTGAAGCAACACGAGACGGAAATGCAAGAAACGGAGCAAGAGAGAAAGAAAAGGCAAAAAAAAGAAACAAAAATTAAAGCTTGGAAATGGGTCGACTTGGAAAGTCAGAAATCTCTACGTGCTCGATCGGTAAGCCCTTCGGGCTCGAACGGGTACACTGGATTCGAGAACTTGACTGATCGAAGAAGCTAAACTACCAAGGAACAATAGACCTCTCCACTCATGGCATTTTTTAACGATTCAAAGTATTTGAATAGTCACACACTGTTTTTGAACATCCTAAAATTGTCAATCACTGTATCGATCGAATCGACATGAAATTTCTACTTTAGCGCTTTTAGCAAACCGGTGAAAAACGTTGACGATCAATTAACGACAAATCCAATTCATCATGCTATAAATAGCCCCTTTCAGTTTTGTGCAAGGGAAAAATTCGCCATTTGCTTAATAGGGACAACAAAAAATTCGTCGTTCGCTTAATGAGGGACAAAATAAACCGTTGATCACTTAGAGAGGGGGGAAATGGTACTGGTAGTAAATTCGTCGTTTGCTTAATGAGGGGTAAAATAGTCCGACGTTAAAGTAGAATGTATACAGTATATCGATGTATTAAATACCCAGAGTGAAGCAAATATTGTTCCTAGAATTCTTGCTCAAAGAAATTAACGAAAAAGTACTCGAATTTTTTCTTGAACCCATTACACTGTGATTCGAACGACGTTAACTTGGTACGGAAGTATGCTGAAAAAACTCTCGATAATGCGCAATCATTAATAAAACGAGGAAGTCTTAAAGAAGTAGCGTCAATTTTAAAAGTAAGTACCCGTGCAGAAATGTGACCGGGCATTCCCGACTTGACGTCTGGTGCAGGCCTGGCTTGCCTCGTCCGATTTACCTAACCGGGCCCTTTTGTGGAACAGACTAGGAATATCACGAAACCTTTTCCTGGGGAGAACATTGACATGTCCTGAATATTAAATCCCAAACTATTATTAAATAATACTTTTTGCGTCATCAAAGATATTAATAATTGAATGTAAAAATATGATTACATTTATTGTAATTGTATACTCCGTTTTGTAATAATATTATTTTCTCCAACAATAATCGACGCCTGACAATGCTATCATAAAGAATAAATTATGATAGTCAACGAAAATTATATGCTGATATGATGGAGGATATAATTACAATAAATGTAATCACATTATTACGGTGAATTATTAATATCTATAGTACGACGCCGACGTTAATTTTTTTCATTTTTCTTGTCCTCTATATATCAACAAAAATAACTTTGAGGTTGGTTTTATCGACATTTCCTGGTCATTTACGGCTGGTTCTCCGGCCCGTTCCTGATCAGTTCCCGATATACTCCCTACTACTTTCCTGGTCATTTTCTGCTTGTTCCCCGGCCCGTTCCTGATCAGTTCCAAAGAAAGGGAACAGCGGATCGGGACCTAACCTTAGACCCGTTACATTGCGAGCCTATTCCAGGGTGGAAGGCCCGATCAGAGCCTCATATTATCTCGGGAAGGCAGATCAGGGGCAGTACTTTTTCCCGACTCAAATTTCTACACGGGTAATGGCTTACCTATGGTTTACAATTCCGAAGAATGGATAGCTGCAATCGAGTATGGGCAATAGCCTAAACAAACTGGGTTGAACTTGGGTGCAACAGATGAAAAAGCAACCTCAGCCATAAAGGCCTTTGCTTTGCCACGCTTTTATGTATAACAAATTTCGTACCTATACATTTACATTACTAAACATGACTCTCTATACATTAACCACTCTCACTCTCCCTCTCAGAACAGGGTGAGAGAGTGAGAGTGAGTGAGTGAGTGAGTGAGTGAGTGAGTGAGTGAGAGAGAGAGAGAGAGAGAGAGAGAGAGAGAGAGAGAGAGAGAGAGAGAGAGAGAGAGAGAGAGAGAGAGAGTTTGCTGGACACTCAGCCCTCTGCACTGATGATATCCACAGTGGATTGACAGTCCAAGCAAAAAGGGAGAAACCCCACGAAAGAAGGAAAGGAAGCGTGGGAAAAAAAGACCGAAAACGAGGATAGTGCAAAACGAGTTTAAAAAGAGGAGGTACTGACACTCCCTGCGTTGTTCAAAGGATCTGGTCGCAGTTTTCGGAATTTTCCTGCTTGGCTTTGTTTTGTCTCCGCATGATTGGTGGGTTCTGCCTACGGCGTACATACCACAGCCGTCTATGCCAAAAAGAGTCGATCTGATAATTCGTTCGATTTCAAGTCAGTTTGAGCACTTTTCCGAGTACTTACCTGAGTTAACCTGATTTGCATTGTCTACTCAGTGTGGATCAACTCGGATCCCAAGCTACCCTTGCCGGGCCACTTGGCAACAAGCATCAAAGTGCCACATCCAATCACAATAAACATTGCTTTTGCGGAACTCGGAGCCCATCGTTTATGCACTGTCGTACCTTTTTATTGCGCACGAACCGAGATATCATACGATGCCGACCTTGGGACATTCCGATTCTCGCTACCGAACACACTTTTCTAATGCATAGTGTGCATAAATCCGCGCGTAATCTCATCAACATAGAGCGCGAGCGGGTCCACCCGCTGCTAAAGTATGTGCAGTTAGTACATACGCTCTCGCGGTATTCTATGACCGAAGGCAGGGCGTGCGAAGATAAGAAGCGGAATAAAATGAGGATAAGAAATAAAGGTTAGTACTCGAAGGTTGCATGCATGTTTCGCACCGTTTTTGGGAACGGTTCGCAACACTGAACAACATTCGTGTGTTCGGGGAACGATATTTAGTGAGCGCGAATATACCTTTGGGCCCCTAAGTATGCAGACGGAGAAGAGCTCATTATGTACTATCTAACCTTGCCTATATGTATGCCTTGTGAGTCCTGCGAATGATTACACGATCCAGGCAAGATCTCGATAACGCGTCCTATTTATTATTAAGGGAGAATTCCGGTTTCCCCTTGTACCTTCATCTTCTTTGTCTCACATTGTTTATTACTGATGGTACAACAACGAAAAACACACCTTCAACACAACGTCTCTCAGAGAGTAGAGGTGTACGCGACAGTATCTACGCTTTCGCGAGTACGGACAGTCATTAAGGTTACATACAGATAACCTTAATGATCTCCACGGGGTTGCATTTAGAGCTGACGCGTTGCACAATCGGCTATCCCTCATTCCCTTCTCCTCTTCATTTTCACATTTCATGAAGTGTCTCCTAGGTGATTAGACGTTTGGCGATATCATGAGACAGGCTGGACATCCCGAGTTTGCCACTCGCTTGATTGATTGGTTATAAGAAGTGTTCCGAAGCATCTTACAGCACTATAGTCAAAGGTGAATCAAGTCACACTAATGGTTCAGATTGATCAGCTAGGCTAAGAAAAATGCTCTTCTTCACAATTGTCGCGGAAAACCATATCCTTGAATGGAGAAGGATCAAGTATAGAATCGTTTGCTGATGCACTGATACGATCACCGTCAACGGCAACACAACAATGTTTTTTTCTTCCGATCTACATTTTCTTCGATCTCGATGGAATTGATGCGACTTGTGCAAATTGGGTTGCATTCGAGCGAATGGTGCGAGAGCGAGGGGATCAGAAATGTGGAGAGTTTAGTAAATGTCGTGCAGGCCAAACATGGAGGGAAAGAGCGTAAGAGGCAGAGAAGATGTAATCGGTCAACAGCAAAAGATCAGAAGATCCAGAACCTCTTCTTCCAGCCTCGAGAGACCAAGGGAAATTCCTGTTTCTCTCGGTCTTCTCTATCTCTCTGGGCACCCGTGAGAGTACATAGCTCCTTCCTCTTTCCGTTTCTCTCTTTACGCGTAACCATGACTTCACTTATACACTATGTACTACGGCGAGCCTTCGGACACGCTTCGAAGCACCACAACGTTATTTACGAGTCTCTTGCTCTCGTGCTATTTCACTGAAGTATGCATGCACATACATGTACATACGCAGGTTGCTGGCATTAACATACTCTGGATGGCGCGCATACGGAGTCAGAGCGACCGCAGTCGAGACAGCTCGTTAGATCGGAGCACGCTTAATTATCGGTCAAAACCAATCATCGTCGTTCCGCGCGCAACATCAAACCTAAACCACATGACTGAACATCGAGAATCAACAAATTCTAGCTGATAGAATAAGAGCTTCAGAAATATAAATGAATTTCCGCCTGAATTTTTCTATCCTACGAGTATCCGCGTACGTAACGCGATCGAACTTTTGCCAAACGATCGAAAAAGCCAGCTCTTCGGCAGTTGGCAATTCATGGGTATTGCAATAACAACGGAATTTATATGGCTGGTTGCTTGTGTTGCGAATGCCTATGAAAGAATACGGAAAGGGAACGTTCGTCCCAAACGGGAAATAACGTTGAGGCCCTCTGGCAGGCAAATCTCACAGTTAATCGACCTGTCGAATAAACTTGGAAAAACTTGGGCGGGTACTTGAAAACTCGGGGTAATAATAAACGAGTGGGGTAATCGAGACGGTTCGTATAGTTTAGTCGATAGGCTATGAATATCTTCGCGGGTCCCTTCAAGGCCAATGAATTAACTTGCTGATAACATTTTTAATTGCATGTCCTGCATTGTCTTCCTCCCAACTACCATGGTGGACTTGCTCAAACAGCAGTCCGAATTGACCATTACAACACTATCAACGAAACTTTCACGCCTGTCATATCTGTTCAGCGCAGTTTGACAGTACCCTGTGATTAACTTCGTCAACATGTACTCACGTCTCGTATACCGCCTATATATTGACCCAAACTTCTTGAGCGATATTTATCTAACGTAACCAGGAGATTCGTTCAATTAGTGTTATCTCACGAACTGCAGTACCAAAACATTTGTGCACCACCGAAGTTCCGTATAAAATTCTTTTCAATTTGGTCTAGATTCACCGGAAAACAAGAGAATTTCGCACGGGTTGCAAGCTATGTTTATTGTCCGTCGAATGACAGCCACTCGATGAGTAACAGTAGTACTGATAAATATAACTTGTGGTTATGTAACTGAATAACTGCTCGTTTACTCTATGCTTGTACAAATATTCATGTTAATCCAAATTGGGCCAGATATACATGTATGTGTGTGTCTATTGCCTAAATGTGGCTCTCTATAATGTTCTCTATTATCCAATCCAAACTGAAAGAGGCAGTGGTAATAGCAGGAGTCACGGATATATTTCGTGTTCCGGCGTCTCTCTGCCGTTCATACTTGAATCCACAGTATCGTTGTTCTTCGTCCATAATTGAGGAAAGGCAGAGACTATAGAAAAGAGCGTGTGAAAATTTAACACCGTGCTCGCACGGAACGATCCGCATCGTCCTGGAAGTACCATCTCTGTGTAGATGCTACCATCGCTACCTGCTATCGTCGCTTTTCCATGTGAGCCTTCTATACATGTATGATGATAGGAATATTGGTGTGTATCTTCTCGTAGTCTCTTGGGACGCCCGAGAGATCCTCATTCACCCCCCCGCCGGTTGCTTTCCGCTATTCTTATCGAAGTAACCATATTCAATGGAGGCTGTGGAAACCCTCGAGGTGGGCACATACACATATACACACACGTAGACGAGAGCAGGTGGAGACGTTATAGTTTAATGTCGTATTACATGTGATACGATTGTTGTAATTTGAATAAACTCTCCGCAATTAGCTTCGTCGAATAGAAATTCCAATGTTCGCCGTTGAATATAAAGGGTACCTCAAAATGACCTGTCCGTTTTAATGTCAGGTCCTTATGAGACATCCTATATTGTGTATCGCGATACGATGCATATGTATATGAAAAAAGCAATTCTGAACCCGTTATATCTATGTAATGTTGACTGTGACTAGATTTGATGGTTTTGAGACTGATCCTTGAGATTTTTATCAACGAATTCTTGATTTCGACGACAGGGCGATCCTTGAAATAACTTTTCTATCAACATGTTCATTTGAAGAGCAATTTTGAAGACACTGGGGTTTGAGGGCGATTGGCAAAGTCGAATATCCGTCAATCACTTTTTTCCAATATATGTATCTAGGGCACGTTGGAAAAGACTTATATTCTGAAAGCGCGTGCTAAGTGCGAGAAAATATACAGAATATATGGAACTTATTGTAACATGTGACGTGGATAACATAATTATGCCTCTATGTATGGCTTATACGTAATTTGCCTGTGATTGCAGAACACTTCGGTATTATATTGAACCAAGCACATTACTTCTTCGATATTGTCTCTGTAGGCCTATTCTGTAACTCGTTATGTCTCGGTAACGACAGTTTTCGTTATCGTTCGCTAGCGACAGCCAATAAGAGGCCCCCTTTCGTCTTTGAACGTGCATGCGATTGGCTGTCGCAAGCTAACGATAACGAAAACTGTCGTTACCGAGTTATAACGAGTTACAGAATAGGCCTACTGGAGAATCAAATTGCAAGGAAAGGGGCAGACAGTCCGAGTCTAAATGGTGTCCAATTGATTTCCTGAATAACCGTGGACTTGGCATTTCAATGGAGGGAAATTCGCGCTGTGTCTTTTCCTTGCGGAACTGGCTATTCTTATTTTACCCTGTTTGAGACAAAAAGGAGCGGAATCACAATCACTTCGAATGAGCTGCACGAGAGCCGAAAACAATGGATCTTCAGTTCTGTAATCGTGATAGCGTGGTATAGGGGAGTTTTCTACGCTACGAACTGAAAACCGACGGGCCACAACACATTTCAACATTGTCTCTTCCCTCCAATAAACAAACGAAGAAATGGAGGAAGGAAGGGAGACAGGGTGGGACGGAGGATAAAATATAAAATTGCCAGAGGATCAAAGACAGATATCACATTTCATGCCAATAGTGTTCCATCACCCTCTCTATGATAATATTATATTTTAGCCGCAGATATCTGTTCTTCTCTCTCTCTCTCTCTCTCTCTCTCTCTCTCTCTGTGAGTACAGCCTGTCATACTGCTAATTCGCTCCGTCTATTTTCGAGAATTATTTCTGCCGAGGGCTGCCTTCGGGCGTTTTTGTTGTAGAGTCAAAGCACGCTAACTTTTGCTTTTCGCCGGTGCATTGC
This sequence comes from Ophion slaviceki, assembly GCA_944452715.1. Lineage (NCBI taxonomy): Eukaryota > Metazoa > Arthropoda > Insecta > Hymenoptera > Ichneumonidae > Ophion > Ophion slaviceki. Next base: position 6,683,630 of record OX101789.1, read on the forward strand.
GATCCTCTCCTCGCTCTAAGGATTCTGCAAGTTTTCCCAGTGAAAAGCCGTCTATTTTCATAACCTCACTTTCTGCTTGGCTCCCCGGGTCCCCGCACGCCGCTGGCTCGAACACCTGTCGCGTGAACCTGTTTCCACGCATGCGCCGACGCTCTTCATCTTACGACAGCGACGTGGTAACTAGAGTGTCCCATTGGCTGGTCATTTGACGGTCACTTGACTCCTCGACCGAACAACGCAAGCTCAACCATCCTATCGCGGTGCTCTTCTTTATCGACTGCCGGTACACTGGTGTGATTTACCGATCGGGACGCGTTATCTTTCGCTCTTGCGACAGAATCCTGGGATACTAGAACTCAGCCATAAAGATCGGTACCAACATGTCTGAGACTCCATCACCGGCTTCTTCTCGACCCGGGTCGCCTTCTGGCTCCGAGGGCTCCGTCTCCTCTCGTGGTTCCACACGCAAACGAGACCGGGCTGGAGATGCTACCAAGCTACAACCGCCGCCGAAAAAAACCATGCCGCCGCCCACAACGCGACAAGCACATGCTCACACACTGGATAATGTCATGGAGGGACTTACGGCAATTAACCAGATACTTGCAAGCTATAAAATTTTATTGGACGACATCCCTGGGATTCGCTCGGCTATTAGTGCGATTAGTGCCGATCTGGCCTCTCAAAAGGCTACCACCGATCGGCTCACTGGTGTCACAGACTCATTGACTGCTCTGACAGCTGACCTCGTCAAAGAAAATCAAGAACTGAAGGAGTCTCTTCACAAGCTTGAAAGCCGAGTCGAACAGCTCGAACAGCTCGCTCCACCCGCTGCTTCATCCTCGTCCAACACCAGTGTAGCACAAGAGCTTTCAAGACTCGCAGCTGCCACCAACTCGACTGCCGTGCAACTACAACGGGCCCTCTCTAATCAGGGGACCCTCAAGGAGCTCACCGTGTCCGGCTTTACCTTCGGGACGGTTGAGGAGTCTGTCCTCCTTAAGCTGTCCTCAGTTATAGCTGCCGCGCTGAAGGTCGACATCAAACCGGGGGATCTTGTGAGTGCACGGCTACTTCGGAAAAGGCCCACTGCAGCAAGCAATTCCCCTCGTGGTCAACCCGTAGCCGAAGCGACCAGGACTTCCTTCGTAGTAGTTTGTAGCTGTTCCACCTTGGCTCAGCGACTTCTCTCAGCCAAGCGCAAACAGGGAGCCCTGAGTTTTTCTATGCTCAACAGGGAGCTGCTTACTGGTTTCAACTTTATTCCGCCACCAGCCGAATCCGTCATCAACATCAATGAACTGCTGCCGACCAAAGTCATGCAGGTCCTATCATCTGCGAAAAACTCGCTCAAACCTGCAGGCTTTAAACACGTGTGGTGCAAGAACCGCACAGTTCTTGCCAAAAAAACCGATGATGGGATCACACACACCGTTAACACACTTGCTGACGTCACGAAACTGCTGAGCCTTTACCCAGTTAATGAAGCACAGCATACTGCGCCCGCACAGCCATCTTCTCCCAAAGTTGCTGGGGTCGTCAAGCGGCCTTGCAAATCTTGAGCCTATCTATTACGCTTTCTCTGTGCAGGCACTCTACCAAGATTTCTTAATTTTTATTCTATATCTATCTTATCGCTATTTGTGTACTTTATACTCTACTAGATATATTTACGTTCATCGAGAGAGCACCTCATCAACTTAGATTTATTTAATTGAGCGACACCGCGCAATTTAGATCTAAGTAACTAAACGCTAACCTGTACACCCACATTACGATTCATCGCTCGATTTATATTCTTGTTCAACGACCTACTATGTTGGTGTTGGCTAGCTACAATATTTCTCTGATAGCTTGCTATCAGTTTTTTGTTCAATTCTGAATAATAAAAATCAGTATCTATCTATCTATCTATCTATCTCTCTCTCTCTCTCTCTCTCTCTCTTTCTCTTTAGCGGTACCCTAATTCTTCTGCCATTCTCTTGCGCCTCTAACCTTAATTTTAAACTACTCTACTACAATCTGCTTATATAGACTCACTGCCTTCTCATCTCTTTATTCCAATTTTATATCGTTATCAAACGCTAACATTAAGAATCATGTACGTTCGCCGTGTGCCAGAGGACTAATCTGTCCCAGAGCACAATAATAATAAATCAAATCAAATCAAATCTCTCTCTCTCTCGCTCTGACTTTTCTTTTTCACAACTTTCTAGATAATTGAGAATTCGTCAGCATACATCGTGTAAGAGTTGGAAAGAATGTGTCATATATCATATCATATCATATAATATACATATAAAGATCCAACTGTATACATTGTCCATGTACACACTAGGTCATACGAGAAAGAGGGAGAGAGAATGTGTGTGTCTGTGTGTGTGTGTTTGTGCTCGCGTGTGTCTGTAAGGGGGGGGGGGGGGGAAATAAATAGGGGGGAGGGGGCACACATAAGCGCCACGTCAAAGTGAGAAGCGAACCGAAAAACAGGCAGGATATGAGTCTTCAAGACGTACCTACCTGAAAATGATGCTGTTGGGAAACAACTATCTCAGAAGCTATACGTTCGAGATACTAGGGCATCCTCTAGTGATGGCGAACAATCGGGGTCTTACAGTGGTAAATGCGTATACACGTATCGGACATTCCTTGCTTCTTAAGCCATTCGAATTTCGTCTAGTCATGGAGCACCTAAATCAGGTTGATCCTGATTTAATACAATGAAGCAGCGATACAATCAACGAGCTTGAAACTTGGAATTATTTTTAAGAACTCAGCCCTGGGGAGAGAGTGAACCATATGGTACTGTAGCCAGAGATTCGCCTGTCGAAATTTATTTTATCATAAAACGTATAAATGTCACGCGGGAGGACGTCTGCGCCGAAATCACAAAAAAATTAACAATCAATGACACGTGGAACATATTAGAGGACAAATCTGAATAATGGTTACACCATTCAATATCTACCATTGGGATGTTGAATAAGTTCTCGCTGTTTTTTTTTCGTGAAAATTAATGCTTTATTGTAAAAAATTAGTAAGAACAACATGTGACTGAAAGTATTGTCCTTCGCTAGCCACTACTTTTTCCCATCTTTCTGGCAGCATTTTAATTCCACGTCAGAAAAACGACACGTCTTTTGAGGCTATCCAAGAGTCGACCCATTCATTGGCATCTTTATAAAAATGGAAGTACTGCTCAGCCAGGCCCCATGTCTCATCGATCGGAACAAGTGAATCGGAAGGGGCAATGTTTAATGAATACGGTGGATCGTTCCGTTCGGTTTGAGCAGCTCATAATAAACTACACCCAGCTGATCTCACCAAATGTAGAGGAGAAGCTTAGAACCATGGATATTCGGCTTTGTCGACTATGTTGATGCATGGCCGAGCTTACCTCACGATTTTCTACGCTTAGAGTTATCGTAGTGTATGCATTTTTCTTCGTCAGTTACGATACAACGCAAAAAACCTTTCCTTTCCTGCAGTTGAAGCAGCTGTGCCCACGTGAAAAGACGCCGTTCGACGTCTCTCGGCTTCAGTTCGTACGGCACCCAATGTCTTTGGTCTTGAATTATTCCTAAGGCTTTTAAAAGTTTCAAAACTGGTGTTTGTCAACTCTTAATGATTCTGTAAGTTCAGTTTGCGTCTGACATGAGTCCTTATGAAGTAATGCCTCCAATTCTCCGTCTTCAAACTTTTTCGTTGCGCCAGGGTGTTTTTTTATCTTCAACATTAAAATAATTATTTTTGAAGCTTCTAAACCAATCTTTGCATGTTGTTTCCGACCGAGCATGGTCGCCGTAAGTCTGAACGAGAATTCTGTGTGCTTCAGCTGCAAATTAAAAAAAAGTAGTGCAGTACAATTCCTCGCAAATACTCTTTTTTGGCACGAAATTTGAAATGTTCAACACTATGAAAAAAAGTTGTTTACACTTCGGCGAAATAACGTACACCGAATTTCAAGCTCACTCATAGTACTTCTTTATAGATGCGTTACCATCTTAATGTACGCGCACGCAGTAATGCCATCTGTTGGAAAATAGCGAGAACCTATTCAACGTCCTAACACTTAACCGCATCGCAATAGTGCAATAAAGGTATGGCAGCGAAAATATTTGACTGATTTCGAAGTTTCCATCTTTGGAATGCAACGAAAATTTGCTTTATTTTTCTATCCTTTTATTTGTATCATATCCGAAATCGCTTTCTGCCGATTCGAGATGTAGACCACCAGATGGCCCTAAAAAACCAGTTGAGTGATTGTCGTGGCTGACAAGGGGACAGTACGGCAGTTGGATTTTTGTAATTTTTCGTACTTATGGTACGTGAAGTTCAGAGCTCGAATATTAATATCCCAAAGCAGTTCGACGCCATATTCAGAAATTTTCGAGAAAATTGACTTTGAAGTTTTCGAGCGCCCTCTTATCCCACAAAGATGCAACGATATTCGAACCGGGCTCGTGGCGTACCCGGTAGCGCTCGAGTCTAGTAATCGCGGGGTCGCTGGTCCGAGTCTCACTTCGAAATGTTTTTTTTTTTTCATTTTTTTTTAATTCGCATACCTCCGTCATTTAAATATCCCGATAAATTTTTGTTGTATATAATCACATATTATTATATATAATTAATATAATATATCTATATATGTTTATATATGGACAAAATCCATATATAGTTATTTATGTACAAAATTCATTATAGTTATACATAATTATATATTTTCTCATATATGATCATATATTATTTATATATAACAATAGGTGATTATTTATAAAAAAATAAATAAATAATCCCGGGATAAAAATCATAAAATCTATGCTAATTCACATATATGTAATTATAATTGTCAATGATAAATGCAAGTCTTATTTTTGATTATCTCTTGCTTGAAATTGCGAATAGGCGACGTAAAAATATCCAGTAATAATATTTACATAAACTCCCTTGTAGATTAATAGGAATATAAATAGAAGAATAAATGTTGAAATTGAAAAAAATTGCGAATGTAACAATGCAGCGTTTGTACGGTGTGCGAGATGCCGTGAAAATTACTGTTTTCCTTATTTTTACGATGGTTATCACTCTGGCTCGTGTAACATTACACCCGATGTATAAAACAAACGAATACAGACCGAATAATAAAGTATTCAATTCCTTACCCGACGTTTTTCATTTTCATCCTAAAAATGTTGTTGGTTATAAATATTGATACTTGAAAATGTATGTTTATAATCAAGAGATAATTAAAAATATGACTTGCGTTTTTTCATTTAAAAAAAATGAAAAAAAAAAAAAAAAAAAAAAAAAAAATTTCGACGTGAGACTCGAACCAGCGACCCCGCGATTACTAGACTCGAGCGCTACCGGGTACGCCACGAGCCCGGTTCGAATATCGTTGCATCTTTGTGGGATAAGAGTGCGCTCGAAAACTTCAAAGTCAATTTTCTCGAAAATTTCTGAATATGGCGTCGAACTGCTTTGGGATATTAATATTCGAGCTCTGAACTTCGCGTACCATGAGTACGAAAAATTACAAAAATCCGACTGCCGTACTGTCCCCTTGTGAAATCGTTTCAACAACCGAAGTAAGCCTGAAAAAACAGGCTGAATTGAAAATAAAAGTTTTTAAATCAGCCTATGTAAACATGGATATCATTGAAAGTCTCTATTGTGTATTCTGCGGAATCTTTCGATGCAACCAAAAAGACAAGAAAGTTAAAGCTCTTCGCTTTCAACTTTCTTTGATGATGCGACAAAAATTCCGCACTGTCATTCGATAGCGTGTGGCTGATTCAAAGAGGAATAGTCGGTGCATGTGTAATATTGAAGTGAACGCGAACAGTTCAAGGCCTTCTTGAGAGTCCTTTCCGTCCTCTGCTCGGCAAACCACGATGGCGTTTCTCGCAAGCGCAACTGGCGTGATCATACAAATACACATAAATATTACAATAACATATTTTTCTCTAGATATATATTTTCGATGTTATGATAATCGGACAGCAAGTTTATAAATTTGCATAATTACCCCGAGCATCGCGTGCAATGCTCAAGGCCATTAATTTGCAGACTCACACACTTTTGCTTCAAACGTTTCCCATCGCCATTGTTACTACTGGATCACAGTAACATTAAATGAGTTTTCTACGTAATATTATACGGTGAATATACATTGAAGGCTTTCCCTCATCCCTTATTCGGACGAAGTGCGTTTTATGTAATGAGATTGAAGTTGGCATCGATGGAATGCAATAGAAATCAATTTTTCTAAATTTCATAAATTTCTTTTGGCAGGTGTTGACGACAAAAAACCTTTAATTATTTTTAGCTTATTTAGAAACCTGTAACGGAAATTCGCAAAAGAACATTTTGTATAATAAGAAGAATAAGTAAATAAAAATATGAAAAAGTACTTTCGTTGCATTCCAACGATGCCAACTTCAACATCATTCAATGTAAGCAATCTAAGGGCCAGCTCATACAGGTAATCGGAGAAGACACTTGAGCGCGGCACGAAGTAATCAAAATGAGTGATTAGTGCAACATATTTTCTCTATGAGAATGATTGATTTTCCGTAGTAAGGAATCGAAGAGCTAGCTGCTCCACTGTATCAAGGTATCCCGGACTCCGGGGTAATAGGACACTCGCTTATAAATATCTCTCGATACACAATGAACGCTCGGGCGGGAGACGGGAGGGTCGGGCCGTAAATTCCTTTAATTTATTGCAATCCTTTGATGCGTGATAATCCAGAGATGACGTATAAGGAGAAGAAAAACGAAGATGAAGAAAAGAGGAAGAAAAACGAAGGTGAAGAAAAAAGGACGAACAAAATTAAGAGGTGGCGGAAGAAATACTAAGCTGGGCCATGTTCCAATAACTAGGAATACGATCAATATGCAAATTATACGTCCCTTTGCTGCTGAAATTCCTAAAAAACATTATTAGCGGGCCCAACGATAGCCCGACATGTACTCTACATGTGTGCAATATTGCAAGTCGAAGGGCCCAGTAGTTTCTAAGAAAAATACACGCCTGACGATAAAACATTTTCGCGCCATGTGACTTGCGCAACATCAAATGTCATGTACAATTAAAAATAAAATGCTTTGAAAATATTTAAAATGTTACTTCAAACATGTATAAATATACGTCTGAAATGCTAACACTGTAGATGTAACCGCTTCTCTAAATTTAACCCCCAAAAAATCACCTGGAAAATGGGCGTTCACACTAGAATACGGCCTTAATGGAACGATGTACATCGAGGATGCATTACTGTTTCTCTTTTTTGTCGTTGTATGGGAGAGATGCGGTGTTTGTACTACTGGAACGAACTCGTTCCACTCTAAAGGAGTTACGTCGTCTCTTATCGAGAGTCCCACTACGCAAGTTCCTTCCGCATTTCTCGCTCTTTCTCTTTCCCTTGCGAACTCCGACGCGAGATCAAAACCGGCGATGAGGAATGCCAACGAAGGAATGCCCACGAATCTGATTGCCAGGCTGGGATAGAGACTGGGACGCCGAGAAGCTCGTGTATCAGCCATACACCTATACGGGCCCGATCACGTTTGCGACTGTCGCGGAGTGCGCCAAAGAGCTTCCTTGTTTACCCTGTTGAACTTTTCGTTTCTCAGCCGTGGACTCGTTCTTACGGTTCGATGCTCTTCCAAAGCGCTCCAGGGACTAGGACAACGTTGAACGTGTCGAACCTTTCAGTCCTTCCTGATGGCAAGTTATCGAAAAATGGGGGAAGCGGGCGGGTAGTTGCCAACTAACACCCGTATTCATAGATGTAGCGTGAGGAATCCTTATTCCTTGTTATTTGTTCAGAACAAAGAACAAGGGAGCCTTATTTCTTAAGGAACGACTATGAATACGGGTGTAAGAATCGATGATGTGTAAGGAGGCTCTAGCATATGAGCATATTACTATAAAAACCGACCGAATATAAGTGTGTTCAGGAAGGGTTGAACATCAACTTCGAAGTTTCCACTAATTTCACTACATCGTTTTTGTGAGAGGAACAATTTAGTAACTAGCATAATGTTTCCTCATCGTTCTGTTTTATTCGCAAGGCTTTTTCTATGAGCAGCACGTTTTTTATTTCAGTGATGACTTCCACATACAGGAAGCTTCATGGGTGGTATCAAACGAAGACGGAAGAGCGTGCAAGTTTCTCATTTGCACGATTTTTGTTTTAAAAATCACGCCAAAATTATTCATTCGACGTGTTTTTCAAATTACTCTCTTCATTACTTTGCTCTATTTATTATTCTAGTTCTCACAATGTTTTGTTTCCTTTTTTGAAAGCCAAAATCATTGCATCTTGCACTTCGGGAAATTGTGGAGTAACGAACATGGGTGCAATTCCGAAAAGCAGTAACCGAATTTCGATCTCAAATTTGGCATACACATTCCTTTTAATATTTTGAGATCCCCTAAAAAGATTTTTGGCGACGCGCCATAGTTTTCAAGATATCGATTTTTAAAAGTTATTTTTTTACCGCGCTCCTACCATATATATGGCGGACGGGCTCAGCTCTGGCTATACCTATGTATTCCGAATTTTAGATCGAAATTCGGTTTCCGCTTTTTGGAACTTTATCCATGAATATTAATCGGCGATAGCATTCGAATAAATTCGGAAGAAGCAAATATGAGATTGTCATAGCTTATATCTGGCAATGAATAATTCGAGGGAACAAAACAACCAATATTCATTCTATTTTAACTATCCAAATTTCCATATCATCGAGACGAGTTCTGCATTAATACTTTATTAAGTCCAGTGGAAAGTTCAAGCTCGACGATGAAATGTTCTGCCTCCCGTCATTCTTCATTTTGTTCAGGAAAGATTTTTAATAAAGCTACGTCGAAAGAGGTCACGTAAAAGCAAGAGAGGCAGATGCAGTGTCCCGATGCAAGATATGCTCCACTTAATCCTATGATAATTCATTTTGCCTCGTAATATAGTGCATCGACAGGGGGGTTTCAGTTTGGCCTGGTAATGGTTCAATCTCGACATTGTACGTAAACGCCATAAGGGAATTCCTTGTAGTTTATCTCGCGACATATAGTACGGACGAGCGCAGTTTTCTCTTTTACGTTCTTTAATATTACCGAGGGATCGAAGGTTCAAGAAGCAAAAGATAAGAAGTATGCATAAAAGATCATCCGCCTGACGTGCGGACCCTATCCGGAACTTTGGCTTGATACATTGTATTTTCACAGCTGTACCTCGAGTTCAACTCGACGGCTAAGGAAACTCCATGCCCTATATGTCAAAATATCAACAATTAGTTGATAAGTATTCCCATATTGTTTAAAATTACTCCCAAGGGTCCTTAGTAGATGTTTGCTATGTGTATATGTGCAACTATTAGCAATACTTAAGGAACTTGACTCTCTCGCTCTCTCTCTCTGTCTCTCTCTACCTCTCTCTGTCTCTCTCTCTCTCTCTCTCTCTCTCTCTCTCTCTCTCTCTCTCTCTCTCTCTCTCTCTCTCTCTCTCTCTCGCGCGCGCGCTCTCGATCTGGCTTCTCTTATTCTTTCTAATATCTTGCTTCCTTTGGATTGATTTTTTTTTCGCTCTTAACACGTTGGTAATTTTCCAACTATCATGAAAGTACATTTCTAAGGGATTGAATTTTGCATCGTTGAAACTTAACGATAAACCTCGGTTATATATTTTTTGTTTCTTTACAAGCAATAAATGCCAAATAACTGCATGTGATTTGTGTTCTATTTGTTCTAAGATTGTTTCGCTTGGCATCTCTTCCTCTGCTAAATATTTCAATTTTCATTGGTCGGACACACAGTAAGCCCGAAAATTGAATCTGCGAGAGAATGTGATAAAGACTCACAAAAATATTAATATCGGAATGAAAAACAGAGCAAGAAGGGACCGGGGGGAGAGAGAGAAAGAGAGAGAGAGAACCGTTGCGCGACCCCGAAAAAGAAAGAAGAGCAAATTATGGGAATGAGGGCGTTTAAGCGGTGTCAGAAAATAAAATCATTCTTGTCTTTTTTGTGCTCTCTCCGAGAACAGATCGTGTACTTTCTTGTGTGGAATGCTTCTTTGTTTTATTCTTTCGGGATTTTTCAAGATGGATATCTTGGGGTAACGAGTTCAAAAAATTCTTTCGCACTACAAAATTTGTGAAAAAGACAAAATATGAACATGGAAAGGAATACTTCTTTTGTAACCTTTGGCTTTGAAGTGCGTTCAAGTGCCATCGTAGCAACACAACAAAATATTTCTTCGTTCTTATTGTTATCTAAAATAATAACTACGCAGATTTCGATTGCATATCAGTATTCATCATTTTAAGAAACCGTGGACTAGTTTTCGTAGCTTGAATCTGTCGCGAACAATTTGAGCAAGCCGAAAAACTCAATTTTCATTTAATTCCAACGAAGAAAAAGGGAACATCTTACTTTTTCACAAGAGCGCTGGTGATATTCAAGCTACAATGGTTGACCGGACTTTTGTTTTCGAGATCTTTACTATTCCAAGGTAGCAAAATGAATTCAAATTACGACGTAATAGAGCAATATTTATTGGCATTGGATAATCTAATTTATCGTATCTGGATTCCGATTTCTTATGCCAGAGGGCCTTCAACCCATCAAATGAAACGAATTTATTGGTGTAAATCAGCAAAGTGTGTGGGTTCGTTACTACGCAGGGCTCCTCACCTTCGGCACAGCGTGGTGAAAAGAACTGTCCCGGGGAGGTGTTTGAACGGCGCTTTGATCGATTTATAACGGCCTTTGATTTCTTGCTCGCCGATCTCGCCATTCCCGTTGTAATGGATTATCGTTGATGCAAGAAAATACGATAAGAAGAGGAAGAATCGTTTAGAAGAAGTTGCGAGACGGTGCCTGTGCGATGCTTATTCCCGGGTTGCCTGTTGTCTACTTTATTGGACAACGGTTTAACGCTGCTCCTCACGTTGCCGCTTCTCTGGAAATTCGATCGCTAATGCATACCGTTCCGACTGCCCCCCCCTCTCTCTCTCTCTCTCTCTCTCTCTCTCTCTCCTGCTCGCTTGTCGTTCGTCTTCCCGACCCGCTGAAGGGCGAGATGGACTCTACAGATTTTTATTGAAACCCGATTGACAAACGCCTATATCATATTACGAACACAAAACCAACCACCAATTGTTTACTATGTGAACTGCTTGTTCTTGCAAACGTTAAGGTAGTTCTGTAGGTACACGTATGAGGCAAAAGTTTCGGTCGAAGCGTACAGTAACATCCAATGCTTATACGATGCTGTTGGTTGTAAATTTTTGACAGAGCTTGTACCCTCTATATGTCCCACACATTCGCACCTCATGCATAGATAGGTCTCATACTCGTCTAAAGGGCGGCGCTGTAATCGTGGCAACAGCGCGATTTTCTTACAGTCATAGCGTTGAGCTTTCTACGATCCATCTTTCGCGAAATATTTTATATAAATAAAAAAAAGCGTGAAAATGTCAACCCAAATGCGATACAAAGAAAGTTTATAAGAAAAAAGGCGCTCGCTAAAAGACTGAAAGCTGTGGCAGCTATGTGTCAAGCAAATGCGGCTGAACGCGATGAGCATAACCATAACCTCAACGATCAGCAACACATATTCACCGTCGAAGGACGTTGGATCGTGGGTTTACAACATCTTGCCGACAGATTAAATTGTATTCGCTGTAACAAAGACAAATACATGCATACGATAAACAAATTAAATTTGTTTGCAGAATGAATTTATTTCACATCCGTCCCAGAATTACTAGAACTCGGGGAAAAAACCACGCTTCGAGTTCCCAGACCATGCGCCGATCAGTTGGCTTAAACGTACACTGTTGCCATTCCGTTACAGATGGTTGGGCCCGAGTTCGGTGTGGAATAAAATTATCACTTTTCATAAGTCGATATCTCGCAAATTGAACGGTCAATGTTTAACATTTTTTTAAAAATTAATCCCTCAATAGTACTGCGTACACGTGTGTTTTTTATTTTGAAATCCTAAGATCCATTTAGAACTGATATAGAGAAATGCGAGCAAACTCCTATCAGTTTACGTGTTAGGTATAGGGATCGCGTACAAAAATACCCATATTCAATTGCAATTATCTCATGAACTAAACGGTGAATCGAATTGAATTTTTGAGCATCAGTCCATGAAGGTCATATCTACACCATACTTAGATTTCAGCCAATTCCTAAGATTTTACCAAAACTACAGCCTTATTTTAATTCCTAAGATTTTACAAAGATTTTACTAAGATTTTGCCTTATAAAAACTAACTACCTTAAGAGCGCGCGGCCTCCGTTTTAACTACCATGAGAAACTTTTCTTTCGCGCGACATTCAACTTTGTTGAGTAATTCTGGATACAAATTTCCAATGAAGTCGTTCGAAAGTGCAAGCTGAATCGTACGCGATGAAAAACATTGATGTTTCTAAAGCTTTTCAGCGAATTACCTATGTGTTAAGAAGGAGGACAAAGAACTTTGGAGGCGGGAGAGCTAAGCCAGCAGAAGCGAAATAACGTGTCATTAGTTTCTGTGTTACCGACTCTGCGAGGCCGAATCAGTCGCGGTTAGCTGATCTCTTGACATCCGGCGTGACCGTCATCGCGTCTCTTCGTAAACAGACATACACGCATATATATATTTATAGAGTATAGCTTTTAAAAACACCTTAGAATAATTTAAAAAGGTGAGGTGGTACAAAAAAATGTTTGGTACAAGAGTTTTATGGTCCGAAGGGGGGCATTGCATGGTAATATAAATGATTTTTTTGTCGATGCGCTTACGAGATATTGCAATATCTTTCGATTCTTTCTAATGTAAATACATAGTTCAAACCGCACCAAAAAATAGCTGTTTTTGAGATTAATCCATCGAAATAAAAATCCTTCATAGCTTGACAAACAAGGCAGTTATGGCAGTTGGAAGATTTCGGCAATATCGTACGCTATTTCTGTATTTGCGACGGCTCCTCTTCGTGCGATGCTTGGTAGGTCACCCGATTTGACCTCTTCAAATGTTTTCTGGGGGGGGGGTCTTTCAAGACCTCGTTTACTGCAACCGGACAACGACGGAACTCGACACTCGAACCGAGAATGCCTACCGAGGAATGTCTCCACACACTCTTCACAATTCAGTGGCAGATTTGGAAACGCGTGTTAGCCGCCATCTTGGGCAACCTTTTGTGAACCGTTGTTGTAAGGTGGATGCTTGAAAAGCGGTTTAAAGTTTTTTTAAATACAGCTGAAGTGACGAGGCGTGCAGTCCGCATTTACAACTACCTGCGCGCTGACACACACACACACACACACACGCGCGCGCGCGCGCGCGCGACCACACCGACCTTGGGTAATAGAAATTGTAAAATTTCCGATTCAAATAAATGCTTAGGTTTGGGTTACCGTTCGCTTTTTTCCTCTCACGGAAGTACCACAGAAGTCGGGAACGTATCTACGGAGCAATCACCCTAAGAGGAAAAGCTGTAAATACGGAAATAGCCACGATATTCCGACTAGAAATTTTGCTACGGGGCAGACTAGGGCCGTATTCCGTATCACGACACTTTACAAGCCGCCGTATCAAGGCTTTAACAGGCGTGAACCGCTTTTTGCATCCGGCCCTGATGCGGATGCCGGTTACGGACCTGATCAGTATACCTTTGCAGGCTCTGATCGGCTGCCATATCTATGCCTGAAATGACAAATAAAAACAATCCGAAAATTAGGAATAAAAAAATTCTGGTAGTATTTTTTGTTTCCCTATACCTTATTTATGTTCCTGCCTATATGCTAATTGAATTGAAACGTATTCTGTCTCGTTAAAGTTTTTACCTACCCTCGGGATTGAACCTATGCCTTCCCGACTAGAAATTTTGATCCGGAAGCCTGAAGACGATCAGGCTGCTATCAAGCTGCGGTCCGTAATACCGTAGTACGGCACGGCTGATCAGTGCTGGAAGTCCCCCGAACCAGTGGAAATTTAGTCCGGTCGCGAGTAGGCACCCTGAACAGGGCCAAGTATGGTAGCCTGTATGCCACCGTAATATGGCGTCGATGGATGCCGTGTTACGGCACGCCTGCTCTGTGCCGGATGTCGACCGGATCAGTAGAGCCTTAGTACGGATGCGAGAAGGCACCCTGAATAGGGCGAAGTACGATAGCCTGCATGCCGATCATGGCATCCACGGACGCCAGGTTACGGCAGGCCTGATCTGTGCCGTGGGTGGACCGGATAGGTGGAACTTTAGTACGGGCGCGAGGGGTCACCCTAAACAGGCCGAAGTACGGTAGCCTGTATGTAGCCGCAATATGGCGTCCATAGACGCCATGTTACAGCACGCCTGATCTGTGCCGGATGTCTGCCAGATCAGTGCAGCCGTAGTTGGCGAATCAAGATTTGAAGGTTAGGTTTCATTGACGTCTGCGATATAAACCGCGTGAATTCGAATAATCTACACTCTGCGAGCAGGTAATAAACATGGACTAATTATTTATATACAAACGAACTGAAGCGATATTATTTAATAATACATAATTCAAACTATTCTTAATGGCAGAACTTAAAATGACTGATTAATATATATACAGGGTGAGGCACATAAAGTGTTACAAAGCAATATCACTCAAACTATTGATCATATCCAAAAAAGTTTCAGACAAAAGTTTCAGTGTTCGAGAAGGCTGTCATACTCATCACTCTTTTTTTATCGGTAGAGGCGCTGAAGCTACGTCAAGGTCAACTCCATTTTTATAAAATGGAACCATGTATTTTTTTTTCAATGACATTATTACCGATTTTAAGACGAATTCAGCGACCTACAACACAAGGTCATTCTAGTCACGCAAAGTATGAAAATAGTCGAAAAATCGAAAAATGTCGGAATAATCACTTTCAAAGGACCCACTAACTTTGATGTGGGTCTACCTACAGAAGATGCTCGAAGTGATGACCCTCGACTTGTAAGCACTAGTTAATTCGCTGATGAAAAGACCGTCTAACTTCAGCCAACATTTGTGGTGTAATTTCGGTACATGCCCGGCGTATTCTTTCTGTCATGTCGCCAGGCGTGGTAGGTGCTACCGCCATTACGAGTTCTTTGACAAAACCCCATAAAAAGTAATCTGGTGATGTTAGCTCTGGCGAACGAGGTGACCAAGCTACAGGGCCGCCTCGTTCTATCCACTTTTCACCAAAAATCTCATTCATCACTTGTCTTGAAAACAGAGCATAATGGGGTGTCGCACCGTCGTGTTGCATCCACATGTTCATGCGAACATACAAAAGCACGTCTTCCAGTAATTGAGGGAGTACGTTTTGCAGAAAGTTTGCGTAAACTTGCCCAGTCAAGCGACCTTCAAAAAAATATGGACCAATGACGTGATCGCCGACAATGCCGCACCAACAATTAACGGACCACGGATGTTGAAAAAGTGAATTTACTATTTTTGTCGAATTTACATGCGTGTGAGTTGTTTTCACAGCCTAAGGGCCTTTGCACACGGCGTATTTTCTATGCGCAGACCACGCGATACGAACGCGATACACACTTGACCTATATGCGTTTTTCAGTCCAAAAAGCGTGTGGATCATGTGTGTATCGTGTGTGTATGGCGTCGTCTGCGCGTAGAAAATACGCCGTGCGCAAAGACCCTTAGACGGTGAAAACAACTTACACGCATGTAATTTCGACAAACATAGTAAATTCACTTTTATTCTTATTTATATCAAGAGACGCGGCACCGTCTTGTCGCCATGTAATTAAAAAAAAATCGACACCACTGATCGATGCCACCAATCTTGACGCCACTAACGAACTGACGACACGCCGCGACTCTTTATACAGTAAGGTGGCCTTTTAGCAGACGACTTTTAACGTTGTCTCGACATTACGCGAAAATGAGGCAACAAATAAAAAATCTAATGACCGTTTGCCAATGTAATGTAATTTTTCCTATCGATTTTGTTGGTGCTATTTTTCGATTCGTTCACTCCATCTGGAGATCTCATAATTTGCGGCCGAATTTTCGAGTCACTTTTTACCGCAAACATTCTTCCACACTCGTTCATAGTCGTTCATTGAATGAAATAAAGTCATTGGCTCATGGCGTAAACATAGTACATGCGCCGTTTTGTGAATTGATTTACACTCTAGCGCAACAGGCACAGCAACGCCACCGCTTTCTCGAACGGTACGACTCGGACTACACCCTACTTGCAATATATACACACACACATATATATACACGGTGTCCCAGAAGTAACGTACGCCCTTCTAGCATCTGGTAGGAAAAAAAATTCTGAGACGAAAAGTCCTCAGTCATTTTTTTATCAGACGCATAGATAATTAATTATGAATAAAAATAAATAGCCAATTAGATGCGCGCTACAGCGGAAAGGCAGGGTAGAGGGGAGGGATAGGGGGATGCGTTATAATTGCGTGCGAGAAAACCTCACCTCTCGCTGTACACACAATAGTGTCCATGCGAAGAACTACAAGTGATGAAAACAATGTCTTGTTAGACTTTCTCCATAGTACTGTTCATGTAAAAAAATGTGCCTAACATTTAATAACTTTCTTTAGAGAGATTCAGTGAATCATTAGAAGGTTTCTCTCGCCGCTGAACAAGATGAGAAGTTTCACAAGCTGTGGAGAATGGAATAACTTGCCCGACTGTTTATCAAACTTGTCATTTTGGTCAGCGGCGAGAGATATGTTATGATGATTCACCTAATCCCTCTAAAGAAAGTTTGAAATTTTACTCAGAGTTTTTCACGTGGACAGTACTATAGAGAAGGTCTAACGAATCATTGCTTTCAACCCTTGTAGTTCTTCGCCTGGACATATTACGAGTACAACGAAAGGTGAGATTTTCCCAATTTTTATATGCGAACAAAGTTTCTTTTGAGTACGCGGTAGAGAAATTTGTGTGCGGCTCAGGAGTATTTGCAAAAAGCGTGTCTCTTGAAAAGCGCAGAAAGACTGCAAAGTGCAGCTCTCGCACTCACCGTACACATAGTTATAAGTGCTGACTCAAGTTAATCCATTTGTCTTGACAACAGGAAAGGTAATTTTCCAAAACAATTAATATTCATAGAACAACTGATGCCGAGCTTGTTCACATAGTTCTGTAATGCATCCGCAATGTTTGGCCCTAAAAAGTGGGAAATTATTGAGTGGTTGAGTGGACTGTAAGAGTGGGAGACCTGAACTTGACTACGAAAATATTTCAAGTACGATCGAGTTGCATGTTTTTATATTTTCCATTTCTCTATTTGTATTATTAAGGAGCGTCTTCTTTTTGTAAATTGAGGTCGCGAATTTCTAATAAAGTGTGTAAAAACGTTTGAAGCATTTTTACAGCCTGCACCGACCAAAAAAAGTTTGACCATTGAAGGAGAATTAATTTTCGTTCCAAAAAAAGTTTAAGCGTTTAAGAAGAATTCATTTTCGTTCCATTCCAACGATGCAAACTGTAGCGTCATGGAGTTGGGATTACAAAGATTAAGAGAAGAAAAAAATTATGAAAATTTTTCAGTGTTTTTCAAATTGCTTTATCTCCTCGAAAAATCATCATAGGAGAAAATTTTAAAAAGCATTTCAAAGATTAGAATCTCTAGATTTCAAGCTTCCTTTTCAAATAAATATATGCTCTTTTGTCATAAATAAATCAAAAGAAACGTCGCAAAGGAAAATGTCGAATTTTTGTTTTGAACAGGTGTACACACAAGGAAAAATTTGTTTGATTAATGACGCAATCAGACGTATTTTCCTTGGATCACCCTTTCTATTTTGAACTTTGAAACAAGTATATATCAATTACATGATCAAAGTCAAATGGCGCTTTTGACTTTAATAATCAATAACTTATGGACCATTCATTGTACACGAATTTAAAGGACAAGCATACTTTCTGGAAAGCCGAAAGTATGCTCTTCAAAGTAAGGAAAAATCCATTTTTAATCAATTTGTTTTCTGTGAGATGTGCAGTTAAAAAATTTCAAAAATGCCGTTTATTCTTGAAACTATAAAAGTTACGACATCTTTGCAGATAGCTATCGCGAATATTATGCTCAGGCATTTTTTCCAAGTTGCTAGTGTCCACAAAAAGTATGCTAAGCGTAAAATTGTCCCACTTTTTTCCCTGTAGCCCGAATGATGAAAGTATTGAATTTGGTAAAAAAAATTGAATTAAAGCATTAGTGTTTTAGGCCACTGTTATTTTGCTTACTCGGTAAAAAAATAGTTTTTCGACATTTACGGGTGTATTCGATCATATAAAGTGAGAATTCGTACAATGAAAAAAATTTAACTTCTTTTCAATATATAAATACTTCTCTTTGTTTTTAAAAGGGAATTTACTTTTATTCGTCTGTCACTTTGTTATTGAATAATAACAAACATACCCTCTCAAAATAAAAAGTTCCATTCTTTAACCTTTTTTGTTTGTTTAAAAAATGGATGGTAAAGTATTTCCTATACTTTTATTAATTTGAAATTAATCTTCTTGTAAATTGGCATATTGTGAATCCTTTATTGTAAAAAAGTTTGTAAAATGAAAAAAACCAGTTGTATTAATTTCTTTAAAAAAAGGTTCAGTAATAAAAAGTAATGGTTTAAACGAGTTCGAAATTGCAGACGTTAGTTTGTTTAGATATATTGAAATTCCCCTTTCAGAAAGATCTAAAAAAACTTAAACTCTCTGTTAAAAACGTTTTTTTAAGTAAAAAAAACGCCAAGCAATAAAAAAAAATTCCATAAAATCGTTATCCCTTGTTTTACTATATAAAAATTCTGATTTATTTCAAATATCTCAAACTATACATTCGATTTAAGTTCAAAAAATGGTTTCATCATACTTCTTTAATGCAAATGTACAAAAAAAGTGAAATCAGTTTTATGAAATAGTCAAGCAAGTTTACTAGTCATGTTGCACACTAAATTGTTAAAGCTTACGAATAATATTTTTCAAAATATTTCATTCAAAAAGGTCATATTACTATTATAAGAAAAAAATCATATCACCATTAGATAAAAGTAAAAAGTAGGTAACACACAAGTACACTGGAAATGCTGTGCATGGTTAAAAAAAAATCGGCGAAGGATTCCGTCATCTCAACATCTTAACTGTCGGGTTAACAAAACATAAATTGTCACGATTTATTATGCAAGTGAAAACCAGATTCATGTGGAGTACGAATCAAATGAGTGATGTACCGTTCGACCACACGGCACTTGAAATGATAATTTATTTGCATAATACGAAAAAATGTATATAAAAGCATTTACCTTTTATCCTATAACACAATAACCGTATATCTCATGAAATATATTGCGTCTTATAGACTTTGATGTACCTAATGGATAAAGTATGCATCTCTAAACCACAGCATCGGCAGGTTTAAAGGTTAGCATTACTGTTTTATCCTCCTGCTGGTGGAAAGGGGAATTTCGTACCGATAAAGCTCCAGGAGATATCATTGCTAATAGCCCTGGTACCTGATGGAACATCATAATTTGATATGTTCCTAATACCCCTGTTAGTCGACGCCAAGTTTAATGTAAAATTACACACACACACACACACACACACACACACACACACGCACGCACGCACGCACGCACGCACGCACGCACGCACGCACGCACGCACGCACGCACGCACGCACACACATACACACACACACACACACACACACACACACACACACACACACACACACACACACACACACACACTTATTTTCGCGGGCAGTCGGAACGGAAAATTCTGTATCTTCCCGAACTTTTTCCTAACCATGCACGCCAAGTCGTTGCACAGCATTTCCATTGTACTTGTGTGTTGCCTACTTTGTACGTTTATCTAATGGTGAGATCTATTTTTTTTTATAATAGTAATATGACTTTTTTAAATGAAATATTTAAAAAAATATTCTTCCTAAGCTTTAACAATTTAGTGTGCAACATGACTAGTGAACTTGCTTGGCTATTTCATAAGAGTGATTTCACTTTTTTTGTACATTTGCATTAAAGAAGTATAATGAAAACATTTTTTGAACTTAAATAAAAAGTATGGTTTGAGATATTTGAGATAAATCAGAATTTTTTATATAGTAAAACAAGCGATAACGATTTTATGGGATATTTTATTACTTGGCGTTTTTTTTACTTTTTAAATATTATATACATTTATATATATATGTGTGTGTGTGTGTGTGTGCGTATTAATCAGCCATTTTACGTTCTGCTATTAAGAATAGTTTGAATTATGTATTATTGAATGATATCGCTTCAGTTAGTTTGTGTATAAACAATTAGTCCATGTTTATTACCTGCTCGCAGAGTGTAGATTATTCGAATTCAGGCGGTTTTTATCGCAGACTTCAATGAAACCTAACCTCAAAATCTAGATTTGCCAACTACGGCGCACTGATCCGGCCGACATCCGGCACAGATCAGGCCTGCCGTAATCCGGCGTCTATGGACGCCATATTACGGCGACATACAGGCTACCGTACTTCAGCCTGTTTAGAGTGCCCCCTCGCGCCCATACTAAGGTTCCAACGATCCGGTCCACCCACGGCACAGATCAGGCCTGCCGTAACTTGGCTTCCATGGACGCCATATTACGGCAGCATACAGGCTACCGTACTTGGCCCTGTTCCAGGTGCCTACTCGCGCCCCGACTAAGTGTACACTGGTTCGGGGTACTTCCGGCACTGATCCGACGTGAGGTACTACGGTATTACGGACCGCAGCTTGATAGCGGCCTGTTCAGTCTTCAGGCTGCCGGATCAAAATTTCTAGTCGGGATATTAATAATGTTCTAACTGCCATTACATCTTTATTTTTTAAACTAGGAACATGTTTTTTAATCGATCTATCTCAAAATCAGCTACTTTTTGATGAAATTGAAACTGTGCCGTTAGAAATTAGTTTCCATTGGAATAGTCGAAAGATATTTCAATGTCGCGAAAAAGCATCGATAAAAAAAATCCGCTTTTTAATTTATTCAAACCCTGATTGCGCCAAACCTTACAATTGAGACACTAAAGAGACTTGAACTTGATGTCGAAGTTAGTATCGTTAGAATGCGACGCAAATGGTTTCGATAATTTGTTTAATTTTTTAATTTTTATTACTCTGACAAGGAAATGTCTTGAGGTGCCCACTCCGATTTCGATCAAATTTGGCATGTTTGTCGAGTAGATCTAAATAGTCGACACGTATCTGTTTATATCTGCTGAACCGCATTTTTACGGGGTAAAACGCACTTGTGAAAATGGGAGTGGTTTCCGTTTTTCCAATATAAGCTCGTTCAATGACTCTATTAAATATTTATGTGAAATACATGCGCTCTACCCCCCCTTCCCCCATGCCACTATGCAAGGAAACCATCCAAGGGTCTCACTGTATTCATAGTAGATAGCAGTAAAATAGCAGAAATTAGAGTGAGTCAAAATAAAAGTAACGTGAGTAGAAATATTCGATACGAATTTTTTGTTTCGGTGGAACGCCATTTTAAAGGGTTAAAAGCACTCTAAAAATATTGAGTTTTTTGGGTTTGTAGCTAAAAATTGTAAACAGGGGGAGATTAAAATAAAGTTGAAATGGAAAAATATTGTATTCTTCGATTACTATACATTCATGATGATAACGATAAATATAACAACAAATTGTGTGTTAACATAGTTGTGTTAATCATATTATGATTGCGGTGTCAATAAACTTTAGCGAATATTACTATCCCCTTTTCAAATGGGAGTTTTTTGTAAATAACATGGACTCTTCTCTCTGTGTATCATCCAAAATCTTTTTCTGCATAATTATGACACATTATAATGATTAGATTAAAATGTACACCAATCGTGAGTTCGTACGTATTTTAAGAGAAAACATTGCCTCGAGGCAAATAAATTTTTGCACAAAACTTTTTGTGCGAAAATTTCTTTGCCTCACCGCAATGTTTTCTCTCAAAATATGTAAGAACTCACTTGTGGTGTAAATTTAAATATAATTGTCGTGAATTTGATTTTAATTACCTTCAACTTGAAGAAATTCACAACTCATTTTGTGAATTTTTTCATATTTATAATGTAATATTTGAAACTTACAACTTTTTTTGCAAACATTTCTTCGCCTCGACGCAATGTTTTCTCTCAAAAGACGTAAGAACTCACGTTTGGTGTAAATTTTAATCTATTCATTGTGAATTTGATTTTAAATTGTCTTAAATACGAAAAAATTCACAACTTATTTTGTGAATTTTTTTGTATTTACAATTTTTTGTGAATACATTTGCATTCACAGATTTTGATGTGAATTTTTTTTTAATTCACAGGATTTCTTGTAAGTATTCACATTTTTTGTGAATATTCACCATTTTTTCTGTGATTTTATTTTTATGTTCAGAATATTTGTGAACACAATTGTATTTGTATGCATGCATGTAAATACAAATAAGTGAAGTATGAATAAATTTGTATTTATATTCACATGAAAATCACGATGTGAATAAATTCGTATTCGTATTTATAAATAGAATTACGCCCAACTCTGGGCTGGAGGTGTCTCCAGGTATTTATACTTCAGTACGGACAGATGTCGCTTATTTCACCTTCAAGGATGGCCCGGTGCCAATAACTTCCTATGAAAAGACGCCATATTTAGTTAAGATACGTGCCTCGAACGAGCAAATTAAAAATGGAACGTGACAAGTTGTTTTTCCGAAGTGTACTTCTATTAAACTATTACTATAACTTCTATTACTTATATTAGTGTACTGAACTATTTCGATTTGAAAAGAAGTGTAGCGGAAATTCACCGATTGCGTACACAGACTGAGGGCGCGACCACACCACCTAAACCTATGTGCAGAGATTGTATTTCACGGTTCAAAAGGCACGATTGTGATGCTAATGACAAGCAACAGGGACAATGAAAAAAAATGTAAGATGCCTAAGTGCGAAGTTTGCTCTTCTCAAACACTTAAAGAATTGGCTGAACAGCTCAATCTTAACATGTGAACAGTATCCTGATGTTTGTATGCCATGTCGATGATACAGAAAAAAGAGAAATGGCTGCCACTCGAGCTAAGCGGAACTAAGCAAAGCACAGGAAAAAAGTTTTTTTTCTGCGGCGTGTTGTAACTGAGGGTGAAAAATGGATTTGTTTTGAGAAACCTAACCATCAAGTTAGTACTCAAGTCCGTACCCAAGTTCCAAATTCCGTAGATAAACACGTCGTGCCTTAAACTGCTCTCAATATGAAGGGAAAAACCCTGACAACGAAAGATTGCGAGGTCGATCTCTCCGATTTCGATGAAATTTGGCATACTTATAGAATGGGTAAAAATAGGCGACACGTATTTTTTTATATATGCGGAACCCGATTTTTAAGGGGTGAAATGCACCCTCGAAAACATGGATGTTTTTCGTTTTTCGTCGATAACGTTATCGTTCTCGTCGCCAATGTATAGTACAAGAAAAAATAAACATTGCTGCAATTTGAATTTATTTCATATCTCGTACCGTTTAAACTTTGTCGGCGAAAAACGAAAAACACGCCAATTTTCCAGAGTGTGTTTCAACCCTTAAAAATCGGGTTCCGCAGATATAAAAAAATACATGTCGCCTATTTTTGCCCATTCTACAAGCATGCCAAATTCCATAAAAATCGGAGAGATCGACCTCGCAACCTTTCCTTGCGAGTTAACATCCACAAGAAGAGTCCACAAGAAATGATGCTGAAGTTTTCATCGTTGGAGGGGGACGAAAAATAATTCCTTTTCGATGTTTAAATTTGGTTTAGCTGTAAAAATCACTCGAACGTTTTTACGTATTCTTATTACAGATTTAAAACCTCAGTTTGCACAAAAAGAAGGATTTGGATAAGCATAATAATAAGTAAATGGAAAATGAGCAAAAAATCGTTGCTTCCAACGATGCAAACTTCAACGCCATCCACAAGAATAGTATCGTAACTCAAAAACTAATAGGTAGCAGCCTTGCAGGAGGCCTTTTTGTAGTATCTTTTGTATCCTTGTAGTATCTTTTGTTAAAGTTGTACTCGATGATTGCACCTATCTGCACAAAATAAATATCAAAGATACGGTAGTGTCTAAACGCCAAGTAATCAAAAAGGGCATACAGTAAAATTACCATTTACTGGCCGTATGTCAACTTTGCGCCTACGTCACGCGAAAACGCGTCATAAATCGTAAATGTAATGATATTTTACTAATGTAATGTAATATTTTCCTATCAATTTGATTTACGTCATTCTTTAACCCTTCGACTGCACACTTCCGCCACAAACCTCTGACTGCATATAGGGTCGAACGGACACTAAACGTATTTCAGATCGTTGTATTTCGGTAAACATGCATTTTTTTTGTAGCCAATGATCCTTATTTTATGGCTCGGAATTTATTATATAAGAAAAACAAAAATTAAGTGCCCAAACATTTGTTAAAAGTGGGAGATGCGTTGCAAAAGACGTATTTGCAGGGAAAATATTGTAATTTGGTTTTTTTTTTCAAATATAATAAAAATCCATTGAGGTTTTTAAAGAGGAAGGTTCCTAGACACGAAAAAAGACAGTGTTGACCGTCTTTCCAAAAAGTATATTTATTCGGAGGTTTGAATTTGAGTATTTTCGGGATAGTGAAGAATGGAAAAAATCGACTCCTTCGGCAGATTAATTGTTGAAAAAGTATATTTTGCGCTTTTTTTTACCTTAATGACTTATTATTATTGTCAATCACCGCAATCGACACATAAGTGGATTCGGGGCTAGATGCACACACTCAGAAAAAAGATTTATTGTGCTCTAATAAATTGACACATTAGAACATAATTCATTAGAAATAAAAAAATGTTTACTCGTATGGAGACAGTTTTTATGTGATTGTAACTACAGCATTTATTCGGCGTCACCAAATATGTTTTTTTTACGTGCCGATTTTTCACATCAATTAAAAGCCATATTTAAAATAGAAAATTTGAATAAATATTTCCTCAAATCAAATAAATACTACTTTCCAATCACGAAAACCTCTTATTTCGCGACGATGATACTAATGCGCGCATGCGCACTTTGCCCTTCAACACGACGGGATAGCTTCTTCCTACGCCAATGCTTTTGGCACAAGTGTCAGTGTTGCGTTTCGGAAGTGAGAAACTCGAAAGTGAGGAATGATTTAAGTGTAAGTAAGAATATAAAGTGAGAAAAAACCGTTTAAGTGAAAAAATAATGACGGACGAAATGATACAATTCCTCGAAAAAAAAACCAGCTGAGGGATTATGAAGAATCCTATTAGATTTTAAGAAAAACTCTATTTGTCGGATATAAAACACCTATTTCTTCTAATTTATATATCCTATTAGATGTTAAGAAAAATTCCTCGTAAATCTTAAACATAAACTTAAATAAAAAAATGTCTTAGTTGTTAATAAAATCGTAGTAGGCCGACATACGAGTAAGAAAACTTATTCGCCGGGAGACAAACTTCTTTGTCCTTAATAAATCTTTTTTCTGAGTGCATAGCCCTCCTGCCATAAAGCGGAGGGCGCGATCACATATATAGGTGTAGCCAGAAGTGAGCCTTTCGGTATATATATAGTAGGATCATACCCAGATAGACGGATGTACCTCATACTGGCATCATATGTACATCATCACTGCGGCATAGAAAGTCTCACAGCTGTGTATCCCTTATGAGTGCTCCCGTTGAAGTCATATTTGCATCACATGATGAATCGCAATAATACATCCAAATGAAGCAAAGTTGTTCTCACGCGAATATGCATGCACTGAATTCATCAGACTAGCAAATTCGGCTCACGAATATCTAACAATAAGTGAGTGCATATGGGGCTCATATGGGTGTCACGGCGTGAAGAAATTGTAGTGCTCATACGGAGCTCATATTAGCGTCTTGACGTGACGTCACTATGCTGTGCTCATACGGAGCTGATATTAGCGGCATGGCGTGACGTAACTATGCTGTGCTCATATGGAGCTCATATGAGTGTCATAGCGTGAAAAATAAAAAATGTTGACTAAAAAATCTGGTAGGATTTTTATATCCATATGCTTTATTTATGTTCCTGCCTATATGATAAATGGATTAAAACGTATCCTGCCTAGTTAAATTTTGTACCGACCTACGGTTTGAACCTACGTCTTCTAATTCGAGAGCTGAGCGCGCTACCTACCCGCTAGCCATTCTAACACTTGTGCAAACTTTCTTCGTGTCTTTGCCTATTTGTATCATTCTGGATTTGTATGCGTATCGCCGTCATATTGCGCTCATGGGATGTATCACTGACAAATATACATATCACCGTCATATTGCGCTCATCGAATGTATCACTGAAAACATACATATCGTCGTCATGGAATGTATTACTGAGAAACATGCATATCGCCATCATATTGTGCTCGTGGGATGTATCACTGACAAAATATACATATCGCCGTCATATTGCGCTCAACGAATGTATCACTTAGAAACATACATATCGCCGTCATAGGATGTATCACTGAGAAACACGCATATTGCCATCATGTTGCGCCCATCGAATGTATCACTGACAAACGTGCACATCGCCGTCATATTGCTTGCATGGCATGTCTACTTACTACCAGTGCTAACCCAGTGAATTCATCAACACCAGTCATTGGATGACTTCCATATGACGTAAAATTTGCAGATATTAATTGTGGACACTTGAGCACAGCGATATGAGTACAACGTGCTCCAAACGTACGATGCATTTGTGAACGACATATTAAGATCAAAATGCTTTGTACATTTACGATACTAAATGAGTTCACGGCTTTGCATTTTGACATGTAGTCAACATGCTGTAAAATTTGCTTCATCAATTGTATGCACGGCGTGATGATCATGACTGTCTATCTGGGATATTAAAATACATAATTTTCAAAATTCGATATCGCGAAAACTACTGCTAGTCGCCGAAACCCCTTTTCGGGGCTCTCTATCAGAGGGGAGAGCTTTTCGGAACTTTATCTCAACTGAGCATGTTACCCCAAAATACAATATCGTCAGATCGACGCAATATTTTCGATAAAACTGGCCTGAATATTTACCGATCGAGTAAAACTAGGGGAAAATCTGACGATTAACCACAAAATTAGGGTAGGCAGTCCAATAATAAATCATAATAAACCCATCCATCGTTATGAAAAAAATATACATATCACATATAGAATCTTAAAGTTATATTAATAAAAAATTAAACAATAAGTTACATTGAAATAAAGATCATATGGAAAACAAAAAAGTACGAGGAACGAGGGCTGACAGACTTCGATTGATAGCCCTTCGGAAACGAACAATAATTTTTTTGTAGCTAGTTATGATTATTCTTTCTGTAATAAGGTACTCTTTTAAAAACTTTTTGAAAGTTAAAAAAGTGCGCCAAGTAATAAAAAAAATCCCCTCAAAAACATTGTTGTTTTTTTCTTATATGTTTTTATCTTATAAAAAATTATGGTTTGCCTTAAAAAATTATTATTTGTTGTTGTTCAAACAATGGTTTTATTGTATTTTATCCATTAATCAACTGTACAGAAAAAATAAAACGATTTATAAAATAGCTAAGTGCAGTCTACGTATTATGCAAGTGTACAAGAAAAGTTTTACACTAGATTGTTAAACCTCAAAAATAAGCTGATGAATTTTTAAAAAATTTTATTAAGGTTTCTAAAATGTCATTATTACAACTAAAATTGAAATCACCATTATAGAAAAATACAACGTATAAACCACATAAATGCTGTGCAAGGTCTTGGCGTGCAGGGTTCGAGCAGAAAGAAAAACATGTTGTCGGCCTCACGATACCTGAAGGTGAAAATTTTTGTTGTCTGCGATCGAGCATCAAATCTGGCTTGTAAGTGCTTAGAGGTTTTTTATTTGTTCTGCTCGATGCGGAGCTAATTCATATTTTGAGCCTCTCGATACCTACCTTCATATTTCTGACTTTTCAGCACCTGAAAATATATATTTTTCCTGACCTGTTTTCGACGTAAGGAAATTCCATTCGACGTTCGAGAATTCCATACTTTTGGCCTTTTATTCTCTCCAGTGCCAAGTTTCATGCAGACAAACTCAATGTTCTGCTTGCCTTCTTATTCAACAATTTCGAAGAATTTTTTCAGGTTCGAATTTGCAACACGACGTACCTTCGACAATTTTTTTTTGTTGACTCTGCAAAGGGGCGTTTGTTTCACGTATTCGAAGAACTTTTTGAGATAAAAATTTGCGATTTGCGATTTGCAAAACTCTCGAAGTTATTGACTTTTTAGTCCCGCTCCTCTAACACTCCGACAGCTGCGGGCGGTCGGAAAGGCAGCGCGCAGCTGACGAGCAGGTATGCAGTTTATTCACTTGGCGATCGTCCTTCCCATTATTCTGTTTCGAAAAGGTTTTATTGAGTAAAGAGAGGTAACAAAAGCCGTATACATATATTATAGGTGTATAATATTTTCAAAAGAGAAACGAGCGCCAGTTAGTTGTTGTACGTTCGGTCGAGCGCTTGTTCTCAATGATTTTATAATTTCGTCAAGAAATTTTCTGATTAAAAATGCCGAGATTGTCTAAAGTTTCAAGAGGTGACTGAACAGATACAATAACGTATTTGTGCAGATCGAAAAAGGCCTAATCCATGTAAAAAAAAGGATGAAGCTAATACGAAGAGTGCATCATCGAAAAAGATAAAGTTGAATAACAGTGCGAGCGTGCCGGAAGACGTTGAAAATCATTATAGAATCGTCGATTTTTTGCTTGTTTTCTCAACAATTGTAAGTTTGGTGAAATGTGCTTAGTGTTAGTTGCTGAACTGTGCTCAGGGTTTAGTTGCGTTCAAAAGTTGTAAAAAAAAGGTCTTGGCTTTCAAATCCAGGTAAAATGTGCCAATTGTGATCTTCGCTATATACCGCCGAGTGAGAAAACTGGTCATCGCTACGAAATCAACGCTCGATTTGTTTTCGTAATGCGTACATTAGGTTTGGGTTCAGCAGGCTGCAATAACTCTTGCGGTCTAATGGACATTGCGAGTAATTTTTTAGCCACATCGTCTTATTTGGATATTATGAAATCGATTTGCTCCTACGTCGAAACGACTGCTGAAAAATGTCTCTTTTCCGC
Organism: Ophion slaviceki; assembly: GCA_944452715.1. Lineage (NCBI taxonomy): Eukaryota > Metazoa > Arthropoda > Insecta > Hymenoptera > Ichneumonidae > Ophion > Ophion slaviceki. The sequence goes on from OX101789.1 coordinate 6,712,826, forward strand.
CGCAGACGAAGAAAAAGAGAAAACAAGGGCAAATTCGGAGTCTGATACTTTGACCGTTTCTGGCGACAGCACGTGACAGAAGCAAGGCTTCAGCTCCTTGTTTGGCGTCACTTCAGTGATTGGTTTTTGGACTGGAAAAGTTATTGATATTTCCGTAAGTAGTTTGTATCGTCAGTCTTGCAAATCGTGGGAAAAAAATTGGATACAACGGAATTTGAAGAGTGGCACGAAGAACACGTTGATAATAATGAATGTCAAGCCAATCACACCGGACCATCAGGTAACATGGAAAGAGGCTCAGTAATCGAGATGTTTCGCCGCTCAGAGGATAAGTATGGAGCAAAGATCAGCAACTATGTCGGAAACAGCGATAGCAAAACTTATGGCAATTTAGTAAAAGCGAAACCTTGCGGTGACAATTTCACTATAAATTAAAAAGAATGTGTAGGTCACGTGCAAAAGAGAATGGGAACACGTCTACGTGATCTGGTAAAAAATACTGTTGAAGATAAAGTCGTGAAAACAGGTAAAAATTCAGGTAAAAAACGACGAAGTAAAGTACTCGGCGGCAAAGGAAAACTCACCAGAAAAGTCATCGATAATTTGAGTCGATACTACGGAGCAGCAATAAGACATAATTGTGATTCAGTAGAGAAAATAAAAAATGCCATCTGGGCAACGTACTACCACCAGCAGTCGACAGACGATAACCCCCAACACGATAAGTGCGTGAGCGGCGAGGACTCGTGGTGTCCTTATCGAAAAGCTCGGGCCACAACAGGAATGGAAAATTTTGAACACAATTATACTCCACTTCCAGAAGATGTCTTAAGCAATCAAACCGATTTACGAAGATCTGAGCAAGGATCAACTTCTTGAAAGGTGTCTTGGAGGTATTACCCAAAATGCCAACGAAAGTCTGAACCAGCTAATTTGGAGGATTGCACCGAAAAAATTACGTGGCAGCAAACAAATAGTTGAATTTGCATCCTACATGGCTGCATGCACTTTCAATGTAGTTGCTGGTGCTTTTCTCACCTTTCTGTCGGATATGAACATCAGCGTTGGGCCGAGCACTCACGAATACCCAAGACTGGAGGATAACTGCCGCATCAACAGAGCCGAGATACAAGCTGAGAAGCAGAGCAAAGAAGCCAGGATAAGGCAAAGGCTTGAAAAAAAGAGGTTCAAGACATCGAAGCTGCTGCAGGGAGTCTACTCTATGGAGCTGGAATCGATGATTCAGTGTAAGTTGAATTTTTTTTTTTCACTTTTTAGCTTCTAAAACTTAAAACGCGTTTTTCTCGAAACCACTTTTTGAAAGTCCGTGTTTACTGCCATTTAAAAACTACATGACCGATTTATTTCACACTTGGTACACACTTTCTACATATAAAATACCTCCCCCGAACGATTAGTTTGAGATTTTTTTTTACATTGAGGCCGTTTTCCACCCCCAAAATGGCAGAATTTTTCGTGAAAAATAGCACTTTTCACTTTACATGACCACCAAAAATTTAGAAATTAAAAAAAAAAAAAATTTCAAAGACCGTTGGGGGGAGGATTTGATGATACATTGACTAAATTTTAATGGTACTTGATTTCAGATAATTTCTAGCTGAGATACAGTGAACACCATAAATCGTGTTTTTCCAAAGGCGTTCTTGGAAAAGCTTTGTCACCAGCTTGTTTGTGGATATTTTCGCGTACAAATTTCACGGAATGTTCTTGAAATGGCACTTAACAATGTACAAAAGGTTTCAATAAATTTACTCTATGCATATAGATGAAAAAAATTGCAAAAAGTGTTTTTTTTTTCACGCTGAAACCCCTACCCTCCCCTTAACCATATTCAGAGGTTGGAAAAAGGCCTCACGCTATCACACATAGGGTTGGGAGATGCCATTTTGTGTTTTAGAGGACTTGATAAGATAAAATAAAGGCCCAAGGATGAAAATAAGGGGCATCATGTTGTTTCCAATAAAATGTTCTGTTATGGTATCAGTGGCGACATTTATTAATAAAAAGAGCAATTTTAATATTGAACAAAAGTAAAAAATACCTATCATAAAAACAAATGCAAAAGTACTTTTTTTCTTACAGTATACTTGGTATTGCTTTTTGCTGCTTTAAGAGCTTCTTCGTTTTTTATAATGCAATTATAAAATTCTTTCCATTGCATGTTGAAGTTCGATTTTATTTGTAGTTCCACATTTGCAGTGTCAATATCAAACTTATTTCGGTTTTGGGTCCACGTATTCGTATACAAGGAAAAAATCTTTTCGGCCCGGACGTTCGATACTGAAATGGAAAATACGTATTGTATTATTTTTAGTTGATACTTGATTTCATCCGTTGATTTTAGAATCTGAACCCATTTTTTCAAGAACATTTTCAGGTTCCTTTTCTTGTATTATTTTCGTCAAGAGAGGCTTTGATATACAGAACTCTTCATACAGCGCATCTAAGTTAATATGAAGTATCTGTAGTTTTTATACAATGTTGCACAAATCCTGGTACTTAAGGGGTGAGATGCAGTCAGAATTTTAAGAAGAGCGTTTTTAAAAAAACATTTTCTCGAAGTGTGATGTTTCGAAAATATTCCCTGAAAATTTCAAGTCAATCCGAAGAATAGTTTCCGGGATATCCCACAATTAGTGAAGGGGCGTCGGGTCCCCATGGCAGGTAGCGGCTGACAAACGCGCAAACGATAATACCCGGGAAGGCAGAATGCTTCGAAGACAACAACAAATTGATATTTTGGAAGCTTCCACATCGGTAAAAGCCCTATTGTCTGGGCCAGGAATTGATGATTCGAGAAAAGTAATTTTTTTATTAGTATTTCTATACATAAATCAAGTGTAAAATTGGAAAACGCTTTCAGAAATTTTCAATAGTTGATTACTCAAAAATTATGAACGTTAGCAAAATTTTATAAAGAATACTTTCGTTTCAGTATTGCCCAAAATGCTAATAACAAAAATTTCGTACGGAAAAACTTTGTTTTTTGCAAAATTGTTTTAACATTTGGCGATGAACAATTGAATGCTCCACTTTTCGGTAAAAAATTGTGATATTCGGATTCGGCGGATCAAAATACATAAAAAAAGTTTAGCGTCATCCATCGAGCTCAAAATTTTACGAACCTATAATGCCGTATCCACATCGAAAAACTTTGAGCGCGTTTTTCTCGAAACTATGTTTTTCAAATCGGTGACCACTATAATTAAAAAACCACTCGATGGAGTTTGATGAAATTTGGAGTGCTTATTGATAGCATTAAAAACTAGTCTTTAATCGAAGGACTTTCATTTTTGTTGAAAATTTCTATTTTTTTTAAACAATAAACGTGCGATTTTTTGGTCGAAAATCGGAAGTTATCTGTCGGAAGCCGCCATTTTGTTAGTTTAAAAAAAACAGCTTAGATTGAGGACTAGATTTATTATTAAACTAATGATTTTCTTTCGGTTTTTTTATTTCAGATGATCCAGTAAAATTTATGATGGTCACCGCAAAGCACTGCATGCCGAAGGGGGTCCGACAAAAATGGCGATATTTAAATAAATAATCAATATTTTTCTTTGACAATTTGTACAAGTCAAGTTGAAATATAACATAAAAAGTCTGTATAACCACTTTTGTAAAACACACTTAATTACTATCTTTAAAAAAATATCAGTCAGTATCAGTGACTGCAAATAATGAAAATTACTATTTTCCGAAAAATCGAATCGCCATTCTAGATAAGTCAGCACATTCGATACCACTACAATAATACAGAAGTGTATTTTTCAGCCTAAGAAGTGGACACTTTTCGAAGGGTTTGCTGGACTGCCATTCCAAAAAATTCATGTTCAATTCGTTGGTTTATCTTTTGTTTCAAACTATCCATAATTCTGTACACGTCGCGCATTAGCACGTATGTGCCGTCAAGTTGACGCATAGCTTCTTCAAAAGTTGCCAACGTTATTATTTTTTCCCAAAATAAAGGACGAAGTATTGTCTTCTATTGTCGATTTCAAAATAGGGCACGATATCCATTCTTGGGTCCAAAAATGAGCACATCCTTCAAAATAAAGGACGTCTGCAGCCCTAGTCACACATTATATTATGTATATGTAGCAGGCAAGACAGCAGTCAGCTGTCGAACTTGCCGAGGCGAGTCTTAGGGAGAGTGCCCACTGAAAACTCGAGGCGGCGCGGCGTCGAAGAAGCGCGTCTCTTCAAGATATTCGCGCCAAAGAAGCGTCGAAGAAGCGCGTCTCCTATAGGGAGATACGACGCGATTATCTAAAAGAGACGCGCTTCTTCGACGTCGTGCCGCCGCTCGATTTTTCAGTGGGCGCTCTCCCCTAAACGTGTCGATCTTCGCCTCGTTAACGCCAAAGTGTTGCTCAACCCTCAAAAGGCTGTTTTATGTAATATATTTACATGACCGAATTACTTTATCGGATTCAACTAAAACGCGAGAGTAGAATAATTTCTAGTGGGATAAAATCGCTCGGAAATTCGGCCAAAAATTATGAGATCTCGAAATTGAGTGTATGAAGACTCAGTGTACGAAGAGTACGCGGCGTGTTTGTCAGTGACGTTGACATTTTTAAAAATTACTCGACGTCAAGTAGCTGCCGCACCTCGTAATATACAATATGTTTATGCATGATACCAGTAAATGCACATACTACTACTACGATTACTACAATATTATACGACTACAACTATTAATACACCACTTCTTTCTTGCTTTCTTAATTTTTCAATCGGCAGCTCCTTTGTCGCTCTTTCTGATTAATACTGTGCTGTTATTTAACCGTTTATGCCGCAAATAAGAACTCGCGTAATTCTCGCTATTGACACGAAAAGGAAAATGCCGGACCTCAAACGAAAAATATTCTTGATGGTTTCGGAATGATGAATTATGTTGCCATCTCTCAGTTCCGTTTTACAGAAAAATATGTGTATATGAATGTTGTTGGGGAAAAAACGAGAATTCATTCTTTATTTGTTATTAAGAATGAATGGCTTTAAATATTTTTTTAATGATAGTCATTCCTCTCCTTATCATTGATGACTATATGTAATTATTTTGTACGAAAGTTATTCGAGAGGTATTCCGGTCAAAAGCTGTCTGCACTCTTAGGTCTTAATTGAGACTCCAGTTTGTCCGCAGCAATAAATCAGCAAAAGTGAGAATTTAGAGCGTCAAAACATTTGTTCTCATAGGAGCATTTTTGTTTTATGTCGAACGAAATAACTTCTCTATTTTATGAAAAAATTAAATCTCACCGGAGTATCGAAAGGAGGGAATTTTTCTAAACCTCTACGACAAACTATATTTCGACAAGACAGTACATAACAAAGTTTGCGTCGTTGCCATGTAATACAAATTATATTTATTTATTTGCTTTTATCGTTGATTAAAATTCTTTGTCGCAGTTACAGGTCGTAAAACTGTAATAAGGAAAGTAACAAATATTTTTGTGATATTTTAGACTAAATTCAGAAAATGCGTATTTTTACAAAGAATCACTTTTAATGCATTTAAACGATGCAAACTTTACCATCAAATATATTTTCTCTTTTACGCCGCTACATTTAAAATAATTTTAGACACAACACTTTAATACTAGATCCAAAACTCTTAAAAAAAACACGCATCATTTTATCAATTATGCTCTATTTTGCCACATTGTTCTTCGGCTTTGCTTTCGTGGTTCTGCTTCGTATATGATGTAGTTTGGAGTGGAACGAACGTTATACTTTTTTAAATAATGTTTTTATTCTACCAAATCTTTTATTGCAAATTGAGGTTGAAGGTATCGAAAAACGATGATAAATAAATATGGTCAATTGATTAAAATATTTCTGCATTTTAATTATGCACATTTTAATTTCGTCTTGATTTAAATTCCCTCTCGAGCGTGAACGAAAAATAACGAACGAATGACGATACTTAATACTCTGAAGCTTTGCGTTATAAATTAACCCACCCTCTATAAATATACTTTACATCGAGGTCTTTACGAGGATTCGCGCTTGTTATTGTTATGCTTCTTTTTTTCACACTCTGCTCTTTTTTCACCGCATCATCGTCATTTTTCGTCTCTCTTATTTTTCTTCTGCTCTATGGTCGCTCAAGCATGGAGTGAGCATGTTTGTGGGTTGATCACCCGGGGGGAAAAGCAATATCACCGGGATAGGCTGTTTGCAGGCTGTATTGCCCCTGGAAGAGCTCAGGTTCACGTACAGCCACATCACAGAGCGAGAGAGCGAGCGAGAAAGAGAGAGAGAGAGAGAGAGAGAGAGAGAGAGAGAGAGAGAGAGAGAGAGAGAGGGAGAGCGATAGAGAGAGGGCGGGAGGGAGGGAAGGAGGGAAGGAGAGAGAGAGAGAGGGAGAGAGAGAGAGGGAGAGAGAGAGAGGGAGAGAGATAAGGACGAAGACGAGGACGAAGACGAGGACGAGGTGGACGTCGAGCAAGACATGCGACTAAAGTATTACCGGTAGCCCAAGCTTTCTGGTTGGTTCGTAAGTGGGACTAGCGGGGATTCATAGTCAGGATCCCTCCTACGTGAGGCCCCAGTCGTACTCGAACCCCGAAGACGAGACGCGAACGCTCTTCTTCATCGTGCTATCGCAAGATTTTATCGTCGGCGGCGTCGTCGTCGTACACCTATGACACCATAGTGAGACGTGTATAATCGCGAAAAAAAAACATATTCCTAATCTGTCATCTACGCTCCAATCACACTTACATTCGTCTTTTTCGAGACCTTGAGTACGCACCAACGAACAATTGGCCCAAACTAGTTCGTAACGCGAGACACTTGAGTTCTCCTTTTGTTGTTCGACGTCTACCGCAAGTACTGTTCTTTCCCTACATTAAAGTAACATTGCATCGTACTCTGTTTTATCCTCTATCAACAAGCCTTGCAGTGCATCTTGTTTACTTTTCTCCATCGCGTAATACCGAACTGAGGAACATTGCGGCGAGGAGAAGACAACAAGGTATGTTGAGGAAATGTGCTTTCCGTACTGTTTTTTCGGGAGTTACTCACCGGTCATTGTTGTAAAGCGTTGTTCGATGTTTCTACTCGTAGTACGGCCGAAAACTGACGGAAAATGCTTCTATTGCGTGTTCCTTTTAACTATATTGAACATTCAATTATGTATCGAGTAAGATCGCTAGATGCAACTAAAGAAGAGATATCGTTATTATTCTTATTGATTCGTAATTCTCACTGTATGGAATTTTTGGTAACACGCTTGTTTTTTTTTATTTCGCTTTACGTACTGCTTATGATTTTAAACGATGACGATCTTCTGAAAGGCTAAAGAAGAATACACTTTGGCGAAATGTGTTGCCCATTTTGTTCAAAGCCAATGCTCTAAGTTGGACCGGCATTACACCCTAACGAAAAAAAAATTGTGGAATCTTTCGTGACAGGAAGCATCACAAAATTCAGAAACAATTGCAAAAATCCTTGCGCGTAGAAATCTGCGCGTAGAAAATACGCTGTCTGCACAGGCCCTTAGGCCCGGTTCCACAACTCTCGGTTGATCGAGTCAACCCGAGTTCAGCCCGATAAGCGTGGTTCTGATTGGTCCACTCCCCCCTAAACTTTGGTTGACCCGGCTAATCTCGAGTTCTAAAACCGGACACTAAGTGCAAGATTCCACGATAAATGTGGCATGAAAAATCGATTTACAAGTCGAGAATCGACAACTTCGAACCAAAAAACGAGAACAAACGAAAAACGATGACGCCACCTGGTTTGTGTTCGCGCTATATTTTAAATTACACGAGTGTGTGCAGCCTAACGCAAAAATGTCGTTGTGGCAGTCCATGGCAAATTGAGATGTACTTCAGACAATTGTAACATATGTATCACGTGAACATACATTTCGAATTGTCGGAAAAAGTTGTCAGAAATAATGCTGAACGATTTTATAACAGCTGGTTGAGCGAAAGGCGAATCGCAATTCCAAGCGCGCACACAAGACCGTGACAAACGGCACGAGCCTATGTACAAAAGTCACATGTACATATAGACAATTTGCTAAATATAAATATAGCAGATTTTACGGCATTGCCGCAGGCAAACGCTCACGACTGATCGACCACTTTTTCTTGATGAAAGCGACTTTTCTCATGTTTTATATGTGTATATATATAAATACACTCACACGTGTATATATAGGTACTCAGACATGATTTCTGGAAAAATGTACTCTTACGATAGATAATGGTCTCTTGGTGGTAAGTAATGACATTCCATCAGGTTTTTTTGCGCTCCACACAACTGTTCGACTTATTTCCACAAACCTGACCGTGAGATCGCTCAGCTGATAGAACTAAGATTGCACGCATGGTCAAGCTACATTAAAGCACGGATGAAAAATAATTTTTCGCTCGTTTCTTGAAGATATTTTTCCATGGTAGGGGTCATCATTCTACACTCCCGTTGCACTGCAACATTATTGTCAAAGATGTCAACGGACCTTAAGGGTGTGGAGATTTACAACGCATCGAGTATTGGTTGGCATATGCCCGATCGTGAAAGTGATTCCTTATTTTTTATCAACCAAGGAAAATGTTCAATAAAGTTGAAAATATTCGTGCATTGGAATCTAGGGCTCCATCCAATTAGCGATTCTATAAAATAGGCGACAATGTGAACAACGATACATAATTAAAAGGAAAGTTGATGCTCTAAAAATGTTAAGAAATAACGAATTTCTTGCAACTCGAGGCTAGAGGAACGGAGAGAAAAAGCAAGTTTCAATTACAATTCAAAGGGTTTCGGATAGATGAAGTTTTACGGAGCGAAAAAATAACCTCTCGTAAAAAAATGCAATTTTAACTTGACGTTAAAGTTTGCACCATTGGTCCAATGAAAGCGATTTTTTGTTGTTTTGTTGCTTAATTTTTGTTGCTCCATTTAGGCTACGAAAATCATTCGAAAGCTTTTTTAAGACCTTTATTAGAGATCCATAATGTAAATCTGCAAAGAAAAGTTCTTTGATCAAATCATCATAATTTTAATCAAAAAGATTTTCCATCACATATTTCAACTCCGCATTTAAAGGATATTCTTGCATTAATTGGATCTCAAATGCACATATATAGAAAAATCCAGCGTTCAGTCATCGTAAATATCGCCAATGGCAATTGGTCAAAGGAATGCTACAGCAATTTGGCGGTAAGGGAATCATCTTCATAGCAAGTCTAATTCTCCCTGAACTTCCACCGAATCCCTATAGTTATACTAGTAACACAGATGGCATGCATAATTGCAGGCCGATAAAAGCTATCAGGATGTTGTCGAAATCACAACCAGTGACTTTGAGCAGTTGACTTCAATGGATGATTGTGTGAGTGCGTATGTATGTCACGCGACAGGCAGGCGGAGCACATGGCGAATGCTTCATTAACGACCGTACGTATATTCACAGATACGTACTTGAATATTTTTATGCATATACATGTACACATGTGGAAGCTGGTCGTACACGGAATATTGCAGGTGGTAAATTCGGATTACTCGGTCTCGTTGCCGATATGTCAAGGCGTTAACTACATGTCGGCCTAAGCAATAAGCTTATCGCCTTATGGTATAGAGGAGCCATATAACGAGTAGATCAGCGTTAGTACCGGCTGACCCAAATATGCAAAACTCCATTTTTAAGTCTTGTTGCATTGGTCGCGACGCATCGAAGGACAGAACACGTTCCACTTTGCGCCCCCCCCCCCCCCGTATTCGTCGTTTACATAGTTATTTTATAAAACAAAAAAACTCAGATTATACGGTCCTCGAAGTCCGCTGTCGGCCTGCTTTTTCGTGTTTCGTTTTCCTTTTTGTTCCATTAATATTTCTTGGACTCGATGTTTCTGTTGTTTGAAGAGTTCACGGGGATGAGAAGTTGAAACGTTGTAACTTTGGGGTCGAATCCAAAGTACTGGGAGATAGAGTAGGTATTATTAGAGTACTAAGGAATAATGTGCTAGTGAAGTATTGCGGAGAAAGTTAGAGGGCGCATTGCCCCGAGCGAATTGAATATTCGTCGAGTTAAACTGGCGCATCCCGGAAGCATTGAGATTTGCATCGTTGCAATGCAATGAAAATTTCTTTCTACATGATCTGTATATTTGTATTGCTATCCAATACCGTTTTTTCCAGAGTCAGGTTGACTTATAGACCGAGAGTAATTGTATGTTCGAATCGAATTAAATTATTTCTTGAATCTCGGCTTACTATATTTTTCTTTGATTTTTGCTGAAATTACGTATTTCATTTAACTGCATATTTAGATCGATTACAACTAACGCTGAGAAAGAGTGTATATGTTACAATAATAGCATTTTATTCGTATGAAATAAACTTTACTATTCCCTGCAATAAAGTTGAATATTCAACGTGGACAAATATGTTATTTGTAAAACAATGTTATTGCTTTCAGTCAAAAAACATATACTTTTGTGTCTAATCATATTTTATTCAAGTCTATTAACGTTATTTATTCCTTTAACAAATGTTATTGCTTTTAGTGTAGTGAACACACAATCTCCGACCTCGTCACCATAAAATGGCTCATCTAAACTGTCGGTACAATATTCATTTCAGTAACTAGATTCTTATTTAGGAAAAATAGGAAGTTTAGGTTTTGAGTTAGAGTTAAAAAATAATTTCGTACATGAATGAATACTTTACCAAAACATATCATTCAACTCGGAGAAATAAACTCGTCAAAGTTCTCATATTGGATAATTTAAAAAATATATTTCTCTCGGTACAAGGATGCTAATAAATATTGCAGTGATCTTCGTAGATTCAATCTGCGAAAAAGTTGGCAAAAAAAGAATGTACATTCCAATGATGCAAGCTTCGACGTCATGCATCTTCGAAGCAGACCAACGAAATTTTCATGCATTCGAATATGTTTGGGCATCGAGCGCCATAGCCAGAACCAGATTTTTCGATCTTGTTGGAGTAGTTATTAATGGAATGAGCAAAAAAGGGAAGGAACCCATTATTTTCGCAATGAAATGAGTACGAGGGTGATTCCTTCGCGAACATCTTTGGCGACTCGATTTGTACATGACCCGTTGGTTATTAAAGTTTCCACACCTCGATACTAGACACCCTGTATGTAGCAGAAGAGGATGCGGAGCGTGCAAAGCGCCGGAGGGAACGAAGGAAAGGCGCCAAGTACGAGAAAGGTGATATAGTGAGAAATAGAGAACCAAGCAAGATAGCGAGAGGAAAACGCGAGATTTGCGGTGGGGGCAAAGGGGAAACTGAATGAGAAAGGCACGAAGGTAGAAAGAGAATGAGCTCTCTTCAGGTTCGTGTTAGATAAACACTTCGTGCCAAGACGCTTCCGCTCATGCTTCGGGTTAAAGCGATCTGGAACTCCCTTAACGGTAACAGGATTTACTTTTTTTTTTGTTTTTTGTTCGCCCGGTAATATTCTCATGGCGCGACTTCACACATGAACATATGCACAGAAAGGATCCAGCGAGATAGTCTAACAAAATTTGCCTGATACTTGACATTCTCTCTATATAGCCGAGTCGAAATTTTCAACCTATTTTAAAGGCCTTTGACTCTTAATTACCACTTGAGACTACTTAATGCTAGAAATCCTACTATGAGCCTTAAAATGTCACCCAAATAAACTTTTCTGCTCCTCCTTTGCTGCTGGTAAGGCCTACCTCACAAAACCTCATACTCCTACCTGACCCAGTTCAAGTAGTTCTAGCTCCTCTTTTGATTGCGTTTAAACCTACCGAACGCGTGTCTGTTTCGACGAAACATATGATGTCGAGAATAATAATAATAGTGCATTCACTAAACAAATTGTAAATAAATGAAATTAATGTATTTAACTTCTCTGGAACATAGATCTAATTATTTACATTTTATCTTTGTTCAAGCTGATAATAATGGAATATCAATCAACAAGTTTTTTCATTCTAGTTCTTTTTTTTATTAATATGCAACGCAACATCCATTGGCTCATTGAAATGCATATAAATGCAAATAGTTACCATAGTGTCAATATAAATAGCCCTCATGATGTCCGTCGCATGGCATGTAAACAAATTTCGATTTATCGAAATGACAATTATCTCCAAAAACAACAAATGTGGTACCGCTTACCAACTGCTGCATGATCGAAGAGTGTTTACTCATACAACCCCATTGAATTCTTATTTGTCGATAATTAATACAACGTAAAAGTTTGACAAAACGATTGTAAAAAAATTGGTTTTTCATTGATCTAAATATTTGTTTGCCCCATAGTTGCTATATCGTAACTTTTATGACATCTATGCAACATTATAAATAATCTCTGTTTATTATTGTTAAATTATAGGAATAGTCGAATTTTCAGGCGAAGTAAAAAAATAGTATAAATAGGTATGGAATTTTTCATTGATACTTATTTCATTATAAAATCTTTGGCCCATTGATATAGCATATTCCTCTACAAATCCGTAAGTGGATTGTGGACATTTTGAGTTTAGTATATATTTTTTCAATCTATCAGTAAGGTACAACAATAATTCGTAAAAACTATTTTGTAGTGCAAACTTCGAAAATCAGTAATAAAAACAGTGCTCATGAAAAATTTCATATTTAAATAAATGTTCAACTCGCCTGATAATTTCATTGTTCTTATAATTTAACGATAATAAACTGATAATGCTGCGTTGATTTGCTGTATATCTGCATCTATATACATACGTACACTGAGAAAAGGCCGTGGTATTTACAACAAACGCCCATGCTATGAGGGGTTAATGAAATTTCTTATATCTTATTGACACCGCAATCATAATACGGTTAACACAACTATAAGCGAAAAGTATACGTAAACATGCGTTTTAGGTAGCGTGTTTGACTATTTATATTCCCGAAATCATTATTAACTATTGTGAAAGGCTTCACTATATGTATAGTTAATTCAGTGATGTCAAAAAATCATGTTAATAAAGTAGAGATAACAGTAGCATGTTATGGTCGATTGAGATATATACGCGCTCAAATTTATCAGTTTTCAAAATGTGATATTTCGGAAACGATTGCGATGCGCCAAAAACCCATTCAAGCAGCGACTTATATTATCAGAAAGAAGATCAGCCATAGATTTCTAGGGTTCATTTATTAGCTTTAAATTTGTTTGCAATTTTTTCCATTTCGTTTGTTTCTCTAGTTGCTGATTTTTTTGGGGCTTTTGCCAGTTTTTAATTTTTGGGATTTTGTAAAGCTAAATTTTTTTTTCGATTTCGCATCGTCCTTCTTTATAATGCTTGGTAACCAGCCGCGGAGGCGATGGAGGGAGGGTTTCTACCGCCCAAACTTGACGAAGATCCACACAAAACGGAGAGCGCGATAACATATTTAGGTATAGCCAGAGGTGATCCTATCAGCTATGTATATAGTAGGAGCGCGGTGAAAAAATAACTTTCAAAAAGTGATATCTCAAAAACTATGGCGCGTCGCCAAAAATCCTATTTGGAGAAGGCTTATAGCATTAAAATGAAGGTGTATGCCAAATTTCAGATCGAAATACGATTTCCGCTTTTCGGAAATACACCCAAATCTATTACACCTAAAAAAATTAACTGTGGAGAAAAAAATTAATCTATGATGCTCTGTGTCTATTACAATATCCCGTGCGGAAATGTGGCCGGGCATTCTCAACTGGACGTATGGTCCAGGCCTGGCTTGCCTCGTCCGATTTACCTAACCGGGCCCTTTCGTGGAACAGATCAGGAATATCACAAAACCTTTTCCTGGGGAGAACATTGACATTTCCTGAATATTAAATCCCAACCTATTATTAAATAATACTTTTTGCGTCATCAAAGATATTAATAATTGAATGTAAAAATATGATTACATTTATTGTAATTGTATACTCCGTTTTGTAATCATATTATTTTCTTCAACAATAATCGACGCCTGACAATGCTATCATAAAGAATAAATTATGATAGTCAACGAAAATGATATGCTGATATAATGGAGGATATAATTACAATAACTGTAATTACATAATCGCGGTGAATTATTAATATCTATAGTACGACGCCGACGTTAGTTTTATTTCATTTTTACTCTCCGCTATATATCAACAAAAGTAATTATGAGAATGGATTTTTTGACATTTCCTGGTCATTTATCGCTTGTTCCCCGGCCCGTTGCTGATCCGTTCCCAAGAAAGGGAACGGCGGATCGGGATCTAACCTTAGACCCGTTACATTGCAAACCTATTCCAGGGTGGAAGGCTCGACCAGAGCCTGATATTATCTCGGGAAGGCAGATCAGGGGCAGTACTTTTTCCCGACTCAAATTTCTACACGGGATTCCACGCACATCCAACGTGACCCGACCCCTAGCTAGTGTTTCACGCACCCCACTATTCCGCACGCACTTCCGAGGTGCCCTGCGCCCACAGCAGTGTCCCACGCACTCCATCCTTTTCACAAAACGGAGAGCGCAATAACATATATAGGTATTGCCAAAGCTAAACCCGTCAGATGTATATATAGAGTAGGAGCGCGGTAAAAAAATAACTTTTAAAAACCGCTATCTCGACAACTATGGCTCGTCGCCAAAATGCTTTTTAGGGCGTGTCTTAAAATATTGGAAGGAAGATCCGTGCAAAATGTTCTGATCGAAATTCGGTTTCACCTTTTCGAAACTTTATCCCTTATTTATAACTTGAAGATAAACTTACTACACGCAAATCCCCAGGCATTCTGAATCACCCGAGATGTGACACGGTTCACTTAAATCTCTAAATAAAGGATTCGGCCGAAATCCTAGATGGGTATACTTACGAGCGTGACAATGTAATAGAAAATAATAAATACCTCTTGGACGCTAATATATCACAGATCTGCACGGTTGACTGATTCTTATCTTAAATTACTTATTTAATGTGTAACCATGACGATCACTAGGATCCTAATAACTACTGGGCCGACCAATTCATTGTTATCGTTTTGTATTCTTTCTTTTCGACCGTGCAATGCATGAACCGATGCGATTTTTAGGTAAACTATAGACATTGATGTTTACGCTGATGCTCTGCTTTGGTTAGTCTGCAAATCAATTTTCCATAATTGAAATTTCCATAAAAGTAAACCACTTCCACACCATTGTCTTTTGTATTTAAGGTACTTCTGTAGTTTTGGTCAAATCTTAGGAATTGGCTGAAATCTAAGTATCGTGTAGATATGACCTTCATGGAGTGATGCCCAAAAATTCAATTCGATTCACGGTTTAGTTCATGAGATAATTGCAATTGAATATGGGGATTTTTGTATGCGATCTCTATACCTCACACATAAACCGAGTTTGCTTGCATTTCTCGATATAGGTTCTAAACGGATCTTGCAAGGAACATCCCTTAGGTGACACCCTTCGATTTTGTTGAAATTTGGATATGTTACAAAGCACCGAAAAGTAAGCGATACGTATTTTTGTTTATCGGCGGAAAAACAGTTTTAAGGGGTGAAACCACCCCTTAATATAGGGGTGGTTCACCCCTTAATTCTTTGTTTTCAATGTCACTATAGTGGATTTTTCATCGCTTCGGATAAGAAGAATTTCCGTTTTTGTGTCATTAAAATCGGTGGACTCTTTGTGTGTGAAACTGCTATATTACCCCTAGAGATGTCCTTTTTCGAGGTGTGGTTTCACCCCTTAAAACCGTTTTTCCGCCGATGAAAATAATACGCATTGCTTATTTTTCGGTGCTTTATAACATATCCAAATTGCAACAAAATCGAAGGGTGTCACCTGAGGGATGTTCCTTGTTAGGATTTCAAAATAGAAACACACGCGTACGCAGTACTATTGTGGAATTCATTTTAAAAAAATGACAAACTTTGACCGTTTAGTTTCGGAGATATCGACTTATGAAAAGTGGTAATTTTATTCCACACTGAGCTCGGGTCCAACCACCTGTAACGGAATGGCAACAGTGTACGCTGCAGCCAGCTGATCGGCACGTGGTCTGGGAACTCAAAGCGTGTTTTTTTTCCCCGAGCTCTAGTAATTCTGAGACGGATGTGAAATAAATTTATTCTGCAAACAAATTTAGTTCGTTCAATTTATGCATGTATTTGTCTTTGTTACAGCGAATACAATTTAAACTGTCGGCAAGATGTTGTAAATCCACGATCCGACGTCCTTCGACATCGAATATTTGTTGCTGATCGTTGAGGTTATGGTTATTCTCATCGCGTTTAGGCGCATTTGCTTGACACATGGCTGCCACAGCTTTCAGTCTTTTAGCGAGCGCCTTTTTTCTTATAAACTTTCTTTGTATCGCATTTGGGTTGACATTTTCACGCTTTTTTAATTTATATAAAATATTTCGCGAAAGACGGATCGTAGGAAGCTCAACGTTATGACTGCGGGAAAATCGCGTTGTTGCCACGATTGCAGCGCCGCTCTCTATACGAGTATGAGATCTATCTATGCATGAGGTGCGAATGTGTGGTACATATAGAGGGTACAAGCTCTGTTAAAAATTTACAACCAACAGCATCGTATAGGCATTGGATGTTACTATACGTTTCAACCGAAATTTTTGGCTCATACGTGTACCTACAGAACTACCTCAAAGGAAAAATCAAATTTGCGTACCATAGGGCTTATTTTATCGCTGGAAAAATTTATCTGTGGGGACATTTATATGGACAAGAATAGAGTGGAGTGGACATCGATCGTGGCCATTTATTAAAAAAGCAAACCGAAAATGTTTTGGGGTTCATTCTGATGGCATTGCTGATTAACGGCAAGATACGCATAAATAAATAAATGAGGATTCGTACGGACGATAGTTGTAAAGTGGATCGAGCTAATTGAAACACTGCGAGAAAATCGTTTTTATGCACTGAGTGATTGCTTTTGCTGTTCTCTTGCTTTTTCTACTCGCTGAGCACCCAAGGGAAAAGTTGAAGTTAGAAAATAAATGAACGATAAGATTAACGTACGTGATGATTCGTTTATAATTGGCATGGTGAAAGAAATTTTCTCCTGCGTGTAGTCTCCCTCCGCCTCTTCGCTCTTGTTTTCTCCTGATGTATATCTTTCCTTATTTTTTGTGTCGCCAAGGCAGACGCTCGCAGCGCGGAAATACATCAAATTTGCCCAATCACCTTTCGACTTTCCGGTATCGACCAAGGCCATTAAAAAATGTGGACTGACATGCAGTATGAAATATTAGATGGATCTGTTGTACATGAATGAAGGAGTGATAGTTTCTTTATCGTTGCTGTTAACCGGACTAGGGAAAAGAGGGAAGATTAGTGGAATTTGATATTTCACTTCGTGGGAAATTATCAACCCGGTTTTTATGCGCAATAAAAAGAGCACTGTAGTGGAAAATTACTTTTTTCCCCTGTTCTTTTCAACAGAGGATGAACCATTCGTCCGCAAGTACATATTAATTCAATAAGATTCCTATCTATTACTTGTTGCTGATAATTATCGTTGCTGTTCAAGTATGAGAACATACGCAATTACTGAATATTCATATGATACCCCCTTCACTCTCGTAAATAAAGAATGTGAGAAATTTTTACTTGAGCGAATTAATTGCTCGAGAGTCAATCGAGTGTTGGAAATAACGTTCATCCAATTTAGAATCTCAGAGAAATAAAAAGTGTCGTTCAAGAATATAGAAAAGTACATTTTCTCCGATTCAATTAGTTGCAATCTTTTTATTTTATCAAGGATTACAAGATTAATCAAAATTTTCTCATTCCTAATTTATTGGTAAATGAAGAGGGAGAGAGATGATTGAAAATTGGCGTGTGACCGTGTATATCGCGTGTGCAATATTCACATAAATTTATTTGTCCGAACTTGATATCGTCGAGCGATTCAGTGTCGATTGTCAGAATCATCATGAAACCCGGCAGCGACTTTGCTCTGTCTCTTTTTATCTTTTCTTTCCTTTGTAGGTTGACATTTGTCAAGTGCAGCGGGGGGAGGGGGATAACTATATATATGGATTGCACACGTGTTTTTCATAAATCATTTTCGTAATATTTTCAACATTGTCTATACCTAGGTTTTCTCCCAAGATTCCGGCTAGAAAAAAGGAAAGCGTCTTATAGACTGAAAGCGATCTATACTTAACCCTAGAATGGCACACTGGGGTACATTCGTGCCCCACGAATTTTGTAAAAGTACTTATTATTACCAATTAAAAATTTTCTTTTCCCTGCGGATCAAACTTTGACACCACTTTCGAATTTTCTAAAAATTTTAAATAGCACTATCGTCTTTCTCGTTAAAAGATGAAGAAACGCATGTGCTGCCAAAAATTTTAATCACTCTTTATAACCCCGATAATCGGGTCCAACGCGTAGGGTACATGTTTGCCCCAGTGTGCCTTCAAAAGGCAAATAATAAGTGTACCATTCCAAGGATAATATGCCTAATAAGATGCAACAAACATACATAGATACATGCATATTATATGTATATATATACAGTTTTTTTTAGTTATTTTCAGTTTCAACGTATACCTTTTCGGGCTTTCAAGTGTTACCCTTTCCAATAGAACCCATTCCTTACACTCCCTGGCCGCACTTTGCTAATGCAACCTAACTTCCGTTGCGACCACAGCCGTCTTAAGCTACACTATACCGCATTTCCCAAGGGTACGGGAAAACTGTGGCAAACCCGAACCCGTATAGACGGCTGCATATTCTTCTGATTCCCTGCCGCACAGACTTTAACTCAAGTATTTACACCAAGGTATCAGAAGTATTGGCCTCCCGCTTACCGGTTGATGCGCCAGCTAGTGAACGGCTGAGCGGTCACCGCTTCGATTACTGGCCAGGCACAACGTTGCTTGACTCGAAGTACCGCCAGAGCCGAACTCCGACCGCCAGTGTCGGTTATAGATATATGAAAACTTTTGGCCACACCAATTTATGGTGCTGAAATTTGGATCGTTGCAATGCAATGATTTACAAGCATTTGCAATATTTTCTCAAAAGCCTAAAGCTTTGAAAAAAATTGGGCAATTCAGAATAATACATTTTATTTGCACTTCAATAATACAAACTAACATTATAGTTCTGTTGAGGCAGGTTATAGATTTATTCTAATATTTCGATGTTCTCAAGAACTTTATGGGTAGAAAAAACGGAGTCAACGAAGATTAACAAATGTTATACATTCTACATTATGTGTATATGTATTTTCTTTGACTAGACAATACTCAATTGCCCTCGTTCAATTATGATTAAATCCTCGATTTCTCCAAATATGTCCTGCATCGAGACAAAATGACGAGACCATAGAGTCCAGCTAAAAAAAAATGGAATTAGGCTCTGGTCGGAAAATGGTCGTATGCGATAAAATTAGCAACCGTAATGTTCGAACTTGTGCGCGGAAAAAACTGTTCTTTATGTGTCAGACAAACGCTACGAGAAGAGATAATTTCCGTATAATGGACGACGCGCAACGAGGGTTCATGCTATATTGCTGGACTGTAACAAACATATCATGTTCCATCTTTTTCCATCTCTTCGTTATTCTTTGTGCCACTGGGTGTTTGAAACGGTACTCGCCTTCATAAATGTAATGTTATGTCGTGAGGGAGTGTGCGTGCGAGCGCCCGCGTACGCACGTGTGTGTGCGTGTGTAAAAGAGACTGAGAGAAAGAGAACGAGTTTGATTATTCGATAGAAAAACTCTGATCTACTATTTTGAAATGAAGATGCAAGGGCGTCGCCAACTAATGGGCCAGCAGGGAAGGGCAAGAGGGGAGAGAGAGGATGGGAAAAATTAATTGTAGACATTTTTACCCTTATTTTTACCTTTACCCATTTTTCAAATTTCGGCGGGGGGGGGGGGAGGCTGCTGCCGCCCCTTGGCGACGCCCTTGTGACTATGCCTACCCTGGCACATCCATGTCTACGTTTTTATGTAAAAGTAACACTTGTACGTCCTACCAGAGGTAGTGAACGCGTGAACAATGTCTGTCTTCGACGGTCCCAGCTGTGAAGCAACGTCGATCTTGGGCCCACACTTCAATGGGTGACCGCTTATTCGCACATTGGTTTGTGCGTCAACTGACAAGCAGGCTATAGTTTACTGACTTTCCGATGGTTGCGCAACTAAAACGCAGTTAAGTAAGTCTGCCAGTAGCGGTGCAAGTTTTCTACAGTTTCCGAATGCTCTCGTGCGAATGCGATACGTAAGTGCACGAGGAAAATGTGGCGATGGATAATACTCAAGGGGTCTGAAAGGGACTGGAAACAGTAAAGTGTGGGATATTAATGAAAAGGATGGGATCATAAAAGCTCGTAAGGGAATACGAAGAAACATATTAAATAATAACAAAAGTAGGAAAACTTATTGCGCGCTCATGATAACTTGATTGATCAATTACTGGCTTGATAAATTGACGGCTAACAAAACAATTACTATTTCTGATTACAGGATAAAACGAGCAAATTAAAGAGATCAAAGAAATCAAAGAGAATTTGTGGATTTTTTTTTTACGGAGAAAATTGCTATTATGAAGTCCTTCGTGCTAGTGACGATTCTCCTCACTCTTGGCAGCGTTTGCATTGCTCTTTCACCAAGTACGACACACACTCGGGGTCCAACCAGGAATAAACAAACAACACCGATCCCGAGTATTAATCACGCAATTTCGTCTTCCTCATCATCGTCCCCGACTTCTCAGATACCGTCGGTTACGCCCGCAACTATTGAAGAAGAGAGAACCAGAAACACCGATCAAACTACGAGCCAGACAATTCAACCAAAAAAAAATTCAACCCCGAAAACCTCAGAGACAACGTCGATGACCAACATTCAGCAGCAAAGTACGTCGGGGAATCCTCCCAAAGAGACGAGAGAATCGACGGCGAAAAATCGGCCGCAGATCAAGATAACCACCAACTACACGAGCATGGGCGAGGTAAGTTTTTTCTGGATCTATACCTTTCTATTCATATAATATCTATATCTATATGTTTCACACATATAATTAAACAAAACGGTATTTTACATTCGTTGCTGCATGACGTAAAAACTGGCGAGCGGATTTTAATCCGGTTTTCACTCTTGTATAGCGTAGTGACCCAAAGAGAAACGAGTATTACCTCGATACCCCATCAGGGAGCTGAGCAGTAGAACAAAAAGTGGTTTCTTATTAATCATTAAGCGCATCATAAAAGGGTGACGGACGTACCGGACGCTACTGGGACATGATATCAGGCATTGTAGTTATGCATTGATGGTGCTCATTTAATCGAAAACAGTATGCTATCGGTAAGCGCACGTTTTTTTTAAGGTTTTATTTGATAAAGATAAATGTTAAAAATAACCACAAAATTGAAGGGAGAAAGGAAAAATAGCATTCCAATTGTCGTGACGGGTAGTCAAAATTGATCTGTTTGATAGAGTTCTACCTGGACGATGTCACGGACAGAAGCTCTTAGAAAATAAAATAGATGTTTTACCTTCGGACCGTACTTTCAGAAATAGTATTTCCGATTTTATTTGACGAAATATATTACGTGATTAAAGATATCATCCTTAAAATTAAAGTCTATGAACGAACAAAAACGAATATCATAATATATGCTGTTGAAATTTGCATTGTTTGATTTAAATGCCTTTTCTTTCAATGGCTCAATTTTTTTAGCGTATTGGGCGATTAGGACTGCTGAAACATTTTTCAA
The DNA here is from genome assembly GCA_944452715.1 of Ophion slaviceki. Classification (NCBI taxonomy): domain Eukaryota; kingdom Metazoa; phylum Arthropoda; class Insecta; order Hymenoptera; family Ichneumonidae; genus Ophion; species Ophion slaviceki. The sequence goes on from OX101789.1 coordinate 6,734,566, forward strand.
GATCCGTATTTGGGATTTGAAATCTAATTCGGCATACAAATCTTTTGTACAATATAAATAAGGAGATAAGAAAAATTCGTTGTATTCCAACCATGCGAACTTCAACACCATTGCAATCTACTGTGTACATCAGTTTGAATGTTTATATTCTTTTCGCACGTGCAAAAATATCATATCGTACACGAAAGGTTAAATTTTTGTTTTATCTTCTCATCGATCATCTCGAAACATCTGGCCGTAAGATGACGGGTCGTGACTCCTCCACATATTTATTCCGTTAAATTGTTTTTTTTTCGTTCAATTCAATGTCAAGGACAAAAGAGAGGGCGTTTTGAAAAGACACCGTCGGTCGAAGTTTGTACGTAGTCGCGCCGCGACTAGGCGACGTAGAAAGGAGGACCCAGATTTGCGGTTTAGTTCCAATGCCTCTGAAGCAACACGAGACGGAAATGCAAGAAACGGAGCAAGAGAGAAAGAAAAGGCAAAAAAAAGAAACAAAAATTAAAGCTTGGAAATGGGTCGACTTGGAAAGTCAGAAATCTCTACGTGCTCGATCGGTAAGCCCTTCGGGCCCGAACGGGTACACTGGATTCGAGAACTTGACTGATCGAAGAAGCTAAACTACCAAGGAACAATAGACCTCTCCACTCATGGCATTTTTTAACGATTTAAAGTATTTGAATAGTCACACACTGTTTTTGAACATCCTAAAATTGTCAATCACTGTATCGATCGAATCGACATGAAATTTCTACCTTAGCGCTTTTAGCAAACCGGTGAAAAACGTTGACGATCAATTAACGACAAATCCAATTCATCATGCTTAAAATAGCCCCTTTCAGTTTTGTGCAAGGGAAAAATTCGCCATTTGCTTAATAGAGACAACAAAAAATTCGTCGTTCGCTTAATGAGGGACAAAATAAACCGTTGATCACTTAGAGAGGGGGGAAATGGTACTGGTAGTAAATTCGTCGTTTGCTTAATGAGGGGTAAAATAGTCCGACGTTAAAGTAGAATGTATACAGTATATCGATGTATTAAATACCCAGAGTGAAGCAAATATTGTTCCTAGAATTCTTGCTCAAAGAAATTAACGAAAAAGTACTCGAATTTTTTCTTGAACCCATTACACTGTGATTCGAACGACGTTAACTTGGTACGGAAGTATGCTGAAAAAACTCTCGATAATGCGCAATCGTTAATAAAACGAGGAAGTCTTAAAGAAGTAGCGTCAATTTTAAAAGTAAGTACCCGTGCAGAAATGTGGCCGGGCATTCCCGACTTGACGTCTGGTGCAGGCCTGGCTTGCCTCGTCCGATTTACCTAACCGGGCCCTTTTGTGGAACAGACTAGAAATATCACGAAACCTTTTCCTGGGGAGAACATTGACATGTCCTGAATATTAAATCCCAAACTATTATTAAATAATACTTTTTGCGTCATCAAAGATATTAATAATTGAATGTAAAAATATGATTACATTTATTGTAATTGTATACTCCGTTTTGTAATCATATTATTTTCTCCAACAATAATCGACGCCTGACAATGCTATCATAAAGAATAAATTATGATAGTCAACGAAAATTATATGCTGATATGATGGAGGATATAATTACAATAAATGTAATCACATTATTACGGTGAATTATTAATATCTATAGTACGACGCCGACGTTAATTTTTTTCATTTTTCTTGTCCTCTATATATCAACAAAAATAACTTTGAGGTTGGTTTTATCGACATTTCCTGGTCATTTACGGCTGGTTCTCCGGCCCGTTCCTGATCAGTTCCCGATATACTCCCTACTACTTTCCTGGTCATTTTCTGCTTGTTCCCCGGCCCGTTCCTGATCAGTTCCAAAGAAAGGGAACAGCGGATCGGGACCTAACCTTAGACCCGTTACATTGCGAGCCTATTCCAGGGTGGAAGGCCCGATCAGAGCCTCATATTATCTCGGGAAGGCAGATCAGGGGCAGTACTTTTTCCCGACTCAAATTTCTACACGGGTAATGGCTTACCTATGGTTTACAATTCCGAAGAATGGATAGCTGCAATCGAGTATGGGCAATAGCCTAAACAAACTGGGTTGAACTTGGGTGCAACAGATGAAAAAGCAACCTCAGCCATAAAGGCCTTCGCTTTGCCACGCTTTTATGTATAACAAATTTCGTCCCTATACATTTACATTACTAAACATGACTCTCTATACATTAACCACTCTCACTCTCCCTCTCAGAACAGGGTGAGAGAGTGAGAGTGAGTGAGTGAGTGAGTGAGTGAGTGAGTGAGTGAGTGAGTGAGTGAGTGAGAGAGAGAGAGAGAGAGAGAGAGAGAGAGAGAGAGAGAGAGAGAGAGTTTGCTGGACACTCAGCCCTCTGCACTGATGATATCCACAGTGGATTGACAGTCCAAGCAAAAAGGGAGAAACCCCACGAAAGAAGGAAAGGAAGCGTGGGAAAAAAAGACCGAAAACGAGGATAGTGCAAAACGAGTTTAAAAAGAGGAAGTACTGACACTCCCTGCGTTGTTCAAAGGATCTGGTCGCAGTTTTCGGAATTTTCCTGCTTGGCTTTGTTTTGTCTCCGCATGATTGGTGGGTTCTGCCTACGGCGTACATACCACAGCCGTCTATGCCAAAAAGAGTCGATCTGATAATTCGTTCGATTTCAAGTCAGTTTGAGCACTTTTCCGAGTACTTACCTGAGTTAACCTGATTTGCATTGTCTACTCAGTGTGGATCAACTCGGATCCCAAGCTACCCTTGCCGGGCCACTTGGCAACAAGCATCAAAGTGCCACATCCAATCACAATAAACATTGCTTTTGCGGAACTCGGAGCCCATCGTTTATGCACTGTCGTACCTTTTTATTGCGCACGAACCGAGATATCATACGATGCCGACCTTGGGACATTCCGATTCTCGCTACCGAACACACTTTTCTAATGCATAGTGTGCATAAATCCGCGCGTAATCTCATCAACATAGAGCGCGAGCGGGTCCACCCGCTGCTAAAGTATGTGCAGTTAGTACATACGCTCTCGCGGTATTCTATGACCGAAGGCAGGGCGTGCGAAGATAAGAAGCGGAATAAAATGAGGATAAGAAATAAAGGTTAGTACTCGAAGGTTGCATGCATGTTTCGCACCGTTTTTGGGAACGGTTCGCAACACTGAACAACATTCGTGTGTTCGGGGAACGATATTTAGTGAGCGCGAATATACCTTTGGGCCCCTAAGTATGCAGACGGAGAAGAGCTCATTATGTACTATCTAACCTTGCCTATATGTATGCCTTGTGAGTCCTGCGAATGATTACACGATCCAGGCAAGATCTCGATAACGCGTCCTATTTATTATTAAGGGAGAATTCCGGTTTCCCCTTGTACCTTCATCTTCTTTGTCTCACATTGTTTATTACTGATGGTACAACAACGAAAAACACACCTTCAACACAACGTCTCTCAGAGAGTAGAGGTGTACGCGACAGTATCTACGCTTTCGCGAGTACGGACAGTCATTAAGGTTACATACAGATAACCTTAATGATCTCCACGGGGTTGCATTTAGAGCTGACGCGTTGCACAATCGACTATCCCTCATTCCTTTCTCCTCTTCATTTTCACATTTCATGAAGTGTCTCCTAGGTGATTAGACGTTTGGCGATATCATGAGACAGGCTGGACATCCCGAGTTTGCCACTCGCTTGATTGATTGGTTATAAAAAGTGTTCCGAAGCAACCTACAGCACTATAGTCAAAGGTGAATCAATTCACACTAATGGTTCAGATTGATCAGCTAGGCTAAGAAAAATGCTCTTCTTCACAATTGTCGCGGAAAACCATATCCTTGAATGGAGAAGGATCAAGTATAGAATCGTTTGCTGATGCACTGATACGATCACCGTCAACGGCAACACAACAATGTTTTTTTCTTCCGATCTACATTTTCTTCGATCTCGATGGAATTGATGCGACTTGTGCAAATTGGGTTGCATTCGAGCGAATGGTGCGAGAGCGAGGGGATCAGAAATGTGGAGAGTTTAGTAAATGTCGTGCAGACCAAACATGGAGGGAAAGAGCGTAAGAGGCAGAGAAGATGTAATCGGTCAACAGCAAAAGATCAGAAGATCCAGAACCTCTTCTTCCAGCCTCGAGAGACCAAGGGAAATTCCTGTTTCTCTCGGTCTTCTCTATCTCTCTGGGCACCCGTGAGAGTACATAGCTCCTTCCTCTTTCCGTTTCTCTCTTTACGCGTAACCATGACTTCACTTATACACTATGTACTACGGCGAGCCTTCGGACACGCTTCGAAGCACCACAACGTTATTTACGAGTCTCTTGCTCTCGTGCTATTTCACTGAAGTATGCATGCACATACATGTACATACGCAGGTTGCTGGCATTAACATACTCTGGATGGCGCGCATACGGAGTCAGAGCGACCGCAGTCGAGACAGCTCGTTAGATCGGAGCACGCTTAATTATCGGTCAAAACCAATCATCGTCGTTCCGCGCGCAACATCAAACCTAAACCACATGACTGAACATCGAGAATCAACAAATTCTAGCTGATAGAATAAGAGCTTCAGAAATATAAATGAATTTCCGCCTGAATTTTTCTATCCTACGAGTATCCGCGTACGTAACGCGATCGAACTTTTGCCAATCGATCGAAAAAGCCAGCTCTTCGGCAGTTGGCAATTCATGGGTATTGCAATAACAACGGAATTTATATGGCTGGTTGCTTGTGTTGCGAATGCCTATGAAAGAATACGGAAAGGGAACGTTCGTCCCAAACGGGAAATAACGTTGAGGCCCTCGGGCAGGCAAATCTCACAGTTAATCGACCTGTCGAATAAACTTGGAAAAACTTGGGCGGGTACTTGAAAACTCGGGGTAATAATAAACGAGTGGGGTAATCGAGACGGTTCGTATAGTTTAGTCGATAGGCTATGAATATCTTCGCGGGTCCCTTCAAGGCCAATGAATTAACTTGCTGATAACATTTTTAATTGCATGTCCTGCATTGTCTTCCTCCCAACTACCATGGTGGACTTGCTCAAACAGCAGTCCGAATTGACCATTACAACACTATCAACGAAACTTTCACGCCTGTCATATCTGTTCAGCGCAGTTTGACAGTACCCTGTGATTAACTTCGTCAACATGTACTCACGTCTCGTATACCGCCTATATATTGACCCAAACTTCTTGAGCGATATTTATCTAACGTAACCAGGAGATTCGTTCAATTAGTGTTATCTCACGAACTGCAGTACCAAAACATTTGTGCACCACCGACGTTCCGTATAAAATTCTTTTCAATTTGGTCTAGATTCATCGGAAAACAAGAGAATTTCGCACGGGTTGCAAGCTATGTTTATTGTCCGTCGAATGACAGCCACTCGATGAGTAACAGTAGTACTGATAAATATAACTTGTGGTTATGTAACTGAATAACTGCTCGTTTACTCTATGCTTGTACAAATATTCATGTTAATCCAAATTGGGCCAGATATACATGTATGTGTGTGTCTATTGCCTAAATGTGGCTCTCTATAATGTTCTCTATTATCCAATCCAAACTGAAAGAGGCAGTGGTAATAGCAGGAGTCACGGATATATTTCGTGTTCCGGCGTCTCTCTGCCGTTCATACTTGAATCCACAGTATCGTTGTTCTTCGTCCATAATTGAGGAAAGGCAGAGACTATAGAAAAGAGCGTGTGAAAATTTAACACCGTGCTCGCACGGAACGATCCGCATCGTCCTGGAAGTACCATCTCTGTGTAGATGCTACCATCGCTACCTGCTATCGTCGCTTTTCCATGTGAGCCTTCTATACATGTATGATGATAGGAATATTGGTGTGTATCTTCTCGTAGTCTCTTGGGACGCCCGAGAGATCCTCATTCACCCCCCCCCCCCGCCGGTTGCTTTCCGCTATTCTTATCGAAGTAACCATATTCAATGGAGGCTGTGGAAACCCTCGAGGTGGGCACATCCACATATACACACACGTAGACGAGGGCAGGTGGAGACGTTATAGTTTAATGTCGTATTACATGTGATACGATTGTTGTAATTTGAATAAACTCTCCGCAATTAGCTTCGTCGAATAGAAATTCCAATTCGCCGTTGAATATAAAGGGTGCCTCAAAATGACCTGTCCGTTTTAATGTCAGGTCCTTATGAGACATCCTATATTGTGTATCGCGATACGATGCATATGTATATGAAAAAAGCAATTCTGAACCCGTTATATCTATGTAATGTTGACTGTGACTAGATTTGATGGTTTTGAGACTGATCCTTGAGATTTTTATCAACGAATTCTTGATTTCGACGACAGGTCGATCCTTGAAATAACTTTTCTATCAACATGTTCATTTGAAGAGCAATTTTGAAGACACTGGGGTTTGAGGGCGATTGGCAAAGTCGAATATCCGTCAATCACTTTTTTCCAATATATGTATCTAGGGCACGTTGGAAAAGACTTATATTCTGAAAGCGCGTATATAGGCTCAACGTTTTTTAAAATAATTTTTATATTTGATATGTATTGCCAGTAAGCGCGTGCTAAGTGCGAGAAAATATACAGAATATATGGAACTTATTGTAACATGTGACGTGGATAACATAATTATGCCTCTATGTATGGCTTATACGTAATTTGCCTGTGATTGCAGAACACTTCGGTATTATATTGAACCAAGCACATTACTTCTTCGATATTGTCTCTGGAGAATCAAATTGCAAGGAAAGGGGCAGACAGTCCGAGACTAAATGGTGTCCAATTGATTTCCTGAATAACCGTGGACTTGGCATTTCAATGGAGGGAAATTCGCGCTGTGTCTTTTCCTTGCGGAACTGGCTATTCTTATTTTACCCTGTTTGAGACAAAAAGGAGCGGAATCACAATCACTCCGAATGAGCTGCACGAGAGCCGAAAACAATGGATCTTCAGTTCTGTAATCGTGATAGCGTGGTATAGGGGAGTTTTCTACGCTACGAACTGAAAACCGACGGGCCACAACACATTTCAACATTGTCTCTTCCCTCCAATAAACAAACGAAGAAATGGAGGAAGGAAGGGAGAAAGGGTGGGACGGAGGATAAAATATAAAATTGCCAGAGGATCAAAGACAGATATCACATTTCATGCCAATAGTGTTCCATCACCCTCTCTATGATAATATTATATTTTAGCCGCAGATATCTGTTCTTCTCTCTCTCTCTCTCTCTCTCTCTCTCTCTCTCTCTCTCTCTCTCTCTCTCTCTCTCTCTCTCTCTCTCTTTCTCTTTAGCGGTACCCTAATTCTTCTGCCATTCTCTTGCGCCTCTAACCTTAATTTTAAACTACTCTACTACAATCTGCTTATATAGACTCACTGCCTTCTCATCTCTTTATTCCAATTTTATATCGTTATCAAACGCTAACATTAAGAATCATGTACGTTCGCCGTGTGCCAGAGGACTAATCTGTCCCAGAGCACAATAATAATAAATCAAATCAAATCTCTCTCTCTCTCGCTCTGACTTTTCTTTTTCAGAACTTTCTAGATAATTGAGAATTCGTCAGCATACATCGCGTAAGAGTTGGAAAGAATGTGTCATATATCATATCATATCATATAATATACATATAAAGATCCAACTGTATACATTGTCCATGTACACACTAGGTCATACGAGAAAGAGGGAGAGAGAATGTGTGTGTCTGTGTGTGTGTGTGTTTGTGCTCGCGTGTGTCTGTAAGGGGGGGAAATAAATAGGGGGGAGGGGGCACACATAAGCGCCACGTCAAAGTGAGAAGCGAACCGAAAAACAGGCAGGATATGAGTCTTCAAGACGTACCTACCTGAAAATGATGCTGTTGGGAAACAACTATCTCAGAAGCTATACGTTCGAGATACTAGGGCATCCTCTAGTGATGGCGAACAATCGGGGTCTTACAGTGGTAAATGCGTATACACGTATCGGACATTCCTTGCTTCTTAAGCCATTCGAATTTCGTCTAGTCATGGAGCACCTAAATCAGGTTGATCCTGATTTAATACAATGAAGCAGCGATACAATCAACGAGCTTGAAACTTGAAATTATTTTTAAGAACTCAGCCCTGGGGAGAGGGTGAACCATATGGTACTGTAACCAGAGATTCGCCTGTCGAAATTTATTTTATGATAAAACGTATAAATGTCACGCGGGAGGACGTCTGCGCCGAAATCACAAAAAATTAACAATCAATGACACGTGGAACATATTAGAGGACAAATCTGAATAATGGTTACACCATTCAATATCTACCATTGGGATGTTGAATAAGTTCTCGCTGTTTTTTTCGTGAAAATTAATGCTTTATTGTAAAAAATTAGTAAGAACAACATGTGACTGAAAGTATTGTCCTTCGCTAGCCACTACTTTTTCCCATCTTTCTGGCAGCATTTTAATTCCACGTCAGAAAAACGACACGTCTTTTGAGGCTATCCAAGAGTCGACCCATTCATTGGCATCTTTATAAAAATGGAAGTACTGCTCAGCCAGGCCCCATGTCTCATCGATCGGAACAAGTGAATCGGAAGGGGCAATGTTTAATGAATACGGTGGATCGTTCCGTTCGGTTTGAGCAGCTCATAATAAACTACACCCAGCTGATCTCACCAAATGTAGAGGAGAAGCTTAGAACCATGGATATTCGGCTTTGTTGACTATGTTGATGCATGGCCGAGCTTACCTCACGATTTTCTACGCTTAGAGTTATCGTAGTGTATGCATTTTTCTTCGTCAGTTACGATACAACGCAAAAAACCTTTCCTTTCCTGCAGTTGAAGCAGCTGTGCCCACGTGAAAAGACGCCGTTCGACGTCTCTCGGCTTCAGTTCGTACGGCACCCAATGTCTTTGGTCTTGAATTATTCCTAAGGCTTTCAAAAGTTTCAAAACTGGTGTTTGTCAACTCTTAATGATTCTGTAAGTTCAGTTTGCGTCTGACATGAGTCCTTATGAAGTAATGCCTCCAATTCTCCGTCTTCAAACTTTTTCGTTGCGCCAGGGTGTTTTTTTATCTTCAACATTAAAATAATTATTTTTGAAGCTTCTAAACCAACCTTTGCATGTTGTTTCCGACCGAGCATGGTCGCCGTAAGTCTCAACGAAAATTCTGTGTGCTTCAGCTGCAAATTAAAAAAATAGTGCAGTACAATTCCTCGCAAATACTCTTGTTTGGCACGAAATTTGAAATGTTCAACACTATGAAAAAAAAGTTGTTTACACTTCGGCGAAATAACGTACACCGAATTTCAAGCTCACTCATAGTACTTCTTTATAGATGCGTTACCATCTTAATGTACACGCACGCAGTAATGCCATCTGTTGGAAAATAGCGAGAACCTATTCAACGTCCTAACACTTAACAGCATCGCAATAGTGCAATAAAGGTATGGCAGCGAAAATATTTGACTGATTTCGAAGTTTCCATCTTTGGAATGCAACGAAAATTTGCTTTATTTTTCTATTCTTTTATTTGTATCATATCCGAAATCGCTTTCTGCCGATTCGAGATGTAGACCACCAGATGGCCCTAAAAACCAGTTGAGTGATTGTCGTGGCTGACAAGGGGACAGTACGGCAGTTGGATTTTTGTAATTTTTCGTACTTATGGTACGTGAAGTTCAGAGCTCGAATATTAATATCCCAAAGCAGTTCGACGCCATATTCAGAAATTTTCGAGAAAATTGACTTTGAAGTTTTCGAGCGCACTCTTATCCCACAAAGATGCAACGATATTCGAACCGGGCTCGTGGCGTACCCGGTAGCGCTCGAGTCTAGTAATCGCGGGGTCGCTGGTTCGAGTCTCACTTCGAATTTTTTTTTTTTTTTTCATTTTTTTTTAATTCGCATACCTCCGTCATTTAAATATCCCGATAAATTTTTGTTGTATATAATCACATATTATTATATATAATTAATATAATATATCTATATATGTTTATATATGGACAAAATCCATATATAGGTATTTATGTACAAAATTCATTATAGTTATACATAATTATATATTTTCTCATATATGATCATATATTATTTATATATAACAATAGGTGATTATTTATAAAAAAATAAATAAATAATCCCGGGATAAAAATCATAAAATCTATGCTAATTCACATATATGTAATTATAATTGTCAATGATAAATGCAAGTCTTATTTTTGATTATCTCTTGCTTGAAATTGCGAATAGGCGACGTAAAAATATCCAGTAATAATATTTACATAAACTCCCTTGTAGATTAATAGGAATATAAATAGAAGAATAAATGTTGAAATTGAAAAAAAATTGCGAATGTAACAATTCAGCGTTTGTACGGTGTGCGAGATGCCGTGAAAATTACTGTTTTCCTTATTTTTACGATGGTTATCACTCTGGCTCGTGTAACATTACACCCGATGTATAAAACAAACGAATACAGATCGAATAATAAAGTATTCAATTCCTTACCCGACGTTTTTCCTTTTTATCCTAAAAATGTTGTTGGTTATAAATATTGATACTTGAAAATGTATGTTTATAATCAAGAGATAATTAAAAATATGACTTGCGTTTTTTCATTTAAAAAAAATGAAAAAAAAAAAACAAAAAAACAAAAAAAAAATTTCGACGTGAGACTCGAACCAGCGACCCCGCGATTACTAGACTCGAGCGCTACCGGGTACGCCACGAGCCCGGTTCGAATATCGTTGCATCTTTGTGGGATAAGAGTGCGCTCGAAAACTTCAAAGTCAATTTTCTCGAATATTTCTGAATATGGCGTCGAACTGCTTTGGGATATTAATATTCGAGCTCTGAACTTCGCGTACCATGAGTACGAAAAATTACAAAAATCCGACTGCCGTACTGTCCCCTTGTGAAATCGTTTCAACAACCGAAGTAAGCCTGAAAAAACAGGCTGAATTGAAAATAAAACTTTTTAAATCAGCCTATGTAAACATGGATATCATTGAAAGTCTCTATTGTGTATTCTGCGGAATCGTTCGATGCAACCAAAAAGACAAGAAAGTTAAAGCTCTTCGCTTTCAACTTTCTTTGATGATGCGACAAAAATTCCGCACTGTCATTCGATAGCGTGTGGCTGATTCAAAGAGGAATAGTCGGTGCATGTGTAATATTGAAGTGAACGCGAACAGTTCAAGGCCTTCTTGAGAGTCCTTTCCGTCCTCTGCTCGGCAAACCACGATGGCGTTTCTCGCAAGCGCAACTGGCGTGATCATACAAATACACATAAATATTACAATAACATATTTTTCTGTAGATATATATTTTCGATGTTATGATAATCGGACAGCAAGTTTATAAATTTGCATAATTACCCCGAGCATCGCGTGCAATGCTCAAGGCCATTAATTTGCAGACTCACACACTTTTGCTTCAAACGTTTCCCATCGCCATTGTTACTACTGGATCACAGTAACATTAAATGAGTTTTCTACGTAATATTATACGGTGAATATACATTGAAGGCTTTCCCTCATCCCTTATTCGGACGAAGTGCGTTTTATGTAATGAGATTGAAGTTGGCATCGATGGAATGCAATAGAAATCAATTTTTCTAAATTTCATAAATTTCTTTTGGCAGGTGTTGACGACAAAAAACCTTTAATTATTTTTAGCTTATTTAGAAACCTGTAACGGAAATTCGCAAAAGAACATTTTGTATAATAAGAAGAATAAGTAAATAAAAATATGAAAAAGTACTTTCGTTGCATTCCAACGATGCCAACTTCAACATCATTCAATGTAAGCAATCTAAGGGCCAGCTCATACAGGTAATCGGAGAAGACACTTGAGCGCGGCACGAAGTAATCAAAATGAGTGATTAGTGCAACATATTTTCTCTATGAGAATGATTGATTTTCCGTAGTAAGGAATCTAAGAGCTAGCTGCTCCACTGTATCAAGGTATCCCGGACTCCGGGGTAACAGGACACTCGCTTATAAATATCTCTCGATACACAATGAACGCTCGGGCGGGAGACGGGAGGGTCGGGCCGTAAATTCCTTTAATTTATTGCAATCCTTTGATGCGTGATAATCCAGAGATGACGTATAAGGAGAAGAAAAACGAAGATGAATAAAAGAGGAAGAAAAACGAAGGTGAAGAAAAAAGGACGAACAAAATTAAGAGGTGGCGGAAGAAATACTAAGCTGGGCCATGTTCCAATAACTAGGAATACGATCAATATGCAAATTATACGTCCCTTTGCTGCTGAAATTCCTAAAAAACATTATTAGCGGGCCCAACGATAGCCCGACATGTACTCTACATGTGTGCAATATTGCAAGTCGAAGGGCCCAGTAGTTTCTAAGAAAAATACACGCCTGACGATAAAACATTTTCGCGCCATGTGACTTGCGCAACATCAAATGTCATGTACAATTACCAATAAAATGCTTTGAAAATATTTAAAATGTTACTTCAAACATGTATAAATATAAGTCTGAAATGCTAACACTGTAGATGTAACCGCTTCTCTAAATTTAACCCCCAAAAAATCACCTGGAAAATGGGCGTTCACACTAGAATACGGCCTTAATGGAACGATGTACATCGAGGATGCATTACTGTTTCTCTTTTTTGTCGTTGTATGGGAGAGATGCGGTGTTTGTACTACTGGAACGAACTCGTTCCACTCTAAAGGAGTTACGTCGTCTCTTATCGAGAGTCCCACTACGCAAGTTCCTTCCGCATTTCTCGCTCTTTCTCTTTCCCTTGCGAACTCCGACGCGAGATCAAAACCGGCGATGAGGAATGCCAACGAAGGAATGCCCACGAATCTGATTGCCAGGCTGGGATAGAGACTGGGACGCCGAGAAGCTCGTGTATCAGCCATACACCTATACGGGCCCGATCACGTTTGCGACTGTCGCGGAGTGCGCCAAAGAGCTTCCTTGTTTACCCTGTTGAACTTCTCGTTTCTCAGCCGTGGACTCGTTCTTACGGTTCGATGCTCTTCCAAAGCGCTCCAGGGACTAGGACAACGTTGAACGTGTCGAACCTTTCAGTCCTTCCTGATGGCAAGTTATCGAAAAATGGGGGAAGCGGGCGGGTAGTTGCCAACTAACACCCGTATTCATAGATGTAGCGTGAGGAATCCTTATTCCTTGTTATTTGTTCAGAACAAAGAACAAGGGAGCCTTATTTCTTAAGGAACGACTATGAATACGGGTGTAAGAATCGATGATGTGTAAGGAGGCTCTAGCATATGAGCATATTACTATAAAAACCGACCGAATATAAGTGTGTTCAGGAAGGGTTGAACATCAACTTCGAAGTTTCCACTAATTTCACTACATCGTTTTTGTGAGAGGAACAATTTAGTAACTAGCATAATGTTTCCTCATCGTTCTGTTTTATTCGCAAGGCTTTTTCTATGAGCAGCACGTTTTTTATTTCAGTGATGACTTCCACATACAGGAAGCTTCATGGGTGGTATCAAACGAAGACGGAAGAGCGTGCAAGTTTCTCATTTGCACGATTTTTGTTTTAAAAATCACGCCAAAATTATTCATTCGACGTGTTTTTCAAATTACTCTCTTCATTACTTTGCTCTATTTATTATTCTAGTTCTCACAATGTTTTGTTTCCTTTTTTGAAAGCCAAAATCATTGCATCTTGCACTTCGGGAAATTGTGGAGTAACGAACATGGGTGCAATTCCGAAAAGCAGTAACCGAATTTCGATCTCAAATTTGGCATACACATTCCGTTTAATATTTTGAGATCCCCTAAAAAGATTTTTGGCGACGCGCCATAGTTTTCAAGATATCGATTTTTAAAAGTTATTTTTTTACCGCGCTCCTACCATATATATGGCGGACGGGCTCAGCTCTGGCTATACCTATGTATTCCGAATTTTAGATCGAAATTCGGTTTCCGCTTTTTGGAACTTTATCCATGAATATTATTCGGCGATAGCATTCGAATAAATTCGGAAGAAGCAAATATGAGATTATCATAGCTTATATCTGGCAATGAATAATTCGAGGGAACAAAACAACCAATATTCATTCTATTTTAACTATCCAAATTTCCATATCATCGAGACGAGTTCTGCATTAATACTTTATTAAGTCCAGTGGAAAGTTCAAGCTCGACGATGAAATGTTCTGCCTCCCGTCATTCTTCATTTTGTTCAGGAAAGATTTTTAATAAAGCTACGTCGAAAGAGGTCACGTAAAAGCAAGAGAGGCAGATGCAGTGTCCCGATGCAAGATATGCTCCACTTAATCCTATGATAATTCATTTTGCCTCGTAATATAGTGCATCGACAGGGGGGTTTCAGTTTGGCCTGGTAATGGTTCAATCTCGACGTTGTACGTAAACGCCATAAGGGAATTCCTTGTAGTTTATCTCGCGACATATAGTACGGACGAGCGCAGTTTTCTCTTTTGCGTTCTTTAATATTACCGAGGGATCGAAGGTTCAAGAAGCAAAAGATAAGAAGTATGCATAAAAGATCATCCGCCTGACGTGCGGACCCTATCCGGAACTTTGGCTTGATACATTGTATTTTCACAACTGTACCTCGAGTTCAACTCGACGGCTAAGGAAACTCCATGCCCTATATGTCAAAATATCAACAATTAGTTGATAAGTATTCCCATATTGTTTAAAATTACTCCCAAGGGTCCTTAGTAGATGTTTGCTATGTGTATATGTGCAACTATTAGCAATACTTAAGGAACTTGACTCTCTCGCTCTCTCTCTCTCTGTCTCTCTCTGCCTCTCTCTGTCTCTCTCTCTCTCTCTCTCTCTCTCTCTCTCTCTCTCTCTCTCTCTCTCTCTCTCTCGCGCGCGCGCGCGCGCTCTCGATCTGGCTTCTCTTATTCTTTCTAATATCTTGCTTCCTTTGGATTGATTTTTTTTTCGCTCTTAACACGTTGGTGATTTTCCAACTATCATGAAAGTACATTTCTAAGGGATTGAATTGTGCATCGTTGAAACTTAACGATAAACCTCGGTTATATATTTTTTGTTTCTTTACAAGCAATAAATGCCAAATAACTGCATGTGATTTGTGTTCTATTTGTTCTAAGATTGTTTCGCTTGGCATCTCTTCCTCTGCTAAATATTTCAATTTTCATTGGTCGGACACACAGTAAGCCCGAAAATTGAATCTGCGAGAGAATGTGATAAAGACTCACAAAAATATTAATATCGGAATGAAAAACAGAGCAAGAAGGGACCGGGGGGAGAGAGAGAAAGAGAGAGAGAACCGTTGCGCGACCCCGAAAAAGAAAGAAGAGCAAATTATGGGAATGAGGGCGTTTAAGCGGTGTCAGAAAATAAAATCATTCTTGTCTTTTTTGTGCTCTCTCCGAGAACAGATCGTGTACTTTCTTGTGTGGAATGCTTCTTTGTTTTATGCTTTCGGGATTTTTCAAGATGGATATCTTGGGGTAACGAGTTCAAAAAATTCTTTCGCACTACAAAATTTGTGAAAAAGACAAAATATGAACATGGAAAGGAATACTTCTTTTGTAACCTTTGGCTTTGAAGTGCGTTCAAGTGCCATCGTAGCAACACAACAAAATATTTCTTCGTTCTTATTGTTATCTAAAATAATAACTACGCAGATTTCGATTGCATATCAGTATTCATCATTTTAAGAAACCGTGGACTAGTTTTCGTAGCTTGAATCTGTCGCGAACAATTTGAGCAAGCCGAAAAACTCAATTTTCATTTAATTCCAACGAAGAAAAAGGGAACATCTTACTTTTTCACAAGAGCGCTGGTGATATTCAAGCTACAATGGTTGACCGGACTTTTGTTTTCGAGATCTTTACTATTCCAAGGTAGCAAAATGAATTCAAATTACGACGTAATAGAGCAATATTTATTGGCATTGGATAATCTAATTTATCGTATCTGGATTCCGATTTCTTATGCCAGAGGGCCTTCAACCCATCAAATGAAACGAATTTATTGGTGTAAATCAGCAAAGTGTGTGGGTTCGTTACTACGCAGGGCTCCTCAACTTCGGCACAGCGTGGTGAAAAGAACTGTCCCGGGGAGGTGTTTGAACGGCGCTTTGATCGATTTATAACGGCCTTTGATTTCTTGCTCGCCGATCTCGCCATTCCCGTTGTAATGGATTATCGTTGATGCAAGAAAATACGATAAGAAGAGGAAGAATCGTTTAGAAGAAGTTGCGAGACGGGGCCTGTGCGATGCTTATTCCCGGGTTGCCTGTTGTCTACTTTATTGGACAACGGTTTAACGCTGCTCCTCACGTTGCCGCTTCTCTGGAAATTCGATCGCTAATGCATACCGTTCCGACTGCCCCCCCCCTCTCTCTCTCTCCTGCTCGCTTGTCGTTCGTCTTCCCGACCCGCTGAAGGGCGAGATGGACTCTACAGATTTTTATTGAAACCCGATTGACAAACGCGTATATCATATTACGAACACAAAACCAACCACCAATTGTTTACTATGTGAACTGCTTGTTCTTGCAAACGTTAAGGTAGTTCTGTAGGTACACGTATGAGGCAAAAGTTTCGGTCGAAGCGTACAGTAACATCCAATGCTTATACGATGCTGTTGGTTGTAAATTTTTGACAGAGCTTGTACCCTCTATATGTCCCACACATTCGCACCTCATGCATAGATAGGTCTCATACTCGTCTAAAGGGCGGCGCTGTAATCGTGGCAACAGCGCGATTTTCCTACAGTCATAGCGTTGAGCTTTCTACGATCCATCTTTCGCGAAATATTTTATATAAATAAAAAAAAGCGTGAAAATGTCAACCCAAATGCGATACAAAGAAAGTTTATAAGAAAAAAGGCGCTCGCTAAAAGACTGAAAGCTGTGGCAGCTATGTGTCAAGCAAATGCGGCTGAACGCGATGAGCATAACCATAACCTCAACGATCAGCAACACATATTCACCGTCGAAGGACGTTGGATCGTGGGTTTACAACATCTTGCCGACAGTTTACATTGTATTCGCTGTAACAAAGACAAATACATGCATACGATAAACAAATTAAATTTGTTTGCAGAATGAATTTATTTCACATCCGTCCCAGAATTACTAGAACTCGGGGAAAAAACCACGCTTCGAGTTCCCAGACCACGCGCCGATCAGTTGGCTTCAACGTACACTGTTGCCATTCCGTTACAGATGGTTGGGCCCGAGTTCGGTGTGGAATAAAATTATCACTTTTCATAAGTCGATATCTCGCAAATTGAACGGTCAATGTTTAACATTTTTTTTAAAATTAATCCCTCAATAGTACTGCGTACACGTGTGTTTTTTATTTTGAAATCCTAAGATCCATTTAGAACCGATATAGAGAAATGCGAGCAAACTCCTATCAGTTTACGTGTTAGGTATAGGGATCGCGTACAAAAATACCCATATTCAATTGCAATTATCTCATGAACTAAACGGTGAATCGAATTGAATTTTTGAGCATCAGTCCATGAAGGTCATATCTACACCATACTTAGATTTCAGCCAATTCCTAAGATTTTACCAAAACTACAGCCTTATTTTAATTCCTAAGATTTTACAAAGATTTTACTAAGA
Source organism: Ophion slaviceki (assembly GCA_944452715.1). Taxonomy (NCBI): domain Eukaryota; kingdom Metazoa; phylum Arthropoda; class Insecta; order Hymenoptera; family Ichneumonidae; genus Ophion; species Ophion slaviceki. The sequence continues at coordinate 6,752,156 of OX101789.1, forward strand.
TTTTGCCTTATAAAAACTAACTACCTTAAGAGCGCGCGGCCTCCGTTTTAACTACCATGAGAAACTTTTCTTTCGCGCGACATTCAACTTTGTTGAGTAATTCTGGATACAAATTTCCAATGAAGTCGTTCGAAAGTGCAAGCTGAATCGTACGCGATGAAAAACATTGATGTTTCTAAAGCTTTTCAGCGAATTACCTATGTGTTAAGAAGGAGGACAAAGAACTTTGGAGGCGGGAGAGCTAAGCCAGCAGAAGCGAAATAACGTGTCATTAGTTTCTGTGTTACCGACTCTGCGAGGCCGAATCAGTCGCGGTTAGCTGATCTCTTGACATCCGGCGTGACCGTCATCGCGTCTCTTCGTAAACAGACATACACGCATATATATATTTATAGGGTATAGCTTTTAAAAACACCTTAGAATAATTTAAAAAGGTGAGGTGGTACAAAAAAATGTTTGGTACAAGAGTTTTATGGTCCGAAGGGGGGCATTGCATGGTAATATAAATGATTTTTTTGTCGATGCGCTTACGAGATATTGCAATATCTTTCGATTCTTTCTAATGTAAATACATAGTTCAAACCGCACCAAAAAATAGCTGTTTTTGAGATTAATCCATCGAAATAAAAATCCTTCATAGCTTGACAAACAAGGCAGTTATGGCAGTTGGAAGATTTCGGCAATATCGTACGCTATTTCTGTATTTGCGACGGCTCCTCTTCGTGCGATGCTTGGTAGGTCACCCGATTTGACCTCTTCAAATGTTTTCTGGGGGGGGGGGGGGGGGGGGTCCTTCAAGACCTCGTTTACTGCAACCGGACAACGACGGAACTCGACACTCGAACCGAGAATGCCTACCGAGGAATGTCTCCACACACTCTTCACAATTCAGTGGCAGATTTGGAAACGCGTGTTAGCCGCCATCTTGGGCAACCTTTTGTGAACCGTTGTTGTAAGGTGGATGCTTGAAAAGCGGTTTAAAGTTTTTTTAAATACCGCTGAAGTGACGAGGCGTGCAGTCCGCATTTACAACTACCTGCGCGCTGACACACACACACACACACACACACACGCGCGCGCGCGCGCGCGACCACACCGACCTTGGGTAATAGAAATTGTAAAATTTCCGATTCAAATAAATGCTTAGGTTTGGGTTACCGTTCGCTTTTTTCCTCTCACGGAAGTACCACAGAAGTCGGGAACGTATCTACGGAGCAATCACCCTAAGAGGAAAAGCTGTAAATACGGAAATAGCCACGATATTCCGACTAGAAATTTTGCTACGGGGCAGACTAGGGCCGTATTCCGTATCACGACACTTTACAAGCCGCCGTATCAAGGCTTTAACAGGCGTGAACCGCTTTTTGCATCCGGCCCTGATGCGGATGCCGGTTACGGACCTGAACAGTATACCTTTGCAGGCTCTGATCGGCTGCCATATCTATGCCTGAAATGACAAATAAAAACAATCCGAAAATTAGGAATAAAAAAATTCTGGTAGTATTTTTTGTTTCCCCATACCTTATTTATGTTCCTGCCTATATGCTAATTGAATTGAAACGTATTCTGTCTCGTTAAAGTTTTTACCTACCCTCGGGATTGAACCTATGCCTTCCCGACTAGAAATTTTGATCCGGAAGCCTGAAGACGATCAGGCTGCTATCAAGCTGCGGTCCGTAATACCGTAGTACGGCACGGCTGATCAGTGCCGGAAGTCCCCCGAACCAGTGGAAATTTAGTCCGGTCGCGAGTAGGCACCCTGAACAGGGCCAAGTATGGTAGCCTGTATGCCACCGTAATATGGCGTCGATGGATGCCGTGTTACGGCACGCCTGCTCTGTGCCGGATGTCGACCGGATCAGTAGAGCCTTAGTACGGATGCGAGAAGGCACCCTGAATAGGGCGAAGTACGATAGCCTGCATGCCGATCATGGCATCCACGGACGCCAGGTTACGGCAGGCCTGATCTGTGCCGTGGGTGGACCGGATAGGTGGAACTTTAGTACGGGCGCGAGGGGTCACCCTAAACAGGCCGAAGTACGGTAGCCTGTATGTAGCCGCAATATGGCGTCCATAGACGCCATGTTACAGCACGCCTGATCTGTGCCGGATGTCTGCCAGATCAGTGCAGCCGTAGTTGGCGAATCAAGATTTGAAGGTTAGGTTTCATTGACGTCTGCGATATAAACCGCGTGAATTCGAATAATCTACACTCTGCGAGCAGGTAATAAACATGGACTAATTATTTATATACAAACGAACTGAAGCGATATTATTTAATAATACATAATTCAAACTATTCTTAATGGCAGAACTTAAAATGACTGATTAATATATATACAGGGTGAGGCACATAAAGTGTTACAAAGCAATATCACTCAAACTATTGATCATATCCAAAAAAGTTTCAGACAAAAGTTTCAGTGTTCGAGAAGGCTGTCATACTCATCACTCTTTTTTTTATCGGTGGAGGCGCTGAAGCTACGTCAAGGTCAACTCCATTTTTATAAAATGGAACCATGTCTTTTTTTTTCAATGACATTATTACCGATTTTAAGACGAATTCAGCGACCTACAACACAAGGTCATTCTAGTCACGCAAAGTATGAAAATAGTCGAAAAATCGAAAAATATCGGAATAATCACTTTCAAAGGACCCACTAACTTTGATGTGGGTCTACCTACAGAAGATGCTCGAAGTGATGACCCTCGACTTGTAAGCACTAGTTAATTCGCTGATGAAAAGACCGTCTAACTTCAGCCAACATTTGTGGTGTAATTTCGGTACATGCCCGGCGTATTCTTTCTGTCATGTCGCCAGGCGTGGTAGGTGCTACCGCCATTACGAGTTCTTTGACAAAACCCCATAAAAAGTAATCTGGTGATGTTAGCTCTGGCGAACGAGGTGACCAAGCTACAGGGCCGCCTCGTTCTATCCACTTTTCACCAAAAATCTCATTCATCACTTGTCTTGAAAACAGAGCATAATGGGGTGTCGCACCGTCGTGTTGCATCCACATGTTCATGCGAACATACAAAAGCACGTCTTCCAGTAATTGAGGGAGTACGTTTTGCAGAAAGTTTGCGTAAACTTGCCCAGTCAAGCGACCTTCAAAAAAATATGGACCAATGACGTGATCGCCGACAATGCCGCACCAACAATTAACGGACCACGGATGTTGAAAAAGTGAATTTACTATTTTTGTCGAATTTACATGCGTGTGAGTTGTTTTCACAGCCTAAGGGCCTTTGCACACGGCGTATTTTCTATGCGCAGACCACGCGATACGAACGCGATACACACTTGACCTATATGCGTTTTTCAGTCCAAAAAGCGTGTGGATCATGTGTGTATCGTGTGTGTATGGCGTCGTCTGCGCGTAGAAAATACGCCGTGCGCAAAGACCCTTAGACGGTGAAAACAACTTACACGCATGTAATTTCGACAAACATAGTAAATTCACTTTTATTCTTATTTATATCAAGAGACGCGGCACCGTCTTGTCGCCATGTAATTAAAAAAAATCGACACCACTGATCGATGCCACCAATCTTGACGCCACTAACGAACTGACGACACGCCGCGACTCTTTATACAGTAAGGTGGCCTTTTAGCAGACGACTTTTAACGTTGTCTCGACATTACGCGAAAATGAGGCAACAAATAAAAAATCTAATGACCGTTTGCCAATGTAATGTAATTTTTCCTATCGATTTTGTTGGTGCTATTTTTCGATTCGTTCACTCCATCTGGAGATCTCATAATTTGCGGCCGAATTTTCGAGTCACTTTTTACCGCAAACATTCTTCCACACTCGTTCATAGTCGTTCATTGAATGAAATAAAGTCATTGGCTCATGGCGTAAACATAGTACATGCGCCGTTTTGTGAATTGATTTACACTCTAGCGCAACAGGCACAGCAACGCCACCGCTTTCTCGAACGGTACGACTCGGACTACACCCTACTTGCAATATATACACACACACATATATATACACGGTGTCCCAGAAGTAACGTACGCCCTTCTAGCATCTGGTAGGAAAAAAAATTCTGAGACGAAAAGTCCTCAGTCATTTTTTTATCAGACGCATAGATAATTAATTATGAATAAAAATAAATAGTCAATTAGATGCGCGCTACAGCGGAAAGGCAGGGTAGAGGGGAGGGATAGGGGGATGCGTTATAATTGCGTGCGAGAAAACCTCACCTCTCGCTGTACACACAATAGTGTCCATGCGAAGAACTACAAGTGATGAAAACAATGTCTTGTTAGACTTTCTCCATAGTACTGTTCATGTAAAAAAATGTGCCTAACATTTAATAACTTTCTTTAGAGAGATTCAGTGAATCATTAGAAGGTTTCTCTCGCCGCTGAACAAGATGAGAAGTTTCACAAGCTGTGGAGAATGGAATAACTTGCCCGACTGTTTATCAAACTTGTCATTTTGGTCAGCGGCGAGAGATATGTTATGATGATTCACCTAATCCCTCTAAAGAAAGTTTGAAATTTTACTCAGAGTTTTTCACGTGGACAGTACTATAGAGAAGGTCTAACGAATCATTGCTTTCAACCCTTGTAGTTCTTCGCCTGGACATATTACGAGTACAACGAAAGGTGAGATTTTCCCAATTTTTATATGCGAACAAAGTTTCTTTTGAGTACGCGGTAGAGAAATTTGTGTGCGGCTCAGGAGTATTTGCAGAAAGCGTGTCTCTTGAAAAGCGCAGAAAGACTGCAAAGTGCAGCTCTCGCACTCACCGTACACATAGTTATAAGTGCTCACTCAAGTTAATCCATTTGTCTTGACAACAGGAAAGGTAATTTTCCAAAACAATTAATATTCATAGAACAACTGATGCCGAGCTTGTTCACATAGTTCTGTAATGCATCCGCAATGTTTGGCCCTAAAAAGTGGGAAATTATTGAGTGGTTGAGTGGACTGTAAGAGTGGGAGACCTGAACTTGACTACGAAAATATTTCAAGTACGATCGAGTTGCATGTTTTTATATTTTCCATTTCTCTATTTGTATTATTAAGGAGCGTCTTCTTTTTGTAAATTGAGGTCGCGAATTTCTAATAAAGTGTGTAAAAACGTTTGAAGCATTTTTACAGCCTGCACCGACCAAAAAAAGTTTGACCATTGAAGGAGAATTAATTTTCGTTCCAAAAAAAGTTTAAGCGTTTAAGAAGAATTCATTTTCGTTCCATTCCAACGATGCAAACTGTAGCGTCATGGAGTTGGGATTACAAAGATTAAGAGAAGAAAAAAATTATGAAAATTTTTCAGTGTTTTTCAAATTGCTTTATCTCCGCGAAAAATCATCATAGGAGAAAATTTTAAAAAGCATTTCAAAGATTAGAATCTCTAGATTTCAAGCTTCCTTTTCAAATAAATATATGCTCTTTTGTCATAAATAAATCAAAAGAAACGTCGCAAAGGAAAATGTCCAATTTTTGTTTTGAACAGGTGTACAGACAAGGAAAAATTTGTTTGATTAATGACGCAATCAGACGTATTTTCCTTGGATCACCCTTTCTATTTTGAACTTTGAAACAAGTATATATCAATTACATGATCAAAGTCAAATGGCGCTTTTGACTTTAATAATCAATAACTTATGGACCATTCATTGTACACGAATTTAAAGGACAAGCATACTTTCTGGAAAGCCGAAAGTATGCTCTTCAAAGTAAGGAAAAATCCATTTTTAATCAATTTGTTTTCTGTGAGATGTGCAGTTAAAAAATTTCAAAAATGCCGTTTATTCTTGAAACTATAAAAGTTACGACATCTTTGCAGATAGCTATCGCGAATATTATGCTCAGGCATTTTTTCCAAGTTGCTAGTGTCCACAAAAAGTATGCTAAGCGTTAAATTGTCCCATTTTTTCCCCTGTAGCCCGAATGATGAAAGTATTGAATTTGGTAAAAAAAATTGAATTAAACCATTAGTGTTTTAGGCCACTGTTATTTTGCTTACTCGGTAAAAAAATAGTTTTTCGACATTTACGGGTGTATTCGATCATATAAAGTGAGAATTCGTACAATGAAAAAAATTTAACTTCTTTTCAATATATAAATACTTCTCTTTGTTTTTAAAAGGGAATTTACTTTTATTCGTCTGTCACTTTGTTATTGAATAATAACAAACATACCCTCTCAAAATAAAAAGTTCCATTCTTTAACCTTTTTTGTTTGTTTAAAAAATGGATGGTAAAGTATTTCCTATACTTTTATTAATTTGAAATTAATCTTCTTGTAAATTGGCATATTGTGAATCCTTTATTGTAAAAAAGTTTGTAAAATGAAAAAAACCAGTTGTATTAATTTCTTTAAAAAAAGGTTCAGTAATAAAAAGTAATGGTTTAAACGAGTTTGAAATTGCAGACGTTAGTTTGTTTAGATATATTGAAATTCCCCTTTCAGAAAGATCTAAAAAAACTTAAACTCTCTGTTAAAAACGTTTTTTTAAGTAAAAAAACGCCAAGCAATAAAAAAAATTCCATAAAATCGTTATCCCTTGTTTTACTATATAAAAATTCTGATTTATTTCAAATATCTCAAACTATACATTCTATTTAAGTTCAAAAAATGGTTTCATCATACTTCTTTAATGCAAATGTACAAAAAAAGTGAAATCAGTTTTATGAAATAGTCAAGAAAGTTTACTAGTCATGTTGCACACTAAATTGTTAAAGCTTACGAATAATATTTTTCAAAATATTTCATTCAAAAAGGTCATATTACTATTATAAGAAAAAAATCATATCACCATTAGATAAAAGTAAAAAGTAGGTAACACACAAGTACACTGGAAATGCTGTGCATGATTAAAAAAAAATCGGCGAAGGATTCCGTCATCTCAACATCTTAACTGTCGGGTTAACAAAACATAAATTGTCACGATTTATTATGCAAGTGAAAACCAGATTCATGTGGAGTACGAATCAAATGAGTGATGTACCGTTCGACCACACGGCACTTGAAATGATAATTTATTTGCATAATACGAAAAAATGTATATAAAAGCATTTACCTTTTATCCTATAACACAATAACCGCATATCTCATGAAATATATTGCGTCTTATAGACTTTGATGTACCTAATGGATAAAGTATGCATCTCTAAACCACAGCATCGGCAGGTTTAAAGGTTAGCATTACTGTTTTATCCTCCTGCTGGTGGAAAGGGGAATTTCGTACCGATAAAGCTCCAGGAGATATCATTGCTAATAGCCCTGGTACCTGATGGAACATCATAATTTGATATGTTCCTAATACCCCTGTTAGTCGACGCCAAGTTTAATGTAAAATTACACACACACACACACACACACACACACACACACACACACACACACACACACACACACACACACACACACACGCACGCACGCACGCACGCACGCACGCACGCACGCACGCACGCACGCACGCACGCACGCACGCACGCACGCACGCACGCACGCACGCACGCACGCACGCACACACACAAACACACACACACACACACACACACACACACACTTATTTTCGCGGGCAGTCGGAACGGAAAGTTCTGTATCTTCCCGAACTTTTTCCTAACCATGCACGCCAAGTCGTTGCACAGCATTTCCATTGTACTTGTGTGTTGCCTACTTTGTACGTTTATCTAATGGTGAGATCTATTTTTTTTTATAATAGTAATATGACTTTTTTAAATGAAATATTTAAAAAAATATTCTTCCTAAGCTTTAACAATTTAGTGTGCAACATGACTAGTGAACTTGCTTGGCTATTTCATAAGAGTGATTTCACTTTTTTTGTACATTTGCATTAAAGAAGTATAATGAAAACATTTTTTGAACTTAAATAAAAAGTATAGTTTGAGATATTTGAGATAAATCAGAATTTTTTATATAGTAAAACAAGCGATAACGATTTTATGGGATTTTTTATTACTTGGCGTTTTTTTTTACTTTTTAAATATTATATACATTTATATATATATGTGTGTGTGTGTGCGTGTGTGTATTAATCAGCCATTTTACCTTCTGCTATTAAGAATAGTTTGAATTATGTATTATTGAATGATATCGCTTCAGTTAGTTTGTATATAAACAATTAGTCCATGTTTATTACCTGCTCGCAGAGTGTAGATTATTCGAATTCAGGCGGTTTTTATCGCAGACTTCAATGAAACCTAACCTCAAAATCTAGATTTGCCAACTACGGCGCACTGATCCGGCCGACATCCGGCACAGATCAGGCCTGCCGTAACCCGGCGTCTATGGACGCCATATTACGGCGACATACAGGCTACCGTACTTCAGCCTGTTTAGAGTGCCCCCTCGCGCCCATACTAAGGTTCCAACGATCCGGTCCACCCACGGCACAGATCAGGCCTGCCGTAACTTGGCTTCCATGGACGCCATATTACGGCAGCATACAGGCTACCGTACTTGGCCCTGTTCCAGGTGCCTACTCGCGCCCCGACTAAGTGTACACTGGTTCGGGGTACTTCCGGCACTGATCCGACGTGAGGTACTACGGTATTACGGACCGCAGCTTGATAGCGGCCTGTTCAGTCTTCAGGCTGCCGGATCAAAATTTCTAGTCGGGATATTAATAATGTTCTAACTGCCATTACATCTTTATTTTTTAAACTAGGAACATGTTTTTTAATCGATCTATCTCAAAATCAGCTACTTTTTGATGAAATTGAAACTGTGCCGTTAGAAATTAGTTTCCATTGGAATAGTCGAAAGATATTTCAATGTCGCGAAAAAGCATCGATAGAAAAAATCCGCTTTTTAATTTATTCAAACCCTGATTGCGCCAAACCTTACAATTGAGACACTAAAGAGACTTGAACTTGATGTCGAAGTTAGTATCGTTAGAATGCGACGCAAATGGTTTTGATAATTTGTTTAATTTTTTAATTTTTATTACTCTGACAAGGAAATGTCTTGAGGTGCCCACTCCGATTTCGATCAAATTTGGCATGTTTGTCGAGTAGATCTAAATAGTCGACACGTATCTGTTTATATCTGCGGAACCGCATTTTTACGGGGTAAAACGCACTTGTGGAAATGGGAGTGGTTTCCGTTTTTCCAATATAAGCTCGTTCAATGACTCTATTAAATATTTATGTGAAATACATGCGCTCTACCCCCCCCTTCCCCCATGCCACTATGCAAGGAAACCATCCAAGGGTCTCACTGTATTCATAGTAGATAGCAGTAAAATAGCAGAAATTCGAGTGAGTCAAAATTAAAGTAACGTGAGTAGAAATATTCGATACGAATTTTTTGTTTCGGTGGAACGCCATTTTAAAGGGTTAAAAGCACTCTAAAAATATTGAGTTTTTTGGGTTTGTAGCTAAAAATTGTAAACAGGGGGAGATTAAAATAAAGTTGAAATGGAAAAATATTGTATTCTTCGATTACTATACATTCATGATGATAACGATAAATATAACAACAAATTGTGTGTTAACATGGTTGTATTAATCATATTATGATTGCGGTGTCAATAAACTTTAGCGAATATTACTATCCCCTTTTCAAATGGGAGTTTTTTGTAAATAACATGGACTCTTCTCTCTGTGTATCATCCAAAATCTTTTTCTGCATAATTATGACACATTATAATGATTAGATCAAAATGTACACCAATCGTGAGTTCGTACGTATTTTAAGAGAAAACATTGCCTCGAGGCAAATAAATTTTTGCACAAAACTTTTTGTGCGAAAATTTCTTTGCCTCACCGCAATGTTTTCTCTCAAAATATGTAAGAACTCACTTGTGGTGTAAATTTAAATATAATTGTCGTGAATTTGATTTTAATTACCTTCAACTTGAAGAAATTCACAACTCATTTTGTGAATTTTTTCATATTTATAATGTAATATTTGAAACTTACAACTTTTTTTGCAAACATTTCTTCGCCTCGACGCAATGTTTTCTCTCAAAAGACGTAAGAACTCACGTTTGGTGTAAATTTTAATCTATTCATTGTGAATTTGATTTTAAATTGTCTTAAATACGAAAAAATTCACAACTTATTTTGTGAATTTTTTTGTATTTACAATTTTTTGTGAATACATTTGCATTCACAGATTTTGATGTGAATTTTTTTTTAGTTCACAGGATTTCTTGTAAGTATTCACATTTTTTGTGAATATTCACCATTTTTTCTGTGATTTTATTTTTATGTTCAGAATATTTGTGAACACAATTGTATTTGTATGCATGCATGTAAATACAAATAAGTGAAGTATGAATAAATTTGTATTTATATTCACATGAAAATCACGATGTGAATAAATTCGTATTCGTATTTATAAATAGAATTACGCCCAACTCTGGGCTGGAGGTGTCTCCAGGTATTTATACTTCAGTACGGACAGATGTCGCTTATTTCACCTTCAAGGATGGCCCGGTGCCAATAACTTCCTATGAAAAGACGCCATATTTAGTTAAGATACGTGCCTCGAACGAGCAAATTAAAAATGGAACGTGACAAGTTGTTTTTCCGAAGTGTACTTCTATTAAACTATTACTATAACTTCTATTACTTATATTAGTGTACTGAACTATTTCGATTTGAAAAGAAGTGTAGCGGAAATTCACCGATTGCGTACACCAGTGTTTGTCAACCTTTTTTATAAGGCGGCACACTTGAATCTCTGTAAAATTCTTACGGCGAGACTTCGTATTGGACTTCGCCCCGCGGCGACCGCCCCGCGAAACGACACTCGTCACGATCGGTGCCCGGGTATTATCACGTGATACATACATCCGCCTATTTTTTGGCGGCACACAAGAAATACACTCACGGCACACCAGTGTGCCGCGGCACACCGGTTGAAATTCACTGGCGTACACAGACTGAGGGCGCGACCACACCACCTAAACCTATGTGCAGAGATTGTATTTCACGGTTCAAAAGGCACGATTGTGATGCTAATGACAAGCAACAGGGACAATGAAAAAAAATGTAAGATGCCTAAGTGCGAAGTTTGCTCTTCTCAAACACTTAAAGAATTGGCTGAACAGCTCAATCTTAACATGTGAACAGTATCCTGATGTTTGTATGCCATGTCGATGATACAGAAAAAAGAGAAATGGCTGTCACTCGAGCTAAGCGGGAACTAAGCAAAGCACAGGAAAAAAGTTTTTTTCTGCGGCGTGTTGTAACTGAGGGTGAAAAATGGATTTGTTTTGAGAAACCTAACCATCAAGTTAGTACTCAAGTCCGTACCCAAGTTCCAAATTCCGTAGATAAACACGTCGTGCCTTAAACTGCTCTCAATATGAAGGGAAAAACCCTGACAACGAAAGATTGCGAGGTCGATCTCTCCGATTTCGATGAAATTTGGCATACTTATAGAATGGGTAAAAATAGGCGACACGTATTTTTTTATATATGCGGAACCCGATTTTTAAGGGGTGAAATGCACCCTCGAAAACATGGATGTTTTTCGTTTTTCGTCGATAACGTTATCGTTCTCGTCGCCAATGTATAGTACAAGAAAAAATAAACATTGCTGCAATTTGAATTTATTTCATATCTCGTACCGTTTAAACTTTGTCGGCGAAAAACGAAAAACACGCCAATTTTCCAGAGTGTGTTTCAACCCTTAAAAATCGGGTTCCGCAGATATAAAAAAATACATGTCGCCTATTTTTGCCCATTCTACAAGCATGCCAAATTCCATAAAAATCGGAGAGCTCGACCTCGCAACCTTTCCTTGCGAGTTAACATCCACAAGAAGAGTCCACAAGAAATGATGCTGAAGTTTTCATCGTTGGAGGGGGACGAAAAATAATTCCTTTTCGATGTTTAAATTTGGTTTAGCTGTAAAAATCACTCGAACGTTTTTACGTATTCTTATTACAGATTTAAAACCTCAGTTTGCACAAAAAGAAGGATTTGGATAAGCATAATAATAAGTAAATGGAAAATGAGCAAAAAATCGTTGCTTCCAACGATGCAAACTTCAACGCCATCCACAAGAATAGTATCGTAACTCAAAAACTAATAGGTAGCAGCCTCGCAGGAGGCCTTTTTGTAGTATCTTTTGTATCCTTGTAGTATCTTTTGTTAAAGTTGTACTCGATGATTGCACCTATCTGCACAAAATAAATATCAAAGATACGGTAGTGTCTAAACGCCAAATAATCAAAAAGGGCATACAGTAAAATTACCATTTACTGGCCGTATGTCAACTTTGCGCCTACGTCACGCGAAAACGCGTCATAAATCGTAAATGTAATGATATTTTACTAATGTAATGTGATATTTTTCTATCGATTTGATTTACGTCATTCTTTAACCCTTCGACTGCACACTTCCGCCACAAACCTCTGACTGCATATAGGGTCGAACGGACACTAAACTTATTTCAGATCGTTGTATTTCGGTAAACATGCATTTTTTTGTAGCCAATGATCCTTATTTTATGGCTCGGAATTTATTATATAAGAAAAACAAAAATTAAGTGCCCAAACATTTGTTAAAAGTGGGAGATGCGTTGCAAAAGACGTATTTGCAGGGAAAATATTGTAATTTGGTTTTTTTTTTCAAATATAATAAAAATCCATTGAGGTTTTTAAAGAGGAAGGTTCCTAGACACGAAAAAAGACAGTGTTGACCGTCTTTCCAAAAAGTATATTTATTCGGAGGTTTGAATTTGAGTATTTTCGGGATAGTGAAGAATGGAAAAAATCGACTCCTTCGGCAGATTAATTGTTGAAAAAGTATATTTTGCGCTTTTTTTTACCTTAATGACTTATTATTATTGTCAATCACCGCAATCGACACATAAGTGGATTCGGGGCTAGATGCACACACTCAGAAAAAAGATTTATTGTGCTCTAATAAATTGACACATTAGAACATAATTCATTAGAAATAAAAAAATGTTTACTCGTATGGAGACAGTTTTTATGTGATTGTAACTACAGCATTTATTCGGCGTCACCAAATATGTTTTTTTTACGTGCCGATTTTTCACATCAATTAAAAGCCATATTTAAAATAGAAAATTTGAATAAATATTTCCTCAAATCAAATAAATACTACTTTCCAATCACGAAAACCTCTTATTTCGCGACGATGATACTAATGCGCGCATGCGCACTTTGCCCTTCAACGCGACGGGATAGCTTCTTCCTACGCCAATGCTTTTGGCACAAGTGTCAGTGTTGCGTTTCGGAAGTGAGAAACTCGAAAGTGAGGAATGATTTAAGTGTAAGTAAGAATATAAAGTGAGAAAAAACCGTTTAAGTGAAAAAATAATGACGGACGAAATGATACAATTCCTCGAAAAAAAAACCAGCTGAGGGATTATGAAGAATCCTATTAGATTTTAAGAAAAACTCTATTTGTCGGATATAAAACACCTATTTCTTCTAATTTATATATCCTATTAGATGTTAAGAAAAATTCCTCGTAAATCTTAAACATAAACTTAAATAAAAAAATGTCTTAGTTGTTAATAAAATCGTAGTAGGCCGACATACGAGTAAGAAAACTTATTCGCCGGGAGACAAACTTCTTTGTCCTTAATAAATCTTTTTTCTGAGTGCATAGCCCTCCTGCATAACGGACATTTGCTTTGAGTTTTATGATCGGCATTCTAAATGCATAATTTATTATAGTTGCGCAAAAAACAATATCTACGCGCTGGAATGCTTGACCATAATCTGATATTATCAAGGGAAGGCGGATATGGGGCCGTACTTCTTCATGACTCAAATTTCTATACGGGTACCATGCATGAAAGACCACACTGTTATGATGATTATTTGGTATTTCGTCTATGCATAATTCCGTAGCGAAAATCGAGTAAATTTCAAACGCAAAATGTCTATCAAAAAAACGATTTTAAGGGAAGGTTCTTGTTAGCCTTGCACTCAGAAAAAAGCTTTATTATGCTTCAATAAATTGGCACATTAGAACATAATTTCTTAGAAATTAATAAACGTTTACTCGTATGGAGACCGTTTTTATGTGATTGTAACTACAGAATTTATTCGGCGTCACTAAATATGTTTTTTTACGTGCCGATTTTTCACATCAATTAAAAGCCATATTTAAAATAGAAAATTTGAATAAATATTTCCTCAAATCAAATAAATACTACTTTCCAATCACGAAAACCTCTTATTTCGCGACTATGATACTAATGCGCGCATGCGCACTTTGCCCTTCAACGCGACGGGCCCGACAGCAGGCCGCTCGTCAGATGTAGCTCACGCATACGTTTACCATGTAGCTTCTTCCTATGCCAATGCTTTTGGCACAAGTGTCAGTGTTGCGTTTCGGAAGTGAGAAACTCGAAAGTGAGGAATGATTTGAGTGTAAGTAAGAATATAAAGTGAGAAAAAAACGATCAAGTGAAAAAATAATGACGGACGAAATGACACAATTCCTCGAAGAAAACCAGCTGGGGGATTATGAAGAATCCTATTAGATGTTAAGAAAAACTCTATTTGTCGGATATAAAAGACCTATTTCTTCTAATTTATATATCCTATTAGATGTTAAGAAAAATTCTTAGTAAATCTTAAACATAAAGTTAAATAAAAACATTTCTTAGCTGTTAATACAATTGTAATAGGCCGACATACGAATAAGAAAACTTATTCGCCAGGAGACAAAATTCTTTGTCCTTAATAAATCTTTTTTCTGAGTGTGTTGGGCCAAAAAATGTTCGATTTTTCACCAATTTTTTATGCAAAAAGTATTAAATATAGAATGTTGATACTTGGTATGTTGAATGAGCGGTCGATATTGAACATCAAAATATTTTTTAAAGTTTGACAAAACATGGTAGTGTGAGTGGGAGGAGCCACGTATGTCGGTGCGCGGGCGATGACATTCTTCGCTTGCGGAAGTCCTAGGTACCGGACAAGTGATCTGAAGCAAAAAATCAAACATATTTTTACTTTGTATAATATTGTGTATAAGTTGACCTAAAATCAAGAAGAAAAATTGAAAAATAAAAAAATAGTGAGAAAAAAACTGCGAAATTTTTCGAAAATAAAACCAACTTCCTTCCGTTCGATCACAATTTTTTTATTTTTCAATTTTTCTTCTTGATTCTGTGTCAACCTATACGCAATATTGTACAAAGTAAAAATATGTTTGTTTTTTGTTTTGCTTCAGTTCACCTGTCCTGGACTTAGGACTTCCGCAAGCGAAGAATGTAATCGCCCGCGCACCGACGTACGTGGCTCTTCCCACTCCAACCACCCTGTTTTGTCAAACTTTAAAAAATTGTTGGATGTTCAATACAGAACGCTTAGTCAACATACCAAATGTCAACATTCTATATTGAATACTTTTCGCATAAAAAATCGGTGAAAAATCGAACATTTTTTGGCCCATCAAGGCAGAACCTTCCCTTAATCAACTAAGTATATTCCAACCTGTTCAATGACTTTCTGCGATCTCTCGACCTTCTTAATTCTCCCTCTTTCATAGAAGTCCTGAGATCTTTGGGCAAAGAAGTCATCCAAGTGGTTTTTGAGGACGTCCATGGACTGAAAGTTTCCTCGGTCAAACTGTTCTGTAGTGCCTGGAACAAGTGCTAGTGTGAAGGTGCAAGGTCCGGACTACCCGGTGCATGCATCAAAACATCCCACCCAAGCTGCAATTACTTTTTCCGGGTCACTAGAGAAACGCGTGGTTTAGCATTGCCCTAGTGGAATACAACGCTCTTCTTATTTGCCGATTCTGATCGATTGCCCGCTGTAATTTGGCCAATTGTGAGCAGTACTTCGTCGAATCAATCGTTTCGTTGAGTGGCAGTAGCTCATAATAGTCGATTCCTTTTCAATCCAACCAGATACAGAGCATGACCTTCTTAGCGCGTAGTCTAGTCTTTGCGACCGTCTGAGCAGCCTCCCCGCGCTTGGACCATGATCTTTTTCGACTGACATTGTTGTGGGCAATCCACTTTTTATTGCCAGTAATCATTCCCTTAAAAAATGATTCGTTTCGATGGCGTCCGAGCAGCAAATCGCAAGTTGAAATTCAGTCCATTAAGGCGGGATGTACATTTAGACGGGAAAAATTAAGCAATTTTAAGGAATTTTTTAAACGAAGACATAATTATTCCACAATCATCAAACTATAGGTATACTTTAATAGTATAATTAAGTATACAAAACAACTATTTTGAAGTCATTTATCATCAAAGTGGCGGAGCTGTGGCAGACTGTTACAGCACGGTTGCCGCGGGAGTTGCGAATCCCCGTGCAGTCTAGCTTCGCGTAAACTTTAATTTGCAAAAAAAATCAAAATTTTGCTCAGTTAGAACATGTACAGTTTCTATTTGACGTTAATTAAAGTGAAAAAAAAAGGAAATTTAAGAAAATAGTACGCGTTTACAAAAAAAAATCAACCTTTCACGCAACATTTCTGTAAAATATGGACTGAAAAAATAGTTTTTTTATTTTTCAGAAACAATTCTAAATTCTTTTCGCTCAGTTCGTGCGGCTCCCAAACATCAAGCTTGTTTACCATCTCAAGCATCCGTAAATGTCTCGAACCAGTTGATTAGCCAATGTTGAGGTTATGTTCAATATCTCCAGTCGTTAAATGTCCGTCGGAGTCGATAAAAGCCTTGATTTTATCGACATCAGTGGTGACTGGCCGGCCGGAGTGAGGAGCATCTTGGAGATCAAAATCTCCACAACGAAATTTCGCAAACCACTTCCGACACACACTTTCACTTAGAGCATTCTCTCTGCATACATCGCATATCTTTTTGTGAGTATGCGACGAGTTTTTGCCTTTTTGGAAATAAAAAAACCGAATGCATCGGAAATGCACGGATTTTCCTTCCATGTCCAAAATGTAATAAAACTTCCTATACGTCACGGATCTCGATGAATATTTTTTTAAATGTCGGCTCAAGTTTAAACTTTACTTAATATACGACACTTCATACGGTTGACGCATGTGCGAGCGGAGAAATAACTGCGAACGATATCTGTCGGAATTTCGCTACGGACTTGTGCATAGACCCGACATATATATCCACGAGAGAGTAATCCCATGTACTCACGACCTTAGCCAAACAAATTAGCACGTGCCCTTGGTAATTGGTGAGCGGCGTGATTGCTAAAAACCGAGACATTTATTCTTTTAGTCATCCGGTATATACAACGACCGCGCACTGCTACGGACCGAGTTACCCCTATCCCGTTTGAATAGTTATTCTCTGACCAACGACGCGGTTGTGGTTAAATCGCGCCGTCGACCTCTCGTAATTCGCGACCGTGAAACGGAACAACGTTATTTCGGTATACGAGGACACCAAACGAAAGAGAGAAAGGGAGATGGAAAAATGGATTCGCAGGTGAAAGATGTAAGTAGAAAGGGGAACAAAAGAAAAAGCAAGAAAGGAACAAAGGAAATAGTTGATGAGAGAGAGACAGAGCGAGAGAGAGAGAGAGAGAGAGAGAGAGAGAGAGAGAGAGAGAGAGAGAGAGAGAGAGATTCTTGTGTCAGTCTTGGCAATAAGCGTTCTACAATACGGTCCTCTTTCTTGCCACCGGATTACTTTGTCTGCAACCTCATTTACGTTGGTTTTGCAGATACGGATACATAATTATTGAACGTGCATGAGATCAAAGTAAAACGGAATTATGCACCAATATGCGGAGGTTTTGTTGCCTTTAATATTATCACCTGGTGAATTCCGAAATTTATGTGTGTCTGTGTATGTTTGTTACGAAATGGTGTCAAAATTTGAATCATTGAAAAGCAACGAAAATTCGTTCTTAAAATGTGTTTTCTTTGTTTTTATTACTTCGTTGTTTCTATCCTCCAAAATGGTTTTTCGTATACTTAGGCCGTAGATTTTTTATAAGGATCCTGAAAAATGTGTCAGTAATTGATGTAGTCTAAATCTAATTAAAAAAATATGTTATTAAGAAAAAACATCTTCATTGCAAGAATGCAAGCATCAATATCGTATTTCGATACGCAAAATTATTGATTAATGAAGCAGGGATTGACCATCGATCCAATGATAAAATAATATTGAAACTCACAAAAAGTCCCACCGTAAAATCACTTATTTCGCTTTATATACATATCAAATAAGGCCCTTCATAATGTTTTTCCAAATAGGACAAATCTTGTAGGAAAATTCAAAATAGGATTATCCAAAATGAAATCATCCAAATTTAATCTACCAATGATCCAAAATTGATCTACTAATAATCCAAAATTAAATTCCAAATAGGAAAAAATGTTACGACAAACCTCGTTGTCGTAACATTTTTTTCAAAAATTCACCGTACAAAGATGGATCAAATATTGAAACACAAGTGTAGATAGATGTGTCATTTGTCTCAATATCGTCCGATTTTTAAGGAAGATCACTCATTTTTCTCAAACCAATTCAAGAAAAGGAATTAAGAATTCTCCGCGGAAATATGATAAAACATTCGAAGCCTAAAAGCCCGTCGACATACCCGTTATATTTATAACATCCGATTTTAACATGGGAAAAATCTTCGGAATGTAGTGGCAGGTGTCTTTCTTTCTGTCACAGAAAAACTTGATGCGAAGAGAGAAAAGATATCGGGGAAACTTTATAATGCGTTGTTTCCCTTTAGTTCAAACGGATCGACGACGAACTCGGAAGCGATCTTGTCCTTACATCCATTTGTTTATGAAATTCCTGATTATCCCGCATCATCATGTGTTCTCGAGGGATCGCAGATAGTTTGGAGGGCTTCTTTCGCTCTATGAAAAGTACACATATTGGATCTTTCGCTCCATTTGCTCTTCACTGCGCTTTTTCCACAGTTTCTTGTCCATTTTACGGGGAATGTCAGCTCGATAATATGTCAGCCGCGTGTTCTCTCCATTTTTTCACGTCAAAGATTCGCCCGGCCGCCCTTGCTATATTGTTTAATTTCGTGCAGGTGCCCTGTTATTTTCGATTCCGGTAACAAATTTCTTCTACCTTAGTGATCGTTGTCCTTCTTAATTCTGTCGTATCCGTACTCTCCTCTGTCTCCTCTTTTCGGCGATTCGTTTTCTCCTTTTTCTCTTTTTCGCTCCCTTAAGGTCTGCATAGACTACGACACTTATTGCGACACAAATGTCTGACACTAATGTCCGTTCTGTTCACACATAAGACGGTTTCGGTGTCCCAGAAAGTGTCTGTACTGTGATGTCACTACACAAGTTTCTCAGATGTTCACACACAAAACTACTGACACGTCTGCAGTACCCGCTCGGACGCCATGGAGAAACGCCGTGCGGCGGCAGCCGTAATTTTGTGCGCTATTATTAAAGGGCTATACCAGTGTGACACTTTAAGTGATCGATTTTTTTTGCCTTTTTCGACAGTTTATTCTTTCAAGAATATCATTATCATTTATATTATATATAAGGAGTACAACTTTGCAGTGACCGTTTTTTTCAAAAGTTTAAGGCTTTATTATAAAAAAGTGGCTACATATTTTTTAATCAAAGTACTGCCCGTCGCTAGCTACGACCTCGGCCCATCTTTCAGGTAGCATTCGAATCCCGCGTCGATAAAAGTCTTGGTCCTTGGAGGCAATCCAGGAATCGACCCAATTTTTGACTTCTTCGTAAGTACCGAAGTGCTGGTCAGCCAAATCGTGTGCCATTGACCGGAACAAGTGATAGTAGGAAGGGGCAATGTCTGGAGAGTACGGCGGGTGGGATAAAACCTCCCATTTCAGCGTTTCCAAGTAATTTTTCACGACATTTGCAACATGGGGTCGGGCATTGTCACGCTGCAGTATCACCTTGTCATGTCTTTCGTTGAATTGTGGCCGTTTCTCTTTGGGTGCCTTACTCAAGCGCATCAACTGACGTCGGTAGAGTTCCCCTGTGATGGTTTCGGATGGTTTGAGCAGCTCATTCTGCGTCTTCAAAAACTTTCTGCCTTCCGCCACCATGCTTGTTCTCGACCTCAAAATCTCCACTTTTGAAGCGTTGAAACCACCGCCGACACGTTTTCTCACTAATAGAATCCTCCTACTTCGGCCGCGGTGGCTCTCTAAGTAAAACGGTCACTGCAAAGTTGTACTCCTAATATGTCAATATCATTTTATCTTGAAAAAATCGATAGTTAAATCTCCAAACACATTTTTCTCGAAATGAGATTTTTCAAATTTGCTGACATTGTAACTCAAAGAGATCCGATTGACTTGAAATTTGAACTGAGTACTCTTGAATATATTTACTTTACAATGACGTAGGATATTTTTGATTGGATGAAAATTTACGATTTGGTATTTAAAAAAACGACAATTTTATAGGCAAGAAAGAAGACTTTTTTCATAACTACGCCATTTTGTTAGATTTTGATATTTTTCAAAAATCCTACGTCATTGTACAGGAAATACCTTCCAGTTTAAAGACATTTTTTCCTTTTTCGGTTTCAGCTACTCAATCAGCCGGAATCATGTCAGCAGTGGAGGAACTTTTTTTTGCGCCTGCGAAGGCAGCGCATAAGTCGCTTGGATCTCAATATTTTCCTATGAAAAAATTATGTAATGTAGGTCAAATATATTTTTAATTTTCCAAAAGATTTAGGTGAGTACTTTTCATCCAAAAGAATCCTGAAAATCACCCAAATGTCCAGCGTTCACACTGGTATAGCCCCTTAAGCTGTGTTCTTAAATTATGAATTTTTCTGCCGACTTTAGCCGATATTGTGCCAAACTGTTCCGCTAAGCATTGAAGTGCTGCCTGTTTTTTTACTCTATTTTTATAATCAGCACAACATACTTGCCACCGTTCAGGCAGTCCTTCCACAAAAAATATCAAATTTTTAATGCTCTCCTTGCTCCACGTAATGGCCATTTTGATTTAACGCGGGTCGCGAGTGTCTGGATAATTTCGCGCCGATTCGAAAACTTGAACACGGCGGCAGACACTCCGACACAACCTGTTCACACGGCGCTCGGCGCGACACCTAGCGAGATGTCGCAATAAATGTCGCGAGATTAGACAGTGACAGAGACAGATTAGACAGTTCACACACAGACACTCGATGTATACATTGAGTGTATACACCAAAGTGTCGTAGTGTAAACCTACCTTTAGAGGTAGGGTAAGCTGGCATAGGAGTACGCAGGCGATAAGAGTACGCAGTTGCGCTACTGACGAAACGGTTTGTTATTTAAAGCAAACTGCTGTTGTGTTCAGACCGCCTAAAAGGGTAAGGGTCGCTGAAAAAAAAAATCCGAAGTGAAATAAAACGAAGAGGCTAGGTAAGTTTAATATTTTGGTTGCAATTTCTTATTTATTTTCGACATTTTCAAAGCATTACGAGGACGAAACACAATCTACTTTCTTTAAAAACAACTATTAATTTCGTACGCCGGCTTACTGAAGTTATTGTTCAAAATGAAAGTAATGTCGCACCTCATCAATAAATGGCAGTAACAGTCATGTTTGTTCAAAATGTGCAGGTGGTATAAGAGTACACAGTGCTTAGGTGTGTAGGAGTACGCGCGTACTCTTATACGACTGTTGTTAGTTTTTGTTACAAGTACACAAAGTATACAAAAAGTTTATATTTCTATATATAGTATTTTAGATATAAAGTATATATTTTATATATATGGGACATTTCATGCCATTTCACTTAGCCCGTGACCCCGACCATTTTTGTTTTTGTTTTTTTTGGTAAGATTGTTCCCTCATGAAAGGAATATCCACACAAATTTTTAGATTTTTATCTCTTCTCTTTGAGGAGTTATAATTTTCCAATAATTTCGATTTCGGAAGTTTTCGAAACGTTTAAACGCTGATAACTCCTGAACTAATTGAGATGTCGACGAATGTCACTATCTAATTATTTTCCGTTTTGGCGTATACTTTCGTTAAAAAATATGAAAAAATAATCAATTATCAAGGTCAAGGTTTTTTTTGCTTCTAAAGTGAAAACTATTTTTTTTAAAAGATGATCGCTTTGTTTTTTTTCAACAAATTCTCTAAAATAGAGTTACACATTCCATGATTTTTAAGACTAGTCTCATTGTGAGCCCATTTTTCCTTCTATTTTTTTCGAATTAATCATATTTTTTTCAGAAGACTTTTATCATTTTATTCTCCAATAATGCTATTAATGATTTTGTGATTTCCAATTCGGCTTCGTCAGGCCTGAAACGGTTTATTTTTTATTTGTGCTGAATTTGACGAAAAAAGTGATTTTTTATTGAAAATTTTTTTGTCATTAAATTCAGCACAATCTAAAAATAAACAGTTTCAGGCCTGACGAAGCCGAATTTGAAATCACAAAATCATTAATGGCTTTATTGGAGGTTAAAATGATAAAAGTCTTCTGAAAAAATGTGATTAATTAAAAAAAAATAGAACGAAAAATGGGCCCACGATGAGACTAGTCTTAAGAATCATAGAATGGGTCACTCTATGTAAGAGATTTTTTTCAAAACAATAAAAAGAGGCAATAATTTAAAAAAATCAGTTTTCACTTTAGAAGCAAAAAAAACGTTGACATTGATAATTGATAATGTTTTCATATTTTTAAACGAAAGTATGCTTCAAAATGAAAATAAAATTATATAGTGACATTTGTCGATATCTCAATTAGTTCAGGAGTTATCAGCGTTTAAACGTTTCCCAAACTTCCGAAAACGACATTTTTTGGAAAATTATAACTCCCGAAAAGAGAAGAGATAACAATCTAAAAATTGGTGTGGATTTTCCTTTCATGGGGTACAAGATTACAAAAAAAGTAAGGAAAATAAAAAATGGTTGGGGTCACTGAAATGGGTGTATGTAAACCTGTGGAAATTTCGGAGGGTTGGTTAAAAAATAAATATTGAAGATCAGGTCTTAGGTCATTTTTAACGAGGAATGCAATGGTGACCTTCAATTTGACCTTGAACCTCATATTCAAGGTTATTTCAAGGTCAACTTTGTTTTTTTAAATGGGAACTCCTATTTTTGACAGCGGCAATGGAAAGAGCGAAAAATGTTACGTTCAAATATGTACTCAGGTCATTGTGCAGGTGTGACCTTGAAGGTCAGCTGAAGGTCATTTGAACTTAAGAAAGGTCTCGGTTAGGTTAACGGGACAGTCCAGTATTTTCTCAGGTCAAGATCATTCTTGGAGCAATTTTCAACGAGGAATCCAATGGTGACCTTCAATTTGACCTTGAACCTCATCTTCAACCACTATTTTGAGTGGTTGAAGATGAGGTTAAAGCATGTGTGCAAGTTTGTGTGTGTGTGTGTGCGCGTGCATATGTGTGTGTGTGTGTGTGTGTGTGTCCTAGTGTGAGTGTACGTGCGCACACGCGCGCGCGCGCGCGCGTTGTGTGTGTGTGTGTGCACTTGCACACATGCTCTCGGAATTTTCCCACCGCACACATTTTCAGGCGCACGCAATTACAACGCATTCCCCTATCCTATTTATTTTAATTCATAATTAATTATCTATGCGTCTGATCAAAAAATTACTGAGGACTTTTCGTCTCAGAATTTTTTTTCCTACCAGATGCTAGAAGGGCGTACGCTACTTCATGGGACACCCTGTATACATACAGGGTGAAGCACATAAAGTGTTACGGAGCAATAGCACTCAAGCTATTGATCATATCCAAAAATGTTTCAGACAAAAGTTTCAGTGTTCGAGGAGGACGTCATACTGGACCAACCTATTTTTTTTATTGGTGGAAGCGCTGAAGCTACGTCAAGGTCAACTCCACTTTTTTAAATAGAACCATGTTTTTTTTCGACGACATTATTACCGATTTTAAGACGAATTCTACGACCTACAACACAAGGTAATTCTAGTCACGCAAAGTATGAAAATAGTCGAAAAATCGAAAAATATCGGAAAAATCACTTTCAAAGGATCCCCTAACCTTGGTTTGGGTCTACCTACAGAAGATGCTCGAAGATCTTGTAGAGCACCTCAAGCCGCATAAAAAACATTAGGGGGTCAAAGTCGTTCAAGGTCATTCGAGGTCACCTATTAAAATGAAATACACATCTAAATATCTCGGATCACTACCAAATATTTGGTAGTGATCCGAGATATTTAGATTTGTATCATCGATACTGACCTTGGATGATAGCCGCATAAAAAACATCAGGGCGTCAAAGTCGTCCAAGGTCATAGAAGGTCACCTATTAAAATGAAATACAAATCTAAATACAGTCCGACCTCCGAATAAGAAACCAAAAGCCCCCAAGGGGAAGAGTTTATCTTATATATCGCATACCCGCACCAGGCGCGCGCTCCGCGCTCACTACCTCTGTCTGTCTCTCTCACTCTTTTCCGTATGCGATCCTCTCAACAAGGAACTCGCTCGAACGAGTTGCAACTTAGTATTCACATCGCCCATGCAAAAACGTTTTTGATTGCGCGTGGACATTTATTTAGCGAATTTTTGTTTCACGTTAATATACCTACTATTGAATATTATTGTGTACTACTGTATCTGAATTACTATTAGCTGTCATAAAATGACCGAAACTGTAAAGAAGCGTGAGAGATCAGACTGTAGTACATTTTATATGAAGTCAACACATATGTATCTTTTTAATTAATACAAAAAATTTCCAATAAACTTGTAGATATTTTGTTACATTCACACACGCACACACACATACTCACGCACGCATGCACACATCAATTTACACTATAACGTTCACTCTATTTTGCCCGAATAATCTCTCCCAGGCTGGTTTCTTAAAACGGAATGACACCTCATCGCGGTCGGTATGGTAGAACAATACCGACAATTATAGATACCCAAAAATCTCTGAAACGGCTCTTCAGATCCCGTCGAAACTTTGCCAAACGACGTCAAATAGATAGACGAATAGCGGTCTGCCCCTCAAATTTTCTGAATTTGAGGAAAAAAGTAGATTTGCTTATCATAAGCCAATCTACGTTTTTTTTTCTCGAATTCAGAAAATTTGAGGGGCAGACAGCTGTTCGTCTATCTATTTGACGTCGTTTGGCAAAGTTTCGACGGGATCTGAAGAGCCGTTTCAGAGATTTTTGGGAATCTATAATTGTTCTACCATACCGACCGCGATGAGGTGTCATTCCGTCTTAACCAGAGGTTCCGCGCACAAAATTCTCGAGCTCGGAGTTCGAGTCGGGGTGGGGGAAGCGCTCGAGTGAGAAACTGGGGAAAGTTTCTTATTGCCGGGTTTCTTATTCGAAGTTCGGACTGTATCTCGGATCACTACCAAATATTTGGTAGTAATCCGAGATATTTAGATTTGTATCATCGATACTGACCTTGAATGACCTTGAACGACTTTGACCCCTAATGTTTTATATGCGGCTTAAGGTGCTCCACAAGATGGTTGACAAAAATGTACCATTCCATTTAAAAAAGTAGAGTTGACCTTGACGTAGCTTCAGCGCGCCCACCGATAAAAAATAGGGTGGTTCAGTATGACGGCCTTCTCGAACACTGAAACTTTTGTCCGAAACATTTTTGGATATGATCAATAGTTTCAGTGCTATGTGTAACACTTTATGTGCCTCGCCCTGTATATACTATATCTATATACTATACTATATCTAGAAAATATTTTATATATATATATATATATATATATATATATATATATATATATGTGTGTGTGTGTGTGTGTGTGTGTGTGTGTGTGTGTGTGTGTGTGTGTGTGTGTGTGTGTGTGTGTGTGTGTGTGTGTGTGTGTGTGTGTGTGTGTGTGTGTGTGTGTGTGTGTGTGTATAATATTTTCTAGATATAGTATTTTGCATACATATATAGTATATATATTTTTACAAGTATACAAAGTGTATACGAAGAACCAATATGTGAGAACTGGATCGAGTGTTTGAAGTGTAAAGCTTGGTGGCATGAGAAATGCACCGCTCATACAAATGTGGGCAACTTTTTTGCGATTTATGTGTCGATTGATGCTTGCGTACTCTTATCGACCCCCGTGCGTATTCTTAAACGCTCGTATGTCTAAGAGTTCGCCAATCCCGTATCGTAGTTTTTAGTTTGTTATTAAAAAAAAATTAAGATTTCCAATTGTCGCTCATAATTTAAATGGATAACTGGAATAATGGAACATACGGATGTTCTTTCAATTAAAACAAAAACTGATTCGCCAAATGTATTTATTTTTTTATTTTCACCACTTTGAAGCTTCGGTGCGTACTCCTATACCAGCTTATCTACCGGATTGAATATCCAGTTCTTTGTTGGGTCGGATATTGATGAAAATGTAATGCATGCAGTTAATAGCCTCGTGTAAATAAACGTCATCCTTCGTTTTGCGACTCTCTCTTTTGATCATGACCGCCTAACCTGTGGCCTCGTAGATGGCAAGAACAAGGTTAGCCGTTCCAGAAGAAGGTGAGGGAGAAGCACTAAGAGAGAGGGAAAGCTAGACGTAAACAAAGAACGAGAAGAAGAGAAAGAAAGAGCAAACGAGGTTGAGAAAAAAAGGATGTAGAAGCGAGATAAAAGCGCTCTGATTTTGTGGATTCAGTCAAAGTGAATCCCAGTTCGTCTAATTTGATTTCCAGGATTGCTTAATTTCTACAGGTGCCATGAATTTATCCATTAGGATATACGATTTCAAATTTTTCACGCTCTAGTCGAACGTCGTTTCCGTGATTCTTGCATTTCAAGATCGAAAAAGATGATCTGTCTGGTGATCGGTGATCGAGACGACCAAATGCCTGGTCCAATATTTATTATTAACGTCATTGATATCCCTCAAAAGAAATCCTGAGGAGCGGTTTCCAAGGAAATTCCCTTCACATTTTCTATTTCGAAAACTTAAAAAAAAAAGATGAAAACTCAGCAATTTTTCACTTACAAGGAACATCACTTAATTGTCCGCCTCCGATTTTGTTGAAACTCATATATGTGATAAATCATTGAAAACTATTAGACACGTATTTTTTTTTTAATCTGCGGAAAAGCGTTTTACGGGAGGAAACGACCTCTCAAAGAAAAGCGTGTCACCCCTTGATTAAGTTTTTTTCAACTATTCTATAGTGGATTTTTTACCGCTTTACGTCAGAAGAATTCTAGTTTTGGTTTCATTCAAATCGGTTGACTGCTTGTGGGTGAAACTGCAAAACCACCTCTTGACACGCCTTTCTTTTAGGGGTAATTTACCCCCCTTAAAACCGTTTTTCCGCAGATAAAAAAAATACGTGTTTAATAGTTTTCAATGCTTTATCACATATATGAGTTTCGACAAAATCAACGGCGGACACTTAAGTGATGTTCCCTGTTAGTAAAAGTGAACTATAAAAAATGGATAGATGTAGCATGGAATGTTCGTGTATATTGCTCTATGGGCAACGGGAATGAAGACGTATCGAGTATTATAATCGTTCTAGAATTCATTCCGTTACGATATTTTTTTTCCATAAAGGAACAATTCTTTTTTATTTCCTCGTTTCCCCAAGCATTTCTTTTTTCTCCTTCGAACGCGAAATAAGCTGACCACGTTGCAACACGGAGATATCTCAGCTAAAACAAGAGGTTCGTGCGAGAACAACGGTCACGGATTTTATATACAGGGTGAGCTACGAGAACAGAACACCTGAATATCTCTGTTGGATTTGAAAATACGAAGTATGTACATATCGGAATTTGAAAGGTTTTGAACGGCGCACACGGCTATCATAATATTTGTTGTCTTCATTTTTTTGTCGTTTTTTTTAAGGTTATCAAAGTTTAAAAAAACGGACGGCATATCTTTTCCCCTTGCACATTGAAGCCGGCATCCAAACGAATTCAACCATGTCACATAGTATGACCTTCAAATGACCTTCAACCCAGAAATATTGAATAAATACTGTCGACTTTCTCCATAGATGAAAATCTTGTCGATATTTTGTTCCTTCGAGTAACACATTGTAGAACGTTCATCGATGAACGTATATATTCGAAATTGTAGAAACTTCAGAAATCTGAAAGCAAGAAAGTATTCAGAGTAATGAGTAGCTGATAAACAGATTAGGATAGAATATCCATGAGCCGAATATCCATAAGTGCCAATATCCATAAGTGAATATCCATAGGTGATGTGATCCATAAGTCGAATATTCATAAGTACGAATATCCATAAGTGAGTATAGAGTAGAAATGAATACCAGAAATGGTAAAAAGTGTGTATAGAGGGAACCCAAACAAACCCACTTATCTCTACCTCCCGCCATTTCTGGCACTCATTTCTACTCTATACTCACTTATGAATATTCGATTTATGGATATTCATACTTATGGATATTCCACTTATGGATATTCGACTTATGGATATTCGTACTTATGGATATTCGACGACAGTGGATAAACACGACCGTGTACAAATGAATGGGTGAAGGTGTTTTGTAACTCCTCTGTCATCACCGAATCCGTTACTCTGTTGTGTTATTGTGATACATTTGAATGTAACCCAGCTCACAGAAATCATTTAGCGCAACAAAAATCAATCAAAAAACGCTTACGCGTTGAATTATTTTTTATTCAATATTTCTGGAGTGAGGGTCATTTGCAGGTTATACTATGTTACCTGGTCTAATTCGTTTGGATGCCGGCTTCAATCTGCACAGCGTAAATATATGCCATTCCATTAAAAAAAAATTTGATGACCTTGAAAAAACCGAAAGGAATATATTATGATAGCTATGTGCGTCCGGTCCTTTCAAACGATGAAAAATTCCGATATGTACATACTTCGCATTTTCAAATTTAACAGAGATATTCAGGTGTTCTGTTTCTCGTGACTCACCCTGTATATATATGCGGGGAAGTGATTTTGCAGACGTTTGACTTCGAGGGCCGTCTTCATTGTAGCCTGTTATCCTCATATGCAACATTATGTAAACCACAATGCCTTCAGAAGCACCTTCAGATAAATGTTAGCATATTTAAAAGGGCCAGTTCGAGAATCGTCCGATCTACAAAATCAGGGTTTCATTTCAAACAAATTTGAGAGTCGTTCTTAAAACAGCCAGTTGTAGTTATAGGCCACATTACATAGATATACCGTCGGGATGAACATATTCTTTCTTATATATATATATATATGTGGCATATACCGTTGCAGGAGCGATGCCAGCCGGTGAACATAGTCGAGCGTTAGGCTAATCACTGATGTGCTCTCCTCATCGGACCATTTAATGTCCCGATCGCGCTTCTCCACGTATACAATAACCGACACCGTTCAAAAACGGAACCCTCTCTCTCTCTCTCTCCCTCTCTCTCTCTCTCTCTCTCTCTCTGACTCTCTTCAGCACCGCTGAAAATAATTAATAACTCGTGAAACATGTACCTATATTGTAATAATTGTGAGGCCGAGGGACGTGCGGCGCTTCCCCAAACGGTATATTTGTGCTACACGTGGCTGCTCGGACCTCATTATGAGTCATATATGTATATATCATTCCGGCAGATCACCACGCGATCACTCAGAAGTTATTAAAATAAATATTCGAGCAAAGTAATACAATGACAACTGGAACATACAAAAGAACACAAGAGTATTTTTTTCAAACGGCCATATGAACGCGCTTTTTCTTTGTTAAATTCCTATGTTGAATTGAGTTTTTAGTCGAAAAAATATGAACTTTTGATCAGCAAACGATCAGCAAACGATTGTAGCTAATAACTGCTTCGTCAATTTTTCCTTACTTAACACGAATTTTATTAGTGAGTGGAAAATTGAGTTTTAAATGCGAGTAGAATCGCCCGCCGTTAACTTTCTGAAGAATGCAGTGTGAATATTAATTTTCTGTCTTTCTTTGAATACATACTATACATTCATCTCATATCGTCACCGGTGGTACTTGAATTGCAGACGTTCTTGCCTGGTTATGCAGTTATTCATCATGTGGAGCATTTGCAACAAATTAAACACGAACCAATGACTAATGCAATATCAGATTTCGGAGTTGAAACAGTATTTTTACCTTTACGAAGCTAAGACCCATCAACTGATGAAAATGACATAGGTACACGCTTAATCTCCCGTGCTCATCGCGTATATTTTGAACTTCGAAAAAGTTTTAGAAAAGAACGTTGAGTAATGAAAAATCGCGCCCAAAAAGTTTTGTTTGTTTTACCTCATAAAAAAACGTTTTCTGGTTTACCTTGAAAATAAATATTTTAATCTTAATTCGGAAGTTATGTGGGTTTCGAAGCCAGAAAACCGTATTTTCTCTATTAAAAAAATATATAATGTATACATTATTTTATTCGAAATGGTGAATACATAAAAGAGCAACATTTCAACAATATTTAATTTTTTTTTTGGAAATTCAGCCGGTGGGACCTGTTTTCCGGAGACCCCCTAAAAAAGTGTCCTCATTGTGATCCGGATAACTCATGATAACTTTATCTGAAATTAAAAAACCAAACTTTTTTGTTAGTAGATAAGTATAGCTCGTGATTGCTCGAAGAGCGGCAGAGTTGAATGCACAATAGTTCAATTTTTGGCACAATTTACACTACGTATAGCCTTGTAAAGTTAGTTATAATCGAAAAAAAAACCTTCGTTCAATCACTAGTCAATGCTATTTTTACGAAGTGTGCAACATTTCAATAAGAGTAACAAATAGAGTAGCTAATCGGTGCATTAGCTTTTGGGGGAATTCCCAAACACTCTCTCTCCTAGACTTTTACGCCGATAGAATTAAAACTTTGGGAGAATATTCTAGACATATTGTCCTATTAGACAATAATTTAAAAAAAAAACGCATTTTTTTGAGATTTTTGAACCCACGCACCCCTTCAAGGAACTGTTTCATTATTAGGGGTACAAGTTTTGAAGGATTTACAAGAAAGGGATAGTATTAAATCGCAACGGACCATAACCTCACCACCTTCATGTTAAAGCGTCATCATTAGGCCTCAGTTTTCAGACGTCTCATTTTGTCGAAGTGTAAGCAACATAGTTTTTTTTAACTCCAAATATGTTGACTTTTGCGCCAAGGAAATGCAATTTGCGGGGAGCATTACTTTTTTGCTTCCATTTAAAAGCAAAGTAGCTGAATGATATCGATTGCTGTGTGAGCCTTATGGGGACCATGCTCTATCAATTTCAAATTGTGAGTACTGGTTTAGACAGTTTAAAAGTCGTGATTTTGACATGGAGGATAAGGAACGTGAAGGAAAGCCACAAACGTTTGAAGCTGCAGAATTGGAGATATTATTGAACAAATACTCGTGTCAAACGCAAGAAGAATTTGCAGAATTGTTGCGAGCGTTTAGAAACATTTTTACACAACAAAGCCCCAATTTTCACAAAAAATCCTTTAAAACTCACTTGTACCCCTAATACATTTTTTTATTAATCAAATGTGAAATAAATGGAATAATTTTTAGCAAATAGCCAAGCACAATGTTCTAAAAGTGTTTCATACAATTGTTAAACCTTAGAAATAACGTTTTATTTTACTCCGTGAGTTCCAACGTCTAAGAACGAGATGGTACGAGTTTGAAGTTAGAATCGTTAGAATGCAGCTTTTTTTTATTCATTTTTTTTCTTTATTTTTATCATTATCCAAAGCCTTTTTTGCAATTGAGGACGTAAATCTCTCAAAAGAATACGTAAAAACATTCGAATGATTTTTATAGCCTAAAACGGCCAAATAAAGATGCTCACTTCAACATCATTGAGACGGGCAGGAACAAGACGTCGGGGTATATCTGATATCTCGTTCGAGATAATGACAGCACGTAGTAAGGCTACTTCATACGGATGACCACACGTTTGGAGGCTTAAAGCGGGAACAATTTAGACGGGAAGAAATTAAGCAATTTTAAGGGCTTTTTTAAACTAAGAAATAATTATTCCACAATTATCGAACTATAGGTATACTTTAATAGTATATTGAAGTATACAAAACAATTTTCCAAAGTCATTTGTCATGCAAATGGCGTAGCTGTGGCAGAGTATTACAGCAAGGTTGCCGCGGGAGTTGCGAATCCGCGTGCAGTCTAGCTTCCCGTGGACTTTGATTTGCAAAAAAATTCAATCATTTTTCGAGTTACAACATGCATAGTTTCTATTTGACGGTAATTAAAATAAAAAAATAAAAAAAAATACAAATTTAGGAGAATAGCACGCATTTAAATAAAAATCATTTCACGCAACATTTCTGTAAATTATGAATCGAAAAAGTAGTTTTTTCTTTATAATTTTTCAAAAACAATTCTCGTCAAGCAGAAGGTAGCAATATTATCTATATTTCTACCAAGTTTCTACTCAATCGGATTAATAGTTTTTGAGTAAACCTGCAAGCCAATTTCGATAATGCAGTTTTGAGAAAAACGCGTTTGAAGTTTACGCCCGGTCCGAATCCGAGCGGTGCGGCACAGCGTTCACGGGCTGTAACGTTTGAAGTTTTTCGAATTTCGCTTTGAAACTTTGGGAAAAAATTTGACATGCATAGTTCTATCGTTTAAAGAAAAATATAAGATATTGATTTTGTCATCGTTGCCAATGTATATTCCGCCTTAAATCGAAAATTCAGGGTGTTTCCCTTGTAAGTGGCCATGAACGAGAAGATGTCGAAGGATGCTATTTCTTGCATCCTTTTACAAGGATGGGATGTGAACGAGTTACTGTTTTGATAAGGACCGTGGCTTTTGTTAGGGTGGGATGTAATCATCTCGAACGAGCTATTGGATACAATTATGATCGAATTTCACATAGGAAAGTTCGGTTGATCGTTCAATGATATCCATGTCTCGTTCTCGAGATTACAACACGTAGATGTCCGGAGAGTGATAGTTTTCTTTGTACAATACACTCTATTCTTTTGCTTTTATATTGGTACATTTTATTCAACGTCTGGCGTATAACTAACGATAAAACATAAACGTAATTTAACCAAAACGAGTTTAATTATAGTAGTAACCACTGACGATTATTGGAATACCAATAAGGCAAACTGCCTTCTATCTGAACGGATTGGCTGATTATAAAACCAGGAAAAAACTTGGGACTTTTCGAACTGGGGTTTTATCGGTGATAAAATCCAGAGCTGTGATTTTATCACCGATAAATCTATCCTTTTTCCGTGACCGATGTCTCATCGACATGAAGGGGTGTATTATTTATTGAGGCCACTGATTTTAAAGACACTTCTTATCCATTGACTTTGTCGATGCGGCTTTAAAGGGTTTTCTCGTCATCATAAAACATCACGCCGCAGTCACTGCGTAGGTTTTTAGTCTCCGTTTAGTATTTTTCTAGAGTGAATGCTATGCAAATCTCTGGTTTTTTGCTGAAAATATGATACTAATAACAATGGTTAAAGGTGACCTGGCCTTCAAGTTTTTATGAGATATGGAATTTCAATTTCGAATCCGTCGAATTTTTTAACATTTGTAATGTTCATCGAAGATAGTGTTTGAAGTCTGCGAGCCGCCCGCAGAGCCAATAGCGTGGCTAGCTTTTCACTTAAGCTCTGGAGATTTATTTAATTGTTGGGATAATTCTCCAGAGTGCCGAGTACGGCTACTGGATCCCAAATCGACTCATATTTAGGTTTCATAGGGCGAAATCTAAAAGCCCGTTAAAAATCTTTCGAAACAATGGGGACGAACCCAAATCCTGTTATGAAATCAGAAGCATTGCTGATCGAGCTGGCTCTGACGTACCATATGCGGCTTCTGTCTAAAATGTTTCCGGCAGAAAATCCAACAAAGTTTCCACTTCTGTAGTATGTGGGTCCGTTTTAATTCCTCAACAGAAAAGCCTGCATTGCTTGAGTGGTGTTCGATACTGGTTTAACGTTGCTTCCGCTAGCGAGGCTAACATTACTTTCACTTTCGATATCGATAAGTTTTTTCGGTATTACGCCTCCCGTACAGCTGCCCGGTAATTAAACGTTGATTCTTCTTGAAAGACTAGAATATTGCCATTTTCACAGCACAGCCAAATAACTCTCGCGACTTTATTCGAACCTAGATATTGTTGACCTTCAATTCGACTAATATATGTTACCGCGGTGGTATCACAAGCTCGCAACAAGACTTGACCATTGATTAGGTTCACGACGAAACGCTTAAGGGCAAAAAGCCGCAATAAGCGCCAAATAGTTTATGTGCAATTCCAATTCTGACTGTTTCCAGAAATCATGTGTCCCTACATTTACGCAATAAGC
The DNA here is from genome assembly GCA_944452715.1 of Ophion slaviceki. NCBI lineage: Eukaryota > Metazoa > Arthropoda > Insecta > Hymenoptera > Ichneumonidae > Ophion > Ophion slaviceki. The sequence continues at coordinate 6,786,319 of OX101789.1, forward strand.
TCCCCATTAGGTTAATGATGCATCCGAGAAGATTTATCGGGAATACGCAAAATCTCGAATCAACTTTACAGTGATGGGGATGTGCTGTATCGACCAATTGAAATCTGGTAATAAAGTTTTTGGTAAGGTCATAAATGCCTCATAACCCCCTTCATCATGAAAAAGAGCCAAGAATTGTGGCGTTTCAAATATTTTTAAGTACATTAATCCATATTCAATAGACTTATAAGCGTGAACCAATTTCCCTAAAAGGTAGCCGAATTCTTTAATTTTGCATGGATTTATTCGATTAAAGTCGTTTGTCAAGGTCGACATAACCCTCCTTTTTTCTTTTGGCAATTAAATCGTCATTTTTTGGGTGTCGATCACGAATCCTAGGACTCAACACGGTTTAGAAGGTTTCAGCGTTGATTTTTTATACTGTATGATGAGTCCTGACAATAACAGCAAACTAACAGTCACATTAATGTTATCTTTGCACGACGTATAAACTTGAGCGAAACATAAAGTATCGTCTAAACACGCAACGAACATCCGACTGTTCTTACGTAGAGCGTTGCCCACTGACCTCATCATTTTTGTAAAAATAAGCGGTTCTGTTGCTAAGCCAAATGGTAGATATATAAACTCAAAAACTTTTCCCTTAAAGGTAAATATGTTTACAAGGAATATCACTTAAGACGGAATGACACCTCATCGCGGTCGGTATGGTAGACCAATTATAGATACCCAAAAATATCTGAAACGGCTCTTCAGATCCCGTCGAAACTTTGCCAAACGACGTCAAATAGATAGACGAACAGCTGTCTGCCCCTCAAATTTTCTGAATTGGAGAAAAAAATATAGACTGGCTTATGATAAGCCAATCTACGTTTTTTTCTCAAATTCAAAAAATTTGAGGGGCAGACAGCTGTTCGTCTATCTATTTGACGTCGTTTGGCAAAGTTTCGACGGGATCTGAAGAGCCGTTTCAGATATTTTTGGGTATCTATAATTGCTCTACCATACCGACCGCGATGAGGTGTCATTCCGTCTTAAGTGTCCGCCGAATAGAGATCTTTCCTTACAAGATGACAAGGCGTTTGAAAACCACGGATGCCCTGTTTTCCTTTGTTGCCTTATCAAATGTTTTGGTTATTTGTTATGCTCAAATGATTAGTTATTGTAATCCCGATATTTATTATGTGCGTTCTTATCCTCGTCGATGATCATTGATGGAATCTATGTTCCGAATATCGATTGGTGTAGCGCATGGTGGCTCAAAGCATGCTAGACGATAGGAGACGGGATTTGGAGCTCAACGTGAGCACGGGTGAAACGTTGCGAGTGACGCGCGATCGATCGCACGATCTATGAACTATCTATCCACTGTAAATCGTTCACTTCTCGCCATTGCTCTGCCTCCAGTTTATTGCATATTGTTCTTCCTGCTTGCTTGTTGCTTGCTCCCTGCACGCCGCTCGCTTTAAACCTACGTCGGCGAATCGCCAACATATCTACGGAGAATCCTTCGTGAAGGAGGAGCACCCTAAGCCACTCGATCCTCCAGATGGGATCACCACGGGCCCTCGTTCTCGCTACCGATGCTCTATCCCTCAGCACAAAACACCCAGAGCGTCCAGATCAATTTTATCAAGACGCAGCCACTCTCCAAGGAACTCACTCGATCCTTCGGTTACCTGGGTAATTAACGTTAACAACATTTTCAAAACACCGAGGAACCACGAAAGAAAGAAGACCGCAAAAAGAAGACGGTCGCGCTCACGACAATTGAGCGAAGACGACGAAATGACACAGGGGTCAGTCAAACTAACAACACCGAACTAAAGCCCCACTCCAGTATACGAAGGAGCGAATATCACTTGCTGGATAAGTGGAAACGTTGAATAGCGCTCCACGCGCACGCCGGATCTAGCCGGGCTAGCCTTAAACAGATATACAGAGGACAACAAAGGACCCTCCATTGTTATTGTCGAGTCCGCAGCTCCGGCTACTAGCCGCCGACCCACTCCCAAATTCTCGCACGACGAAAACGGTACAGGTGAAATACAAAACACAACCAATAACGACAAGCCAAATAATCAGAAATCGAACAAAGACCACGAAAATAGTCCGACGGAGGGAAGCAGCTAAAAAATGCACCTAAAGGGTATTTCAACTTTACATGTGAGTATGCTATTGCACCGCATACCCGCAATAAACCAGGTTTTTTACATTCAACCGGTGGGCATAACTGAGATTTCGGTACATCTTCTGAGTACACAGAAGCGAACAAGTTAATTAACAGCACCAATCTATCAGATAAAGACCTTCTGGCGTCCCGCCAAACGAGTCACAAAACTTGACTAATCCGTGATGTCCCCCATGAAATCACGAACAAAAACTAGCCCATTGAAACATGGGCCAGATCGGTAAAGATCTGCTTCAACAGCTACCGACACAACCGCGTACGTAGTGAACATACAAGCAAATCCTGCTGCTCCCAATGCGGCGACCTCTCGCATGACACGGTTGCCCTAGACGCCCCCTCCAACCGATTTGTCTACACTGCCATGGTTCACATCTGCCATCTGACACCTCGTGTCCGGTACTTATCATGTATAAGCAAATAAAAATAACGCCAGCCGCCCAAAACATCTCTATAAGACAAGCGTGAGAAATAGTTACGGGACTGAGCCGGATTCTCGTTCCGCGACTCGACTCTCACAATTTGTCCGCGCTTCGCATCTGACCTGGGACTTCTCTCCTCGAACACCAGAGATACTTCCCACCCCGACCACATCACTACATACAACAGCCAAACCAGCACCATCAATGTCAACATCGACAACAACAACACCCCCATACTCTAGATCATGCAAACCAACAACATCGTCATCACCAACCTCCAGAAATGGCCAACCCCCTACAGGGATACTCCAAACGGACGCTCTCCGACCTTCCGAAACACAGACGACGGGCTCTCTCTAACCTCGCCGCAAGCTTCCCTACTCGCCCACCCATCCCCCCCCCCCAGATATAGGAGTCGTAATAAACGTAATATCTTCTTTTCAATCTTGGCTGATTGGCTACTGCCTCTGATCTCGATTCTCGTATGCTTCGAACAATTTTCTGCCCCTTTGGACAAACAAAAAAGTCTTTCTTCGAACCCATCCCAACCCAACTCGCTCAATGATGGCCACCCAAGTCATTGAAAACTTCGAGGTCCTACAATGGGATTGCCGCAGTATATGACCCAAACGGGGAGACCTCAAGATTGCACTGGAATACGACCTTATCCTGTTAACTGAGACATGGCCGAAGCCTTCCTCCCAAACTTCGTAACTTCAATATTATCCGCCCACAATCTACAACTTCAATATTGTCCGCCCACATCGGCCAAACAGAAGAGAAAGAAGGATCGCGATCGCCCTGAAATATCACGTTCCATTTTCAACAGTGGACAATATTTGCCGTCTCCCCAACATCATGGATACGTTAGCAGTAACCATTGCCGAGCCATCGGGGGACCTGCTCGTCGTTTCTATATATGAAAACTCGTAAATTCCTTCAAAGTACGGTGACTTGGTCTGAGTTTCTAGACTCTACGCTACCTTTTCCTAGAGTACTTATATGTGGAGACTTCAACTGATGCGACACAAATATATACAGCATTTATGCAGAAGATAGACCACGCTATTGAAACGGCTTGATCCCCGTGGCTCCCAAGAAACATGCCACCTCGGAACCAACGAAGACCTGCTTTATGGTGGGTGCTTCATGACGAATGCAGCAATCGAACTTCAACCGAGCGCGCCGTCCCGGAATCATGGAACGATTTCCTTGTCTTTCTGATTCCCAACTCATCCTCGCGCAAATTCCGTCCTATCTCTCTGGAATCCTGTGTCCTTAAGCTTTTAGAAAAACCACCCACGCTCGTCTATCATGGTGGATCGAGCACAACGCCATCCTGCCAACTCACGAACTTTACTTCCGGAAACAAAGATCGTGGGCAAACAACGTCGCCTTATTAAACACTGAGATCTGCACACGATTCACGCGCAGAGAATGTATGGCGGCTCTCTTTCTCGATATCGCTGGAGCATTTGATAACGTCCACCCAAACTTACTAACGACCGACCTCCGAGACCTTGATGTACCTGAGGGAATCGCCACGTATGTATGAAACCTTCTCTCAGCTCGTCACCTCCACTTCATCATAAATGGACAACGCGGTGGCCTCTTCACATCGTTCAAAGGGGTCCCTCAAGGATCTATACTGAGCCTAACACTCTTCAGCCTGTACACCCGACAAGTTGGACAATATCTACATCCGGACTGCGAGATCCTAAAATTCGCCGACATCGTCATCCTTAGTCGATCTACGCACCTGTATGACTGCCAAAATCCAGTCCAGCCTGGAGAGTACCCATGCTCATCCGCCAGAATTTGGACTTACAATCTCTTCCTCAAAATCTCAGCCGGTTGTATTCACGTGGAAACGTTTTGACCCTCCATATACCTCAAGAACCACAGGATCACCTCCTTGAAATCTGCAAAGTTCCTAGAAGTGATTTTTAATTATAAACTCTTAAGCAACAACCACCTCGCCTACATCTCGCAAAGAGCACGGCGCACTGTAGGAATGATCAAGACCCTAAAAGGAACACGGTGGAAGGCTGACTCCCATATACTGATAAACGCCTACACAGCCCGCGTTAGAAGTACGTTTGATTACGGATCACATGTTCTATTTATCGAACAATTCCAAACGGCTCGCCAAACTTTCGAAGTTGCAATATCAATCTCTTTGACTCGCACTTGGGTTAAGAGGCTCCACTCCCACAAACGATATTCTGGCTGAGGCCAATGAACCGCCACTAATTGTAAGAATTCGATTCAAGAATTTTGCAAATCGATACATTCTCACATGCCTCTCCTATCAACCCTTTGCTTAAACTGAACACTCTCGACGCATCTATACTGTGCAATCCTCGTTACGATATTGAATCCGAATGCCTCTATCGAGCGTGCACTTCGAACATCCGCTACAAATCGAAAATAGCCTCCTGTGAATACCCACCGCTGCACCATAAATACGAATGACACCTTAACCTCCAAACACTCTCGGTCAGCATATCTCTTTCACACGATACTTGCCGAATCGATATATTTCTACACAAACGGCTCCAGGAAAAGAGATTCATCCGACGTGAGACTAGCGGTCCACTAAGGGGGCATCCATTAATTACGTGAGGTGATTTTGGCGATTTTTCGACCCCCCCCCCTCTCCCCCTGTTGAGATGTCGTGAGATTTTGCTCGACCCCCACCCCCTTCGCCTAATCTCATGTGAGGTTTTTCAAAATGCATACGTTCACGGAAAATAAATTGTAGTAGAAGTAACTGCGGTTATAGTACCATTTACTCCACCATGTAAAGTAGTAGGGAGACTCTCCCTACGTGATAAAAATTACGTGATTACTAAAATTACTAAAATTACTAAAATTACGCGATATTTACCGAAGCCCCCCTCTCCCCCACGTGAGATTGGGTGAGATTTTGCTCGACCCGCTCCCCCCCAAACGCCTCACGTAATTAATGGACGCCCCCTAACCTGCTCTCAGCCACTCGTAGAAATCTCAAATATCCTCCCTCACCGTTTTTACGATTGGATCCTCACCCATTCTGCTGGCTGTTCGAATCATACGGGAAAAGAGCATCCGAACGGCAGCCATCTTAACCGACTCGCTTTAGGCATTGCAAACTTTCACCGCAAAAGACTCCAATGTTATTCGAAATTAAATTTTCCTTGAAACTCCTTGCAAGTATAAAAAATGAAACCGATATAATATGGATCTCTGCGCACCAATGCATTCAGGGTAACGAAGAAGCTGACGTCCGTGCTCGCGCAGCCATCTCGCCAGTACCAGAACACTAGCCTGTTCCGAAAGAAGTTGGTTGATTCACCCGCATGGCCATGCGACTTTGAAAAAGTGACCTCGATCATGAATTTGGAGCTGCAACAGGTTCACGAAAGAGAAAATGGCACTTTATATTGCGCTCATAAAAGGAAAACTCCGCCCTTCATACTCAATATTCCCAATCTTAGCCTCGACCTCAATTGCTACGCTAAAAACACTACTTAAGTATCTTAAGGCTTGCGAACAATAAATATAATTTTTTTGTATCCTACCTACTCACTTGCTATCACTTACGCTTTCGTGCTGCGAGTATGCCCAGCTTTTATCTGAAAACCTCGTTTAACGTTGATGGCCACATGGACCACACATGAAAATCTAATGGTCCACTGCCAATAATGAAATACCTGCAACCTGCATAAGAGTTGATTTTGTGGGGTACTGCTTATCGGCTACGTCACCTACGCATAGCCGGCTTGAGTGGATGGTACGCAACTTCGATTTTTTAAAGTTCGGTGTGGCCTCCATCCTGATGCTGTGCCGATAATCGAGGTCGCTGTGTAATAACGCTGAAGTTTACATTGTACGAATGCAATTATCAAAATTGCATCACGTTAAATCGCAATTATAAAACAATGCTTTCGGATATTAATAAAAATAAATAAATTCAAAGGGATTTTCGTTGCATTTCAAGTACGCAAACTCTTCTACTATAACGGGACACGGGTGCGAGAGAGAAATAGCAATACATCGGCGCCGACAGCCGAGCGAAATAGACGGAGAGCGCGTTTCACGTGATGTTAAACTTATAATTTTTATTTCATTTTAAACATATACGAGATCTTGCCTCTTCATTTTGTCGTGCATGCGGAATCCATTGACATATTTAGTATAAATAAATATATAGTCCAATTGAATATAATTAAACATCTGGTACGCCAAGTTTTAAACAGATTTTATTTGATCCCAACAGACTCTTATTGCAACTATTTATAAAGCATAAAACACCCCGTATTTATTGAGAAATTCACGTAAAAGTCTTGCTCACGTTCTATTATGGGAGAGAAAAAAATCGCATGACTCATTTATACACGTTATTTCCTCCACTTTATCATTTCTTATGGTTTCTTTTAGTGAAGAAAAAAAAATCCGTTCTTGTGTCTTTCCCTTTAATTTAGTTGCGGTGTCAAAGAGCTATAATAATAGAGAGCGAGCGCCGTAGAGATGAACCTCTATATATTTTTCCCTTTGCGGTAAATCGACCAAGCATTTAGCGCCCAAGTGCTACGTTCTGTCGACATACAAATCGAGAAGTAAGGAGAGATGTATATTCGTAGAGTATGGAGCTATTCTTGAGTTTCTTAGTTTGTGCGATGTTTCTTTTTCATCCTATTTTGTTTATTTTCCTTCTTAAAAAAAATTCTCGTTGCCTCGAAAACCGGAGACGGCGGAAACGAGGAGGAAAGATCGGTATTGAATTTCTGCAAGTATTCAAGCAGTCACGATCTTTCCTTGACCTTAAGATGTCGAGAAGAGGAAAGAAGGGGTGAGAGAGAGAGTGAAGACGACGGGAGAAAAAGAGAGTGCGGGAAAGCGGCAGGCACAAGAGATAAAGCGAGAGATAAAAAGAGAGAGAGAGGGAGAGAGAGAGAGAGAGAGAGAGAGAGAGAGAGAGAGAGAATCCTTCTATGGGGGAGCTCGAGGCATTTTGCACTACCTAACTATTATCTGGCTAAAGTCGTTACCATAGTAGAAGGCGAATGCTCACAATCGAGCTATGAATACAAGGAGCACAGCTGCAAAATGGACGAGGAAAGGTAGACCCGAGATGAAGGAAAAGTTCATTTAACGATTGCTGCGGTCATTCCTTCCTTTAGTTTTCTTCGGCCTCTTAAATCTCGTCTTCCATCCACGTCGCTCGAGACAGGGAAAGGGAGAAGGAGAGAGAGAGAGAGAGAGAGGGGGGGGAGGGCGGAAGAGAACGGATAAGCCATGCCAAGTCTGTCAGAGAGATTATCTCTCAAATAAGAAAAACCTTCGCGCCACGCGATTCAATCGAGAACTTCAAGAAACAACGAGGATAAAAAGTCTTCTCAGAGAAATTTTTCAACGTCCCTGCAGTGATCATTTCTTAGAGAAATTTGGGCAAAAAGTGTGAAGTTTACTGCATCTACTTTGTTGATTTTATTTAAAAGAATTTATCACATAGCGCGGGTAGGTTTTTTTCGAAATATATTCTTATTCCCGGAGTAAAAAATGGCTTTCGGGAAAAAACTGAATTTCGAAGAAAAAAAAAGTTTTGAAAAAAATTGATATTGCTGTCGTATTTAAATGATCGATCATATAAGTAAGTAGAAGTCATTTCTGAATAGAATGAAAATTCTCACCTCTCCATTTTTATTATTATCCGAAATGTTTTCCGCAGATTAAGGGCGTAGATCTCTAATAAAGATTCTGAAAGAACATTTGCGTGATTACCGCCAAAGAATATTTGCGTGATTATCATAGCCAAATTATCTTCCAAAGAATTGGCAAATTTATCAAAAAGTTAGTTCTGCTTTTGCATATCTATTTGGGACGTCCAACGTATTTTATTAAACGAAAATGGAGTGGCTCTCTTACATCCCTTTTTTCAATCGAAAATTAATTGTGAAACGAAGGGAAAGGGCGACGCGTAGGAGGGGAGAACAAAACCCATTCTATATACGGGTTTCTTCGTGGTGTCGAAATAACACCGATCACCAAGAATTGCGTGGTATCTGTCGCTATGAATTATATCCGTGAATGGGGACTCCAAGTCTCAGATGGTGCTTTCACTGCACAGAAGGTGCTTAGCCACTCTATATTAACGCTACATTTCTCATTATCCGAAAGATAATATAAGCTTTAAGGGGGCACCTACATATAAAACCTAGATGGGCTTAGGGGCACCCATATATAAACCGTACAGAAAGCAAATAGATTTGTGCGCTGAATTTCAAAGGGAGTGATTATTCAATGACCCTCATATGCATCCCCAACGACGAAGATTGCATACCCCGGATGTGCTAAAAGTTCGTGGTTTTGTATAAAATTCTACAAAAACCGACAAGAATTTGTTCGGATATAAAATGTAAAAAAACTCGTTCTGGAGTAAAACGTGAAGCTACGTGAGATGGAAAATAAATCAAGATTCCAGCAGATACGGATCGTTGAACCCTGATTGCCGTTGAGATGAGTCCGTATTCCAATCGACGTGGGAGAACAGCGAGAGTGCAGCAAGAACACGTAAGTGGAACGGTCGAGGCCGAGGTCTCAGCATAGATGGCGTGCATACATTTTCCTCCCATAAACATATATATGTTATTGAAGCGCAATTTGGCAAAGACCTCTTCCGAAAGATCCGACTAAATTCTTTCTTCTTATTGCTATAAATTCTCAAAATCAATTTTATTCATACATCGTCGTTTCCTCAGCTGCTATTCGAATACAATGGAGAACAACGTAACAACGTGACCGAATAACGAGAAAAAGAGACGCATAAAAAAATGCAATTGGCCTCTAAAATTATTTCAGTTGTAGACTTATTGTTGAGATGAAAAATCTTGACAATGAAAAAATAAAACACCTGCTATGGTGTTGAAATTTGCATCGTTGGAATACGAAGACAATTTTTTAAATAATTTCATTGCTTCTTTTGCTGATGAGCCAAAATCTGCGAAAAAAACGTGCAAGTGATTTGAGCGGTTTAAATCTACCAACAAAGAGTGGGACAATAAAAAAAGAACAGTAGTTTTCATTGCAATCAAACGATGCAAACTTCAGCATAATTTTTATTATAAAAAGTTTAACAATGTCAAAAGTCAGAGAAATTTGCACATTGTAGAATATTTTGGAAAAGATTGTACGATCTCGAGGGAGTGCCCTTGGAGAATGAGCGAGAAAAGAGGGTAGGAAGAGGTGTACCGACAATCACATAAGGACAAAGATTGCTATCTTTGACTTCAGTGATCTCTTTCCCGTTGCATCTTTCGCCAAGAGAGTAAGGGATATTACGAATGAAGCAAATGCAGCGAAGGGCTTTCTCTCGATGATGCGGTCTGGCTTGAAGTACCGAGTATTCGTGTTGCAGAATCTTGAGGGAAGAGGAAAATAGTCATAGCTTCACGTTCCAGGAAGTTCCTCGGCCAAAAGAATATTATTGAGCTCTGCCATTTTTTTTCTCCATCTCTTGTGCCCGTTCCAACCATCTTATTTATCTTTTGCTTCATCCTCTCTCGTGCTGCCTCTCCCTCGGCAAAAGCGATTGAGAGCTGATCGAGCCGCGTTCTTATAATGGTACTGCATCCTCTCTCTCGCTCTCTCTACTCTGCATGAAAAACATGAACAAAAAATCCATTTTTTCACTTGCACACAAGTCTTGCACCAGGAAAAATTAATTCGGCCACTCTGACTTTGCCAACACTGCCATCACATCTTGTACATACAAGTTATTAGACGAGATTATAATAATTCAGCGTAAATACATGCCAAGTGGCATCGTGATGAATCACAAAGTTCTATCGCTCTTTCGGATAGATGCATATTTTGTGTTGTGTTTTCAGCCCGCATGAAGGAGTTCATAATAAAAGATGACTAAGTCATGTGTTGCACTTGCGCCAAAGTGCATATGGAAATTTTCGCATGTATGTAATCTCACAATTTATATACAATCTTTTTGGACCAAACATGTTTTAATACGCTAGCGAAAACTCCAATATTTACTCCGACAAAAATCTAGTACACATCGGTGTGTTTCGTCTTAATTTTCGACAGGCGGTCGTTTCAATTGTTCGAATTAATCTTTTTGTAGACTTGAATCACGAACACGTTTAATATTTGTCTCTTGTATGTACACACATTCACAAACGAGCGGGATTGCCAGAAGTTCTCTTTGAATGCGTAACTCCATTGTCTAATTCAATTAACGTTACTTTGATATGGAATTCAAAAGAACGATAATGGAAAAGTCTTGGAGTCTATTTTTGCGGATTTATGTATGTAGATAGCGTGTGCAGTGTCGTTTTCTATGCATAAGGAAATTAGTCTTTACTACTACTCAGCTTCTACCGCGTACCTTGACTTCGCGGATTCAATGATATCGTGTGAATTTTTACGGTTGAGGTGTTACGTGGCAAAGGAAAATTTACAATCATTCTCGGTCAGGTCTCGGTTTACTCATGCATAGATGGCGCTTGGACATAATGCTTTTTCCGGTTCGAATGCGCTTGGCGTACACCAGAGAAATATCAGAGCCATATATATATATATATATATATATATATATATAGGGAGACAAAATCGAGAGACCGAGAGTAAAAAACACCCTAATGGATAATAATAAAATACAATTTCCGGGAATTGAATCAGCCCTACAGTCGACATACGTAATAATACACGTTGAATTTTTAAATAATATAGGTGTGTGCGGGCATGAAGCAGTCGGGTCTTTTCGCATTGGCGAAACTGCCGAAGCGTTAAGAGTTACGCATTTTTTTTCTCAAGAAAGCGAATAACATCGCGACACCGTTCATTATGGAAGTACGTGATCATCCTCGTCGCACCGTAACGCAATTACATTGTTTTCTTCGAAGCTGTTTGTAATCGAGTAACCGTATATAGTCGTCGATCTAGCGATTCAGTGTATCAATACTTTTTTTTCAAGGTAACGCGCAATCCTGACTCCAAATTTTCAGTTTATTTTGACGTTGCAGCTCCTCACAGTGGTAGGAAATGAAGGTAATAGTGCAGCTTAGAATTTAATTAATTACACCCGAGTAGAAATTGAACACCCCGGTCTGAGTTAGGGGAAGGAGGCCCAAAGCGAACACCCGGCCTAAAGCGGGCATCCTCCATAAGACGAACGTTTTAAAACTTGCCTCCGACCCGCCCGACCTGCCGCAGTGTGAAGCTCATATGCGGCTGCCCGCGCGGCTCGTGTGACAAAAAAAAACCAAAATTCCACGGGTTATAAAAAAAGCAAAGTATGTACATCGTGTTTTGCCTATTTTTGAGTAAAATAGATCAATACCGAAATGTGATTATTGTTTTATGCCTATTTCACTTTGTTTTGTTCATATTTGCTTAAATGTATTTCAATCATTTGTTGGCGAGGTTTAATGAAAATTTCAAGTCAAGTGGCGCAAAAGGGCAAAGCGGGCAGAGCAAAGCGAGCACGTGCCCGCTACGCCCAATATGAAAGACGGCTATGTGAAATGAAGTTGATACTTTATTTTAATAATTTCCCCAATCATTTATCTTTTTTGTAGGAAATCTAGCACGTGCCCGCTAGGCTCTAATGACAGATGACTATGTGAAACTAAGATGACAATAGAAGATAAAAGATGAATGTGTGACTTTATTTTAATGTTTTTCCCATCTATTTATCTATGTAGGAAGTGACCAAAACGCTATTATTTATTGCAAGTATAATTTTTTACATTTTTGAAAGTGGTATTGTTAGCTTCTTATAACGATATCCACTATTATTTTCAGATGGTAAATAAATATAAAAGAACGACACAACAAGCTTCTTGGGATGAGAGCCTAAAGAAGGATTTCAAAACTAAGGAAAAGCCAAAAAGGTCCAAAAAGAAAGAAAGTACAGACAAGAAAAATTATATGTGCGTTATATGCAATTAACCATATATAGACCCTCCCACCGAAAACTGAATTCAATGCAAAGACTGTCAAATGTGGGCTCATGATGCATGCACTGCTTACCCTGGTATTGAATCATTTTCAAGTGAAGTGAATTTTCAAGTGACTGTGAAGAAGACACGTCAAGTTTTTGGTCTTTTATGATAATAATAATGATTTGTCTGCAATAAAATGTGGGTACATTCATAGTTCTTTCCCCCCTATGATTCCCTATTCTCTTCTTATTTATGCCTAATCTCAGGAAAAATACAGGGTGCTCGCTTTACCCTCTACGTGCCCGCTTTAGGCTACCACCCGGGGCAAAGTGGGCATTTCTTAACGTTTTAAAATTGGTTTCATTATTTGTGTTTTAAAGATTTACTGGGTATGTGTGAATGTAATATGTAAAAATTTGAATGTAATACAAATGACGAAGTGCGGTTATGTTACTATCGAGGGATGGTCGGCTACTCGTCATCACCGATTTCGTTCGGATTCACCGTATATGTAGGGGTTGACTAGGAATGAAAGCGATGCAAGTGGGAGCTCCAGATGGCCAAGTAATTAGGGAATACATTTTTTATAGCGGATCGGTCAGTACATAAGTAGGTATTTTATGTTAGCGTCATATCCAAGCAGTATTTGGCGCAGCGGCGAGGGTTCGGATTCGTAATGCGAGGGTCGCGGTTTCGAGTCCCCGTGCAGAAACTTTTTTTGTTTGGCTTTTAAAATTGTACGATGCTTACGTCACAAATGAACCGAAATAATGCATGATGTATTATATTCATTTGTATTTTCACAAAAGGCATAGGGAGGCATTATTTTAATAGGCGCTTAATCGTGGAAAATTTGGGACTGCGAATAAGTTTCCAAGAAATAATTGTAATTAAGACGGAATGACACCTCATCGCGGTCGGTATGGTAGAACTATTATAGATACCCATAAATCTCTGAAACGGCTCTTCAGATCCCGTCGAAACTTTGCCAAACGACGTCAAATAGATAGACGAACAGCTGTCTGCCCCTCAAATTTTCTCAAATTCAAAAAAATTGAGGGGCAGACAGCTGTTCGTCTATCTATTTGACGTCGTTTGGCAAAGTTTCGACGGGATCTGAAGAGCCGTTTCAGAGATTTTTGGGTATCTATAATTGTTCTGTCATACCGACCGCGATGAGGTGTCATTCCGTCTTAAAGCATATACGAGGACTTCGTATTCTGTTCGTTTAATTATAATGCCTCAGATATTTACAGACAAATTCATATTTGTGGCCTCGCAATACCTGAAGGTGAGAACTGTTTGTTGTCTGCAATCGAGAAAGCAGATCCATAGATTTGGCTCGACGATGCTTAGCTATTTTAGCGACATTTCTCATTTGTTGACCTCGACGCTAAGCTATTTCATATTTTCAGCCCCTCCATGCCTACGAGTATACATTTTTCGTTGTCGCTGAGCAATAGGTTCGTGTTTTTGTTTTTTCAGTACCTGAACATATATATTATTCCTTACCTGCGTTCGATGCAAGAAAATTACATGTTTTTGGAGTTTTATCCTCTCCAGTACAAAGTTTTACTTAGTTCAATGTTCTGCTTGCCTTCCTATTCACAATTTCGTAGAACCTTCGTTAAATTTGTTTTTGTTGGCCATGTTTAGAGATTGGTGCTGTCAAAACGCCTCACTCTGTAACACATTATATAATGCCGGAAAGATAGCAGTCGAATGTCAGTGTTAATCAACCCTCAGGCGCATGTACTATGCTTACGGTATAGCTGAATTACTTTATTCGATTCACCTAAAGCCACGAGTGTGAATTCACCCGGAAATTCGACCGACAATTATGAGATGTTGGGATTGATCGAAAAATAACCTAAGGAAAACTATAGGAAAAAAGTCATATTACATTCATAAAATGTCATTAGATTTTCGATTCGTCGGCGCGTTTTTGCGTGACGTCGATGCGAAGTTCCAAAACGACCAATAAAAGGCCATCTTAGCTGAGAATACTTCGATATTTGTATACATTTTTTAGATCGACGAAAAATGTAATTATTTCTATAATTAAACAATGGTAAATAGCGACTATTCGTAATGTTGCATAGATATTATAAAAGTTGCGGTACGGTAACAATCGCCCAAAAAAATATAAATATAAATGAACACAGAATTTATTTTTACAATTGCGCAAAGTTTTGTCAAACTTTCACGTTGTAATTATCGGTAAATGGAATTTGAATGCGGTTGTATGAGAGAATACTATGCGATCGGCAAAAGTTGACACGCGGTGATGGATTTGTTGTTAATGGAGATTTTTTGAGGATTTTATAAAAGCTATGAATATAAAAGTTGTTGGGCTTGATAAATGAAGTCTTGAAATACATTTAAAAAAAATTTAATTCATTTTTATTCATTTTTAAGTACAAAAACTATAGTTTAACGTAACGCCTCGAAAATAGGTGGGCCAGGTAGCTCCATCACAACTCGGCAACGGCTTGTCTGAAACAAAAAAATCAAAGTCCATTAAATTCAGTATGACACCAGCTACAAAATGACCAACAGATATAAAGTTTTATCAAAAATAAAAAAATGGCAGATGAAAAACGAAAAAAGTTAAAAAAAACGCGTTTTTTTAGCAGTTTTTCGCAAAAAAGAGTAAAAATCAAAATTTTAAAACCATCGAGGGTCATGTTGTTGCGAATCATGTTTACAACATGTGGTTCAAATTTCAAGAGAATCGGTTTATTAGTTTTAGAGATACGATGGAGCTAGATTTTGAAAACGTTGTTTCGCAAAAAACGCGTTTGAAGTTTATACTATGAGAAATTCTTACCTAAACTCAATCGGCAATTCCTGCACCGTACAAAATCCCTTCTGATTGCTCATCATCGTCGATTTCTTCAAGTCTTGCTTGCTTTCTATTTTTTGAAATTTTCAAAGTGGACTAGCCCCTTAATTTCGATAGTTCGACATTTAATTTGCCTGCCATGCGACGGACATCAGAAGGGCTATTTCTATGGAAACTATTGTAATGCTTTGCATCTATATGCATTTCAATGCCACAATACATCTCGCGTTTCCTATTAATTAAAAGTAACTAGAATGAAAAACCTTGTCGATTGTTAATTCATTTTTATAACCTTGACCAATCATGGGGTTGAAGTTTGCGTCGTTGGAATGCAACGAAATTTTTTTTTTTCAATTTCTTTTTTCTATCATTATCCAAAATCATATTTTATACATTTGTCATAGATTGCTAAATAAGAATCCCAAAAGCTGTTTGCGCGATTTTCGTAGCTCAAATCTGCCCAAGGAGATTTGGGAGAGTAAAAGAATATCATTTTCGTTGCACTCAAAGTATGGAAACTTCAACGTCATGAACAATGATAAATAGTGAATGATTGGATCCATGTTCCAGATACGTTAAATATATTAATTTCCTTTATTAATACTTTTATTAGTAAACGAATGATAATTATTATTTTCGTGGTCATGTTTCGTCGAAATAGACACGTGCTCGATAGGTTCAAAGGCAATCAAAAGAGGAGCTGGAACTATTTGAACTGGATCAGGTAGGAGTATACGGTTTTGTGCAGGTGGTAGGCCGTCCCACCAGCAAAGAAGGGCAAAATGTTTATTCAGGTGACATTTTAAGGCTCATAGAAGGACTGCTATCATTAAGTAGTCTCACGTCAGGATGAAATGGTGACAAAGGCGTTCAAAAGTCAAGGCCTTCAAAATAGGCTGAAAATTTCGACTCGGAATGCCTACGCGGCTGCATTCGATAACAGTTACACCGAGATTAAACTTGTCTTGTATCGTTCTCGAGAACATTCTTCGTGACGAGGATCGATCAGATGATCGCGCTGCGGAATTCAAATCTGTCGTCTTTTCCGCTGCCACGGATAGTACGACATAAAAAAAAGTTCACGTATTTTCTGAGATAACGGATTGTGCGTTTTCGCGCGACGCAGTATTTTCCGCGAGACGATATGCGGTCCAACCCTAACAGGAAGAGGCGACCACGTTCGTATAGAACGGATGATAAGTGAAACGCGGCGTAGACGCGGAGGTGGTGAAGTGTATCATCGATGCGTAACGATGAGAACTATTTCGACCCGCTAGTATACAATAATATATTCAAGTAGAGATATTCTCTCTTCATCACGATTACATGCAGTTTCATTCGTGTATCTCCTCCCATATAACTGTCTCGGAACTCTTTTTTTCTATGTGCCTCGAAACGATTTTGCGCATGTACCGTGGATGATGAGCTTGAAAAGAAAAGAAGGAGAGAGAGAGAGAGAGAGAGAGAGAGAGAGAGAGAGAGAGAGAGAGAGAGAGAGAGAGAGAGAGAGAGAGAGAGAGAGAGAGAAAAGTAGAGATGTAATTTTTTTTCCCTCGGCGTTTTGTTAACTATAAAATCTACGGTAACGCTCGGTCGACTTTGCAGCGCGTAAAGGAAGATGGCACCTCTCTGTGCCATGAGAAATCACTAAAGTACCTCGGCCACGGATATTACGGGAGCCCGAGAAATCGCGTGCTGGCAGAAAAAGAACGAAAGGAGGATAAATATACGAATCTCACGGATGTAAAAAACTATGGCGAGGGCTGGTCGCGACCGATCCCCGAGTTGCATTATCGACCTCACGATCTTCTCCTAGGCCGGAGGTTGAAAAGTAATTGCTCGCGCCACGAGCTCGGGTTGTAAGCGCGAAAAGGAAAAAAAAGAAGATAAAGTTTAAAGATACCTAGGGACAATGTTACTACTGAGATACCACTGTCCAAGGGGGAAAAGTATAATGAATTTCCTTTTGTTTACACTACGGTAATGGGAAATCGATCGTCCATGAGCATCATGCGAATAAACTCTACTAATGTTTATTTTTCGTTATCGACGTTTTATTGCTTCCTCGTAAATAATTAGACGTTGTTTTTACGAAATGTTTCGACAACGCAATTAGCATCGTCAGACATTCGTATCTTTTCACACACGTATTGCGGAAACGAGACTTCGTCGAGTCCCCCATATATTAACGTTGCATTTTACCGCGACGATAAACGCGCGAGATTCCATCGAACTTGACCTTTTTCGGGACCATTGATAGATCTGATTTTTTACCCTCAACGTCGGTGGGGACATTCTAGAAGTTATATCTGATTAGCTTGTATTTGCGAATTCGTTCGCGTGGAAATCTAGCGAGAAGACGATTTTTCGGAACGTCACTATGATTGAAATGCAATTATTCATTTCTTCAAGCAATATCTGTGAACTATACAAAGGTGAAAATCCGAACAAAGCTGGTTCGTTAGTTGTTACGTGCTGCGGTACCAAACACGAGATAACTATTGTTTTATTATATGTATATAGTATAACACCAGCATATTCGCACGGCTTCGATTGTGGGCTTGCCGGAAATCTGGTTTGGAGTATTATCGTATTACGGGTTGTATAACAAGGTTACTGTTAACAACAGGTGTTCCACATATGAAAAAAAAAACACTTTTTTATATGTAGTTGCAAAAATTGCCTCCTATATTGACCAATACATACATACTCATAATGACATCACTGGGAAAACAAAATAAAAATTTGACTCCCACAGCTAATGATTGAGGCTACTGAAACTTTTTCACATTAAGTTTTTACTGAAGCACCTTTTTATAAATGCCGAAGGGTATTTTGCGACACTTTTCTTTGAAACAAAAATTCGCATTCACTCGGGTTTTACTGGACAGGTGCAGATAAAACGAAGTACAGGGAAATTCTGGAAGTATTTATTTTCACACACCAGAGTTTGAGAAAAAAAAAGGTTGTGTCACTTTCAGGCCTATCTGGCAGGCCTACCTGGTAGGGTTAGTGAGCATTGCTCACTAACCCTACCAGCTCAATATCCGCCTGCGAAAATGGGTATCTAGACAGTGGCTACAATCGTGTAATATTAGTCGACTAGAAATAGAAGATGAAAGAGGAGTCTGTCGACAAAGTGGATGCCCAGAGAATGAAACTTCCGCTATTATTTCGGTCAAGCGGTTTTGCATTCTTTCAATAATTTGATATAACGCGTTAAACCGGAATTCTTCTTCTTTTGTTCTTCCAGACAGGAGTACGATTGCCCGAGGGTGCGAGCGCCGCCCTTGCAAAGCCGACAAAGTATCACTACTACCCGCACAATCAGCACATTTATTTGCTGCCTGAGTGTGCCGTTCAACAGGTGTGCAACGCAGTTTACGTTAGGCTTAACTTTACTCAGCCACTATGCGCCTGTCCGGGCCTTTACAGAGATCCCTGCAGCGCGTCGTTGGACAGTGATGATCTCCATACCACCGAACTAGTGACCGATCCACGCACCAGGGTAGGTTAATTCATAGCTTCTTTTCTATCTTAAAGAACCCACAGACGTGTTTCATCCTTCAATCAACCTTCAAAGACATGTGCTTCCATACCGATGTTCTGGGATTTATAAAAGCTTTGAACTTGGAATTTTATGGGACTTATCTATGCGTAAAAAAGGCTCCTTCAAGGGAGGACACCGCTGCAACTGCGCATTTTCGACCGTTTTCCTTGGAATTTTTTTTAAAGGAAGGAATAAAATACATGGTCAACAAATTTTTTAGACTTTATTAGGTATATCTTGAGGTATGTAAAAATGGAATATATTTGTCAAAAGAATACATAATGGCGGCGCATGAGTCGCCAACCCGCTCCGCGGCACGCAGTAGAACTTTCGCAAATTTAATCCTGGACCTAACAGTGAAATATTTTCGTTAATTGTATTAGTTTTAGCAGTCAAGTATGGGGGGAAATTTTAAAAATAATGAAAAAAATAGAGTTGAGATTGAAACAAAGTTCGTTTTTTCGGCCATAATTTTCATTTAAAAGTGATATATTTATTACAATTTTCAATTAATCGAAAAAACCGATCGTAATTGATTGTTAACACAATCTAAGAAGCCACAGTTAAAATTTCAAGTCGATTGGACGATAATTGTTCGGGTTCTGCTGCGTGCCGATTTAAAAAACATGGTTTTGCGAAAAAAGTGTTTGAAGTTTTCGGTATCCGCTATCAAACAAATGCACGAGTGAAATTGGAAAAGCGTGGGAGCTTCTTCAGACGGTGGGTTACGTGATCCTTGTTGGGAACGGTTTTTACTTCAGGATAAAATTTTTGGACGGTATCTTGCCTACCGGCGTGGCATCACCGAAGGCGCTTTTCAGCGCTCGGAGACTCCCCTCAAAATTAGCTCGAAAGCCACCTTAAAACTGTTTTTTTTTCAGCTATAAACGAATATGCATCAGATTTTTGAAGGTGCAAAGGATTTTTTAAAAGTGTTTCCAAAAAAACGATTTTTCGAACATTTTACAGTGCTGTGCTCCCTGAATATTCACCTATAAAACGTTTGGCAACAAATGTACTCGATACAAAATCCTTTCAAACACCTGAAGGTCCAGAAAAAAATGCAATTCGGATCTGTAGAAAGATGAATTTGTTTTGCAGTTGGGGAGGCTCAATTACAGGCTCGTGCTCCAATAAAAATTGGTATTTATCGATTTGCGAATACTTGATCGCTAAGCTTCGTGAACCGCGGTCGCATTCAAATTCGGCCTGCACCCGCGAAATTCAGATCGCGATTCCGTTCCACCAATTACGAGTTCCAGAGCGGTGTCCCGTACGCGCCAGGGACACAGAAACATAATCGCAGAATGCGTGAACGACAACGCGTTACAAATTCAAGATATTTCCAGGTACTTAGCAGTCTCTACATCGCGAGCTATAAATTTATCGACGACACCGCCGCCCCACTTCCGTGGGCAATGGTTTGCCCGACGTGTATAAGTTCAACGATCCGTGGCTCAATTGCTGAACTTGAATAGCGAGCTCTCTTCGATCCTTTCGTGCGTCCAACTATCCCAGTTCGCGAGAACCTACTTGCAACATCTTTCTACCGAGTTGTTTTTTTTTTTATTTATATAATTTTATCCCGCTTCTTGTATCATATTCTTCTTAAATCCGCCATTCTTTCATTCTCGTTGTTGAGGGGAGGGTGGGTGGGGTTTCAGCGATTTTTTTTTCCTTTATATGGATAAAGTAAATTTATTGAAATCTTTTGTACATTGTTAAGTGTCATTTCAAGAACATTCCGTGAAATTTGTACGCGAAAATATCCACAAACAAGCCGGTGACAAAGCTTTTCAAGAACGCCTTTGGAAAAACACGATTTGCGGTGTTCACTGTATCTCAGCTAGAAATTATCTGAAATCAAGTACCATTAAAATTTAATCAAAATATCATCAAATTCTCCCCCCAACGGTCTTTGATCATTTTGTTTTTTTTTTCATTTCCAAATTTTTGGTGGTCATGTAAAGTGAAAAGTGCTATTTTTCAAGAAAAATTCTGCCGTTTTTGGTGTGGAAAACCCCCTCAATGTAAAACAATCTCAAACTAACCGTTGGGGGGAGGTATTTTATATGTAGAAAGTGTGTACCAAGTTTGAAATAAATCGGTCATGTAGTTTTCAAATGGTAGTGAACACGGACTTTGAAAAAGTGGTTGCGAGAAAAACGCGCCACCGGCTTGTTTGTGAATATTTTCGCGTACAAATTTCACGAAATGTTCTTGAAATTACACTTAACAATGTACAAAATGTTTCAATGAATTAACTCTATCCATATAAATAAAAAAAATTCGCAGAAAAGTGTTTTTTTTCACGCTGAAACTCCTACCCTCCCCTTAAGATATGATGCTGAAGTTAGCATTGTCAGAATGCAATAACTTGGTTTCTCCAGGATTGATGACATTTTTTGACTGATTCAGGCTACAAAAATCACTGGAACATTTTTTCAAAATTCTTTTTGGAAATCTACAAGGAAAAATCCACAAGGAGGTATTTTTTTATAGCAATATGAATAAATAAATAAAAAAACGAATAAAGTATTTTCGTTCAATACCAACGATGTAAACTTCAACTCCATTCATTGAGGCCGTCGTAGGCCTCCGCGGTACTTTCGGTACACGAAAAAGAAGAAATTGCGCGGAACGCGGGGATTTCTTTGTTTGTTCGATTTATTTTTCATTATTATTTTGAATACGAATGGTCCGAGTGCCGAGGGGAAAAAAATTAACTTCAACTTATGGGCATACGAGGACAAGGCGATCAACCAGTTTTATGTGAACAGATCCATAAGTCGAGCGGAAGATGGGACAAGCGATAACGAAAATAGGCAGAAAAGCACTCACGTAAATCGACGCGACTTCGAATTGTACACGAAAATATATCGTGAGTGTTTTCGACGACGCGAATATTAGAAGGACGTAGGTATTAATCTTCTCTGTGAGCGTGAAATTCACGCCGTTGCGTTACAAGTCAAGATATGATCGAGGTTCGTTGAAAAATCATTCAGCCGTGAATTCGTTTGACTTTTGTGATTCAATCGAATCTTACGACGGCCCTTAACGAGAATTCATTTTTTCTATATAGTAAATCTCCTTCGTGCACTTATCATGTACTATTATATATTATATATAGGCTATATATAGAAGCTCATCACCAGTTTATACTAAGAGAAAACTCTTTTAACGTTTAATTTTTATTGGTGACCGCGATTAACCTACCACTTGAATTTTTAACGATGAATTCTACACTCCAAATGTTATCTTTATTCAACGTAAATTGATAATGTACGTAAAATATGGAGGAAGGGTTAGCAAGGTATAATCGACGATATCACCACAAGATATGATGCATAACGGAGCATGGGAGCATGAAATAGAAAAGGAAGAAGGAGAAAAAGGAAAGAGCGAGAAAAAGAAGACGACGATCGAAATAACGCGGCGAGCAGTGAAGACGATGGAATTCCATCAAACGTATTAAAAGTAATATTGACAGTGGGGCAAGAAATTCCACGCAATTTACCCGCACAAGGAAAAAAAGAATTCTATTTCCTCTTCGATAGTAATCGCGAAGAGTATCGAGTATAGGAAAAATCCAAATTTTAAGTTTATCGCAAATGTCCACGGTTGAAAACAAAATCAGAATCCTTCAACATACACCGACGTAACGCAGGGCCTTCCTAGAAAAAAAAAACAACCAAAAAGGTTGGCGATCGGAGCGTTACTAATTTAGGATCTTTTTGTTTTTGATTTCAGGCACTGACTTTGGTTAAGACCTGCGAGCCTGTTGCAGAGATGCGGGAATGCAGAGCGCCGCGCGATTGGTCGTTACTCGCTTTGCAAAACGTTAGAACAGGAAAATCGCACTATCTCGTGATATGCCGGTGTCTCGAAACCAATATACTCGGTAATGTTCAGTAACTTAAAAAGTGAACTGAAACCCAATTTGCAGTTAAGAAAAAAATTATTTTATATAAGTAAAAAAGAATTCTGCCAACGACGAATCTAAATGGTGAACGCGAAATGGTTTCACGCAAACCATTTTTTTGGGAACCCTATTAGCTCGTTGCAAACAACATCTCCGCAAAATTATGAAAAAAATAGTACGCTGTGTACCACAGAGGCAAAGTGAAACTTCTAGCGACAAGCGCTGGCTTTACAATACGAGTCCTAGTTGACCACGCGAGGCGAAGACGAGTAATGAAATCGTGCGCGGGGCGTCTGGGGGTGAAGGGCCCCATCTGGGGTGAAGGGGGCGAACCACCCACCAGGTGGAGCCCCCCCCCCCCCCCGCCCACAGACAACAAAAGTAGTATTTCTTGAGAAGTTATGACAATGCGATATCGATGCTATTTGTTTAGTTATCCCATAAAAGTGTGGTTATGTTTCTTCCCGTAAATAATTCTTCGACATGAATAATTCCTCAATCTAAAGATTGATGGCAGCACCTATAGTCCACAAGGGCACTAGGTTTTACGCACCACTAATCCACCGCGTAGTCGCTAAAATGCTTACTTTACCTTCCGTTCACACGCACAAAAAAGCAAGGAAAATATGGTTGCGTCATACAAATCGAATTGTATCGATTGTACCGCCCTAAACGAGAAAACGACACAGCTCCGCGCAGCTTTCGGCGGTATGTGGGTCGTGTGCGGGTAATTGGCCTTGCTGCTCAATACCGTATTGGGTCATCCACCAATGTGGCAACTTGGAGAGGGTGAAGAGGGCGGCACACTAGCACAGATCTAACCGTACCGGACAAATTTAGGTTCCGAAGCGTGTCGTTTTCTCGTTGAACGCAGTATAGTTATTTTATGTCGTGTGCCTTTTTTTTAAGATTCAGCAGACGTTGCTTCGTCGATTAATTTTTATCCTATTGTTCCTGCCAATACCGAATTTGATACAAATTTTAAAAAACCGTTGCCCGCATCACTTCGACATGCCCTTTCGAAATGTCTTGGGTTACTGTTGGATGAAGCTTCATTAAGAAGAAAATTATTTCAGAGGGACCAATGATCCACGATCAGCCCACCTACGCCAGTGTGCCGGGGATTCGAGTTTACGGAATGGTGTGCGTGCAGGGAAATCGAAGAGGACGTCCCTTGCGTCACGCTCGTAATCTTCTGGGTAAATATACTGCATATACACACACACACACGCACGCACACACACACACACACACACACACACACACACACACACACACACACACACACGCGCGCGCGCGCGCGCGCGCGCGCACGCACGCACGCACGCACGCACGCAAACCTGTGCCGATACAGGCAGCGATTATTTTACTGAGTTACAGAGGTGTGCATCACCGTGACATTCTTTTGCAACGTCATATCGAATTTCCTTTAATTTCAGGTCTCGGGGCGAAAGTTGAGGACCGGGAGAATCTCATTGCCACGTTTCCCTGGCACAGAGTGCCACAATTAATGAAAACTACATCCTGGGACTGAGATCTCGAATACAAGGTCCGAAAATGCCTATGTTCTAGGCAACACGACGTAACAAGCAACGACCCGAGGAAAAGTTCACTACAATATCGCAATTCACTATTTGTTATTACGATCATTTTTGTTATCCCTCCCCTTCTCCTTAACCCTCTCTTCGCCTTTTTCTAACGAACTTATTGTCGCATTTATTTATGATATTTATTCGATACTTTGAGTGTCTACTGAGAGAAAGAAAGAAAATGTCGAGAACACATAAAAACGATTATTTCGCGATTCATTGCCTTTTTGGTCTATCTGTTTCTTCGTATAATCGGGTCAGAAATTGAACAATTTATACCATTTAATGTATTTGTCAAATAAATTTCTCGAATAGACGGCAAACAAAATATTCAATAGAAACACGAAAACGTGAACAATAGGCATCAATGGATACAAATATAACAAATTTTACGAAAAGTAATGGACAATTGAGTTTTGAAATACTTTTTTTTTTTATTTTAAAATCATTAGTCTCTCCTTTTTGTATAAAGCTTTTGACACCAGCTATACAGATTGAGGTATATCAATACTAAAAATAATCAATAGTCTTTCTCAAAACACTTTTTGAAAAACAAGCCACTAGCTTTGATCAATCTGCGATCACGTGCTGTATTCTTTAATTTGTATGAACATCATTCGATAAAAAATGTTATACCCGTGCGAAAAGCTGTGAAAATATAATTCTCCGTAGCTTCTAGATTAAATTTCCTTGCGACGTTGAATATTCTTTTTTTATTCGTAATCCGGTCGTCTTAAGTGTTTTCTGCCTTCGTGAAGTTTACTCTCGCGATATTCACAAACTGGTTTCCCGAAGAACATTGTTTTTTTTTTTCACGCAAAGATCGCTTTCGGCCAAACTCACCATAGCGAAAAACATGTTCATAACTGGCAAAAAAATGGGTGTCAAAGCGAATTTCCATAAGGATTTATTGTAGAATCTGTTTTCGATATCGGTGCGAGACATACGAGACGGAATTTAGTCACCAAAGTTAATAACGACGAAATTTTGAGTCTTTTCATGGAGACAAGGACTTTACATTTGAAACTTACTCGCTATATAGACATAGTCACTTTTGTAGTATTCCTACTCGGTAAGCAACATCTTTTTTCTTAAAATGCTGAAAAATGCCGAGAAGAAATCTAACTATCCTTGAATCTTCAATAAATAAAGTTGTACTGAGTTGAACAACACACGAAGCGATACATTTTTAACATTTAAAAAAAAATTACATTGTACACCCTGCCGAAAGATTCCATCATTATTTTCCCTTCATTTGTCTTGGGCTCACAATCCCACACGTATCATGATAAGTTTCAATTAAGAGCATACGTAGCTTATGATAAAAAAAATGCGTCAATCGAGTGTAAATGCAAGATTACGTCTATGTCTCGTCAGGAACATTATAATCTTCTAAGATCACGCGTGATGCTTGTTCAATCGGCAAGATTGCACTTTTTTCTAATAATAATAATTTTACGTTGTAAATAAATATCGTGAATGACAACGAACGTAATATCGCTAAATATAAACATGCAGAAAAAGATTTGACGATTTTTCCCTCGATCCTTGTTGTTAAAGCATTTAATAAATATGAACGTTATTGGCGTACATGTGGAATATTGGGTATACGCTGAACTCGACTGAAATATTAACGCGTATCAAGGACGCAATTCTAATAAGGAAAGTGATAGCTGAAGGCCGCCGATTGTTCTCCGGATCGTTTGGCTCCAGCGAAAAAATCTTTCGCGGCGTTTTGAAGAAAATTATTCTCTCTCCCTTTCACGTCGCAGTACCAAATAGACAGATTGAAAATGAATCCTCAAGTGTCAAGAAAAACAATATTAGTTGTACCGTAATGAATAGCGTTCTATCCTCTATTGAATAACGAAGAGATTGATTAATATGTTGGCACCACAAATAAGTCTCCGCCGTTTGACAAAAGATGGCCCCACCGGGAGGTTATGGTTGAAATTGTCAGATGTAAAACGTCATATCGTAAAGTTGAACATCTGACCATAACCTTGAAATATTAGCGAGTCTGTATCAGCATAACATAATTTTTGTCGTGCGAAAATGTCGAGTTTAGCACGAATTTCCCTCCAATAATGCTTCCAATTCCGCGTCTTCGTTTCGGCCTTCCGCTACGTTCTTTATCTTCGACGTCAAACTCACCGTTCAACAACTTTTGAAACCACTGACGACAACTTCTTTCACTTAGAGCAGCCTCACCATAAGCTTCTACAAGCAATCGAAGCGCCTTAGCTGTAGATTCGGCTAAAAACTCGACATTTGCGCACGAAAAAAAATATGATGCTGATACAAACTAGCTAATAATTCAAGGTCATGGTCTTGCCAGATGTCCAACCTTACGATATGACGTTTTACATCTGACAATTTCAACCATACCCTCCTGATGGGGCCATCTTTTGTCCAACGGCGGAGACTTATTTGTACTCCTAATGTATGTCGTATTATTGGTTATAAATAGCATTTTCTACTCGGGAGACGCATCGGGTCCCTTGGACCTCACATGTTCAGTAGAGTGTGAATTCAATGAAATGGTGTGTATATCGTCTACGTTTACAATATGATTTTCGTTGCGTTCCGACGATGCAATCTTCGACACCATACGATGGTCGAATAGAATTTCCCATCAAGAAATTTGTAATTTGTATGTTGGCATTCTACTTATTATGTGGGTCGATACTGCGGAAACAAATGTCGCGCGGCAATCTAATTCGCGACAGGCGGACACAGCTAAGAATTTTGAAGAGATGCTATATCACGTTGGCTCTACATTTGTCACTGGTAATTTCACCTTCGTACATGTTATTTTCACATAGAGAGTTTCATATAGATTGAATATACAATCACTGATCGGAACTTCAGGCGCGTTCTTCTCGGAACAGTTTTTTTTTCTTCTTCAAATATTGTTTTACGGTAGAATTTTTTGAATTTTAATCCAATCAAGTCAAAATTTGTTCTCAACCTCTTATGGTTCATTTTTCAAAGAAGCACAAATGTTTTGAGCGAAATATTGAAAAATCTTTTCGCAATTAACACGTTTATAATATTTTTTTATGAAGAGTGCATCGTTTCATCAAACATCAATATATTAAAAAATGCTTGGCACTTGTTTAATATTTTGTATCTACATTAAGGGGTAAGGCCACTGTAAATTTTGCCAGACGAAAATTTGGCCATCGAAGGACAAATGTATGGTGCTGGGATTGCAGACTAACGGTAAATTTTTTTTTACCTTCTTTTTTTTATTTTTTCCGATAAAAAACTATTCGCAAAACTTTAAACGCGTTTTTCTCGAAATACGGTTTTTCAAAATGGCACGCAGCATCACTCGAACAATTTTCATTTTTTTTACTTGAAATTTTGACCAGATGTGAACATTAACATTATCTTGAGAATGTCGATCGGGATTTTCAATAACTTTATTTTTTGATTTTTTATTAACAAAAAACTAGCCGTTTTTTTCGTCAAAAATCAATTTTTTTTTTCAAACGCACGCCAAATCCACAAAAATTGATACTTTTTAAAATCCGATCGACATTCTCTAGCTATAACCCTCTAGATTGATGGTTTTTTTTTGTTCTCGATTCAAAAGTGCACCAGTGGTGCTGCGTGCCGCGGAGCCCTGCAAGCAAAACATGCCCCGGGAAGATAGCTGTGGAACCGCCATTTTGTTTTTTTTTTGCTGTAAAAAAATTTGATAATAAAGTTTAATGTATGCCCGATAACACCCTTAAAAGTTTTTTTTCAATTACCTTCAATTTTGGAAGCAAAAAATTCGTGAAAAAACCTTTTTTTTTGGACCGTTACAGTGGCCTTAGGCCTTAAGAAACGCTTCGGTACTTTGCTCCAGGTTCAATCCTAAGAACTGCAAAAAGTCCACCGCAGGGAACTTGAGCAAAAAAGATGGCTTCGGACCGCCTGCCAGTAATTCAGGCATATTCGATTGAAGACATTTTTTTTTAGTTTCTTTCTTTTTGTTGAATATTATGAGGGATCCGTTAGAAAATCTTATTAACATTATAACATGGGAGTGCCTGACTGTAAATTCGTTTTTTTTCAGCCGGAAATGAACTATTAGGGTTAGAATACGATGCTGAGACAATATGCATAATTTTTTTAAATTTCATCTGCCTGTTGCTTCGATGAAAGTTGGTGTAAAATCTGCTGACAAGAGGAGGGCCAGGCGTTCGGGACACCGATTTCCTTTAAACTTCACGCAGTTGTACGGGTCCAGATGGACCATACACTGTGCAATTAGTAAGTTGCGATACTCAACTGTTTCCAAGAAAACGGAGGGAAACGTTTGCCTAAAGAGCTTTTATACTGATTCGTTTAAAGCTGTCAGCATGAGCCCGCGTGTAGCGTAGCGGGCAGCGGCCCGTGCTCATAACCGCGGTGTCGCGGGATCGAGTCTCTTTCGGACTTTTTTTCGTTTCTTATTTTCATTATCCTGAAATATGTCCGATTAATCATATTCTTTTTTCTCATGATTATTTTTCTTGACAAAAACAACATTTTTTGATTGAAATAAACTTTTCATTATTCTAGAAAATGTAATATAACTTTTATGAAGAATATATTAGAAAATAAGGTAAATTTGTACTCTACGACGTCGCAAGTTTCTCTATTTGAAAAGGTTGACGTTAATTATTCGTTACTCCAAAAGTCGTTATATTCTACTTTCGAATTGTTTATAGGTAAAATATTAATAACGGAAAGTCGCCAAGCAGGATTCAACAAGGAGGGTAATTATAAGGATTTCGAGAACAGAGCTCTAATAGTGTGAACTTATAATAACCCATGATGAATACAATGGAAAAATAAATAACTTAATGGATTTTCAGTTATTAATATTTTACCGATACATTCAAAAGAAGGATACAACGACTTTTGGAATAACGAGTAATTAACGACAACGTTGGGAAATAAAAGAATTTTGCGACATATTATAATACAAATGTACCTTATTAGCCATTATATTCCTTATAAAGGAATATTACCTTTATAAGGAATATAATGGCTAATAAGGTACATTTGTATTATAATACGTCGCAAAATTCTTTTATTTCCCAACGTTGACATGGTCGGAAATAAGAAAAAATAAGTTTATTTCAAGAAATTTGTCAGTTTTTCATATTAAGAAAAAATAATTAAATTAATGTGCTAACAGCTGAAACGAACCGGTATAATAGCTGTTTACGCAAATTTCTCCCTCCGTTTACTCAGAAAGCGTTGACTATTGCAACTTAGTGCTCGCCCAGTGTATGGTCCTAATGGATCCCTACGAGTGTGTGTGTGTGTGTGTGTGTGTGTGTGTGTGTGTGTGTGTGTGTGTGTGTGTGTGTGTGTGTGTGTGTGTGAAGTTTAAAGAAAATCGGTGTTTTGGATGTCGGGTCCTCCTCTTGTGAAGCTTTTTTTTTGAACCTTTGATATGTGAAAATAAACGCTTTCAGAATTTTCCTGCATTTGGGCCCATGCGGATCCATCAAGTGGAACCAGGCAAAATACGATTTTCATTCCGAAAGGTCAATGGAGCGCGATATTTTTTAGCATAATAAGGAATCTCTTCGATAAATACTCAATGTGAAACAGTTACATTGGTCTTAATCATTATCTGACGCGATTTATGGCGTTTTTTGGTGATATTATTACGGGCATGTATTAAGCCAGATACAAAGCGCTTTTTTCAACTCAATAGAAATAGTTTTATTTTTTAATACATAGAAACTGTGTTTTCCATAATAACCATGTCATGTAACGCTTAATAGGATATTGCCCGAATATCCTGTCCCGAAAAACGCATTAACCAAATGTTCGATTTACACGTGGCCGAAGCCATAGGCAAGACTAGTTTTCAATAGAGTTGGCTTACTAAAAACAAATGAACTTCCATAAAAGTACACTGGCGGTAAATATGAGTTTTGAGCGCCGGCATGGGGTAGCATTGCCAAACTCAAGGCAATAAGACCGGTGTTCTTAGAATCTTACGTAACGAGAAAAGAAAAGCAGTAGGAGTAGAAGTAGAAAGAAAGAGGACGACGGATTTTGAAAGCCTGGTATGAATTGTTTGCAAGCTCACCGAGAACGTCCGAATTGACGAGAACGCTGCACGAATACATAGGCGTGACCAGTCGCGGTCTTCGCTGATTAAGTGCTTTTCTGCAGGCTTCTCTGCACGCTGACATCAATTGTCCAGCGAGATGAGCGTGGCTGTATCCACCGCCGGAACAGTCGTCACCATTGATATCGAAGATTTCCCATTGTTTGACGAGGAAGCAAACGCCCATCATGGGCTCTTCGCACAGTGGTCCAGCAAGAGTAGCCATTTGAAAGCCGTTCACGATTCCACTTTCGTAGATGGCGCGAGAATCTTTAGACGTTATTGCTCGACGGTCCCAGACAGATTTGTGCCGATAATCAGTCTCGTTGAAGAGAACATTGGAGCCGCATTTTTTCGGGCCGAAAGACCATATTTTATCTAGGACATCGTGCCAGCCGGCGTCCTGGAAAGCTTCGCCAAGCTCCTTCCTAAAAGTATCCACCAGCTTTCGTCTCTTTTCCGTCATTATATTGTCGTGCAAGCTTGTCTTCTTACCCGTTTGGTCGAGAGCCTGGTGATGTTCATCGTTGATGTTGATTTTTCCGTCATCCGAGCCTTCCCAATGGAGATCCAATTGCTTGACCAAATCGACATTGTTTTCGAGCAATTTGGTGACCGTATCGGGCAAAGGTTTCGCGTCGATGACCAATCGACATTGAGAATTCGTGGTCCAAACCTCGATCGGCTGTGCCTGATCCGCGTTCTTTCTCTCGATAGCCTCGTTCACCATGTCGACTTTGGGCTGTGGCACGACGGTCTCGCGAAATGACACGATCGGCTCGGACACGTTGACCTCGACTCGGGCGTAACGCAGTTTCAAGTCTTCCAGGCATCTCTCCAGATGTACCTCACCGGCTGTATTCAGAACGATTTCGCCGCTCTCCTGTATATGCACGATAGCACAGGCATCAGCTTGGTTCAAGAGTTTCAGGCCGGCGATTAATTTCTGAAGATCGTTCGAGTGTTTCGGCTCGAGGGCAACGCGGAGTATCGGGACCGCGAGCGACGTCAGCTCGGAGAAAGCGGGACAAGCGAGGCTGCTCGAAAGGGTCGCTGTCTTGAGGACGTGTTCCTCGAGGCCACCTATGCCGAGGACATTGCCGGCGGGCACGTGATCGACCGCTTCCAATTCACGACCCATCATTATGTACAGCTTCGAGATTCTCACGCGGGTTACGTGACAGCCGGGAGAAAGATCTCGCAGGGAGCGGGGTGGTTCGGCGAATTCGCCGCTTCTTATTTTTTCCAGGCTGACACGGGGATCGTGTTTGGGTCCAAGGACGAAAAGCTCCTGGCCTTCCCTAATCGTACCGGAGTAGACACGCGCGAAAGCGACGAGAACGTTTTCCGTGGCCTCCTCCGGCTCGTCCGTTCCGTCTTCCCTTGGGATCTCGTCATCCGCGCCGTTACTCGGAGCCTCGCCAGAATCCCTGCAGTTCGACCTTTCCTTCGACAATTTTTCGGCGTGTCTCGTCCTCGCTCTCTCTCGCCTCGCTTCGAGTTCTTTCGGCGTCGGAAGCTTCGTTCGATTCTCCGGTAACGATTTCCTCTCGATGCTGAACATTTTCGAAACAAAGGCGATCGTCGGCGCGTTCTCTGCTGATTCACAGGCCAGAAAGGCTTCCCGAAGCTCGCAGGTCTCCCGAGGCAAGCCTGAGAATTCACCTAGACCGCTCATCAGCCTCTCGACCTTTTCGGCGGTGAGTGAACGGGGCGACGGTATTTTGTCGCATACGACATCGAGGCAAGCACGCGCGAGTGGTAACCACTGTGAACATATCGCTCTCAGTTGAGCCCTCGCGTCGGTCAGCCTCAGATCTCTCGTTGTCAATTGGATCTTCATCTTTTCCGTCATTGCGAGGACTTTCTCGCGATCCTTTCGCACCAGTACCGTATCGTAAACGGACCAAAGATTCTCCAGTATCAGGGACACGAACAGTGGCTTCTTTGCTCTCTCCTGTGCACCCTTCATTATCCTTTTGGCACGAGCATTCATATAATAATCACCCCAAAGTGTCTTTAACAAAACTTTCTCTCTGAAGCCCATTCTCTCGGCAAAGATTCTTGCAAACTCTTTGACACCAAACCCCCAACCATCGACGGCACTCGCGAACAGTACGTTGCCCTGTTCCGGGGAGAAATACAGATTGGAGTCATCCGCTTCCTCCAACGCGGATTGCCAATCTTCCCCACCGGGGATGGAAAGCTCACCTTTGAATTGCTCCTTATCCTCACGTTCCATCAGATCACTGGCGAACAATTCACCCATCACTGCGTTCACCTGTTCCAGTACCTGAGTCAAGTGAACGTAAGCATCGAGCGGCGACAGCTGCATCTCGCTCACCAACCTGTCCAGCTTGTTGAGCACCAACAGTGGCTTTAATCCCTCTGTGTAGGCTGTCGACAGGCTGCTTCGCGTTTGAGGACATACACCTTCTACCACATCTACCACCACCAATGCCCCATCGCACAGTCTCACCGCTGTTGATACTTCCGATGCAAAGTCCACGTGACCCGGCGAATCTATCAGATTTATGAGAAAGTCGCGCCCTTTGTGGGTGTGACCGAGCGCTATGCAACTCGACTTCATCGTTATACCTCTCTGTTGCTCATCTGCCCTACTGTCCAGGTAGCGGAGCTTGCCTGCCAACTTGCTCGATATTATGCCATTACTGGCAACCAGCGAGTCCGCCAGTGTTGTCTTGCCGTGATCCACATGCGCCAGTATACATATGTTCCTTACTGCGGATGTGTCGCGCTGAAGCTCCACGAGCTTTGCCGTGCCCGCAACTCTCATTTCTTACCAGCACGGATACGCTCTTTGGATAGTGACGACTCGCAATCCACTTTTCCTTGTACTTTTATTTTCCTTCGCAGCAGGCCGATGATCTTGGGACTGAAGATCCCTGGCGAAGCAAAGTCGTGCACCAAGTACGGAGACCTTGTTCTACTGCGGAAAGGACAGGAACGATGAAACGAAATAATTATAATGTCAATAGACAGACAGCGTAAATGGGCGATAATAAAAGGCAGATAGAAATAAATGGGGACAATGAAGAACAAATCGATTACGATTTACTTTACGAAAAAACGAAAAATAAGGAGAAATCACTTCGGGTTGCCACTATTTCACTTTGTTTTGCTTCCAGAGTGCGTAACGTTCGCTAAATACGAGCACGAATTGTCTCTCGATTTGCATCGCCCGCGAGTTGCAAACCATCACCCTCCGTTTATGAAGAATCTCTTCGATTTACCGGTGAGCTTGCTGACGTTGAGAATACACTGGATATCGTGGGTTTTATTCTCTTCAAATAACCGTCTATATTGGCTGACAATGTGTGTCAAACTAAACAATGCTTGCGGGTGATGGAGAAAAAAAAACGTGGTTTGACACTTGTGCTCGAAATTTGGAGGTTAGAAAAGCTCCGAAGTATCTTCGCGATTCTGGCACATTAATTCCACGCACGAGCCGAGATAACTCGATGATTTTTTTCGACCAACGTTTTTATTCACGCGTTATTACTGCATTCCATTGGGATTGGAAAATAATTTAGAATTGCGATTACGCGGAGCCAATGTGTACAATCGATCAGAGCAGACGAGGCGACTCGAATGTCGTACATAGGCGCACGTATCTGGGAAAGCTTTGCTGTACAGTGATGCGCTCTCGCGGCACGCGCAAGTAACTCGACGCCTTTTGTACGCTGTGCGAAACCCCAAGTAGCAATTTTTTAAAACTTGTCCAAAAGTCGGCTAAGTGGGTACCAAATGTCCGCCTGGAAGTTGTCTTAAAGTTAACAACCATCCAAAAAGATAACTACCGATGGACACATGGTAACTCATAGGTACCTTCCAAGCGGACGTGTCGTAGCCATTTGGACAACTTCTGGACGACTGTTTGGAAATTGCTACCTGGGACATTACGCGCAATTGTGCAATTATTAGAAATTCTTTATAATGCTGTGTCGTTACGATCTGGAGATTTGGAAAAACGGATAAATACGCGGCGTATTAAGTTTCAATTTCAATCTACAAACGGCGCTCGCGTGCTCCATCGATCATTGAAATATTAGTCTGGAGATTTTACGCAATTGCGAGGTCGTATCCTCATTTCCCATGGCTAGATCGTCCCCGCAGTATAACATGAAATACATAAATGTGGTCATACCATGTGCTATATTCAAGACGAACCGCCAATTTGGTCAAAAAAGCCTTTTCTCGGCGATAATCTATTGTTTATAAAGAGAAAATGTTAATAGGAGGAAAGTAACCCTTCAGCGAGTTACACACTTCAAGCCAGGCCGAAAATCGGCGCTCATCAAGATTTTTTTATAATATGAAGAAAAAAAACATCCATCAAATATTATTTATTGATACTATGAGTACATAAGTTTTGATTTTTTATTTATTTAAAAATAAATTACTCATGTTCATGTACGTTGCAGTTTAGGCTTCTGTCGATAATAAACGCTCCCATGATTTCCTCATGATAACCGGCCCATGAGTTGATGAATATGTAAAACTTAATTTTCTTTTTTAAGTACAGTGTAGTCCGTCGAGCCATTTTTTGTGTTCACAAAAAAAATATGTTATATTGTGACGTAAAAACACTTTGTACATATTCAATGTCGCTTCGTGTATGTTTATAAAAAATGTGTGGAATCCCAAGTAGGAATTGACGATGAAAAAAGGGCTCGCCAAGCTCTGAAACAAGGCTCACATTTTTTAATTCAGGCTGAGCACCAGCCTCGTTTCAGGCCTAGCTGAACCTCTGAATGATAACGCGGTTTCAGGCTCTTGCACACAGGCTTGACCAAAGGCTGGTAGAAAAGCCTGTACTAAGCCTGAAACGACGAAACAACAAGGCTCAAAACGAGCCTTAATGAAGCCTTCACGAGCATTTATGACCAGGCTTTTCCCAAACTCTTCCCGAGGCTATATGAGGCCTGTTTTTAGTTTTCTATATTCTACATTGGGGTAAATTTAATAAATTTGTGAAGAATTCATTTGATTTGTTATATATATTTATTATTTGTTATATTATTTGTTACAAAATATATATAAAAAATATTTGAAAAAACAAAACTTTATTTTATTGCGTACTTTTATTTTCGTATATACTTTTTTGTGTACCTCATAAATATCGATAAGAGCATATGTTTAAATGTTCTGAGCTGCCTCCTTCGCTTTCGTTGTTCGTGCCTTTGCACCCGACAAATTTATTGCTAAATTTTTTTTTCATAAAAGTACAGAAAAAATATTATTTTAAACTTATTTTATTTTATCACAACCTGAAACAAGCCTGCATCCAGCCTTGATTTTTCAGCCTCAAAATTCACCGGCTGAATGAAGCTTGAAATAACCCTGAGTTTAGGCTAAGCAGCCAGTCTTGGTTCCAGGCTGCTCCAAACGATGCAATAAAACCTGGGCCAGGTCTGTCTTACTCAGGCTCGGTGAAACAAGGCTCGCACAAGCTTGTTTCCATCGTCAGCCTTTTAATTTCCTACCTGGGATGAAGGGAACAAAAATTTCAACGCACTAGGCAGAACCTATTTCTAAAGGTGAAGGACTTACGGCTATGAAAATTTTGAAAAATCCGTTTTTTAATTTTATTATCTAATAGTACAAGATGTCTAGAATTTTCTCGCAAAGTTTTAAGTCAATCGGAGTAAAAGTCTAAGAGAGGAGGGAATTTCTTTGGGAATTCCCCCCGTTGGGAAAGACCGGTTGGGAGCGACGCAGGTATATCGCAATTTTCTCAAAACACTATTTTTGAAGTCGGTGGACACGATTTCTCAAAAACAAGTGCACCGATCTTATTGAAATTTGGCACACTTCGTCAAAATAGCATTGACAAGTAATTGAACAAAGGTTTTTTGTTTCGATTACAACTAATTTTACAAGGCT
Organism: Ophion slaviceki; assembly: GCA_944452715.1. Classification (NCBI taxonomy): domain Eukaryota; kingdom Metazoa; phylum Arthropoda; class Insecta; order Hymenoptera; family Ichneumonidae; genus Ophion; species Ophion slaviceki. The sequence continues at coordinate 6,822,792 of OX101789.1, forward strand.
ATACGTAGTGTAAGTTGTACCAAAAATTGAACTCTTTTGCACACAACTCTGCCAAAAGTTCAAAATTCGATTTTTGAAAATCCTTCGTTTAATCACGAGCTATACTTATCTACTAGCAGAAAAAGAAATCGCTTTTTAATTTCAGATAAAGCTATCATGAGTTATCCTGACCATCACGAGGACACTTTTTTCAGGGGTCTCCGGAAACCAGAGCCCACCGGCTGAATTCCCCAAATTTTTGGATGAAATTTTTCTTAAATATTGTTGAAATGTTGCTCTTTTATGTGCATTTGGAATAAAATAATTTATATATTTTATGTTTTTCCATAGAGAAAAGATGCTTTTTTGGCCTCGAAACCCACGTAACCCCTTAAACAAACTTTGTTTGAAAAACGTTTTTGCTTGTTTCTATGATATCCATGTTGCAACCGGATTGCACGATAAATACGCAATATCATGATACTGGACCGAAGTGTTTTGCGATTATTTAGGCAATCTTTCGGTACGCTATGGATATTGTCATAGCTAAACGTCCAAATGAAAAATATACAATTGCACCTCCGCAACCCTTCGAGATGTCGAAATCAAACAAAATAATTGAAAAATATATCTTTTATTTTTAACCAACATCGTTTTTTACGGATTCAGGTAGCAGGTCTTTAAGGGCTTACACCACTGTAAACGTCTAAGACTAAGTGATATTTCGCGATTTTTTTTGTGAAAGGACAATAAGAGGATAATAATATTAGAGGCTGTTGTTAGTCATATCTTCAAGTGAACAATGAAAAATCACATTAAAAAGTTATACAAAATGGCGACGCTGGAGCGATTTTCGCGAGACATGTTGAATTTAATACGCTCTACGGCCCGCGGTATAACTGGCGCAAATTTGAATTCGAAAAAAACAATTCTATTAATGTACATGAGTATAGCTAGAGAGATACATAGGGGATTTTGAATATATGCATTTTTGTGTAATTGGAAAGCATTTAAAGTAAAAAAATCAATTACCGGCAGAAAAAAGGACAATCATTTGTTAATAACTAATGTTGCAATCAACTCATGGAAAATCTCGTACGTAATTATCTTCGCAATATTATTTCAAAGATGTGCTCAAAAGTTGGAATGAAAAGAATGAAAAATGTTGGAGCTATGCTGCGTGCCGTTATGAAAAACTGTGTTCCGAGAAAAACGGCCGACGTCTCGCACACAGGCCAGCCACTGCCACCGCAGGCCCACATGGGCCTGCTGACCTTTGTTCTGCAGGCACAAACTTTTCCCCTTGTTCTAGATGGTTCAAGCATCTCTTTAAGCCAATTTTAAAAAAATCATTTGTTTTTTTAATTCTACAGTTGTGTTACCCCTTAATACGGATTCTAAAACACGTTTGAAATATTTTTTGCCTCAAATCAGCTAGACTACAAGATTGGGCAATTAAAAAAATCATGTTCATTGAATTCCAATCTCCATATAGATTTTTACAATGATATCTCAATAAATGGACCAACAATTTTACATAAATTATTATGATTGACACGCCATTTCGTGTGTTTCACAAATGTCGTCCCACTGATTAGACCACGCATGCAATTCTGTCGATTACAAGTTTATAAAATTGACAAGATGAAAAAAAACATTTTTTTCCGGACTCCCTAGAGGTGATAGATGATTTTTGTAACGACCTTCTGCTTGCATCAGTCTTCGAATCGAACGTATCTGTCGTCGAAAAAAAAATATATTTTTTTTGTCGGAAAAGTTGTGTCAAGATATCTACGAATATTTAAAGTCCATTTTTGCGATAAACCCCTTTTTATCGTTGCTTACTTCCAATGGGTAATTCTCGTCGAAATAATAAGCACGAGTGATATCATTAGACATATACACACAGTCCATGTTTTGGAAGCCTGACAAAAATCTACGAGCGAGATTTTATCACTTCCTGTTACACGTGAAGAAGCATTTAATTGCGTAATTACGTGTATTGTCTACGTATTTCTTGGGTTACTCGGTGGGTGCATACACGTAAACATAGTTCGAAAAGGTATAAATACAGAGCACAGGCGATATTCACCGGAATCCATTGTTTAATATTGACCAAGTGAGCGTGCTGGGTTAAAGAATTATGTTAAGATTCGCGATTATCGTTTGTCTTTGTGCAGCTTTGGTAAGAGATTAAGCCGTTTTTTTAAATAAAACTGACCCTGGAAAATCTGCCTTCGATTACGAGTTAAGAATGATATATATATATATATATATATATATATATATATATATATATACATTTAGAATTTTTCCTTGAATGCCCTCGCGGTTTTATTACAATTCCATTCACTTTTTACCTCCCACTTATCCCTTAACGATTTCCAGTACCAGCGAAATTCCCCAGAGAATTGACCTCAAGCCCTTTTCCTAATGCACCACTGTATCGCGTTTGCACGAGAGCGTCGGAAAAGTACGGAAAATCTGAGCCAATACAGGTGGCTACATTTTTGGGGTTTCAATAGTGAGACTATAAAAAAAATCAGTAAAACGGGCCCTCACACAGTCAGCGCACAAACAACGCCACCAAACGGTCGCCCATGTCAAACTTGACACCCGAGGTTTTTGAGTTTTTCAGTAATCCTCCGTTGGATGGAATTTGTCTCTTGGTCTCCTTTTCTTCGTTATGATTATTTGATTGCAAGTCTCAAATGAAAGAGCGCGTGGATTTGAAGACTTTCTTTTGCAGCTGGTTACAGGCCAGGGAGGACCGGGCGATGTCCCACGACCTCCGGACGGTGTTCCACCATTTGCGGACAATGCTCCACCACCCTCCCGGCTAGTGGGGCACAATAGGGTGAGAGTAATGAACATTTATTTTTTTCGATCGTATTGCGAATAACCTCGAAACCTAACCCACGTAACTTTTTTAAAATAAAAACTGCGTTGCTGATTCGAATTTTGAGTTCGTGGTGATAAGATCCCAGATTTTGAGCACCAATGCCAAAAGCAAAAGATATTTGTTGACGGATCGAATAAGGTAGCAAGACTTCGATGAAATTCTATTAGAGTCAAACGTTTGTTGTTCTATTAGAAGCAGTATTCTTTTATGACGAGATAAAATATATATTTTCGTTTTATTTAGATATATTTTTAGATATTATTATTTTTTCGATATATTTCGTTTTATTTAGATATACTTCACTGCAGTGAATCAGAAAGTCTTCGACTCACATCAAATGGTTTTCAAGTCAAATAAACGGTCTTTGGCGGGGTCAGTTGTAATCAATTTAAATCCGTGGTTCAAGTGTTTATATCATTGCATTGAGTGTCGAACAAAAGTGTAGTTTAGCCCGATATTCGAACAAAATGTTATTTGATTGAAACGGTCGATTTCGCTCCATATACGAATATTATATTTCCGCCTCGAAATTCTACAAGTTTATTTGGTAAATATGTTCGATCAGCGAGACTGTTGTTGAGATATTTCAGCATTGCGTTAGAAACAAGACATACTGTATATGTGGATACATTAGACGTACACGTAATAAAATAAACCCATAAAATTTCACCACAATGGGAACAGGTTGCGCGTCAAGCGATGCCAGTACCAGGACAAATGCCGGAAATGCCAGCAATGGGAGGCAATCCTGGAAATCTCGGTATGCAGGGTCTCGGCAATATACCCGATCCCACCTTCGTGATCGCCAAGTTTCAGGAAGTCGGCAGACAATTTTTGAACGGCAGGCGTCGTCGTCACGTATCATTAGCGGTGTGAAATATTTTCGTCATTGTCAAATGTAAAAGAGTACCAATAATTTTTCGCTAAAAAACACGTTTATTTTTGTTTTTTGGTTTCTCGAAGACTTCAGCGGTGCTGTAATTGCGGAATCCGAAGCTCCAATTGAACGGTCCAAGCTCGGAAGAAAAGAAAACTCCGTAGAATCAATTTCTCACGATCGCTTTAGAATACTTTCTTTCCTATCATTTCTCGCCTTTATTTGCAGCACTTGTAATTGTTACTTAGAAATGGAAAATAAATATTATATTCGGTATCTTCGTGGCTTGTATGCCCTTCTAAATAAATACGAAATTAATAACGATGCATTTTCTCTTAATTTTTCATTCGTACCATAATAATTCCGGATTAGATTTAAATGCGCAACGGAGAGTTATGCAATGAAGAGTTAATTGGATATCATTCAGAAAAGACGGACCTGTTGGAAATTCGTATTCTATGGCGGCTTGTTATAATGCCACAGCCACGCTAGTGCAATATACGAGAAGCTGAGATGAGCACGAGTAACTTTGTTTTCAAATTGTTCATTCGAATTTAAGCTTGCTTTTCGTAGTGTTTGGAGCAACTGAATATTTGTCCATTGCTGGTGCGTCGAACGTCCGGGAGGAAAGGCTCTATAATGTCAGCAAAGCGAAGAAGTTGCAGATATTGAAAAAAAACGAACAAACACTGATGAAACTACCCTGTAAAATTATACATTCCGGGCATTCTACGTCGAACGAACCTCGCAGTTTAAAAAAATGCAATCGACAATTACAAACTCAAGTACCAAATCAGCAGTTGTGTATGTGCGTGCGCGGCTTTGACTACATCCCGTGTTGAGGGCTCACACCTTAGTAGATGGGTAAAAGAGAGAGAGAGAGAGAGAGAGAGAGAGAGAGAGAGAGAGAGAGAGAGAGAGAGAGAAACCATGTTTTGAGATTTTTATCTCGGCAAATAATTGCTTTATGTGAAAACCTTTATTCGATTAAAAAGTGCATGTATACTCGTATTTATGTGAATTCTTTAATAAAAAATTATCAACAATAAATATCGTTAATTGGCGCAGCATAAGCCCGGTTTTTAGAAATGACCTTTGCGGCGTTCAACATTTTGGGTTGACGAGTCAACTGAAACAAAAATAGGCATTGAATTCCTAATTAGTATGATATTACAGAGTTAGCTAGGAGCCGAAAAAAATAAGGAATAAAAATTCGCAATATGGCGGTTTGAAATGTTAGGTCAATTTTTGACCTATTTCTTTTAACGTTTACAATACATTTTTTAAACATTTGTATGAGTTTTTTTTCAAAAGTCCGATCGTAGCGAACGGAACAAAGCATCCCAGAATATTGTGTCCAAATTTAAAGATGTATGGATCAGTTTTCGAGATATCGTGAACAACGGCTTTGAAAATCATGTCCCGAGAAAACTGCGTTTAAAGTTTGGTAAAAGATTTGGGTTATATCATTAATTGTTCATATTATATAACGCGAACACGGCTCATCTCACGAAAAAAATAAACGCTAAAAAACACAATCTTCGCGTTTTCGTATTACTTGCCTGTTAAACTACATAAGTATAAACTAAACGTCAATGTAAATAATTATATTCTGATATCCATTTTTTATGCGAGAAATCCGGATTTGGTATCCGGCATATTTTTGAGAACGAATCAAATGTGGAAGAAATATTAGCTATTGGTGCGTTCCGCGTGGAACTGCCTATATATTAATGCGCATCGAGATACTTGAGGATAAAATGCAAGGTTCCGTGATAACGACACACACCGCCATTATCAAGCGCAATTTTCGTGTACGTGTTCGTTTATCTAATAATCGCTACGCGGAGTGATAACGATCATGCAGTTATCTGCCGAGCTCTCCGGTACATGGCATATCCGGCGTTCTGTCATCCATCAGAAGTTACTTGCAATTACGTGCATTAAGTGTTGAGAGGTGCATACACGTGTACATAAATAGAGAGAGAGAGAGTGAGAGAGAGAGAGAGAGAGAGAGAGAGAGAGAGAGAGAGAGAGAGAGAGAGAGAGAGAGAGAGAGAGAGAGAGAGAGAGAGAGAGAGAGAGAGAGAGCAAGAGCGGGTGCGCAAATTACAAAGCGAGTGGTCTCTCTGTACATAAACATATGTATGTATATATGTGTACGCGTGCAATGTGAAGTGCTTCATGGGAGAATGCAATATCCGGTGACATAGGTCTCTCCGAAAATCCACGCCACTGGAACGAATCAATAGCTAATATTTGAGAGTATACTTATAGGCGCTAAATCTCTGACCCAGAAAAGTCTACTCGGCCGTGACTGAGGTAAAGATTGTCGTTTAAAAATTTACGATACACGGAATTGAATCAACTTAATTGATGACTGCCCAACAACTGGGAAATTGGATGGTAATTCTATCGTGAATACGAACGAGATTCAACTTTTCTTGAAAAAAAGTAAAGAATGCAAACTAAAATAGCCAAGAGAAATATAAATGAGACTACGTGTGATCAACACTTTGAAAAATGTGTACGATCAGATAAATTTCACTGTACAGCGCAAAACAAATATGATAATAATAATTATTAATAATTATCGTTATTGTTGTCATGTTAATTGTTATTATTTTGAAATGTAATGATCACCTTCTGCTCCCGTAAAAGTGAATTTTCAATTAATTGCTACTTCTTTAATTTAGTCGTTGTCAACTTCTTAATCGTCTATTCGAAAAATCATTCATTCGACTTATATTATGCGTATATTTGTGTATTTATGAGCGAGTTTCCAGATTGGTAAGATCTAATCAGGTAGAAGTTGCAAGCTCTCAACTATAAATAACAATTTAAATGACCTTACGAATCTTTCGACAGGTGGAGGCCAAGTTGGGAAAAGTAAAAAAAATTAAAGCAATAATAGTTTCCGATGAGATAATTTAATATTTACGAGATTGGTATGGAGCGAATTATTTACGATCGGACGCTAAGCGCGCACGGTTCAGTACTCAGTTGTGACAATTATGTGGTCGTCAAGAAAAAAGGTAGGATTTGGCAGTCATTAAAAACATTTGTAGCACTTATCTGTTATTAGTATAATTGTTGTCATTTGAATGGACGAGCATAATAAGTAGAGAATGTGAATGATATAAAATCGGATTTAAATATGTTTTAATTGTTTGAAGGTTTTATTAAAATAATATGTATTAAGACTTGTATGTTAATGAGTAAGCATTACCATTTGTAATTAATACATTAATATTTTTTTTTTTTTTTTTATAAATGCAGCTAGCCTGAAGCATCGAGTATTCCTGTCGCCGATCGTAAAATACGTTATTCCAACTTTAATCGCCATGGCTTTTTTAATGTCAATTGTTTATCTGTCAATGTACTTTGTACTGAGCAATACGGAGGATATTTGGATATCGACGTGCAACATACGAGCAAGTTATCGTATCGATTGTTTTCCTGGCAAATCAAGGGTCTCGTACGAAGCATGCAACGCGGTTGATTGTTGCTGGCACGAGGAGAACAAATTTTGCTTTCATTCGATTCCATCGCGTCACGGCTACATGCAGAACAGCGATGCAGACACTTTTCAGGGTATTTAAATGAAAATTATTTACCCACAAGTTTGTTGTTTTGAGTCATTTATAAATATTTGCTTTGAGGATGCCGTCGCTGTAACTTGAAGAGGATTTTTCTTTAATCATAACTTGTCACAAATCGTAACAAAATTAACGCTTGACTGTGAATACTCGTACAGCAATTTAAAATAAATTCAAAAATACTTATTGAGAATTTATCTAATTTTGGTTACAGCCTATCTTCCAGTGTAAATGCATTGTTCCTCTATATCTACTGGTAGATGTAGATGTTTTCTGTATTCCTGCTGGTAGATATAGGTGTATTCTTTATATCTACTAGCGATACATTATACTATGACACAAAGATTCTTTTTCATGTGAATTATTTATTTGGCAATGCCAACGTTTTCTTACAATCTTTCATGCATGACACAACTTTACATCTATATATGTTTTTTCATTTTCCCTAGGTCCAACGTATACCCTTGCGGGTTCTTAGGTATTGCCCTTCCCAATTGAACCCTTTTCCATCACTCTCTATCGGCACTTCGCCAATCTAACCTAATTTTCGTTGCGTCCACACCTGTCTTAAGCTACACTATACTACATTTGTCGAGGGTACGTGAAAACTGTGAAAAACCCATACCGGTATAGACGGCCCCATTTACTTCTTATTCTCTGGTGCACAGACTTTTTTACTTAAGTGAACCCTGACCGTCAATCTACCAGTATCGATTTTACAGATAATTTTTTTTTTTAAATAATCCTTTTGTTTTATACAGCACATACATATATTTCGTTAATATAATATTTTAATTATATATATTTCAATAACACTTGCGCATTATTTTTTGGAACATATCTTTGTACACTTATATACAGCGTTTTTTATCTTTATCATTGTCCCATGTACGAATGATTTTGAGGAAACTTTGGCCGCATATCTGAATCAATCATTTGAACAAAGAAAAATCTTAATGCCATAGGGCCGAAGCATGTTGTAGAGGAACTTGAAAATGATTTGTAGAAAAGGATGTTTTCGTGCCGAGAAGAGCAACGAGTCCCTTTGGCAAAAAGAACAGGGAGTCATTGACGTTTCACATAAAGGAACAAACTGATCCAAATCACATCGAGTTTGCTTTAAAAATTGGACAAGCGAATACTCGGACAGAAAGAAATAACGACCAGCGGCGAGGGACACTTGGACATAATTTCCTCAACGATGCTATTTCGCAAGGAACGGATGCACATGAAAATGATTTATCCGAGAAATTGCTCAACTTCTTGCCAAAAAACGCTGCACGCAAAACATCCAAAATACAAACTGGTACGACTTTCTTATATCAACTGAAGGAGACTAAAATTAAAATAAACCAAAAAATGCGTCTCCGAGAAAAGGCAAGTAGTGAAGTGACAAATGTGGAGTAAAAGCAAAAGCGGTGGAATTGTAAAAGCCCGAAGGATCATTGGGAATTAAATAAAAATGATCAAACTAGCAGGAAAGGGAGTACATCATTATTATTTTATCGTTCAACCATGCTGGCATATGCTTCACAAAAATATATTTGTGCAGCGTATTCCATATTCTTGTTCTGTAATCTGACGATGTAGAAAAGAATTTTTGATTTTCGCAACGACTCCAGATCCCAAATCGAGCATGGACGTGTATATTCATACACCGGAATTTTCTGTAACGGTGACACGGAAAAACGATGCGTCGCGTCCTCTCTTGACGACTGCTCGCGGACCTCTCATACTGACCGAACATTTTTGGGAATTGACACTTTACATTACCAATAGCACGTTGTACGGACTGAATAAGCAGGAATTGAACGGCACAACTAATTGGATTTATGACAACGAGAATGGTACATCGAGACTCGCTTTTCTCGGTGTACACGCTAATGGCGAAGCTACGTCGTGTTACGTCGGCTATGATGGCCCCATAGAGATCGAGGTAGTGACATATATTTATTGGTTTATTAATATTCTCTGTATGTTCTCTATCTTTTCCCTGAGAAACCGCGCTCCATCTCCCGACTACGGATTCATTTTTGCAGCCTGAATAGTCGGTAACCTTAGGTACCTGGGTACCTTAATTAAACCCACACGCCTGTGCGCATTATCTGTAGCATATGAAAAAAAAAACATCAGCAGTGATCTAATGACCAAGTACATGCTCGTAACCCCTTAATTCAACAGGTGATTGATGAATCGAATCTCATAATTCTGAAAGGCCTTTCATTACCCAATGAAATATCCTTTCACATTTTTTCCGGACACACGCCACTCCAGGCCATTGCACAATTGACCAAATCACTCAGGAACCTCGATCCAATTGAATTGCCGAGCTTGGGACTCCACATATGTCCCAATGATGATTCCAAATCGTTCGACGATTCAATTGCTCATGTGATTCAAGCCATGAAAGGCACACCGTGGGACAGCCACTGCATCCATCAGGGTTTTTACCCAACCCTGGGTAATTCAATTAATGTTTCAATCGTCGAAAAGGCGATTGCACTTTTGACTAGTGACGACGATGAGATCGTAGAACGTACGGTCGTTCCTCACCTCAGTCCAATGGTGAGTTTTACCGATTTGCCTCAAACTTGCCGGGGATTTACTGTCTCATTCGAAGGTTACCCGTGCGGTAAATGATAAAGGCAGTCTCAATGAAATTCGCCCATTCATGCGCATAAACGTAGCTGCCCTCATAGGAATCATGAGGATATAACTTAATTCGGCCTCGATAGCGGAATACCATGTTTCAGTTGCTAAATTAAAAGACGTTTGAACAGAAATTCCCATTGAGGACTTAGTCACGTATTATAGAGGCATTCCAAAAATACGTTTAAAAATTATACGTATCATACGTTCAATGATTCAAGGAAACACGGACTTGGACATAACATCAAACAATTGCTAATCAATACCTTCTCGGCAGTTTTTCGAAATACAACCGGTTGAAATTGTAACCGTTTACTCTTTAGACATCAATTTTTTAGCAAATGCAAAGGGAAAAATGTTTTCTATCAGCCCATCAAGGTTAAAACGTGTTTTAAGGTTCAATAACTTTGAAAATACTAAATTTTGAGTATCGTTATACAGTCCGACGTCCGAATAAGAAACACGGCAATAAGAAACTTTCGAACTCCGAGCTCGAGAATTTTGGACGCGGAACCTCTGGTTAAGAAACGTGAGAGTCTGGTTAAGATGTGTGCATGCGCGCGTGAGTATGTGTGCGTGCGTGTGTGAATGTAACAAAAAATCTACAAGTTTATTAGAATTTTTTTGTATTAATTAAAAAGACACATTGATGTGTTGACTTCATATAAAATGTACTACAGTCTGATCTCTCACGCTTCTTTACAGTTTCGGTCATTTTATGACAGTTAATAGTAATTCAGATACAGTAGTGCACAATAATATTCAGTAGTATGTATATTAACGTGAAACAAAAATTCGCTAAATAAATGTCCACGCGCAGTCGAAAACGTTTTTGCATGGGCGATGTGAATACTAAGTTGCAACTCGTTCGAGCGAGTTCCTTGTTGAGAGGATCACATACGGAAAAGAGTGAGAGAGACAGCCAGAGGTAGTGAGCGCGGAGCGCGCGCCTGGTGCGGGTATGCGATATATAAGATAAACTCTTCCCCTTGGGGGCTTTTGGTTTCTTATTCGGAGGTCGGACTGTACTAGCATCTTAAATGTATCAGAATCTAACGATTTCCACACCTAGACTACTCTAGTTAAATAATATTGTAATAAGGGTAACTTTGTGGAAAATTAACGAGGCCACGAACAAAGCTCTAACTCCACTTTGGCACGGATATCCTTAATAAGATGATTGTAAAAAAATATTTGTGTCTTTTCATTTCTTCGTCATTAAAAAAACCTAGGAATAAAGAATACGGATTTTTCCTTGTTGTTTCTCCAATGATTCAACTGACCGATACATTAATTTCAGGTGTTCGCTGACAACAACATACTGGCGTTGACATTGGCCGACGAATCGTTGTTGTTGAAAACTGTGTCGGGACCCTACGTAGGGACGTACAGAAAACTCGAAGTATGCTATCCCGATTGGCACGATAAGAGGACACACAATGAATCGCTGCCTTTTCTGACCACATACATGGAAAACTTTCGACATCCAAAACTCGTTTACATAAGGGATTCTTGGCCGAGGGACGAGTCGAAGGGTCACGAGGTCCCAAGTAGCTCCATTTTCGATTACGTGCCCCCTGTGAGTTCCAATATATTCATGTATTAAGCTTCAACAGTCGGGAACGTGCATTGTTTCAAATGATCCTATTTTATGGATTTTGGGTTTTTTGAAAGAATAAGATATTTTTCTATTTTCACGCGATAATTTTGATTACATTGAGCTCTAAATTAATATAAGGAGCGTCATTTTGAAGTACACAATTGGCTCGTCCATAGGTCTTGCAGTATTTAATGGCGGACGGTACAGTGCCGTATACTTTGACCTCATCTTCGAGAGGTAAATCTCATTACACCGAGCACGGCTCATACTCTTCGGATTTTATTAACTTTATCAGACAACGGAGAGAGTCAACGAGTCTCCTGATAAGAGGACTGTGGGGTGAGTCTGGTAATTCAAGTTGGTCAGCATTAGAAGCCGCAATTCGAGATGGAGTTAGCGCCGGTATAGTTGGACAATTACCACCCCCCATGTATGCTTGTGGCACTGGCGAACAATTGGGCTCAGGTGTGAACAACGACCAACTTTGCAGTAGGTGAGGCGATTTGAGTAATCCATTTTCCCTTGATTCTTACATCCACTTTTAATTATTTATCATCTCTCGAGTATTGATTGATGTTTTTTTAACTGGTTTTGCACGATTATCCTCCTTTTAAATATGCATAGAAATCTTACAGTATTGCTGAAATTCAATACATTATTATTTTATTCGTTCTAAGCCAATATGCATTTTTTAAAATCCATCCGTTAACGCGTTGAAGAATTTTGAAACTTTGAACAATTATAAAAATACGCAGTAGCTATGCATGCGTTCTTGTGGAACGTTGTTTTACTCGGATATTTTATGAGAAAAAGCATACTGAAAAAAGCGCTCGGCGTTTTTGAGATATTTAGTGTTGCTCATTTATGTATGAAAGAAACTTTTGCTGAAAATTCGGTAACACGCGTTTTGACCCGACGACACAATATCCGCAGGACAAAGTATCCGCGAGACAAAATATCGCCGATATTATATACAGTTTAAAGTGTACAGTCATGCCGTTGAAATTTATTCCATGTCAAGTGTACAGTCATGCCGTTGAAATTTATTCCATCATAAAAAGGAGGACAATTATTGATATGTGACGGATATGTTTGGGTTTGTTTGTTTTGTTTTGGTTTATTTGATTAGGTTTGTTTGTTTGGGTTCAATGAAGAAATTCGTATTATGCCCCCACCCCACCATCTCACACACCCCACAAAGGTGTTTTATCCTCATGACAAAATATCCGCAAGACCAAATATCTGCCGATATTATACACAGTTTAAATCGTACAGTCGTGTCGTTGAAATTTATTCCATGTCAAGTGTACAGTCATGCCGTTGAAATTTATTCCATCACAAAAAGAGGAAACTTATTAATATGTGACGAATATGTTTGGGTTTGTTTGTTTGAGTTTGTTTGTTTTGGTTTGTTTGCTTGGGTTTGTTTGTTTAGGTGCAATGAAGATATTCGTATTATGCCCCCACCCCACTATCTCACACACCCCACAAAGGTGTTTTGCGCGCGACCCCGTTGATGTGGTGGACGAGATTTAGGATTTTGTCTCGCGGATGTTTTGTCATGAGAATATTTTGTCTTTCGGATATTTTGTCGCGGATATTTTGTCGTCGGGTCAGATGTGACGCAGTCGAAAATTTACATTCACTCACTGCATAATTGTAATATAATTGAGGTATTCCTTTCACGAACCCGAATATTAAAAAATTAACTGATTTTAGTCTATAATCAAGTAAAAATACGTTCCAGTATACTGGTAAAATTAAAAGCCAAGTTCACAAACTTTTAACGAAAAATTACTACTCTAAAAATCGTCCCATTTATACAGCGCCATATGGAGATGACACGCTGCCTACATTTCTATCTAATGGTTTATACACTGAATAACGCGAGATGCGGGATATAAATTTCTCACGTGTGTAAAAAAAATCTAAAGATTCCGTCACGACAATAAAAACAGGGGGTCGACGAATGTTTAAATAAAATATTAATGATAATACTTAGAAAAATGTGACTGGCAGAAGAATCTTCGTAGCCGCGACTTTTTAGAAAAAATGTCTAAATCTACGTAATTTGTGCGAAAGTTTTCTTCCAGTTTATCGTTGAGTATAATAATAGATTATGACTTATTTTTATTAAGCGCCACCGTAATTTACCAATGATTCAGCAGAGTCCTCCTTGTGTCCGAACAAAATACGGCCCTCCGCGAAAGAAATGCCTTAATTGTAACGTACGGAAATTCTGCTTATTTTCTTGGTTGACCATCGCATACATCCTGACCAAACTGTATGGCAACGTTGTAAATATACAAATGTTTGAATTGTTTCATCAAAATGAATAAGATGGTACGGAGCATCGGTAGCTTGGCCTTACGTCCTCGCCATTCCCACAAATTTGCCCGGTGGCAAACATCTGACTGTGACGTCGGCGTCATACGTCACGAAACATCTAGAACTTCGGTCATCCTTGGTGACGTATGCCAGAACGGTACTGGCGCAACATTATATCGAGGGACTACCGGTATTAGCACCCACGTTCGTTCACTATCCAAAAGACTTGCAAGCTCGCCGCAAATGGAATCAATTTATGTGGGGCAGTGATATACTCGTTGGTACGAACAATCTCAGATATTTTATGTGAATCGATTAGAAAAAAAAACACGCCATGGGTTCCCATTTGATCGACTCAATGATATTTATGTTAATTTTAGTTGTCCGATTTTGAGATATTCAGCGAATCTGTGCTTTAACATAAATAGGTCTAAAATAAATTTATTATCGCGCGATTATTTAAAAGTAAAACACTTGCATATTGCTCATGCATTCATCTATTAGGTACTTGCGTTCCAACCCACTGTCTTTTTCGTTTTTTAAGCATTTATCCTATAAAAACTTGTTGGGTTACATTGATGACAGCATTTTCCCGCGGATGTTACTACTTTCTCTCACCTATTTGGTAAAAGCCGAATACAATGTCGAAAGAAAGCACTGTCTCTTGAATCTATCTACTCATTTGGCCATTTTTGGACTTCCTCATAATAACGGAAGTGTCTACCTTCAAAGGCGTGCTGCATCGCCCGGAAGAAGTGATAATTACTTAGGGCAAGTTTAGGAGAACACGCTGGTTGAGGGAGGATCTCCCTCCCAGTTGAATCAGTGGCTTTTAACCGCCAACGAAATGTGGGGCCGAGCGTTGTCGTGCAGCGGAATCACCTTACGGCGGGTTGATGCTACTGCCGGTTTTCATCCAATTAAATTATTGTTCAAACGCACCTGCTGGTGGTGGCAACGTTCCGCTGCGACTGTTTCCTTGGGTTTCAAGAGTTCATGAAGCACTACCCCATTTGTATCCCACCAGGTGTACAGCATGCCTTTGTGGCCATGGATATTTCATTTTGGCGTCAGTGTTGACGATCAGTCAGGACCAATCCATGATTTTCTACGTTTAGGGGTGTCGACAAAAATCCGTTTTCATCTCCAGTTACGGTACACCACATGAAGCTTTTGTTCTCCGCCTCGCAAGCAAAGACATTGTGATGTTTAGTCGATTTACAATGGCGTTCGCACTCAGCTAGTGTGGCAGCCATTTTTCTTTCTCTTGTATCTTCCCTATCGCATGCAAACGTCGTTATACTGTTGACTAGTCAACATTGAGCTGTTCAGCTAATTCTCCAAGTGTCTGAGACGAGTTCTCACTCAACAAACCTTGCAATTTGGCAACTTCATTCGAAGAGCATACATTTTTTCGGCTGACCTGGTCGTTGCGTGTCATAAGATCCGGTTTCACAACTTTCGGTTAACCGAGTTAACCGAAGTTTACAGGCGAATGGACCAATCAGAACCACGCTCAGCGTACTAAATTCGGTTAACTCAGTTAACCGAGAGTTGTGGAATCAGGTCTAAGAAGCACAATCGCCAATTTCGAATCGTCGAAATCAATCCCTACACAAATTTCGGAGGAGGCGGTCTCGCCATAAGTCCGTGTGAGCAATCAACGAGTTCAGGCTACACTTTTTTTTTTCAAATTGAACTAGTGTAGAAGTACACATCGGATAAACAGCTTTCACAGTCCATATTGGACTTGCTAGTTTGGAGCACGTGTCACAATCACGGTCTTACATGCAGGTCCCTGACATGACGGTGGTGGGGGATGTTCGCTTAGCGCCCCAAAAATTATCTCTGCTCGTGGCCGCAAGACCGGCGCTACGGATAAGGGAGCTTGGCGGAAACCGCGCACCGCGCGTGCGCATTATTGTTAAATCATAACCGTGTGTACTTATGTGCATTGGTATGAGGTACTACAGGGTAGACAAAACTCGAGATGGAAAAAAAACAAGTAAAAAATAACGCTATCCATGCGTTAACTCTATCAATGAATTTATTATTATAAGCCCCATGTATACAAATAGACCGGGAAGCTGTTTGATCTCAAGCGGCCGTGATAGCCTTAAGTGACATCCGTTCAATTCCATCAAAGCAGAACTTTGGCGTTTGGGTCTACGCTTAAATACTGACCATTCCATTCTTCGTTCGATTCCATATTCGAGTTTTTGTCGTTTTTTTACTCTATTCGCTTCGATTTTTTCAGGTCAGTTTTTTCGAATTGCGTGATGCAGGCAAGTGCTTTTCCAATTATTTAAGGATTCGTAGAAAGGAGGCGTTTACAAGGAGACGACCTATATTTTTATGTTCATTCGCATTTTATGTTTCTGGTTTTCGAGGGATAATTACCGTCGATGGGAGAATCATTACCTAACTTATTTGTAAATAGTTTCAACGTGGAATTTTGCGTGAAGATTAATTTTCATTTATTTTATAGCTGTTGAGGAGTATAAGGAAATGCAAAGAAATTACACGAAACTCAAAAATAAATTGTAATTTTTGTTGAGTGGTTAGTTTCGCTATTTTTTTCTCCACAACAAATTGTTTTCTTTTTAATTTGATGTTTTCTTGGTGGGCATTGTGTCTCATCCTTAAACATGCGTAATATACAATGGCATACGGAAGAATCTCGGAGCCATGCTTTTCACGAGGGAAAGACCAGTTGAATACGGGAATACAGTCTGCCTCCTTGTATTATCGCAAGCGTCGCGTAGATGCATCACTGCACCAGCCAATCAGATGTTTTAATTCATCAGCTGGCCTATTAAAACATCCTATTGGCTGGTACAGTGATCTGGAACGATGACTGCAACTATATAAGGAATACCTGAGACACGAGACCTTCAGTATCGGAGCTGTCAGCCCTGATAATGCAGACTGTAACGTTTGCGAAACGTCGGCACAACGCCGATCCTCAACACGGCCTCTATTCGGAAGCCACATACTCTTCTAAAATGTTTAATTATCAATAAACTATGAACCTATTATTTCTTAAGCAAAGTGCCGCCGTTGCTCCACAGCTAATCGGTGTAAGTGGTTCTGGCAACTAGGGTGATCTGAAATGAAAATAAGCAATGGACCTTTAGTACAATAACGAAACGTTCGTATACGGATACATTTTCGAAATTTAGAAAATAACTAAAATGGCGAGCGGTAAAAAAGTTATAGTTTCGAAAAAAACAACTTTAATCATTTGTTATCAACAAATGGATAAACATATAAAAAAATTATCTGGTCACAAGATAGAAAACTATATCATAGTATATCTATGATAGAGTTTATATCATAGTTATACACTAAGTAATACACTCTGTCCGAACTTGGAGTAAATCGGACGAATAGATTTTAAGATACGACTTAAACCATTTCATAAAACAGTTTCGAGAAAAACGGAAAAGAAAAAAACCGTAGTCAAATTTATATTTTCCTCATTCATTCTCCACATCAATTTAGAGGTGTGTTCTTTATTTTCGAGGTGTGTTCTTTTATTCGGACGTTGAATAAGTTCTCGCTGTTTTACAACAGATGGCGTTACCAGAACTGCGTGCGTGCAGTTTAAGATAGTAACGCATCAATTAAGAAGTGCTATAAGTAAGCTTGACATTCAGCGCATGTCATTTCGTCGAAGTGTAAACACCTTTTTTTCATAGTGTTAAACATTTTCAATATCGTGCCAAACAAAGAGTATCTGAAGGGGTTTTTAATACACTACTTTATTTTAAAAAATCGGCAGCGAAGCATACAGAATTCTTGTCGAGAGTTACGGTAACCATGGTCTGTCGGAAACAACAAACATTGGTTTAGATGCTTCAAAAATAATGATTCTGCTGTGTTAAATTGGAGGCATTACTTCATGAAGACTCATGTCAGACGCTGGCTAAACTTGCAGGATTGTTAGGAGTTGATCACACAACAGTTTCAAAACGTTTGAAAGCATTAGGGATGATTTTTCAAAATAAAGCATTCATTTTCACGAAAAAACACCGAGAACTTATTCAACATCCCAATATATATATACAGCCATGGACAAAAGTATCGGGCACCCTGTGAATTTTCTATTCGGACGAATAATCGAATATCTCGGCGAAAAAAAAATCGTAAACCAACTTACCAAACGGGGTTTTGAAACAGACAAAGCCATCTTCATTTTGATTTTTGCGATTTTTTTTGTAGTCCGTACGTTAGCTTGAAAATGCGCGATTTTCACGAATTTCGCACTTTGCAGAATGGCATGCTGGACTTTGAAAAGATAGAAATCTCACCATTTAGTAATATGATCTTTGAAAAGGACACCGTTAGCTTAAGTTTGGTTTTTAAAGAAAATTTTGCAATTTTTCCCGCAGAGTTAATTAATTTTTTCTTGAAAAAAAAACGGCAGGTTTCCCAAAAGCCGGCATTGTGCGGCGAAACTTTAAAACTATGAGGTTTGGAATATTTAGCCTAAGGACAAAAAGTTGTATTTTGTTATTTTGGAGACACTACACTTTTTTTCCAAAATTTCTTTGCATCGCTATTTTTGGTTGATAGTCGACGATTTGTCTCATTAATTTATTGCCGTTACTTTTAAACAAAGTTGTTTTAATGAAAATATCAAGAGGAGAAAAGGTACATACAGCCTTGGCCAAAAGCATTGGGCACCCCTATAAAATATTGATATTTTAAAAAGTACATAAAATTATTACATTTGCTTTGAACTAAAGCTAAGACGGCATCATCAAATATAAAATTAAATAATAGAAAACCTTTTTTGGTGAATTGTAAAACATCAGTTTTTTAATTTCGACAACATTTTTTACCAATCTTTTTTTGCTATAGAGTGGAGAAGCCTTTTTCTGCGATTTCAATCGTTCAGCGCGATTCCTTCTTTTCGAAAATGCCAAACAGTAGTGAGCTTTCGTACAAATAACGGGTGAAAATTCAAGTTCGATGTTTTGACTTGGGACTTACCTTGTTTGTGCAAAAGTTGAATTTACAGGGTGCCTGTAAATACTTTTAGACAAGGCTGTATATATACAGTCCGACCTCCGAATAAGAAACCAAAAGCCCCCAAGGGGAAGAGTTTTTCTTATATATCGCATACCCCCACCAGGCGCGCGCTCCGCGCTCACTACCTCTGTCTGTCTCTCTCACTCTTTTCCGCATGCGATCCTCTCAACAAGAAACTCGCTCGAATGAGTTGCAACTTAGTATTCACATCGCCCATGCAAGAACGTTTTCGACTGCGCGTGGACATTTATTTAGCGAATTTTTGTTTCACGTTAATATACATACTATTGAATATTATTGTGTACTACTGTATCTGAATTGCTATTAACTGTCATAAAATGACCGAAACTGTAAAGAAGCGTGAAAGATCAGACTGTTGTACATTTTATAAGAAGTCAACACATATATGTATCTTTTTAATTAATACAAAACATTCCATTAAACTTGTAGATTTTTTGTTACATTCCCACACGCACACACACATGCTCACGCACGCATGCACACATCAATTTACACTACAATGTTCACTCTATTTTGCCCGAATAATCTCTCCCAGGTTCGTTTCTTAAACAGAGGTTCCGCGCACAAAATTCTCGAGCTCGGAGTTCGAATCGGGGTGGGGGAAGCGCTCGAGTGAGAAACTGGGGAAAGTTTCTTATTACCGGATTTCTTATTCGGAGGTCGGACTGTATTCGTTGTTTTTTAATGCTTTTGGGTATGGGAAATAGGTATATGAACGTAATTTTTTCTAATAGTATTTGTTGTATTAACGAATAATTATTTAAAAGACAATTGTGTCAAAACGGTGCATTCCAGAAAAAAGTTTCGAAACAAAAATGTTTCTTTGTGAAGTCCCAAAAAAGGTCCTATTCATTGTTTTCGAACTCCGTCAGTAATATAGTTGCAAAGAACGACAATATTAATGAGAAAGGAAGACGGCATGGTGCGTCACAGATGGCGAGAAAATTCTTCATTGTCTATACCTTCATTATTAATAGAGTGATCAATGAAACTAATGAGACCTTTTTTATCCTAAATTGATAATGGAACCTTTTCTGTTTGAATCATTTTTTTTTCTAAAATGAATTGTTTCATTACAATCATCGTTTACATGATTAAGTTGTAAGCAAGTCTCTTGCCGTATACGCTACTAGTTTGAAATAATTTTTTTTTCCAATGTACTTTTAAACTGCGATTCCGGCGCTATATAGTAATTCTTCCGCAGGAGCAGTAATATTTTTAGATCCTCTTTGGGCGGCTCGATGAAGTTACTGCCCTTATTTCCATGCGTGCACGCGCAGCCGTCTCTAGGGGCGTACTACACAAATTACGTAACACCACAAGACCCAATTTTCGACCCCCCATCCGATGTACCACGACCGTAACGCCTGACCAGACCCTTGCCTCTATTCCGTTACGTAACGGGTGCTACGTCGTCAATGATTACGATTTTTTTCATAGATATAAGCAATTATGAAAGGATCGGGTTTATACTCTTTTATTAAGTATATATCCATCTAGTTTTATACCAATTTTTAAGGAAAAACCTTTTAAATAAATCGAGATATATGCCTTGATTTGACGACGAAAAAAACCATTCCTTTTTATTGTCCCATCGATATCTTTATGAACGGTTCTGTAAATAAATCTGTAAATAAAAAGTCAACAATTTATCGATATCTATAAAAATATAGCTATCGTTATGCTTGTCCGTTTTTTAATTGCGGTTTTTGTTTTACAAAATGCCGACGGCTTGGACATTTTTTTCTATTTTCAAGGCCCTTTTTTGTATTCAAGCAGTCTTCAAAAGTAGTAATTGTCAAAACTTAAAAAATCGGTTACGTACAACCTTAGTCACTGCGATTACAAAAATGTCAAAAAAAAATGGAAAATCAGTTGACAAGTTTTTGAGTGTTCGCTGGGACAAGGTCGAAAAAAGTAGTATCGGGAAAAACGCGTTCAAAGTTTTCGTTCCATTTTTTTTTATACAAAGTTGTATTTTTTTTCCTCAAATATTGACACGTACGTAGACCGTTACGCATGCCCGCCCCTCCCCCCAATTGCGTTACATAATTTGCCCCCTATGCGCTTTGCATCGAATTTGTCGCACTTTACCATAGGCATTCGGCATAATTAGGATTAAAATGTTATTTTTTCCTTGTACAGCTCATGTGCGGCTTTTATAACAAGGGAACTTTTTTATTTTAATTACCAAACTTATGGCACTTTAAAATTTGTATTCCATTCAGCTAGCCAAGAACGCGCTGAGCGCGTTCGAAGGTGCTCGAGCGCACTGTGACGTCACAGTGTTATAGCCGGTATTCGAGCTACTCGTATAGTGCTAGTATTCTGTCAAAAATAGCAACGATGAAGTTATATAGGAGTTGTTGCATTCCTCCGTGTTTGAATATCCCAACAAGTAGTTCGTCAACATTTAAACTTATAATGGCCCCACGAATTTCCGCAGCGTTAAATGGCAAATCGTTGCTCAGAAATTCTGCCACCATCCACCATAAAAATGTCTGTATTCGGCCAATTACTCGAATTCGCCTTCCCAAACCCACCCTCACACATCGTTGCACGAATAACTCAGTAGCTTTTACCTTTTTACGAGTTTTTGAGATGTTTCCGCATGCCAAATCTCACTAAGTGACACACTTTGTTATACTCACGCGTAAGTTGTATTATTACTTGTCGTCGAGACGCTGCTGCTTCTCTTGATGACTCTGTAGCCCATAACGTCGTGACGTCACAACCGCCAGTGCCCGGCGCTTCGCGTCAGCGTCTTGTATTTAGTACAAAGCGGCTGCAAAATTTTACCCCCAAGGGTAAATCCCCGCTTGGAAAAACCAAAGTTTGCCGAAGCGCAGTGAGCGATCTGACCTTCCCTACAATCTTCATATCTTGGTCGTTTTTTGGAATCTGTACGACATTTTTGGTGCAATATAAACTTGCGATCCTAGGCTATACAACTATCTAATTTAAAAAAAGTTTTTTTTCCTTCTCAAGGGTCATGTGCAGACTGCAAATCAAGACATTTCTACTGTAATACGCTATTTATGTAGAAACAATTATCGGGATGACTCAAATTTTGCAAAGTTTACGATGCAAAGACATTTTTTTGATCATTGAAATCTGAACCATTCTACTGATAAGGAGAGTGCCAAGTATGATACAAACGAATTTTGATGGGTCTCAGCTATATTGTAAGGGCACTCCCCCAGAGTACCACGCTGAAGGGATTCTTTCTAATGCGCCCTGGTTTTTGCGAAAAACGACGCCAAAGTTTCATGCACCGCTCTTATCCCCGTAAATTATACATATCGCCAAGCGTATGAGTGTGGCGCAGCGGCACCGCGCTCGGTTGGCAACCGAGAGTACGGGGTTCAAATCCCCCTCGCAACATTTATTTTATTAAAAAAAAATGTTTTCTTAATCGTTCGTGATTTTAATGAAAATGATTGATTGGGCATACTTATCTAATTTTCTAATGAAATTATTTTTACAAAAGCATCGAAGCACATATTATTCGATACTGTGTAGTTCATTTAAAAAAATTATGATCACATAAACAAAAAAATCAATATTAACGCTAGAATAAATGGTCAGAAAATAATTAACTACAACACAGTATTCGCTCTTTATTTAATTCATTCGCGCGAAACTGACCAGACACTACGATCGTATCTTCGTCGACGAAACAAAAGCGTGCACTTGCACTGTTAAAGTTATTCCACCCAAGTGTACCTCGCTTTGTGAACCGTGCGATGTTTATTTTTACTGCCAGGTAAAAACATTTATTAAAAAACTACAAAATGCTCCGGAATTGTTAAAAAATAACCGCGAAATCGCTTCACGGGAGGACTCGATACGAATACATTCGTTACTGTTGCATCAGTTCAGTGCGCCAGTATTCATTCCAATGATCAAATATGCCTGGTTTGCGTGGAAATTTATTAATGAAAGACCAATTTTTTAAATTTAAACAAACAGTATTTTTCGGTATCGCTGCTAAAAAATCCGTGTGTCTGTAAAGAGGTAGCATTCATTAGATGTGCATGGTGCCGCAATAATCTGTGCTTTCAGTGTTTCTATGATAATTACCATCCGGAACTTTGTACACCTTTTGAAGCTAGCGACGGCGAATAAATGACATCGTGCAACAAATTGAATAATGAGCGAATACTGTGTTATATTCAGTTATTTCCTGACCATTTATTCTAGCGTTAACATTGGTTTTTTTGTTTATGTGATCATAATTTTATTTAAACGATCTACACAGTATCAAATAATATATGTTTCGATGCGTTTGTAAA
The DNA here is from genome assembly GCA_944452715.1 of Ophion slaviceki. Classification (NCBI taxonomy): domain Eukaryota; kingdom Metazoa; phylum Arthropoda; class Insecta; order Hymenoptera; family Ichneumonidae; genus Ophion; species Ophion slaviceki. Next base: position 6,846,079 of record OX101789.1, read on the forward strand.
AATAATTTCATTAGAAAATGAGATAAGTATGCCCAATCAATTATTTTCATTAAAATCACGAATGATTGAGAAAAAAAAACATTTAAAAAATTAAAGTTCCGAGCGGGATTCGAACCCCGTACTCTGGGTTGCCAACTGAGCGCCCTGCCGATTTTTTTTTAACGCATCGCTTACTCACATCGTACAGGGAAAACGTACGGGAAAACGAGGTACAAACCGACTAAAGAAAATAGATTAAGCTAGTACTAAACTTTTAATCTACTTGGCTGCGTGACAGCACTCGTTGATTATTTTTGACTTTAGATCTAGATCCAATTTTGTTCAGCAGGAGTGTTTTTTTGCGGACATTGGTAGCGTGAACATTGGCTTCACAGCGTGACTTTAAGTTCGTAGAAACGCTGTAGTAGCGGGAAAACTACGAAGGACCTTGGGGCTCTCATTGAGAGGCTGTTTGTAAAAAAAAAGAAGTAGGAGAGGAGAGAGAGAAAGAAGCTTATGAACTATTAAATTATTTACATACTACTTACCCTATGTACAACTATATCTAGCTATGTACAGTCTGGTCGCAGACCAGTCCATAACGTGTGTTATTACGTCATCCTCGCATATTTCGAATTTATCGGTCACTGAGCAAGATGTTCCCTCCACCAGTATTTTGTTGTGTTTTTCAAATAGTTGTCATTCTTGTCTTTAATTGGCAGAGTTGTATCGAACATTATTGCGCGATTCACCGCATTGCAGACAATATTGCATGGACAGTGAAATGTTCTCTGATTTGAGCCTCGCTCAATGTGGTAGATAGTGGGAACTTTGTTTTTGTCCTGTATGTATCCTTTCGAGTCAAGGAAGGTGAACGCTTCCGGTGCGACGATTCCAGATCTTGCAGCTACTATATGGTAACTGGTTTGGGGATAGAACGGGCCATAAAGTAGACTATTAGATCTGTTTCGTGCAGAGGCGGCAATGTGCTTTCTAATGAGTTTCAGCATATGTAAGTCTATTCTGTGAATTTTAGCTGTGTTATATAATTCTGTGTGTCTGTAGTGCCTCGTGAAGTTCGAGCGCTGCGATCTAAACATGTTAAGGCGTGCTCGTAGGCAAGATCTTTCAAACCGCCTCAGCTTTTCCATTCGCCCTGCGCTAATATTAAACCAAATTGGCGCTCTATACGTAATGATTCGCCGAATTAGTAGAAGGTAACAAAGTGCCTTCACCTTTTTGCACAGTTGCTTATTATAGAAGAGCCGGCTGCATATTTTAAAAGCTATTTTTTGCTTTTTGCAGTTGTCTCCACATGTTTACTGAAATTAAGATTTTCATCGATCATTATACCTAGGTATTTGACCGCCGTTGTGTGCGGGATTGCTCGTCTCTCGAGACCTTTTTCTTTTATTTCTAAATTTCGCCAGTTTCGCCTTACATCAGAATAGGTGAGACTGAGCTTAGGCTTCAACAAAATCGTTTCGCATTTTAAGACGTTTAGTCCTGGTCTAGTATTTGCACTGTGGTTACCTTTTTGTCATGCACATAGATCAGCAGATCATCTGCAAACGCTATCGTTTTTTTGTTAGGATCCGAGTTCAATCCAAATATCGATAGCAGACCACATGTGTATAGATTAAATAATATCGGAGAATTGACTGTGCCTTGCTGAAGACCATTCGTAATCTGAAACTGTTTACTGGAGGTTAATGGACCATCGCAAGTAAAAAATCTTTTCCCGTGGAGCATGCTCCATAGCATTTTGATTGGGTGGGGAGGAAAATTCACTTTCACCAATTTGTAAAAGAGTCCCGCCAGCCAACTGTGTTAAATGTCTTCTCAAGGTCGATGAAGCACGCTCGTACGCATTTATTGTCGTTCAAGAACCAGAAAACGTCTGATGTGAATTTGGTGACTGCGTGAAGAGTGGAGTGATTATGTCGGAAACCAAATTACTGATCCGGTATAATTTGGTTATCAACGCAGTATGTTAAAATTGCTTGGTTAATTACGGTTTCGAAGATTTCACTGATATTTGGTAGCAGACTAATAGGTCTATAACTCGACGGGTCTGTCCTATCTTTATCTTTTCTTTTTCAATGCTATTACCTTGGCTATCTTCTATTTGTCTGGGAAATATTTATTGTTGAGTGCGTTATTGAAAATTATTGCATACAGCAGGATAATTTCATAGGGAAGGTTTTTCAAGATAATGTTTGGGATACCGTCAAAACTCGCTGACCGCTTATTGTTGTTTTCTGAATATCCTCATTAGCTTCGTCGCGGGTTTGAAATAGTTCTCCACACTAACGTCAGAGGGTGCATACGCGAGGTTCGTACCCGAAAATGTTGTTACCGACGTTTGATTAACTATATGCGCTGATATTTCTTCTTCTAGCTCTCTGCAAACATTCGTGATTATCTCAGAGAATCGCGCTTCACCGAGCCCGTCATTCTGGTTATTAGCTGCCGCAAAGTGAGCACCAATAACGTTTAGTTTATGCCGCGGGTTTGAAACTACCAGGTTATGATTTAGATCTTTGAGGAGTGAATCGATGGGAATTTCTGCTTCGTTAATTAGTGCTATTTTGGCTTGCGGGATAATCAGCGATGGTATTTCGGATTTACTTTTGGCGCGAAAGATCGCATTCACTTGAGGAAACATCGCCTCCAATGTGTTTTACCTTGTTATCCCAGTAGATGCTGGTCGATATAGAAAATTCCGATTTCAACTTCTCCTTAGTGTCTTTTAGCAATCCTTTTAGTATGTTGATTCTAACCAAGTTGTTAGTTGTTACCGCTTTGTGTAGTTTGTTTATGTTTGAGATTAAGTCACTTTTGTTTTTTTGCAATCTTCGGATGTTAGGGGTTATATATGCTTCCGCAGAGTTGAATTTTTTAAGTTTTGGGACCGATTTATCTATTGCTATCAATATTGACTCATCAAGGCAGTTTAACGCGTGATCGATTTCCTTGCTTGAGATATTTCTGAAGGCCGGTAACGACAGTGAGTTGGCATTTGATCATTTACTTTTAAATTTATTCAAATCAATCTTGTTAAAGTTGTACCGATACGACTCCGGGACCGCCTCTATTTGAAAAGCTTGGTCTTTCGTGATTTTTATTTTTATGGCGTTGTGATCGCTGTCATAATTTAACGTTTCTAATCTGTCTCCCGGCTTAAGATTTGTAATGTTAAGCCTACTATCCGCGATACACACATCCAGGAAGGAATTCCCCCTAAGATATGATCCCATGTAGGGTGATCGGTAGTGGCCAACGATTGGCTGATGATCGACGCCGAGCTTGCCAACATTGACACTTGAGCTTAGCCCGATCATCGACCGAGCCTCAGATGATAAGAGCGGCCGGATATTCGCATCTATATTGGCCCGAGAATGACTTATGAGAATCGGCCGAGCATCGCGTAGGAGTTCGTTCGAGAATCGGCCAACAATAAGTCCTCGTCAAGCTTGCCATCATTGGCACTCGAGCTTGGCCCGATTATCAACCGAGTCTTGACGGATAATTGTGACCTGATATAGATAACCAAAAAACCACTGCCAAAAAAAAAAATTATTTTTGTATTGTAATTCGTCATCACCTGGTCTTTGAAACGATTAGTTCGAAGAAAATATTTCACCTACATGGGACTCGAACCTTGAACCTACCTACTCATAGCTACGCACGCTGCCCCTATGCTACCGAGTGCTTGTAACATCTGAATCGCAGGTGTGGCATAAGAGACCAAATGGATTCTCATTATTATTTGTATCACATAAACTATATCAATTAGTTAATATCATTGTGATAATTAGAGAGTTTTATCGAATGACATGTTATAGAATTTTCAAACTATATATAATTCCTCTCTCTCCACCCTCTCTACCCCCACAATCCTTTGATATGTGTGTTGCCATAGAGACAGATCATTAGTTCATTAGATCAAGTTTAATTTGAATAAATAAATATGGTTAAAATGAATAATTCCAATAATGGAATGCAATAGGAAAAAATTGATTTCACGAAAAATCTAGTTAATTCAAATAGAAAATAAATAAATAGACACAGTCAGGTAATATTAATAGAATTTTTCTGTCAGTGTAGGATGGTTCATAAAAATCGGCAGAGTATCGCGTATAAGCTCGTTCGAGAATCGGCCAACAATGAGTGCATTGACTTGGTAGTATATTTGTTAAGAGTAATGTCCAATGGACTCGTAAAACATATTTATCTCGTCTCTCAATGACTTTGACGCGAAACAATGAATCGTCAATATACGAATTGCGGTTCGATCATGCGTTTCTCGGCCGAACATTGGCCTCGTATCGACGAACCAACGTTGGCGAGTCTATACTTCACCAAACATCGGCTCGTATCGACAAGCCAATCATTGGGGAGTCTATATTTTGCCGAACATTGGGCTCGTATCGGCAAAAACATGATTGGCAAGTCTATACTTCGCCAAACATCGACCTCGTATCGATAAGCCAATGATTAGAGAGCCTATATTTGGCCGAACATTGGCCTCGTATAGGCAAACCAATGATTGGCCAGTCTATACTTCGTCAAACATCGGCCTCATATCGATAAACCAATAATGAACGAGTCTATACTTGGCCAAACACTGGCCTCGTATTGGCAAACCAATGATTGGCCAGTCTATCCTTCACCAAACATCGGCCTCGTATCGACAAGCCAATGATTAGCAAGTCTATGTTTGGCCGAACATTGGCCGTGTATCGGCAAACCAATGGTTGGCGAGTCTATACTTCGCCAAACATCGGCCTCGTATCGACAAGCCAATCATTAGCGAGTCTATATTTGGCCGAACATTGGCCTCGTATCGGCAAACCAATGATAGCTAGTCAATACTCAGCCGAGCATTGGCGTACAATTGGGTAATCGATTATCGCCTCGCCAACATTGGTCCAAGTATTGGCCGTTACGGTGCGATTGGCGAAACCTACGTGGGATGGCAGCTCAGAACCCGCGAAATTTACACGAAAGCTCATTTCATTCCCTTCCATTCACTTTTTCAATGCTACCCCTCGTGGGTTGTTTGTTATGTTCTGCCAGTACGAATGGCGTGCGTTGAGGTCACCAGCTAATACATAGTATCTTAATGCTGATTCTAGATTTAATTCCTTAAACAGTGTTTCTATCTCGACAATAAATTCTTTCCTGTGATTTGCCGCCAAATATGACAGGGAGCGATCCATTGTCCGCGATTTTGATTTCTGCTACAGTGGCTTCCAGGGATACGTCTTTTACTAAGCTGTTTGGGTAAATTCTTGTGAATTTAAATGCATCTCTAATAATCAAAGCGGTACCTCCCCCCTGCACCGAATGACGCCTATCCGAGCGGAGGACCGAATATCCTTGGGAAGAGATGTTTTGTTTGTCGTTTAGTTTTGTTTCTCCTAGTAGCACAAAGTCCGGTTTTTGTGTTTGAATTAGATCTAGTAGGGTGGCTCGGCGTTGATTCGCGATTATCGAGTGAACGTTTATGGCTATTAGGCCCAGCTCGTTAGATAATGTATAATTCTGCGCGCAATTATTGGGATCGAAAGTTATCGTTTGCGTCTATGTCTAGCACTCTGAAGATTGTATCTATTCTACTTGCGTTTGCTGCCACACTGCCGGCTATTGTGCTCACGTACACAGCAATATTCCTTATTTCTGATTTTAGACTCTCGATGTATTCTGGCAAGTGGCTGGCGGTCTGATCTTTGTATGGCTGTAATTGTGGCCGTACGCCTGTAATGCGCGCCTTTTCTTGCACATGAGATGTCGAAGTAGCAGCTATCGCGCTATACGGCATCCCTGGGTTTACTTTTCTCACTACTTGCGGTAGCTTTGCTTGTCTTTTTTCTGTAGCTAGGGATATACACTGCTGTATTTTCTTTTTTTAACACTACGGCTCGCAGGCATCCGCGATAAGATGCCGGGTGACCTTCGCCTTTACATAGGACGCATTTTGCCTTGACAAAATCTAGCAAACCGTTGTTCACCGGACACTCCCCCATCGAATGGTCACCCGTGCACGTAACGCATCGCGGTTTCTTGTTACAGTTTGAGGCTGCATGACCTATGCTTTGGCAACGCTTGCATTGCGTTCTTTCTGGTTTTATTAATTTTTCCCATACGATTCGTTGGTAGAGTAAGTTTTTAATCTGGTGGACGTGAGCTCCTTTGCTGTCTGGGGATAGGAGCGCCACAAATATCGGGAGACGCTTACTCGCGGCTACAGATTTTCTTATCGAGAAACGCGTGATTTTTGTAAACTCGAGACCTTCGGTCCCTAAACTATTTGACTCGGAGAGGATTTCCTCGTCTGAAAAAGCTCCCTCTAGATTGTTGATCGAGTACGACTTCGACTTTTCTGATTTTGGCGTGAAAAAATAGAATTCTATTTCCGCCAGTTTCAACTGGGCTATGATTTGCTTAAAGTCCTGGAGTTTTTCCGTGTTTACACGGAAATTGCATGTTTCGTGTCACTCAGTCTTCGAGAGAATACTGAAACTTACCTACCAAATTGACCTTAGATCTAATTAACTTTATTGTTTCTTGCGGGCTACCGCTCGTTATGTTTATTGGCGGCACTCTCTCCCCTCTTCCACCTGGCTGATGTCCGCTGGAGCTCGGAGAGGGCTGTGGCGTCTGGTCGCTCTGCTGTTTCGTTCTCGTCGCTCCCGTGGCTGCGACGCTCGGTTTTGTTCTCGGTGTGTTCGGAGTACGATCCTTGGGTAAAGCGGGTTTTTGAATTTTGTGCTTCTCTCTGCTGCACGCCGGCAGCGGGTCTCTGTCGAGCGTGTTCGCTGAGCTTTGATTTATGCTGATTCTTTTGGGCGGGTGGTTCGGCTTTTGCTGAGGGTTCGTTTGGAGTTTTTGTTGCAACGTGAATATCAGTTTTTGTTGAGCTTTCGTCTGATGCATGAGCTCTTTGATATGTTTTTGCTGCGACTCGAAAAGCTGTCGAAATTTCTCTTGTGCGGAAGGGAATTGCGCCTCTGCTTCTTCCGCATCCATATTTTCCCCGACCATTGAACGATGCTTGATTTCATTATTTTGGTCGCCGACTGCGAGCCTTCTTCTGCATCCCCACTCTTCCTTTTGCTCGATGTCGGTTCCTTGGCTGAGGTTGAGAGCTCAGCTGGGATCACCGCTTTGGTGATTGTAAACAGCTTTTTGGGTAGCGGTATTTCCCACGCCTTAGTTTGAGCAGTTTGGTCGCTATTTATACGCCGCTGGTCCATTGGCGAGGCGACCGCTTTGCATGTTGTCTCCGCTGATGGTCGTGTTCCGAGGTTATGTTAGCTCGCTGATGCGCGGCTTGTAAAATTTTGGTTATTTTGTTGAGTATTTGCCACTGATTATCGGGTTTGGTACTTTTACGGTATCGTGGACCGGCCCCCTCTCTTGTTGCCTTCACAGAGGCTTGACGTGAACTTGAGACTACTTTGCGTATCGAAATAGTTATTGCCGCGAGGCCGAGAGAACTGAACTGTGCCCATTGGCTGTGCGACGCGAACTGCGCCCTGCCGATGCGCCACACTCAACGCTTGGCGATATGCATAATTTACGGGGATAAGAGCGGCGCATGAAACTTTGGCGTCGTTTTTCTTAAAAACCAGGGCACATTAGAAAGCATTCCTTTAGCGTGGTACTCTGGGGGGAGTGCCCTCACAATATAGCTGAGACCCATCAATATCCGTTTGTATCAAACTTGGCACTCCCCTTGTGATTCCTGCAGATTTTTTCCCGCATAAAACGCGTAAAATACCATGTGACCGAAAAAAATAACCGAATGTCTCATAAATTCTAAAAGTTACGGCGCAAATGGGTATTGTTCGAAAAATTAAAACTCCTCTAAAGCCGAAAGTTTTACCGCTTTTCATTGAATCCATTTGGAATATTACATCCTTTGATACACTGTTGGTGTACAGAAATTCAGCCAGGTATCTCAAAAACTATAAGAGTTTGTGCATTTACAAAAAAAATCCGTGCGCAGATAGGGAAAGATGCGCATAGAAGTATTTGGTTAAAACATTATTTTTCGATATTTTGAAACATTTTAAGCACATTTCTATTACAACCATGAAAAATATTTTCGCTTACAAAAATTCCCTATGAGGAAGAAAAAAGTACACATTTCTGATTAGCACACATTTTTAATAAATACTTTTTCCCAGGTGTGGTAACTTTGCCAGGTGTATCACAAGTACCAATGTGGATCCCAGGAATGTACGCATGGAGGTATCTTGAGACTGGTATTAAAGTGCAACCAACGGCAATGGAAAGTATTCCTATCACTGCTACCGAAGGTCAGATTGTGACGCTAATGCGACCAGGGTCCATAATTCCTATTCACAAGGTAATTCTCATTTGAACACTTACATTTTTCAAGAACCTACATGCGTTAAGAAACTCTTCCCCTTGACTGAAAACTGACAGTACTTTGGCATAGTCATATTTGATGCTTTACTGTTCGCATCCGCTTATCTGTTTCGATAATTTCTTCGTATTCACGAGTAATCACTCTTTTAAAGAATTTATTATTATTCAAACCTCGTTGAAGGTTCGATCGATGATTTTTTACTATTCATCGTCAATTACATAGCAAAATATTATTTATGCAAGCACCATTTTATTATGAAACAACCTGGTGGCAAAATACGTGCTGTGAGTGGAGTAATTCGAATTGTTATAGTTCACTTTGATTTCAGATAATCCTAGGATATGATCCGCACTATTTCAAGATTTTCCATTTTTTTCATAAAATTTCTTCAATATTCATTCCATCGACTTATTTACAATAAAAATGATTATCTGAACTGACACATAACGTTTCATGACAAAAGCAAAAATCACTTCTGACGAGTGATAAATATGAAGATAAAAATCTCATTGCACTTATCATTCCTGTGCTATTTATTATTCTACCTCATCGATAATAAATGCTATAATTTTTATTTAGACTTATCAACGCACGTTTACACTAAACGAAGTCTATCTTTGATCACAGATAATTTCGAAGACTTCTGCATCAACGCTGAAGAGCGATTTAACGCTCGTGGTGAATTTAGATCCCGACGATGATAGTGCCTACGGGAAAGTGTTTTATGGTTCGCATGCAAATGACGATACATTCTTAATTATAAATGCTACACGTGCGGCTTTCAAGCTCACCAATGTATTTGAAGTGCAGAAAAAAGTTTGTAAATTTAATGGAACCAGGATTTCTAACCAGGGAACGCAAATTGATAAAATTGTCCTGTATGGCTATGGTGAGTTCCCGTTGAATAAGAATCTTTGCACAATGGATGCGGACCCGTCAGAAATACCGTTGCCAAGAATTTAGTATTTAGTATTTTGAAGAAGAACCTAGTTATAAAATGAACCGAAGTGTATGTCCACCCGGGCAATAATAATAAATATATGTGGAACGTAAATTAGTACGTAAACTGCACACTATATAAAAGCTATATACAATATAAGTACATATCAACATATTACAACGATCAAAGTGATTATTAGTCTTATATTCGTTATCGACTTTTTCTATTGATAATCATTTTTGTATCATCGATCTAAAGCATAAACCCCATTTTTGTGCACAATAAACATGAAAACAATTCAATGACGATACCGCTGTTCATACACTGCCCTAAAAATATTAAATCATATTTAAAAGTAAAACTAACAGGAGTCCATTGGGATAGATTAGGCAGCATTCGGTGAGAGGAGCGGGTCGCCAAGGAAGTAGAAATTTTAAAGTGACAAATGCGGGGTGAAATTAAAACGCGTGGGCTCATCGTAACCTCCAAAGCCACATGAAAGGACAGGGGAAAGGAAAGGAGATGTGTATAAATCAGGTAGACGATAAAAAAACACAATCGCAGCCACGTTTTGCGATTGAGTCTCGTGCTTTTCATATTTGATTCGAGATGCATCCAATATTGACTTATGCTATCCGTCTCATCTGTAGAGGTTCGTGTAGTATTGGCGAGACGATGAGCGAAGCTTTTTGAGCTTGCGTGATTGGGGCGTGAAAGGGAGATGCTGCGCCCTCTTCGTTGCATCCCTGCCTTTTCTCCGTTGGTCCATACGGACACACAAAACTAGTCGCATTACTCTCGCGTATCTCGCGCCGCGAGGTTCTATATTTTAAAAAATACAAAATTGAAAAGAAGATTTTTATTGCCTGCGCCTTGATAGATACGCACAAAATTTAATAATCTGTAAATGAAATGTTAATACGCGACGGAAAGTGTGTGCGAGTGGTTTGAAAAAATAACTATGTTCATTGATGTGAATAAATATCAGGTCCGATAAAAATAGTTACCAACAATACAGCACGATATATATTTCAATACGTTTGTGAGGATTTTTGTAGTTTGTTTTTCTAGTCCATCTAATAAGTTTGTGGAAATGTGTGAATCGTCACAGGAGAGATGAAATTTTGCTGTCAATTGCAAGGCTATAAAGAATTTTTGCCACGATCTGTATTTCGATGTACATTTACTGGTCGACATGTGTGTATACACAGGATTTCGAAACGGAGTAAAGTGCTCCGAACGGGAAGACCTTGGCAAGAACAAAGTATGAGGATTTGAGTAAATATGCGAGATCAGAAGTTACAAATAATGGATATTTACGAGGGGTGAGTTTTCCAGAAAACCAATGAAAAAAGTGCCTAAATCGGTGGTCACATTAATTGTTGAATTAACAAGAAATTCTGCGGAACAAAATTTACTACCTTTGCGCTCGATACGGAATGGAATAGTGTTGACTGAATATATTAATGAATTATGAGAAAGAAGTGTATCATTTGATCAGCATTTATCGCCCTTTTGGTTACAGAATGCCAAGAACAATTTGCCAAATTTGTTTTTTTTTCTGAAATTCAAAGGTCGTAACTAAAAAAGGTACCTTAAAATCGCGACCGGTATTCTAAAAACGTATTCAGCAAGTTAATATTTTGTTTTGCCCTCATTCGACATTTATTCAGCAAGCAAATACATATTTATTATGAAAGTAAAATCGATACTTCTTTTATACTATGAATAATTATCTGAGTACTGTGTTGTATTTGTTTTCCGCGTAGATTCGACCTTAACATTACCAGTGACTATATCGAAGTGACGAATGCAACTCTATCACCGGAAATGGTCTTCACCAGTCAATCGTTGACTATCGTTATCGGCTACTGTTTGTGCTTTCTCGTTTCTGCGATTGGCAATCTTACAGTGTTCGTTACCCTTTCACGTGGTAGATATCGGAAATCGAGGATATCTTTAATGATTTGTCATTTGTCAGCAGCCGATCTTCTCGTCACATTCGTAATGATACCGATCGAGGTAAAATAAAAAATTTAAACACATATGAAAGTTGTATTTAAAAAAGAAACTTCATCAACGTCTCTTTATATTTTTGTTAACGCCTAGAAGAATCTGTAAACAACATTACGAAAATGAATGGATATATTCACGCTCTCGGACTTATGCGTAACATTTCTGTACACAGAACTTCCGATGCATAAGAAGATATAATGTCAACTATTAGTTAATGATTGAACTCGCATACCATACATGCTGATCTTTCTCAACTTCACATTTTCTGGTTTCTTCGATAGGCAATAGGCCATTTTCCCATTCAGTCATATGCCCATTTAGTTATATATTAGGTGTACAAATAAGTTCTCGGTCTGAGGATAAAAAGAACTACATTAACTATTTGAACGGAAAAATTTTACCTCCAAGTCTGGTGTCATATAATACCAACCTAGTAGACTATTTTTCCGGAGCAACTGGTTAACGTAACCTCAAAATGTACATCGTGAGCATAGTGAGTAAAATGAGTTGGAATAGCGTGCATATTAGTGTATCAGCACTGGGAAGAAGTGGTTTCAAAAGTTCGACCTCGACGACGGCAAGGCGGCAGGACGAAAAAATTTGAATTGGGCTACTACATTAGGGTTAGCGCGCACTGCAGTGCATCTCCGCACGGAAATTTTGTACCCTATGGGTTCATATGAAACGCCGCGCAGCACGGGAAAAGAATCCACGGATCGCCGCAGTAGTTCTAAAAACGCGGCGAAGGAATGTTTTTAGATACAAACGCAAATCATCATATCTTATTTTTTAAAACCCCTTGACAGGTCTCAATGCAGTAAATGGATGTACCCAATACTGCATGCGCCTATATTTTTTGTGCACTTAAATATTCTATAAACTCAAATGCGGACTTTGGTTTTGTAGTCCATCGCCGTGCTTCTTCGACGAAGGTTGCGATACGAATGGCAAAACTCACAGAAATTCTACCGCAGTGCGCGTATCATATCTATTAAGGCATTTTTTCGTTGCGACTTTAATAACGCACCGCAACTCGCCGCACCGCAGTGCGCGCTAACCCTGAGGAGTTACCCAACAAGACATTTTCAATCCTTTAAAAAAGCTCGGCAAGCTTCAAAAGTAGGGCTGCTGGGTTCCGCACGTGCTTTCGGAAAGCAACGAAGCGGCCTTACACAAACAAAGGCCCTGTACGAGGCTGCTCATATTACTGCATGAAAATGCCACACACAAACCACACACGCCAAAAAGGTCCAGAGGTGCGTTAGTTTCGTTGGACTGGGAATTTTTGCCCCATCTGGCGTATTCACCAGACTTGGCTCCATCGGATTTTTACTCGTTCCGATCGCTCGAACATCATTTGGTTAATAGCCACTTCAAAAAGTTCGATGAAGTCAAAAATTCTATTGCCCACTTTATCAACTCAAAACTAACATCTTTTTCCCGCTGAGGAATGCGCAATCCGCCGGACAGGTGGGGGAATTGTGTGGAATCAAACGAAGATCAGTTTTCCGATTAAAATGTACCTTGAGTTTAAGTAAATAGATGGCTATTTTCATGAAAAAAGGCCGAGAGCTTATTTACATTTTTATTATAATTACAAATATTTTATCACGATTTATGAAGATTTTGTTAAAAAATGGTATGCAGTACATACGCAACCAATATTTATTTTGCGTGCGCGCATGTGTGTGTGTGTGTGTGTGTCTGTGTGTGTGTGTGTGTATGTGTGTGTGTGTGTATGTATATATATACACGTATAAATTCAGAAGTTGTAGGCACTTCTAATTTTTACATCAAACTGCCTCATCATTATTATGAAAATCATAAAACCGATTTCGTGTCTACGTAGACGGAAGGTGAATTTTAAGCGATATAACGTTAGGGACGTGTCAATTATCCGAGGAGTTTATGCACCCAGATATTCAGAAAATATTTTATAATAAAGCCTGAAGGAATTTATGGGAGCTCTCATTTTACGCGTATATCCTCAGCGTCTCCTTTAATCTTCAATATCTGGTGGCGGAAGCTCAGAGTATTGTTATTCGCAATGTTCTGTTGGCCTTCCTGTTGCTAAAAAAGGATAAAAAATATATGAACTCGGTGAGGGTACAATGTGGGATTGTGAAGCGAGAAATGATAGATTTAGTCTCCTGTAATAACGTTAAACTTGCGACCTGGGCTACGGATCGATTTCTCAACTGCAGAATCCCAGACATGAGATGAACGATGTCATTTATATTCATCGAACCCTCTGAATAATTTGGACAATCATCTCCCCTCTCTCTTTCCCTCCCGCTCGTTCGCTTTTTCGCTCGCTCGTCAGCTATTTTTCCCTGCCCCTTCCGTTATGCTATAAACGGCTTAATCGATAAACTGAATAAGAATGCAATAATGCAGACACTCCACAGAAGCTTACACAATACCTTCATTTTACCAACACTCGAACGTCCCATCTCTCTGACCATTTCGAGCAATGTAAAAATGAAAGAGTTCATTGCCTTCCGATTTTTTTCTGCGTAAAAATCAATGTCTACTGGAATGTATCGCATAGCAATACAATTTTTGTAAATATACGAAGATTTACAATTTTTAGAAGAGTATGTGGCTTCCGAATGGAGGCCGTGTTGAGGATTAGCATTGTGCCGACGTTTCGCAAACGTTACAGTCTGCATCATCAGGGCTGAGAGCGCCGATACTAAAGCTCTCGTGTCTCAGGTATTCCTTATATAGTTGGAGTCATCGTTCCAGATCACTGCACCAGCCGATCAGATGTTTTAATTGATCAGCTGGTCAATTAAAAAACCAGCTCATAAAGGGAATGCTACTGTCATCATGGACAAGACGGACTACTGCAGTAAAATTATGAACCTGCTCCAGGACTTTAACACGTACAAGAAACTATCACGTGACCCCACATCGAGTATAGAAAAGAAAACAACAACACCTCTAAAGAAGGCTGGACTATCGGAGAACCTAATCAAAGCTCTTACACCCAAGGAATCCCCACCTCCCAGGCTTTACGGTGTACCAAAAATATACAAAAACAATATCTCACTAAGGCCCATTGTCGGCAACATAGGCAGCCCCACATATCATTTGGCATGTTTTCTCTGCAAACCCTTGCCGGAACTCGTAGGCCTCAACAACTCCCATATTCAAATCTCCCGGGATTTCGTAAACAAGATCTAGTCCATCAAGGTACAACCAGAAGACATTTTAATGAGTTTCGGTGTTGTTCACAAACGTCCCAACCCATGAAACCCTAAGCATAGTTAAAAAATCCAACAAAGTTGCCCCTAACCTACTACCCCTCATAGAACACTGCCTAAACTCTACATATTTCCAACTTCAAACCCAGTTTTATGAACAAACTTTAGGCGCAGCTTTGGGTTCACCTATTTCCCCTATCATCGCCAACATCTTTATGGAGAGCTTCGAGAACAGAACTCTGCAAGAAGCTTCCCTCAAACCATCCACCTGGTTCCAATATGTCGATGACACTTCCGTCATTTGTAGCTGTGGCAAAGAAAATCTCGACCATTTCTTAACCTTTCTCAACTTCCAGCACCCCAATATTCAATTCACCATGGAGATATAATAGGACAATCAAATCACTGTTCTGGATGTACTGGTTCAACGGAAAAACGATGGCACCTTCGGCCATAAAGTTTTTCAGAAGCTCACCCATACGGATAGATACCTCCACGCTACGTCCCATTACCACCCTTCCCAAAAACACTCGGGCATAAGATCTCTGGTCAACCGAGGTCTAGCGATCTTCGAATCGGACTCTTTGGAGGATAAACTAGGACACATACGAAAAGCTTTAGGAGATAATGGCTATAAGCCAGGCAACATCCATAGAACGATCAAACATCTAAGAAGAAAAATAGCTGATCAGAAAACGGTGACAGCCCCTGAAGGGGAGAATGAAGGACAAATAACAGCTACAACTTCCCTTCCATACCTTCAGGGCATAATCGATCACAGAGTCAGGGCCCTTGGAAAACATAACGTGCGAGTCATTTCCAAACCTCGGAAGAAGCTAGCACAAGTGGTTCCGCGTGCGAAAGACAAAAGACCACCATTTAATGTACCAGGAGTATATACGATACCCTGATCATGCGGTAAAGTGTACATAGGAGAAACCGGGAGGAAGATCAGTACACGGATCAAAGTACACTAACGGTGTATGAAATATGGCCACATTGCACAATCAGCTCTGGCCGAACATTGGATGGAGACTGGTCATGCTATTCAGTTCGATAAAGCCCAACGTCTGGCTCCATCAAACAGCTATTTTTCCAGGAAACACCGAGAAGGCCTGGAAATCCGACAACATCCGGACCATCTAAACAGAGACGGAGGATATCACGTCAATCCTATTTGGCACACAGTCCTCCCGTTTTTGTTATTGACTGGCTGATCAATTAAAACATCTGATTGGCTGGTACAGTGATCTGGAATGATGACTGCAACTATAGAAGAAGGAATACCTGAGACACGAGAGCTTCAGTATCGGAGTTCTCAGCCCTGATGATGCAGACTGTAACGTTTGCGAAACGCCGACTCAACTCTGAGCCTCAACACGGCCTCCATCCGGAAGCCACATACTTTTCTAGTTACCTAAAGAGCCGTGAAAGCCTTAAAACTAAAATCATTTACAATTTTGGTTAATATACAAGAATTTTGAAATATACAATAATGGACCAAACAGATGGAGTTGAATACTTGGAATATAATATAAGTGTGCGTGCGTGCGTGCGTGTAGATACAAAATTGGATTGCATTAGAAAAATTATTGAGAAAAAAACACATAGACTTTTGAGCCTCTTCCTCCTGGCTTCTTTGTACGCGATTCATATATTTTTTGTACTTATTCGTTTACGAAACTTTTTAGAGTTGTCTTGATTTTTTTGGGTACCCAGAGTTTCAACTTTCACTGAGTTTGATATTTTCCGAGCAATCGGATTGCGAGTGCGAAAAGTAGCAAATTAATTAATAACAAAATGCACTGAACTGATCGGGACTCAAGTGAGCAAATTGAGTTGTTTCATTAAAACCATATCCCCGAATGTGCTTTCAGATAGGTTGGAGACTCACCGTCCAGTGGGTAGCTGGGAATGTTGCTTGCAAAGCGTTCGCTTTTTTGCGAGCATTTGGCCTCTATCTATCGAGCAATATACTCGTTTGTATCTCGCTTGACAGGTTCGTTTTTTTCTTTTCATTAACGTGCATACCTTTCTGCTCGCATGTGTAGCTATACTCTTTATCGAAATTGATTGCGCGATTCCGTTTTCGCAAATTTCAATAGAAAATTCCTAATTCCCGTGATAGGAGGAGATTCTTTAAAAGTGTTTTATGTTCAATCACCCGTTTTCCATCAATTCTAGATACTTCGCAGTACTTTATCCACTCCGCGTTAACGATGCCCGGCGTCGTGGGAAATTAATGCTAATACTTGCATGGATCTGCAGCACTGCTTATGCCATGCCGCAGGTATGGTTAACTTTCTTGCATTTTAATATTCTATTCAATTATAATGCAATAGGAAACAATAATTGTATTTATCTACAGTTTCGTATTTGTTCGCGAACTTCTACGACCCAATTATTTTCAAACTCTCATCTCACACGCTACGGGACGGCGTTGCACTAGGGCATAGGAAAACTATGAAAATACTGTGGCAATAAAATCGGTGTGCTGGTCTAGTGGTTAGCGTGCTAACCTCTGAACCAGTACATCAGGAGGTCGCGGGTTCGAATCGCCGTCTCGTAGTTTCGGAGAAAAATAAATACGGGCGTGACGTAGCTCCAGTTCTACACGGATGTCGCGCACACGGCCGGTACGTGTGTGGGTCGTGTGTGTATGACTAGCCTGTGATTTATTTCTCGACGAAACGCGACTAGCTCCGAGACTAGGAAGCGAACTTGGGACCGGCTATATTGGCGTTAGTACAGTCGTGCTGTATATTGGAATCGGAAAAAATTAGAAGGCTAGTTTTTTGACAGGTGATTTTGTAGGTGCTGCGAGTGCTAAATCCAAGTTTGCCTAAAAATCGGGGTGTAGGTTTTTTTTAAGGGGATGAAAGGGGATATGGGTGGATTAATGCCAAACTACAACCCCCACGAGGTCGGCGCCGGGAGACAAAATGTTCAGAAAAATCCGGGCTTTATTTTTGTCTACAGCTCTGAAGTCGTGGAAGTTCATTTTGGGGGTAAAAAAGTGGGGTGACATTTTGAAAAATCCGTTTTTATTCAATAACTTTTTAGAAAAAATTCAAACAATTTTTGTTCAAATGGGAAGGTTTATCCCTTGAAAAGACGCGTCGATCGAATATTTGATCATCCCTCTCCAATAATATCTTTACCAACGACAGAATTGTTGAAGTATTTAAAAAATTGTTTATTGAATAACTCAAAAACAATCGATTTTTCGGGGATGGTTCAAATGTGGGAAATGTAGAGAATAATTTTCTCTATATTCTCGCTCCTATGGACCACCCTTGGATTTTGCCTTTTCTAACCCCTCTCAGGGGTTGAAAATTCAAAACGAAATTCTGGGAAAACTATTGACCGAAAGTAAAGAGATACGAGTTTGGCGCTGTAAACAAAAATGTAGCTGAGGGTTTAAGCTACCAATTCTTCCACGGCGGCAAATTCGTGCGGTCAATGGTTTCCCCAGAATTTCATTTCTTATTTCCAACCCCTGAGAGGGGTTGGAAAATCAAAATTCAAGGGTGGTCCATAGAAACGAAATTTGAGCCATACCCGAAAAATCCATTGTTTTTGAGTTATTCAATAAACCATTTTGTTGGTATTTTAACCATTTTTTCGGGGGTAAAAATATTATCGGAGAGTGATGATGAAATACTCGATCGACGCGTCTTTTCGAGGGCTACAACGTTCCCATTTCAACAAAAAGTGTGCGACTTTTGTTTTTAACCTCCGCGAGGGGTTGGAAAATCAAAATTCAAGGGTGGTCCATAGAAACGAAATTTGAGCCATAACCGAAAAATCCATTGTTTTTGAGTCATTCAATAAACCATTTTGTTGGCATTTTAACCATTTTTCCGGGGGTCAAAATATTATCGGAGAGTGATGATGAAATACTCGATCGACGCGTCTTTTCGAGGGCTACAACGTTCCCATTTCAACAAAAAGTGTGCGAATTTTTTCTAAATAGTTATTTAATTAAAACTGTTGTTTCCAAATTTCACCCCACTTTTTCACCCCCAAAATGAACTTCCACGACTTCGGCGCTGTAGATAAAACTAAAGCCCGGATTTTTCTCTACATTTTGTCTCACGGCGCTGACCTCGTAGGGGTTGTAGTTTGGCATTAATGCACTCCCATCCTCTTTTATCCCCTTTAGAAAAATCCTGCAGCCCGATTTTTAGGCAAACTGGGATTTAGCACCCGCGGCACCTACAAAATCACCTGTCAAAAAACTAGCCTTTTTCTAATTTTTTTCGATTACGGCGATTTTATAGGTTATATATATATAGGTTATCCGCTGTTTTCTATACCCATGGCAGAAATGTCATGGTGAATGCGATACAGAGGGGGAAGTCGGCTGCGGTCGCACGGTGGGGATATAATGTGGAATATGGGGAATGTATCAAGGAAGAAGGACCCTGTACAGATTGTAGTTTAAAAAAGAAAAAATACTGTGGTAATAGAGGGGGTTATTATTTTGGTGACTTTTAGTTGTTTTACCATCAGAAATATAATGCACCTTTTGCTCAGTAGTCGATGCGAAAGCCATTACGTGGCTACGCGGACACCCATCAAAGTATTGTCTCAGGGCTAACACTGCTCAACACAGGAGATCGTCGCAGGCATCCACCGACCGCGCGTGTAGTTCAAACGTCTACCATATTTCTGTATACAATATTTTCTTTTATTTCGTTTATACAATAATGATGATGTTATTATTAGGACGTTGAATAAGTTCTCGCTGTTTTCCAACTGATGGCATCACCAGAACTGCGTGCGTATAGTTAATGTATCTATAAAGAAGTTCCATACTTAAGCAAGCTTGAAATTCAGTTTATGTCATTTCGCCAAAGTGTAAATAACTTTTTTTTCATAGTGTTAAACATGAATGATGATTTTGAAGTGTTTTATTGGAGGCTTATTCATCAAGAGTCTTATTCATAAAGACTCATGTCAGGCGCTGACTGAACTTCCAGAATCATTGGCAGTATATCACACAATAGTTTCGAAACGTTTGAAAGCATTAGGAATTTTTATTTATTAAAGCCTCAATTTTCACAAAAAAGCAGCGAGAACCTATTCAACATCCCAATATTATAATATAGACTGAGATAGAATAACGTTGAATAATACAAATAAGAACAATATAGAACATTACAAAATTCCGAACGGCCAAGCCTATGTAAATTGTCGTTATATCGTTGCAACGATTTTTTTGCAACAATTATTTTCGAGAGTTTTCACCACTCGCGTTATATATTCCACTTGACCTCAGAGATGTTGCGATCCATATGAAATATATAACGTGAGTTGGAAAACTCGGGACTATTAACTGTTTAAAAAATGGTTTCGACCATGTAAACGTCGTCGTTTTCTCGTTTAGTCATAAAAACTCTGCACTGTGAATATGCAAACCTCTGGTATTGATTTCCCAACATACGGGTTGTGACCTGCGGCCTATATTGATGGTCCATTGTTCGTATATTGCAGAAGTGGGTGCTTCATGAGTGGAATACGAGGCCTTGAATATTTGTCGCGACATCCCTTGCCGTTTGACTATTATATCTTCATTGGCTCGTTGGTGTAACGAATTTTTCAAGTGTGACCTCTAGAACTATATACGCTAATAACTTGCTATACCCTTAATTACGCCCTTTATCGTTGCCTGGTTCTGGTGACATTGGTGTAAAAATTTGTACGTTAGAATTGAACGAAGACCATGGGACTTCTGTCGTACTGGATTTGTATTGTATTCATGTTATCGCAATCTTTCGAAACATTTGGACAGTAAATAAGGGATTAGATGATTCTCTAATTTCCTCGCGCTTTTGTGTTTTGCTTTTTTATTACAAAAAATCATTTTAACAAATGAAAAAACTAGCGTTAAACAAAACATGTAAAAGTTGTCCTTGTAATATTTACGATCCTGAAAAAGACTTGACTGAAAATTGTATCAGGAGTTTAAAGTGAGCGAAAATGATGACAGTTGCGAAATCTCGGAGGGTGTTAAAAAGTATTCTTCCTGAATAAACCGGCGTCGTAGAAAATTGGTCAATCGCCTACAAAACTAACTTTACAGATCAGCAGTCGCAGATGCCGTACTCCAAATACAAATACTTTATTCGCAAAATAGTTTTTTCAAATTAGTTTGGACGATTACTTTTCGGTCCGAAGTTTCTAGATATCTTTCCGTTCATTTTATCATTGCGAGATAAATAATTCAACAAAATAACAAGTATAATGATCAAATTCGCGTTGAATGCTATATATATTAGGTTGCTAAGAAAGTTTTGCGACACTAAAGTGCTCGGTTAAATATTTTTCCTTGCTAAGCATTACGAGAACATTCGAGAGTAGAAATTGTTAGAATGTTCTAGGAACTTCCATGTCAAAGGGTATATAAGGCGCTCGTTTATTTCGATCAGACATTATTAGTAAATATGCATCCAAGAACACTTCCAGTGATCACTTATTACGAATTCCTATAAAGACGTTCTACACGATCTGCAGCTATTCATACGTGCAGTGTGTTCAACAGAAACGTAGTTCGTCATTCAACAGTATCCCGTTGGTTTAAACGTATCCGTTCTGGCGATATATCCTTTAAAGACAAACCTAGGTCCGGCAGGAAAACTGTTGTTGAGGACGAAGCATTGCGATCTCTTCTACAAAAGGCACCTAATGCACCGTCACAAGAGTTAGCAAACTAACTCGGCTGTAGTCAACCCACGATCCTGGAACACTTGGAAGAGCTTGGGTATAGAAAAGCAATGTTATCTTGGATTCCCAATGATCTCAGTGAGTCGAATAAGGCGGCATGTACAGAAAGAATTTGTTCAGAAAATGGTCACTGGAGTACAAAGCTGGGTGTTGCACGTTAACCAAACACGAAAGCGCCAATGGCTGCCCCAAGGGTAAAAAACAGAACCAACTCTTAAACCATCCCGTAAAGAGAGAAAAGTTTTACTTTGTTGTTGGTGGGATTTCGGAGGCCGGTTGTATTATGAGCTCCTTTCGCCTAACACCATAATGAATGCCGAGATCTAATCTACATAATTGCAGAAGCTGTCTAAAATCATTAGACAAAAACGTCTTAAACGTCGACAAGTTCGTTTTCTTTACGACAACGCTCGGCCCCACGCAGCTAAAATGACACAACAAACTATTTCAGAATTAGAATGTGAAGTAATATTAGCCCTAATATTAGCCCCGTCGAATTACCATTTATTTCGAGCTTTAAAAAACTATCTACGTGATAAACAATTTGATAATCAAACAGATCTTCAAAATACCCTTGTAGAGTTTTTCAATTCAAGACATAAGGATTTGTGAACGGCTGGCATTCGGAGTTTACCAGAGCGTTGGACACAAGTTGTAGATAAAGAGGGAAACTATATTCTAAATTAATCTTATCTTCATAAAATGTTGTGTTTATTTAGAAAAGATGTCGTTTGTGTCGGAAGACTTCCATATCAACCTCATACATAGTGATTATACGTGTTTTGTAGAACGAGACGTATATATTAGATTATATTTCCATGTATATTATGTATGTGCACTTTGATATATATATATATATATATACCTGGGTTTCTTCCTATCATGGTGAAAGAAGGTCAATCTTTTATCGTCTTCTTTCTTTCACGCCAAGTAATTAAAAAGCCTCGCCGTGCACATACATGCATGTTCGTTTGCCGCTCAATTTATTTGTTTTTACACTCATCTCGCTTGGGTTCGACTTTCGAATATGAAACGCTGTGCCACAGGCCTCCAACCCCTTCGAAATTTTGAAATAACTTTTTTCCCAAACGGAACAAACAATTGGAATGAAATTTGTTATGTGCATGCAGGACGCTTGCTCCGAAAGGATCGTTTTCGTTACTTTCCCAAATTTCGAAATAAAAATACAGTTTGTGGTTATCATAGGAGAAATTGTGAATTATCAACCATGTGAGTAGCAATGTGCGGATAGGGAGTGAAGGCAAAGGGTTCAATTGGAAATGGTCATACGTAGAAAGCTGCGAAAGTATACGTTGGAAATCAGGAATCAATTAAGACCTCCGAAAAAATGAAACTTAATGGGCCAAGTTATACATTTATATTTTTTATTG
Organism: Ophion slaviceki; assembly: GCA_944452715.1. Lineage (NCBI taxonomy): Eukaryota > Metazoa > Arthropoda > Insecta > Hymenoptera > Ichneumonidae > Ophion > Ophion slaviceki. The sequence continues at coordinate 6,868,747 of OX101789.1, forward strand.
CATAAATAGAAAAAAAATTGTGTTATTATCAACTTGAAAAAGTATAACATTACAGCTAATTATAATGAAAAAACTGTGTCAGCGAATTTTTTATACAACTTAGAATGAAACTTTGAGTAATTTGTAATTATGTCCAATTATATGTATGTCACGAGATTATTTATTATTACCATCAATTAATATTAAGTGTTGCCGAAATACGGCGATTTTGCGCACATTGAGATTGGCAGCAATGCTCTTTATTCGTCAACAAAGATTTGTAATCTTTTATCAAACGTTGATGGTTCAATATTCAATATAGATGATTTACGATGGGCAAGATGGGGGATTTTTTTCTAAATGTTTAGAAAGGTTTAGATTGCGTTGATCCTTTTTTTAAAATGGCTAATAGTCAAAAAAATTACATCAGCCGTAGCGTAAACGTCTTGCCATCATACCACACGGAAAATTGCAAACATAAGAACATTTTTTTACTCTGGTGTTTGGTGGTGAAAGAATTTAAAAGTGTTCGCAAAGATTCAGTATAGTCTAGACCATGGGTGGCCAACCGTTTTTCCAACCTAATTTCCTTTTTTTTGCTAATTAAAGCTAATAAGGAAGTTGGCTTTGGTGTTATTTTGGTGATATGTACAATCAAAGTCAAAATTTATGTTCATTTGGCCCAGCTCCGCGGGCCACAACACGACCCCCGCCGGGCGCATGCGGCCCGCAGGCCGCAGGTTGGCCACCCATGGTCTAGACAATAACATATAATTTTTTATAAATTTAATCTTTGATTGTGGCTAACGCTCCAACTTCCTTAAAATTGCGCAGCTAAGAAAAAGTCAGACTCGCTGAAAAAAATTACCGAACCGACACCGAAAGTAACTGACCACCGAAAAATTACCAAACTGACATCGAAAATACCAGCGAGCGAGTCCGTGCCACCACGCGCTCCACTCGACACGTCGAGTCGACTATTTCTGTTTTCGTGATCAGATGACTTTACTTACGTACTTGAATATCACAGAGATTAATGTGACGTTTTCACAATGCCGAAAAGGAAATCCGCATTTGGTCGTAACAGTGCGCGTGCGAAAAAGAAGTACATAGCAAGAAATAGTGAATATCACACGACAGCTAGCTTTTTACATAAATGTAGCAAACATGTACCAACAAAGGTCCAAATATAACCTACCGTCACAAAAATTTACGTCATCTGTTTTCTCACTGGCGGCGCGCAGCTCGCAACGTTCCGTTTTTACCGACCGCGCTCGCATCCTTGCAGAACAATTTGATTTTTGACAGGACGGAAGGTGTTCCGCTATATCTCTGCCAAGGTTTTATTTATTGTGTCGGGTACAAGTATTTTCCGTCGAAAAGTTATTCAACGCAGTAGCCGTATGAACACGTCGGAGAAGGAATTCGAGGAAGGATTCGCAGCCCTGAGTTTGATCGCTGAAGGAAACAGATTAGTAACCTAAAAATAAGTTTTCAAATGTTTTGAATGCCGAAATAGTAATAATAAAAAAAAATTAGATTTGTGATCTAGTGCTCTGCTATTTCTGTGCCAAGATTTCATACGTAGTGGCACGTACCAGTCTTTCCTGTACAACAGTTCCTAAACACAGTAGCGGTGTAAATGTAACTTGTCAGAGAAGAGGTTCGTGGAATTCAATCCAGCGTTGCCTGTTATCGCTGAGGAAATGATAGTGGAAGTGATAGTGTGAATATTTCTTGTCGGTGGTGAAAGAATTCAAGGAATTATTTGCAGATATTAGTAGGGAGATGTACAACGCTCCCGTTTTCGGCGTGCCTCGGGAATGGCGCTCAATCGCGGCGGCGAGTTCGGGAATATAATTTTGCGATCATCGCCTCTGTAAAGGTGACAGATTGTAGCCGCGCGAATCATGATCACCGCTCAAGTCGGTATCGCAGTCAGCGTGAACACGAATGGGTAGCTCGGCGGGGGAGAAACGTCTCCGCCCGTCGCAAATCGTGCTTACTCGACAGGCGAACGGGGCGAGGTTTTCCGTCCGATCGAGCTCGACATATTTGTGTGGCCGTACTGCGGATTAGAATATACATTAAATGAATTTCAAAGTGAAAAACATTTACCGAGATCATTGTTTTCTCTCGGTTGCCTGTTTATGCCGAGAATGCGGGTTAAAAAAATTAACGACGGAACGCGTTGAAAAATAGAACGCTGAAATGACTGTGGAAGATTCAAAGAGAAATTGTGAGCCTTTGCCGCGGTCGTTTCGGCGGTTTTTTTTCAACACTAAACATTATAGATAAGCATGTATCATAAACGTTTCTGTATCCTCAGTAAGCGTCGTGGCGGATGTGAGTTGGCAGCATGACGGATTAAAAATGCTTGCGGTCCGAGTTCGATCCCCGGTGAATCGGTTTTTTGTACATTTTTTTCTTTTTCTAAGTGTTGCCTCGATCGAACGATCGATGCAACGCTTGCTAAGCGTAATTCGGGGTTCATCGCACCCGACCCCCACATTCTTTCCAAATGAATGTACTTTTGCCGAATTTACAAGAGTATGGTCACGTAGACACACGTCCTGACCAAGCATCGTACGATGTTTAGTTGAGAACAGATTGCAACAAACAGAGTTAACGATTGGAAGACAGTACCAAAACGAGATATTCCTTGGTTGGTACTTGAACCGGTCGGTCCTGAGGTTCGACCAATACTTTTGGCCCTGTCACTATGTACTTTTAACTTTGCAAAAATTCCGTTGTCGCTTTTTCTTATTTTAACCGTTGGAGGGGGGAGGACACTGGTAGTCTGAGTTCAAAATGGCGACCAAGTCCTCCATGGGCTTATGTCCGCCATTTTGAATTTTATGATAAATTGCTTTCCTTGAAGAACTCGGCCAGTTTCAATTTTTGAGTAAAAATTATAAGAGCTAAACTTGTAGGGAATTCAATTTCCTACAACTTTAGTTGTTACAGTTTTTTCTATACGATCGATCTTTTTCGCATTAAACCTGAAAAAACGGTGGAGTGAAACTATTGCATTATCTCGTTTGTTTTTAACTTTAGGGCATGATGGACATAAACAAACGTGTAGGGAATTAAATTTCGACAATTATGGGCTTTACTTTTTTTTTCCTACAATCAATATTTAACGTGGTACGCCAACGGCAAAGGAAAAGAGAACCGTCAAAATATTGTTTCGCGAACCATTCGACAACTGAATGTCTCTGTGAAATTAAATTCAACCTATTTTTATTGAAAAAAACCCTTTTCCACACCATCACAGGGGTAGAGTTTCAGGCACTTTTTTTGACGTGGTATCCCCACTACGCTTAATCCACGTATTGTTACTTGCAAGTTTGTTTCGTTTTCTGACGTTCTCTTCCTGATAAGATTTGCAAAAGGAAATTCTGTTTTTTTCTTACAAGTATAAAGGATCCAAGCGATGTACTTTCATTTTTTTTTCATTCTCTTATAAGGTTTTGAAATCGGGTTTACTTTTTCGTGAGATATCAGAATCGGAACTATGTTTTCTTTTTTTTCGACGATGGTCCTGCCAAATCAATAACGTCGGTTTCATCTCCAGAAAATTCGAAATTTTCGGTTTCAGGAGTATTATTTTTACCTTTTCTATTTCATGTTTGTTTTATTTTGTTAAACTATGTCACTATTTTGTTATATTGCCTCCAATTGTTTCCAAGGCATAGTAAAACTCACAATCAATCACTCAAGAAGAAGGGGAAAAGAATCCTCCCACTCTCTCTTTTTCTCTTTTAATAAAATTTGTTTGAATTTCATTTCACAGAGACATTAAGACGGAATGACACCTCATCGCGGTCGGTATGGTAGAACAATTATAGATTCCCAAAAATCTCTGAAACGGCTCTTCAGATCCCGTCGAAACTTTGCCAAACGACGTCAAATAGATAAACGAATAGCTTCCAGCCCCTCAAATTTTCTAAATTTGAGAAAAAAAAATTAGATTGGCTTATGATAAGCCAATCTACATTTTTTTTTCTCAAATTTAGAAAATTTGAGGGGCTGGAAGCTATTCGTTTATCTATTTGACGTCGTTTGGCAAAGTTTCGACGGGATCTGAAGAGCCGTTTCAGAGATTTTTGGGAATCTATAATTGTTCTACCATACCGACCGCGATGAGGTGTCATTCCGTCTTAAGTTGTCGAATGGTTCGCGAAAAATATTTTGACGGGTCTCTTTTCCTTTGCCGTTGGCGTACTACCATAAATATTAATTGTAGGGAAAAAAGGTAGCAACCAAAATTGTCGAAAATTTAATTCCCTACAAGTTTGTTTATATTCAATTATGCCCTAAAGTTAAAAATAAACGAGAAAATGCAATAGTTTTACTTCGCCGCTTTTTTCAGGTTTAATATAAAAAATATGGAACGTAGAGAGTAGTATAGCTATGCCGGTCCCCCCTCATGTAGGAATCTACTTTACCGACAGTCGGTAAGGTAGATTCCCCGCTGGTCCCGAGGACTCTACATTACCGACGGCAGATTCTGACCCAAACAGGGTTCCTGTGGGAACCTACCTTACCGACGGTATATACCGACAGGAAATCCCCTTTTGGCGGGAAATTCAAAAGACCTTTTGGCGGGAAATTCAAAAGACCTTTTAGCGGGAAATTCAAAAGACCTTTTGGCGGGAAATTCAAAAGACTTTTTGGCGGGAAATTCAAAAGACCTTTTGGCGGGAAATTCAAAAGACTTTTTGGCGGGAAATTTAAAAGACCTTTTGGCGGTAAATTCAAAAGACCGCGGGAAATTCAAACGATCGCGGGAAGTTGAAAATACCTTTTGGCGGGAAATTCAAAAGCGGAGACCCTTCGGCGGTAAATTGAAAGCGGATACTTTTCGGCGGGAAGTTCGAAAAAAAAGAACGTCTTGGCGGGAAATTGAAAAGACCGCGCGCGCGAAAGTTTCAAAAGCGAAGACCTTTTCAGCGAGAAGTTGAAAATACCTTTTTGCGGGAAATTCAAAAGCGGAGACCTTTCGGCGGTAAATTTAAAGCGGAGACTTTTCAGTGGGAAGTTCAAACGACCTCTTGGCGGGAAATTGAAAAAACCTCGCGCGAAAGTTTCAAAGCGCAGACCTTTTGGCGGGAAAGTTAAAAGGGTAGACCTTTCGGCGGGGAAATTCAAACGCGCGCGGTCCGTGATACCGACCGTTCGAACCGAAGTTCGAAAAAAAAGAATGTCTTGGCGGGAAATTGAAAAGACCGCGCGCGCGAAAGTTTCAAAAGCGAAGACTTTTTCAGCGGGAAGTTGAAAATACCTTTTTGCGGGAAATTCAAAAGCGGAGACCTTTCGGCGGTAAATTCAAAGCGGAGACTTTTCAGTGGGAAGTTCAAACGACCTCTTGGCGGGAAATTGAAAAAACCGCGCGCGAAAGTTTCAAAGCGCAGACCTTTCGGCGGGAAAGTTAAAAGGGTAGACCTTTCGGCGGGGAAATTCAAAGCGGAGACCTATCAGCGGGAAGTTCAAAACACCGTGCGCGGGAAATTCAAACGCGCGCGGTCCGTGATACTCGACGATCGGAATTGTTGTGACACTCGGTTGAGATGTTTTTTTTTATTAAGAATTCAAGATACATTGTTTACATTCTCTTTTAAGTGGTAATCTTTTGTCGGCGTGTTCGCGGCATCGTTGACACTCGCTGACTTCAAGGTCATTTTTGAGGGATTCGGGTAATTTATGCCAGGCGAGATCGACGCTATGTGTAGCGAAGGTGACGATGAATTCCTTGGGTAGCTGGGCGATGTCAATGGGTTCCATGGCAGAGAGGGATCCGACTCGATGAAACAGTTTGAGCGATCGTCCAACGGACGGGAGGCTCTCTCGAAGAAACTTCCTCAGCAGCAGGACATTCCGAAGTGCGCAATTGGGTGAATCGTGGTGAGGGCAGGATGCCGTCCCTTTGTTGGCCCTCCTCAGCGAGGGACACGCCACGACGTCTCGTGCATCGAATCCAAAGCATTCGAGCCACTGCTGCTTCTGCGGTCCCTTCACGTAGATGGCGCCGGCGTTGTGCAGAACCGATCGGAGCACGTTCTCCACCTCGCAGTAGGGTACTTCGCCCGGGCTCCAGCCGAGATGATGATAGTTGCGTTCGAGCCAGGAATTTATGTATTTGTACGTGGCTGGGAGATCGTACCATGGGATCGGTGGTTTGAAGAGGAAAATCAGCGGCTGCACGTCCGCATTGAGCGGAGCCACTGCCAGTTCTTTGAGTACAAACTCGTCCCGCTTGAAGCCCTGTGTATCCACCACGTACTTCATTGCGATTAATGACGCCGAACACTCGACTCGAGCGTCATTTATAGGCGGATTCTCCATCTCCTCTACTCTAGAGGCGTTTAATCACATCCCCACTTATGGGATTATAGTCTACGATGCGATCGTGCAAGATCAGGCAGTAGTCTGTAGTTCCCGCGGGAAAATTGGATTGAGCCTCTAGTTCGATACGAACGTCAACCGGTGCCTGCTTGAGGGCGTCGTTCTGTTTCGAGCAGTCAATCACAATGAGTGGAGCATGCGCGATGAAGTCTGTCTTTGTCAGCATGGGTTCCGCCGGCTCCCTGGCGTAGTACGCAGTCTGGAAGCTGGCGTACATCTCGTACAACTGAGAGTACTGGTTGCGCGACACGTCGAGATTGAGGTTACCGTAAGGGTAGCACTGCGAATTGAGGAACAGTTTCACATTGGTTATTGCGCAGTGATCGAAGCGGCTAGCGTTTGCCGTTCGAACGCCTCGTCGATTCGTTTGCAAGGCGAGAATGATGAAGCGCGGTTTCTCCAGTTGATTCGACACCTTGACCGTCCAAACGGGTTTGGTCGTGATTGGAAGCATGGGGTATTCGTACAATTCCCACATGCGAAAAGACACAGTGATGTCCTTCTCAATGTGACTGAGCAGACGTATCTTGTGCTTAGTTGACAGCATCACGTAAGACATCAGCCACTCGATTTTAGCGATCTCAATCTTGAATTCCTCGGTGGCACCATTCTCGAGGGCTGTTTGAACAACTGCGTTCGTGTCGTTCCTTGATCACGTGAGAATCAGCTCGTGCTTCGTGTTGATGACGATCTTGCGATAGTCCTCAGCGAAGCCGAGAATCATGGCGAGCGGTATGCATACATCGAAGTATCCCCTGTCGTCCGTCATTTGCTTTGGCTCTTCGAACCAGCCGGAGTTTTCAACGCTGAACATCTGACCGGGGCTCAGTGAAGCGTAGTCCTTCATGAGACCCGTCAGACCAACGTTCTTGACGGCATTTCCGTTCGTTTTACTGAGTCTACCGCAGACGTGTAGGGAGCTTCGCGCCGGTAGAACGCACAGGTCCTGATGCTGAATGGATATGCGAATCTCATCGTTGTTGGCGAAACTCGATGAAGTATAGGGTTGATGCGCGTGAAGCGGGTGGAGGGTGTAAAGAGGGCGGTGGTCGAGGCAAGCGTCACCTTCGATGACTTTGTGCACTGCCTGCGGGAGAAATTGACGCAGCGCAGGCAGCAGTGCGTGATCAGATCGCGCTTGCACAAAGTGTTTACCGAGAAGCAAGTGAAGGTGGCGCTCAGCGCTCACGACGACAAACGTATCCTCCTCCCCGACACCACGGATACGTTACCGTGGGGGCACTTCACAGCCCCCCCCCCCCCACCACCGCGCGCAGTGGAGGGGATAGCGGGTATATGAGCGTCACCCTTGCGGCCGTTTGCCTCATCAGCACGATGGACGGCATCGAGAAGCTCAACAAAATCGCTCTGCTCGAGGATTGCCTGCCCACGAAGAAACTGGCAGCGCTGAGTATAAACAGCGTCTACCGTATCACCGACCTGAGACAAGTCACAACGAAATACGGCCTGAGAACCGTAGCCACCCTCGACGACGAGTGCCAAGTCTTTCTGCCTAAACGCATCGCGGACGCGTTCGTGAAGGATCCGAAGATGTACAAGCACATGTTGCAAACAGCCACGGACGGGCAATTGCTCCTGAAGTACTTGGGCGGCAGCGAGGCCAAGATGAATCAAATAGAATTCAGCATCGATCATAAATAACGTGAAATGTTTTTTATTGCAATAAATGTTCAAACCCATTTACAAATCGGTCTTGTTTATCCAGCTATTGTGCGAACTATCGAATCCTAGCCACATGACGTAGACTCTGTCGCCACATTTCCTCGGCACTTTTTCCACGAGATACATGTCGGGGTACTTGACTCTCAGAAACTCCTCCTCGTAGAAACCACCGGCAATGGGCTTGTCGCGGTAGTCCTTCAGCCTGTATGTCACCGGAACGGTCGACTCCATCACTCGACTCACCGTGAAAATTTCCGTTGTCCAGTTGGGCGTGTAGCCTTTCTCGAAAACGTGCTTATTCTTGCTGACTCGCACCTTGTGGCGGATTCGGAACTTGGGCGCTTTGCGACTTTGACGATCACGCGGCTGCAGCAACAAAGTTTCAGCGTCGGCCACCTCGTTCGGCTTCATTCCGATAGTGCGATGTTTGCTGCTGTTGTATGCTGCTGAGGAGATCGGGCAAAATGTCGAGCCACTTGTAGGAACCGCGCAGACTGAACTGCAGCCACATCTTGTTCTTGAGTGTGCGATTGAACCGCTCGACGATGGATGCCTTGAGGTTGTTGTAAGTCGAGTAGTGATTGATGCAATATCGACTCATGAGGCTCTTGAAGGACGCGTTGTAGAATTCTCTGCCTCGGTCAGTCTGCAGATTCGTCGGTACTCGACCCTGTCGTAGCTCGAGTTCCATGGCCGCAGTGACGTCGTTGCCGGTCTTCCTCTTCACGGGAACGGCCCATGCAAACTTGGACAGCACGTCGATGATTGTGAGCAGATACCTGACGCCCAGGTTTTCTCGAGCGTACGGTTGCATCTCCACGAGGTCGGCCTGCCATGTCTCATCCAGTCCTCGCACATCAAACTTGCGCCGTGGATAATTGCGTCGTGCGGGTTTATGCAGCTCTTCCACCAATCTTCGATGCTCCATGCCGCGTGTCCAACGTTTTAATGGCCTCGGAATTGCGCGTGGCCAACTCCAGAGTCGTTTCAACGATTACCTCGATAATTCTCAGCCTGTCGTTCACTTGATTCTGCAGAATATGTATGTTCAGTTGCAGATCGTCAAAATCCTCTCTCAGCCGAGTTGCGATGTGAAACAATTCGCTCAGAGTGCTTTGAATAAGACGTCTCGCGAGACTCAGGTTGACCCCGTCGCGAGGTTCACTCGCGTCGGCAACGTTGCACAATCTTTTGCCCTCTACGTCGTACTGTCCGTCGGCGGTGAGCTTGAATCCGAATCCGGGAGGACCTCGCGTACCGCCCTCAGTTCGTCTTAGCTGACGTCCGAATACGTCGATACTCATTGTTCAAGTGCGGTTGCAGCGCCCCTTGTGCCCCGCTTATATGACAATACCGGCCTCACTCAGCTCCTCGACGATCGAGATGATCTCGTTGATGTGACTCGAATTGCCGGCCGATCGCTCAGCCATCAGTAGACGCAGTCGATCAACGAGCTTATTCGGGTCGTCCCAGTACACGTAGTCCATTCGCGTGTTCCTTCGCGCGATCTTGTACCGAGGCAATATATCACTACCGGTAGATGTACCACCACCGACCAAGGGCGCCGCCCAGTCCCTGTACTTGCTGTTTCTTTGTCTGTGAATGACCGCGTCCGACCTGTAGTGTTTCTTGTGTGCGTTCGTCGTTTGCAGGATTTTCCCATAGATATTCTTGTCTTCCGCGCTCACGAGATGCGCACTGGGTTCCTTCCTGAAGAGCAGTTCGAGCAAGCCGACGCTCGATCGATACTTCCTGTCACCTACAATCACGTCGTCGTTCACGAAACGTATGGGTGAGTCGCCGATCATCATGCTACCGTCTGGCAGCTTTCGAACCCCATAAGTCATATCGAGATACTTTTTTCGATTCGTGTTGAGCATGTGAAGATATTTGTCGACCGCAGGCTCTTTCGGCATGTCATAATATTCGTCGGAACTCGTTTTCTGCTGCTGCACGTATTCGTCGGGGCTCGTTTTTTTGCTGCTGAACGCATTCGTCGGGTGCCATTTTCGGCCATTCTTCCTCCGCGTCGTACGCAGTTTTGAAGGAAGCTTCCATCTCATCATCATCACGAGACACCTCCTCCTTCTTAGGCAACATGTGCCTGGCGTTCACGAGGCGTTCGAGAGGTTTGACGATTGGTTTGAAAGTTTCGTCCAGAGCTTTCGCCATCGTTTGCTTGTCCGCCTTGAGAAGCATGTACTTGCGCTTAATCGCATCCCTCATTTTCTCCATCTGGCTGACCGTCTGTTTCTCGTGACGGAACTCAGCCGTCACACTGTCGCTTCGACCATCCATAATGCACTGCGGGGATCACGTCGCGCACGATATATTTATGGCAAAACGGTCAAAGCCCTTTCTGTACCTGCCACAGTCGACTCCACTTTCACGGTTGATTACGAGAAATCCGTGACTGGAGTCGTTCCAGCAGGTCAAGCACAAGTCTCTGAACTGTACGCACGGCATGTCCGTGTTCACGTGATCGTCATAGATGTGCCGGAGGTTCATCTCGTCCTGTCGAAAGACGACCAACAGATTGACGTTGTCACGCACCAGGTGCTTGGGGATTTGAGCGTACGATTGACACAGGTAGAAGCAATCGATGTTCTTGTGTCGACCCATGCAGTAGAAGGCTCTGACGTTGTCCTGTTTCTCACAGGCTATATCGTCGAATACGATGATGGAATTGGGACGAGCGTCCGCGGGTGATACGACCTGATCGTGTTCGCTGAACGCAAAGTATCCGATACCCTCGAGCGGTGCGAGCACTTTCTCGAGCAGTTTGTACTTTGGCTGATTCAGTGACTTGGAGTACACGTAGACGTTTTCGAATCTCAAACCATTGGGATGCGTGATGAGGGCTCGCAAGGCGTTGGTCTTGCCGCAGTTTGACGGACCGCAGAAGACTGCGCGAATACTGGCGGGCCGTAGTTCGCCGTGTCGCGTGCCCTGCTTTCCTCCCTCAACGAGCGCATCGAAATTCATCACCGGTAGCTTGTGCACTTGCTCTCGGAAATCCATGACTAAGCCGTCAAGGTATAAATAGCCCGCTTATATACCCCCTCGACTTCATTCGCTGACTGATCGCGTAGTGATGCACACAGGTCGAGGTGTCCTGAACAAGCTCATCAACAGGCTTCCAATCGAGTTGCACATACCGGGCTATCAGTACTGCGGGCCAGGCACGAAGCTAGCGGAACGCGTCGCTCGCGGTGATCCCGGTGTAAATCCTCTGGACGCAGCCTGCAAGGAGCACGATGTCGCGTACTCGCAAAATCGTGAGAACGACGCAGCGCGCAATTCGGCCGACCGAATTTTGGCAGATAAGGCCTAGCAGCGGGTATTTGCAAGAGACGCCGCTATTGACGAGAAACTTGCCGCTTCTGTCGTGGCAAACACCATGAAAACCAAGTCGAAACTCGGTATGGGGCTCAAGAAGAGGCGAAAGCCCCTCATTGCGCTTTCCAAAATAGTGAGAGCCGCCTCGCGATCGACCGGAAGTAATTCTCGCGAAGTCATTCGATCGGCGCTCACGAAGGCTCGCGAAGCTGTGAAGCAAGCTGGCGGAAGGACGAAGGTGTTAGTGCCACGCATATTGCCCATCCCGGAGAAAGTGGGCGGAGTTTTGCCGTTCCTCATTCCCTTGTTTGCCGGCTTGAGTGCTACGGGAGCGCTGGTAGGTGGCGCTGGGGGTGTGGCAAAAGCTGTGAATACCGCTAAAGCCGCCGTGCGTCAATTGCAAGAGAATCGTCGACATAACGAGACGATGGAAGCTATCGCTCTCAGTAGGGGGCTCTACCTCAAGCCCCACAAAAGGGATTTAGTATACACGTGGAGGCGAACAAAAAAAAGTTCAACTATCCCAAGCGTCCTCTAATGGACGCCGACATGCTGAAATACGCGCAGGACGTTCCGCACTTTCGCGGTGTATTCATGAGAAACGATTTGCCGAAGAATGGACCGCATTATCGCGAATCGGCTATCGTAAATCTCGACGACAAGGAAGGACCGGGCACGCACTGGGTGGCCTATCGAAAGCACGGCAACAACGTCGTCTACTTTGACAGTTTCGGCGATCTACCACCACCTCGAGAACTCCTGAAGTACCTCGGAGTTACCGAGGTCAAGTACAATCACGCGAAATATCAGGATTTCGACACGTACGAGTACGGCCATCTTTGTCTGAAATTCTTATATAAGCAGTTGTAAGAGTTCACGCGGAGTCAGTCACGCATCAGCATGGAAGAGTCATTGACTTTCAGCCTGTCGGGAAGGTCGTCTCTACTGGAGGCGCAGTACCTTCCGCCGATCGAACTCTCACCTAGCAAGAACTACATTCTCGGCCTAGTGGAATTCCTCTCGTTCAACTCCGTGCCCAACATTGATACCAGTAAAAACAAGTTTTACGCGGGTGGTGAGGTGATTGCGTTGCCGACGGGAAGTTACGAGATCGAAGATATCGAGAAGTACTTGCAGGATGTGCTTGGGCGAAAAGGCATCTCCCTCAACCTCAAGCCCAACAACAACACGCTGCGTAGTTTGCTCAAGTGCAACCGAAGCGTGGATTTTCGACCGGCGGACTCCATCGCTAACCTGTTGGGTTTCGCTGCGTGCGAGCTGTCACCCGATACAACTCACAGCTCGGACTTGCCGGTAGCTATTCTCAGAGTCAACGCACTGCGAGTCGAGTGCAACATCACGTCCGGGGCGTACATCAACGAGCACAGAGCGCACACGATCCACGAATTCTTCCCGGCAGTACCGCCAGAATATAAGATCATCGAAGTTCCCTCGCAAGTCATTTACCTGCCGATCACCGTCAAAGTCATTGACCACGTGCAATTGCGCATAGTCGATCAGGACGGAGAACTCGTGAATTTTCGCGGTGAAATTATCACTATCAGACTGCACATCAAGGAAGCCAAGTAGACATGGGTATCGTCTACAACAACAACAACAAGGTCGGCTATAAAAGCGCGTTACCATGTCGCCCAAGCATCAGTCGTCGACCAGTGTCGAAAAAGCTAACACGTCGGAACATTCAGTTCCTGAGAAGCCTCGGACTCAAAGTTGTCGTTGGTGGTGGAAGAGAGTAACTTGCGTGATATTTTGCTGCTGGAATGGAAGAGGCCTTGAACGTGCACTTGCCCGTCGTTTTCGACGAGTCCGTAACGCATTACGAGATTCACGCGCATCAACCCTATACTTCATCGAGTTTCGCCAACCGCGATGAGATTCGCATATCCATTCAGCATCAGGACCTGTGCGTTCTACCGGCGCGAAGCTCCCTACACGTCTGCGGTAGACTCAGCAAAACGAACGGAAATGCCGTCACGGCGACGAAGTTCGTTAACAACGCCATCTTGCATCCGTTTGAGGAAGTTTGCTACGAGATCAATGCCATAGAGGTGGACAGAAGCAAGAACGTTGGTCTGACGAGTATCATGAAGGCCACGCTTCACTGAGCCCTGGTCAGATGTTCAGCGTTGAAAACTCCGGCTGGTTCGAAGAGCCGAAGCAACTGACGGACGACAGGGGATACTTCGATGTATGCATACCGCTCGCCATGATTCTCGGCTTCGCTGAGGACTATCGCAAGTTCGTCATCAATACGAAGCACGAGCTGATTCTCATGCGATCGAGAAACGACACGAACGCAGTTGTTCAAACAGCCCTCGAGAATGGTGCCACCGAGGAATTCAAGATTCAGATCGCTAAAATAGAGTGGCTGATGCCTTACGTGATGCTGTCAACTAAGCACAAGATACGTCTGCTCAGTCACATTGAGAAGGACATCACTGTGTCTTTTCGCATGTGGGAATTGTACGAATACCCCATGCTCCCAATCACGACGAAACACGTTTGGACGGTCAAGACGTCGAATCAGCTGGAGAAACCGCGCTTCGTCATTCTCGCCTTGCAAACGAATCGACGAGGCGTTCGAACGGCAAACGCTAGCCGCTTCGATCACTGCGCAATAACCAATGTGAAACTGTTCCTCAATTCGCAGTGCTACCCTTACGGTAACCTCAATCTCGACGTGTCGCGCAACCAGTACGCTCAGTTGTACGAGATGTACGCCAGCTTCCAGACTGCGTACTACGCCAAGGAGCCAGCGGAACCCATGCTGACAAAGACAGACTTCATCGCGCATGCTCCACTCATTGTGATTGACTGCTCGAAACAGAACGACGCCCTCAAGCAGGCACCGGTTGACGTTCGTATCGAACTAGAGGCTCAATCCAATTTTCCCGCGGGAACTACAGCCTACTGCCTGATCTTGCACGATCGCATCGTAGACTATAATCCCATAAGTGGGGATGTGAGGAAACGCCTCTAGAGTAGAGGGGATGGAGAATCCGCCTATAAATGACGCTCGAGTCGAGTGTTCGGCGTCATTAATCGCAATGAAGTACGTGGTGGATACACAGGGCTTCCAGCGGGACGAGTTTGTACTCAAAGAACTGGCAGTGGCTCCGCTCAATGCGGACGAGCAGCCGCTAATTTTCCTCTTCAAACCACCGATCCCATGGTACGATCTCCCAGCCAGGTACAAAAGCATAAATTCCTGGCTCGAACGCAACTATCATCATCTCGGCTGGAGCACGGGAGAAGTACCCTACTGTGAGGTGGAGAACGTGCTCCGATCGGTTCTGCACAACGCCGGCGCCATCTACGTGAAGGGACCGCAGAAGCAGCAGTGGCTCGAATGCTTTGGATTCGATGCACGAGATGTCGTGGCGTGTCCCTCACTGAGGAGGGCCAACAAAGGGACGGCATCCTGCCCTTACCACGATTCACCCAATTGCGCACTTCGGAATGTCCTGCTGTTGAGGAAGTTTCTTCGAGAGAGCCTCCCGTCCGTTGGACGATTGCTCAAACTGTTTCATCGAGTCGGATCCCTCTCTGCCATGGAACCCATCGACATCGCCCAGCTACTCAAGGAATTCATCGTCACCTTCGCTGCACACAGCGTCGATCTCGCCTGGGATAAATTACCCGAATCCCTCAAAAATGACCCCGAAGTCAGCGAGTGTCAACGATGCCGCGAACACGCCGACAAAAGTTTACCACTCAAAAGAGAATGTAAACAATGTATCTTGAGTTCTTAATAAAAAAAACATCTCAACCGAGTGTCACAACAATTCCGATAGTCGAGTATCCTGATCGCCGGTATCACGGGCCGCGCGCGTTTGAATTTCCCGCGCACGGTTTTTTGAACTTCCCGCTGAAAGGTCTCCGCTTTGAATTTCCCCGCCGAAAGGTCTACCCTTTTGAATTTTCCGCCGAAAGGTCTGCGCTTTGAAACTTTCGCGCGCGGTTTTTCCAATTTCCCGCCAAGAGGTCGTTTGAACTTCCCGCTGAAAAGTCTCCGCTTTGAATTTACCGCGAAAGGTCTCCGCTTTTGAATTTCCCGCAAAAAGATAGTTTCAACTTCCCGCTGAAAAGGTCTTCGCTTTTGAAAGTTTCGCGCGCGCGGTCTTATCAATTTCCCGCCAAGACGTTCTTTTTTTCGAACTTCCCGCCGAAAAGTATCCGCTTTCAATTTACCGCCGAAGGGTCTCCGCTTTTGAATTTTCCGCCAAAAGGTATTTTCAACTTCCCGCGGTCTTTTGAATTTCCCGCGGTCTTTTGAATTTCCCGCCAAAAGGTTTTTTGAATTTCCCGCCAAAAAGTCTTTTGAATTTCCCGGCAAAAGGTCTTTTGATTTTCCCGCCAAAAGGTTTTTTGAATTTCCTGCCAAAAAGTCTTTTGAATTTCCCGGCAAAAGGTGTTTTGAATTTCCTGCCAAAAGGTCGTTTGAATTTCCCGCCAATAGGTCTTTTGAATTTCCCGCCAAAAGGTCTTTTGAATTTCCCGCCAAAAAGTCTTTTGAATTTCCCGGCAAAAGGTCTTTTGAATTTCCCGCCAAAAGGTCTTTTGAATTTCCCGCCAAAAAGTCTTTTGAATTTCCCGGCAAAAGGTCTTTTGAATTTCCCCCCAAAAGGTCGTTTGAATTTCCCGCCAATAGGTCTTTTGAATTTCCCGGCAAAAGGTCTTTTGAATTTTCCGCCAAAAGGTCTTTTGAATTTCCCGCCAATAGGTCTTTTGAATTTCCCGCCAAAAAGTCTTTTGAATTTCCCGCCAAAAAGTCTTTTGAATTTCCCGCCAAAAGGTCTTTTGAATTTCCCGCCAAAAGGTCTTTTGAATTTCCCGCCAAAAGGTCGTTTGAATTTCCCGCCAATAGGTCTTTTGAATTTCCCGCCAAAAAGTCTTTTGAATTTCCCGCCAAAAGGTCTTTTGAATTTCCCGCCAAAAGGGGATTTCCTGTCGGTATATACTGTCGGTAAGGTAGATTCCCACAGGAACCCTGTTTGGGTCTGAATTTGCTGTTGGTAAGGTAGATACCTCGGGACTAGCGTGGAATCTACCTTACCAACTGTCGGTAAAGTAGATTCCTACATGAGGGGAGACCGGCAAAGCTATACTACTGTACAGAATAAACTGTAACAACCAAAGTTGTAAGAAATTGAATTTTCTACAAGTTTACTCCTTACCATTTTTACCCAAAAATGGATAATGGCAGAGTTAATCATAAAATTCAAAATGGCGTCCATAAGCCCATGGAGGATTTGGTCACCATTTTGAATTTAGACTACCAGTGACCCCCCCTCCCCCAACGGTTAAAACAAGGAAAAGCGACAACGGCATTTTTGTGATTTCAGGTGGATTATTTGAACATAGTGACTGAACTATTTGTAAAATTCATTATAAGTTGAGACCAAACCAGTTAACTAAATAAATTCCTACTGTAACGAATTTCGGAGTTCCAACTGTTGATTTGGCAACGATCCCTAAATCATCATCCCGGGTTCCCGAATCTGGGACACAACATTGGTGACAGCGGTGGGATCCTTTGCCAACAAATTGTTAAGGTGTTACCCCCACTTGTAGCGCAAAAAAAGGCCTTTTTCATGATTTTTTTTAAAGAAAACTACAAAACTTTTTTAATCGATCAATATACCATCTTAAAGAACACATCTTGAAGAACTTTCAGTAATTTTTTTATTGAAAATTGATCATCTGAATATTGATCATCTGAAAAAAAATGCGGATCGATTTTGTTAAATATAAGTATAATACTAGTCCTTAATCAAAGGATTTAAAAAAATATTCATTTTTCAC
Source organism: Ophion slaviceki (assembly GCA_944452715.1). NCBI lineage: Eukaryota > Metazoa > Arthropoda > Insecta > Hymenoptera > Ichneumonidae > Ophion > Ophion slaviceki. Next base: position 6,885,982 of record OX101789.1, read on the forward strand.
AAAATGGCGGACAGTCAAAGTTAATGGATCGATTTTAACGAAAAAAATCGAACGATTAAAGACTACATTTTATGTGTTAAATAAGCCTGCAAAATTTCAAGAAGATCGGTTCATTAGTGTTCGAGTAATCTTTGTCACCGACTTCAGAAATGCCATTTTGAGAAAAACGCGTTTAAAGTTTCAATTTCAGTTTACACGAAGAAAATATTTTTTTTTGTAAACTTACTAGAGTCATCTATTCCGGGCATCAAAAAAAAACTGCACTTCAAATTGCACTTCAAAAAATGCAATAAAAAAAAAACGATTTTTTCAAAATCGCAAGTGGGGGTAACCCCTTAACACCGTGCGAATACGCTGAAGTAAAAAACTCAAGCATCAAAGGCGAGAATAAAAGTCATCCCAATCAAGTCGGAAGAGGAATTGAAGAGGAAAGGCAAGCAGAGCCGATACCAGATAACCCAGATCCCGAGGATCAATGGAAGAAGGACTCAATAATCCGAGTACTACAACAGAAGGCAGAATCCACTGTTGGAGGGACCAGTATGAGACGATCAGCGAACCATCACTCAGTATGCTGTGTGTGAACGTCTATCTGTAAGTGACGGAACACTTAAAGAATTAAAAACCCTCCAAAACTAGAGAAATCGTCTTTGCCGGACCAAAAGAGAGCCGAACAGTATCGATTGCACGGTAGGAACGAATAATCGCAATCATTAGATTAATTCTTTAACACTTTCTTAAACTACAAAATAGAACATAATACAAGCCGAAAGCGTCGTAGGGAAAAACAGAGTACAGAAAAATTAGATCTCACTTCTGTCACGTACGCGGAAGATTCAAATCCGAAACGTCAGCACAATCAGCCTTCGCAAAGTAGTTCGTCAGACGCGTCATCGCATATCGATGAAACTTTCAATCCCATCAAAACTGAAAGGAATCCCGAATTAAATCACCAAGATTTTACATTATTAAATAACCAACGAATAACCACGGCCAAACACGAAGCTCACATAACACTGAAGGAAGCTGGAATGAGCATCTCCATTTTTGATGCTTCAAAACCAGAAGCCGTAACCGATTTTATTCGCGCAATAAAATACGCGCCGTCGCCAGTCCGTACCGAACATGTTAAGGGACAACACCACTGTGACGGCTTCAAAAAATCGATTTTTTGAAAACCATCTAGAAAAATCTAAAATACATTTAAGATTAAGATGCCCTTGGACCCAGGTCGAAAAAATAATTATTTTCGGAGATATTGAATATTTTGTGGAGCGGTGCAGCGCTCCGTGACGCTCGGGGTCCCGCGCAGCTGCACGCCTCAGGGTCGGCAGGTATACCGGGATATATAAATTTGAGCAGAGACGATTTGCTGCAGCGTTGTTTGGGCGGCCTCACGCAAAACAACAACGAAAGCTACAACAAATCAGTTTGGGCAATAGCCCTCAAGTGTCAGTCCGGGAGCAAAAAAATCGTCGATATTGCAGCTGATATCGCGGTATTATTATTCAATGATGGCCTGAGAAGCCTCATGAAAGTTTTGGAGACGTTGGGGATAACTATCGGCCCAAATTGTTTCAATTTTTGCGTTGAAACCGACGCAGCACGGATCGAGCTAGCGGAGCGCTCGCTCACAGACGCTGCAAAAGAGGCAAGAAGAGCCTCTACAAGTTCGAGAAAAGATGCTAGGGACAATGATTTGCTTCTTGAAGGCCAGCTATATGGTGCCGGCATCGCTGATTAAAGGTAAATTTTTTTTTTTCCAATTTATCGCATAAATTAACAAACCTAAAACTTTGAACGCGTTTTTCTCAAAACCACTTTTTTGAGTGCGGCACGCAGCAGAACTCGAGCAATTTTTATCCGAGCAACTTCAAATTTGGACTGCATCAATAAAACTAGATTATCTAAAGAAGTACATAGGATTTTTTCGATATCTCAATAATAAAAAAAGTTATAGCCTATTTTCGACGAGAAATTTTGCTCGAAAATCGTCCTTTAATTTCAAAAGCGTGCCTATTTTTTAAAAATCAATATTTTTTCAAATCCCTATGTACTTCTCTTCAAAATATCATATTATTAACGAAAACACTCGGTATTTTTTTTCAGATCGACTTTGAAGAGAGTTCTGCTGCGTGCCGCGAACCACTGCAGAGGCAACAGTACCTGACGCGAGAGCTTCCCCAGCGTCACCATGGGGCGTGAAAAATTTGAATTTTTTTTTATGTATCTTCAATAAACAACGAACAAAACAAAAAATAATTTTTCGAATATCTCTTTTTTTCCCACAAAAAAAATTCAGGAAAAATGGCAAAAAAACAGGGGGTCACAGTGGTGTTGTGCCTTAAGGATTTATTACAGGCGGTATTACACCTCAAATTACAAGGCAGATCTCCGCTATAGAGACATTAATACATTTCCTAATCTTCTGACGGAGCTCACATCGTTATACGAGGCAAAACGAACAGTTCCCGCGTTGCAAATCGAATTTAATTCGCGTAGCCAAAAACCTGACGAGACGGTTCAAGCTTCCGCAAATCGAGTCGAATCCATTATGATGGATTTAATAACGGGTTGTACGCCGATGGCAAATTCAGTAAGGATTTACAATGCATGGCGAGGTCGCGGGGATACGGCGGGTTAGGAAAAGCAGTCCGCGAGCCATAGAAGAGGAAAAATCCGTAGAAGGAACAAAAACGATCGCGAAAAGCGTCGCGCACAGCGGCGCACAGCCCTCACAATCTCACGCCCATGACGCACGAAAATCTCACCCTCCCGTGTCAGGCCGCGTCGCATCAAACAAGCACACATACGAGATACAGTTTGCCAATGCCAACAAAAGTAATTCGTCGGGGAGAAATAATTTGCGATTGTTGCAAAAAACCGGAACATAGATATAATGAGTGTAGAAGAAGACCCAGTAGGCAAGGCCAGAGCAATTTTGATGGACGAAATACTTCCAGACTAAGTGACAAATTTCACCGGAACCAGTACGACGGAAAGCCCGATGAAAAGGTACTAGAAACTACGCAGAAAAGGACCGCCAGCTCCCTTGTGGTCAGCGCAACAAAGACCAGTAGAATAATCGACGACAAGCAAACACAAGAAAAAAACATCTCAAACAGAAAAATGACGGACAGACTGCCGGAGGAGCATAAAAAAAATTCAACGCCAGGCGCAAAAAATGCTAAAGGAAGATATAATCCGCCCTAGCACGAGCCCTAGGAGTGCTCCATTACTCGTACTGCCGAAACAGCCGGATGCAGACGGAGACGTCCGAAAAAGGGTGATCGTTGATTTTCGAAAACTCAACGAGGTCACTGCAGGCGATTCGTACCCACTGCCCAATATTACGGGGATGCTGGACCAGTTGGAAAAGGCCAAATATTTCACGACCTTGTGGCTCGCCTCGGGATTTCACCAAATCTCGATGGCCGAAAAAGACAGACAGAAAACAGCTTTTCCAACGCCAATGGGGCATTACGAATACAACCGAATGCCGTTCGGTTTAAAGAATGCACCTCCTACGTTCCAAAGATTAATGGACGCAGTATTGGCAGACCTGCAAGGCCTGAAATGGTACGTGTATTTGGGCAACATCGTGATACACGGAGCCTCGATAACCCCGAGCACGACCAACGCTTGAAAGAAATGCTGATGCGGTTGCGAGAATCGAACTAAAAAATACAGTCCAGAAAATGGGAATTTATGCGCAAGGAGCGCAATACCTCGGTCACACCATCACGGAAGTCGGCGTGAAACCAGATCCAGAAAAATTAACAGCAGTAGAAAGTTTCCCAACTCTAAAAAATGAAAAGGAAATACAGTAATTCCTGGGATTAGCAGGGTATTACAGAAGATTCATGAAGGATTTTTCAAAGATCGCAAAACCATTGGCGATCTTGATTAAAAAGGGTGTTAAATACGAATGGACCGAATTCTGTCAAAATTCATTTGAGGACATCATCACGATTTGAGGACATCTCCAATAACAGCACCCATACTCCAATATACTGACTTCACAACGCCTTCATTATCACCACGGATGCATCCGATAAGGCAATCAGCGGAATTTTGTTCCAAGGGACAATTGGAAAGGATTTGCACATATATCATGCAAGGCGAACTCTAAATAAGGCCGAAAAAAATGATTCGACCACGGAAAAAGAACTGCTTGTCATCGTATGAGCAGTAAACCAATTTTGACCATATATTTATGGCACGAAATTCAACATAGTGACAGACCACAAACCCCTCACTTGGTTGTTCAGTGTAAAAGACCCAGGATCAAGGCTAATGAGATGGCGAATTAAATTGGAAGAATATGATTACAAGATTCAATTTAATAAGGGAAGAATAAATACTAACGCCAATGCGTTAAGTCGCACATATGCCTTGACGCGAGCTCAAGCAAAAATTAGAGAGAGCATCATCAGGAAGCCTGGCCGCGCGACAAAGAAAGAAACTGAAGAAGGAACGGCGACAATGCTCGAACACGAGCGAGAGGAATTAAACAGAGAAAAAAACTATGGTACCACGAAACAGCAAACAGAGAAGGTAAAGGAAGGCAATATGGCCGCCAGCCGTTGAGCGAGTGAAAGGGAAGAGACCGAGATCGACAACATGGACTCAGACAGTGACAACACGAGCGAGAGCACCGGCGGGAGAAAGCGCGAAAAGGACAGTGCTACGAATAGCCGGACAAAGAGGAGAGGTCGAAAATACGAGTCGCCGTGCTGCGAGGCACTACGTGGAGAGGAAGCCGCCCGGGTAGCGCGGCACAGAGGGAATTTCCTTGCGAGTTAGATGAGTCGCGACGCCCGAGTACGAACGAGAGCACCGATGAAAGTTGCAGCTGTGGCGGAACCACTCCAAGCAAAGGAGCCCGACAGAGTATAGTGCGGAAATACCATGATGCCCCTCTCGCCGGGCACTAGGGCATCGCACGGACGTTGCAGCGTATTCGCCAGCGGTATGTGTGGCCAGGAATGAAACGCGGCATCACCGCACACATACAAGAGTGCGACAAGAGTCAGCGAAATAAAGCCGGAAGGAATACTAAAGCGTCAATGATCATCACACATACACCGTGCCAAGCCTTTGAGAAATGTACTGTCGACATATTAGGTCGTTTGATTATAACAGAAAAAGCCGATGAATATATATTGACATTTCAGGACCTATGAACAAACTACAGTGCAGCAATTCCGTTAGAAAAACAAGGAGCAAAAACAATAGCAAAGAGTTTTGTAACGGAAATTACTTGTAAATTTGGTGCCCTGTCCGTTATTTTCTCGGATCAAGGCACATATTTTTTTAGCACCGTTTTCAAGGAAATTTGCGATTTGCTGCAACACAAAAAGATACACATCTCCGCTTACCATCCGCAATCCAACGGGGCCTTCGAAATATCCCATAGGACCCTCGCGGAATACCTGAAAAATTTCATTAGAGAAGATCAAAGGAATTGGCACGAATGGCTACCCTACACCATGTTCACCTATAATACAAATCCTCACACATCAACGGGAGTCTCACCTTACGAATTGGTATTCGGCAGAAGAAATACCGACCGGACTGCAAGAAATTCCGTGCGCAACGTATGTGTACGACAATTACGCAGCAGAATTACGCGGACGCCTCAGGGCATCGTGGCAACAGGCCCAGGAAAACATTAAAGAAAAAAAGGAAAAAGCACGAATTCAATATGATGGCACGGCCGGTATAGTAGAGTCCCACCCAGGTGACTAAATTCTCCTCTACGATGAAACCGTGAGGAGGGGAAGATCAGGAAAGCCTACCACTAAATGGGTAGGGTAGGGATGTGCGATGTTCGAAATAAAATCGATTATTAAGAAATCGAAATTTTTTCGAAGTATCATCACGGAAAATCGATTTTTTCCTCTAAACAATCGACGATTCGATTAATCGAGTATAAAAAAATATTGGTGAACCATGAACGGGGTTCTTTTATTGCTGAATCTCTTCGTCGTACAAACCCGATTCTGTTAATAATTTTCTATTCAGTTCTATCTACATTTGGAAATATGTCCAGTTGTATCCATAGATGCCATATTTGGAAAAAGATTGCCATTATTAAAACATAAATTTCATAACTGCAATCGGATAAACTTCCGAAAAGCGGAAATCGAATTTCGATCTGAAATTCGGCATACACCTTTCTTTAATATTTTAAGAGATCCATGGGTCGTTCGCATCCTCGGTATTTCATCAATGGGGTATCCCGTGAAGGTGTGTTTACCCGTGGCGTTCATATTGTTATGTAAAAAAAGTTTGGGGTAGCGTTATTTCACCGCCCCGGGTCAAAACATTTTTTCTCTCTATAATTCTGTTCTTTGACTCGAAATATAAATTTTCATGAAAGTGTTGAGTAAATAAAAGCGAAATTGGACGTGAGCACCAGCGATCAGGTTAGGGCGTCACTTCGTCCTCGTAATTCGAATCCTGAACCCGATATTTCCGGAAAATGTAGACCGGGGTTTCGGCACTTATTACGGTTCACGCGTTTTTGAACTCTCTTATATTTCTTCCCAGTGGTAAATATGTTACGCGGGTGACGGTTGACGCTGTCACTGTATTGACGATAAGAGATATGCAATGAAAGTTCCGCTTCAGTATAGAGTTTTCGGTATATCACTCATCTCTAATTGGATCTCACGCATCACTCATCCGGTATCGCGTACAGTATGCCAAGTCTAACAATCAGAATTCACCTTTACGTTTGCGTTAAAAAAGAGGCGAGGACAAGATGGTTTGTGATTGGCTGTTATATACCAATCCGGGCGTCACGTCCTATGAGAAGGCATTACATATATGTATTTCGATGTAACTTTATCAAAATCGAGAATCGATTAACCGATCGCCAAAAAAATCGACCAAATATAATCGATTATTTCACCGAAAACATCGACACTTTCAATTAATCGAAAAACATTGCCCATCCCTAGGGTAGGGCCGGTAGGGCCTTACAAGGTGCAGATCTGAGAGGCAGGTGAAACCTACCTCATCGGCTAGGGACGCAAACAAATGCGGGTGCACGCGACCCGATTCAAATGATATATAACCCACTAGCCGTCAGGCTGGTCAGCGGATGAGCGCGGAGAGCGCGGCCCACAGCTCAGCAGCTACGAAGCCGCAGCGAGCCCCGTCAAAAAGACAGAATGAAATAAAAAGAATGACAAAATCATTCATTAACATTTTTTAAGAAATATTTATTAATACAGCAAAAAAACCGGGAAATCTAATAATAATAACAACAACAATAATAACAGTAATAATAAAATAAATATAATAATTTAAAAAAAAGGAGGTTAAAAAAACAATAACAGAAAATAATAAAAACGGCCGTTTCCACGGAGCTCTAAGCGAGCAACTCCGTCGAAAGAACACTCCCGAACTGGGCAGAAAAATGAAATTTAAGTAGGAAGGGATAGGAATTGACAAACTCAGCAGTTAGAAAAAGAATACAAAATAATAAAGGCATATCCCGTGCCAGCGAAAATAGGAGGGCACAACGAACAATTTATCAGGAGTCATTAAAATAAAGGGTACAATCGTTATCACATAAAGAAATCAAAATAGATGGCTGTATGTTGTTCCGGAGTCCGAAGTACTACTAGTATATTGTGAAAAGCTATACGTGCGACCCTTACGGACATAAGGACTCTGATTTTGGACGGAAAATGTTCCGTCAACGCCCCTAGTTTTACATTTTAAATTATCAAGGAAATAACAAAAAAATGCAAATGTCATATTTTTACGGTAATGTACTTTATCGTTCACGTCACCAGATTTGCACGCCGAATTTGAACATGCGTCAACGAAAATTGTTTTTACTGCGTAACGATATAAAAGATCCAAATTGTGAAAAGTAAAATCCGAGGACGTTTAAAGATTGCCAAGGAAAAAACTAAATGAGGAATCGAAACATTAGCATATATACATAGACGTACACGCAAAAGGAAGTTATTTATTCAGCGGGATTGCGCCGATAATACTTGGAATAGCCGGTATATGCTGTTACCGAAGTGAGTGCGTGAGAAGACCCGTGGACCCGGTAAAAAAGAAAGCTGCTCACGCCTAAATTGAGATTTTAACTTTAGCTAAAATCGAAATCAATAAATTAATTATGCAATACTATAAGATAAGAAACATTGTATAGAAAAAAAATGATCACTCTATGGGTACATAGAGTGGTTATAAAATTAATCAAAGATGTATGCGGCCGTGTAAATGATAAGAGATCGTAGAGGATTCGGCTTTGGTCCGTATGCAAATAGAGTGGTTATTATAGGAACCCGATAGGAAATAAGAAGTATAGTAACGCATATATAGCGGAAAAACATTTTTACGGGATAATGTAAACGCAAAGGAGAAGAAAAATTGTAAGCAAGGGGATTTGACTTTTAAAGGGAGAGGAATGTTGTATCCATGAACGTTGCAACATATAAAATTAACGATCGTTCGAACAAGGCAGTGCATATTGCTAAGCGTAATTCGGGGTTCATCGCACCCCACCCCCACATTCTTTCCAAATGAATGTACTTTTGCCAAATTGACAAAAGTATAGAGTCACGTAGACACATATCCTGAAGAAGCATCGTACGATGTTTAATTGAGGACAGATTGCAACAAACAGAGTTAACAATTAAAAGACTGTACCAAGGCGAGACAGTCCTTGGTTGGCACTTGAACCGGTCTGTCCTGAGGTTCGACCGACACTTTGTATAATTCATTATTTGTTAAGACCAACCCTGTTGAGTAAATAAATTCCTACTTTAACGGATTTCGGAGTTTTAACTCTTAATTTGCAACGATCCCTAAATCATCATGCCTCGATAAACCCATAGTTTCGGGTACCTGGGTACCCGAACCTAGGATACAACAGTAACCTGTAAATAAGTGTTCAAATTTTGTGCATGTCAGAGTAGTAATACAAAAAAATTAGATTCATGATCGTCTGCTCTACTCTTTTCGTGACAAGATTTCATGCATAGTGTCGCGGATGGGTTTTTTTTCCATACAACAGTTCTTCAACACAGTAGCGGTGTGAACGTGACTTTTCGGAGAAGGAATTTAGGGAAATTAAATCCAGTGTTGACTGTCATCGCTGACGATATCAAACCAATACGACAAAAGAGTTTTTTAAATGTTCATCACAGGGATAGTGTGAATATTTTTTATCGGCGCCAGACGTTGAGAAAGTATATGGAGCGCTGACGTTCATTGTTAAGAAAAAAAATGACCAGTAACGTGCGAATGGGCTTTTAAATGTTTTGCATGCTCGAGTAATGAGAGTACATCAAATTTAGATCCGTGATCGTGTGATCTAACTCTTTCTGTTCAAAATGTTCCATAATGTTACTTGTCGAAGAAGGAATTCAGGGAATTGAATCCAGCGTAGACTGTCATCGCTGAGGACACGGGAAGAATAACCAGCGAATGGGTTTTACTTTCAACACAGTGATAGTGTGAATATTTCTTGTCGTGGAAAGAATTTGAGGAAATACTTGTAGCGCTAACTCTGATCGCTGAGGAAAACTGATCAGTAACCTGCAAATAAGTTTTCAAATGTTTTGCATGCTAGAGTAGAAGTAGTAAACAAAATTTAGATTCGTGATCGTGTGCTCTATTCTTTCTGTTCCGAAATTTTATGCATTATGTCGCGTATGAATATTTCCTGTACAACAGCCCTTAACATAATAGCGGTGTGTATGTTACTTGTCGAAGAAGGAATTCAGGGAATTAAACAGGGAATGCAGTACGAACTCTGACCGCTAAGGGAAACTGATTTGTAACCTGCGAATAAGTTTTTAAATGTTTTGCATGTCAGAGTCGTAATAATACAAAAAAATTAGATTCATGATCGTTTGCTCAACTCTTTCCGTGCCAAGACTTTATAATAGTGTCGCGAATGCGTATTTCCTGTACAACAGTTATTCAACACGGTAGTGTTATGAATGTGACTTGTCGGAGATGGATCTCAGAGAATTAAATCTAGTGTTGACTGTAATTGCTGACGAAAACAAACAAATAACTTGCGAATGGATGTTTCAAATGTTCAACACAAGGATAGTGCCAATATTTTTTTGTCGGTAACACAATTCGAGGAAGTATCTGCTGCGCTGACTCTGATTATTGAGAAAAAAATGATTAGTAACCTGCAAATGGGGTTTGAAATGTTTTGCATGCCGGAGTAGTAATACGACAAAAAATTTGAATTCGTGTTCGTTTGCTCTACTCTTTCTGTTCAAAGATTTCATGCATAGTGCATGAATGTATGAGTATTTCCTGTACAACAGCTCTTAACGTAGTAGCGGTGTGAATGTTAATTGTCAGCGAACGAATTCAGGGAATTAAATCCAGCGTTAACGTTCATCACTGACGAAATCAAACCAATAACCTGCAAGTGGGTTTTATAATGTTTAACACAGCTATAGTGCAAATATTGCTTGCAGTTGAAAGAATTCGAGGAAGTATCCGCAATACTGACTCTGATTGTTAAAGAAAACAGATCAGTAACCTGTGAATACGTTTCGAAATATTTCGCTTGCTGGAGCAGTAACAATACAAAACGTTTAGACTCGTCATCGTGTGCTGTATACTTTCGGGCTATCTGACCTACCGTCTGCTTTCTGAATATCGGGTTATCTGTCCACGTTTTTTAAAATGTTCCCTAGCCGTCGATTCAGTTATTTCCCCGTTATTCTGTAGAGCGAGACTCCAGCGAAAAATGTTGAACGTATTTGTTTAAACCATAGGCATTAGTTGTAAAATTTCACGGCCCTCTCGCAAATGCAGTCTGGCGATGTCCATTGCTAGAAAATTCCAACCCCAGAAAACCTGGCGAAGGTAAACCCCGGCGGAGAGAAAGAATGCCGAACGTATTTGTCGAAACAATAGGCATTGCTCGTAAAACTTTACCACTCTTACGCAGAGTGAGTCTCGGGCGTTCCCGTTCGCTTGAAAATTTGGCCGAAATCGATTTTATCGACGATAAGCGGCATCAAGACTATAAACGGTGTTCGAGCCTATTTGTTTAAATCAATTAAAGAAGGATGGTCAAATGCCACGGCCGTTTCACAGGACACGTTTCTCGCAACCCGTTTGCAACGAAGTTCGACCGTTTTTACAGTTCCACCGATGACCGTCGTCGAAAAATGATATCCAGTCGAGCCCATTTGTTTAAAGAATTTATGATCGGGAAATTCCACCACTTTCTGTAGAGCGAGACTCTAGCGATCTCCATTGGTACAGAATTCGACCCGCGAAGAACCTGCCGAAGATACATTCCGACAGAGAGAAAAATGCCAAACGCATTTGTTTAAACAATAGGCATTACTTATCAAGTTTTACCATTCTTTCACAACGTGAGTCTCGGTCGCTCGAGCATTTGGCCGAAATCGAATTCATCGACGATAAACTGCATCGAGAATATAAATCGTACTCGAGCTTATTTGGTTAAATTAATTAAACAAGGGTGGTAAAATGTCACGAGCCATCCACAGGACGAGTCTCTAGCAACTCCGTTTGCTCGAAAGTACGCCTGTTATTAGATTTCCTCCGATGAGCGTCGTCGAAAAATGAAATGAAATGGACGATCGCAAAATTTCACCGCTTTATGTGGAGCCAGACTCTACCGGTCTCCATTGCTAGAAAACTCGATCTGCGGAGAACCTGCCGATGTGAAATCGCGGTAGAGAGAAAAAATGCTGAACGTATTTGTATAGGCAATAGTTGTAAAATTGTACCACTCTCATGCAGAAAATTATATTTCTGCAAGTATTGCATTCTAAATTCTAGCCCCGGAAAACCTGCCGAAGAAAAACCCCGGCAGAGAGAAAGAATTCCGAACGTATTTCTTTAAACAATAGGCATGGCACGTCAAATTTTACCACTCTTTCGCAGTGAGTCTCGGACGATCTCGTTCGCTTGAGAATTTGGTCGAAATCGGATTCATTGATGATACGCTGCATCGAGAGTATAAATCGTGCTGGAGCTTATTTGTTCAAACTACTTGAAGGAGCATGGTAAAATGTCACCAGCCTCCCACAGGACGAGTCTGTAGCAACCCCGTTCGGTAGAAACTTCGACCGTACTCAGATTTTCACCGATCAGTGTCCAAACAAGAAATCGATTCGAGCCGATTTGTCCATACAATGTTCAATGCAACAATGTTTCACGGCTAAAGAGTGCTATGGCTGACACATCCCATGAGCGCAATATGACAGCGATATGCATATTGATAAAAATCTAGAAATATAAAAAAGGCAAAGAAAAAAAGAAAGTTTACACAAGTGTTAAAATGGCGAAGTTAAAATAGCGCGCTCAGCTCTAGAATTAAAAGACGTAGAAAAACTTTAGCGAGGCAGGACACGTTTTAATTCAATTATCATATAGGCAGGGGCATAAATAAAGCAGATGAGAACAAAAAATACTACCAGATTTTTTTATTAAAAATTTTGGGGTTTTTAAATTTTTCATTTCAGACATAGAGACGGCAGCCGGAGCAGGGCTTTTCAGGCCCTGACAGGTATACTGATCGAGTCCGTAACCAGCATCCACATCTGAGGCGGATGGTTTTACATCCGCCTCAGCGTTTGACGCCCGGTAAAGGTCCGATCCATGCCGGGGTACGGAATCCGGGATGCCGGATTCGGCCCAAGTGTGCCCTGTAGCCAAATTTCTAGTCGGGATGAGCTATTCCTTTTCAAGATTTCTAGTCGGGATGAGCACTACAATTTCTTCACGCCATGACACCCATATGAGCCCCATATGCACTCACTTATTGTTGGATATTCGTGAGCCGATTTTGCTAGCGCTGATGAATTCACTGCATGCGTACTTGCGTGAGAACAATTTTTCTTCATTTGGATGTATTATTGTGAATCATCATGTGATGCAAATATGACTTGAAGGGGAGCACTTATAAGGGACACATAGCTGTGTGGTTTTCTATGCCTCACAGAAGATGTGCATGTGATGCCAATATAAGCTACATGTGTCTATCTCGGTAACTTTTTATGTGAATCGTAAATTTTATTTTCTATCAATTTTAACAACACAGCAGCATTGAAATGTACAGCAAGTAGTAGTAAGAGGTAGTACTACTGCTGAACAAGGAAATAGGTATTGAAGCGGACAATGGATGCCTGTGCATTCATCTAAAACAATGTAGAGTATATTGCTGCTATAGCTCTCCGAATATTACCCTAGAAAACTTCAAAGCCGAAATGGAGAAAATCATGAACGCTGTAAGGCAAAAAGCAGGAGAGAGCATCGTTCTAGGTGACCTAAATGCTAAGTCTCCCCAATGGGGCTTACCGCTATGAGATCTAAGGAAGAGGGGATACCTCAGCGAATGGGTGTCCGCAATGGATATGATAGGTCACAATACCGGGAAACTGCCAACCTTTCTTAGAGGAAGCAACGACTCGTATATAGACGTTACCTGCTTCACCCAGAGAATAGCTAGCAAAATTAGAGAGTGGAAAGTATTGGAAACGGAATCTCTTAGTGATCACCGTTTCATACACTTCGAGATCGCAGAAGGCTGAGGCAACAAAAGGAGGACAGAGCGAATTAAAACACAGATGGACTGGGAAGTCTTCAGAACCACACTGAAATAGCGGGTGGAGCACGAGATTGTTGAGGGAACTATACTCAGAACTAGTACGCAAATAGTTAAGGAGGTATATGCGGATAGCAAGACCCAAAATGGAACAAGCCGAAGAGCAGCAGTGCCATACTGGTGGGACGAAGAAATATAAGAGCAGAGAAAAAATGCAACAGGGCAAGAAGAGCCCTGACCAGGGGAAACAGAAACCATTTGAGGGAAACGACCGAGAAAGGCTGACGGAAGAATACAAATGCCACCGAATAGAGCTCAAAAAGGCCATAAATAGATCCAAGAGAAAACTTTGGAAATAACTGTGATGAACTCAACAAAGATGTATGGCGAGACGGATATATAGAATTATAACTGGACGAATAACGAACCGAGTACCGTATGAACTGACGACCGAAAGGAAAAGAGAAATTGTAGTAGCTTTCTTCCCGGCAAGAAGAGACAGGATAGAGACCGAAGAAGTCTGCACGCAAGTGAGACCTTTCACGGAAGATGAACTTAAAGAAGCAGCAGAAAGCATCAACACCGGAAAGGCACCCGGTCCAGACGGCATTCCACCGGAAGCGGCAAAAGGGACAGTGACAATGGCCCCAAACCTGATACTGCGGGTGTTAAATGAGTTACTGCGCAAGCAAGACTTTCCAACTGAGTGGAGTGCAAAACTTATCCTAATCCGGGAGGGGGGGGGGGGGGGGGGGGGAAGCGATTGGAGAGTCCATCCGCGTTCAGACCAATATGACCATACAAGCCATCGTAGCAGTGGTAAGGAAAAAAGGTGATGTCAAAGATAAATGGTGCACGCTAATAACGGTAGATGTTAAAAATGCTTTCAATGCAGCAACGCGGAGCCTAATCATCAAGGAGCTACGCAGAAGGAAGGTTTCGCAGTACCTCATCAATGTGATCGGAAACTACTTCCACGATAGAAGAATAAGGATTGACAAGGAGCAACGCGAGATATCAGGCGGAGCTTCACAAGACTCGGTTCTCGGTCCGATGCTCTGGAATATTCTGTACGATGGGGTACTACGGGTGAAACTGACCGAAGGAGGGAGGATTCTTGTTGATTCGCGGATGACCTGGCTATTATAGTCAACGCGGAAGACGAGGAAGACCTAGTCTTTGAGGCTAACGAATCCCTAAGACGTTTCGATGTATGGATGAAAAATCGCAACCTGGACTTAGCTCCTGAAAAGACAGAAGCAGTCATCATGAGGGGTTCTAGACCAAGAGAAGACGTTCGCTTAAGGGGCTATACCAGTGGGACACTTCCGAAAAATCCATTTTTTGTGCGTTTTTCGACAGTTTATACTTTCAAGAATATCATTATCATTCATATCATTTTACCCTGCAAAAATCGATAGTTAAATCTTTTAACGCGTTTTTCTCGAAATGAGATTTTTCAAATTCGCTGACATTGTAACTCAAAGAGCAATTATCCGATTGACCTGCAATTTGAACTGAGTACTCTTGAACATATTTACTCTACAATGACGTAGGATATTTTTGATTGTATGAAAATTGACGATTTGGCGTTGAAAAAACGACCATTTTATAGGCGAGAAAACAGACTTTTTCATAACCACGCCATTTTGTTAGATTTTGATATTTTTTGAAAATCCTACGTCATTGTACAGGAAATACCTTCCAGTTTAACGAAATTTATTTCTTTTTTGGTTTCAGCTACTCAATCGGCCGGAATCATGTCAGCAGTGGAGGAACGATTTTTTTGGCGCCTCCGAAGGCAACGCATAAGTCGCTAAAATCTCAATATTTTTCTATGAAAAAATTATGTAATATAGGTCAAATATAGCCAAATACATTCTTAATTTTCCGGAACATTTAATTGTGTACTTGTCTTCCTAAAAATTCCCGAAAATCAATCAAATTTTCAGCGTTCACACTGGCATACGCCCCTTAACCCTAAAAGAGGCCACCATCGTGCCGGGAAAAGTACTACTATATCTGAGAGTAAAGATGGACGGAAATGGCTCTTTCCGATAAGTCTCTTGAACGTATCCGAAAGTATCTTGAACGTCTTCAAACCCTTCGTGAATGTCTGTGAAAGTCTCTAAAACGTCGTTGAACCCCTCATCGATGTCTTCAAACGTATCATGAATATCGTCAAAGATCTCTTGAATGTCTTCGCACCTCTCGTGAATGTCTTTGAAAGTCTCTTAAGCGTTTTCAAACGTATTATGAATGTCGTCAAAAGTTTCTTGAACGTCTTCGAAACCCTCGTGGATGTCTTTGAAAGTCTCTCAAGCGTCTTCGAACCCCTCATGAATGTCTTCGAACGTATTATGAATGTCGTCGAAGGTCTCTTGAACGTATTCGAAAGTTTTTTGAACGTCGTCAAACCCCTCGTGAATGTCTTTGAAAGTCTCTTAAGCGTCTCCGAACCCCTCATGAATGTCTTGAAACGTAGCATGAATGTCGTCGAAAGTCTTTAGAACGTATTCAAAAATATTTTGAACGTCTTCAAACCCTTCGTGAATGTCTGTGAAAATCTCTAAAACGTCGTTGAACCCCTCATCGATGTCTTCAAACGTATTATGAATATCGTCAAAGATCTCTTGAATGTCTTCGAAAGTCTCTCTGAATGTCTTCGCACCTCTCGTGAATGTCTTTTAAAGTCTCTTAAGCGTCTTCAAACGTATTATGAATGTCGTCAAAAGTCTCTTGAACGTCTTCGAAACCCTCGTGAATGTCTTTGAAAGTCTCTCAAGCGTCTTCGAACCCCTCATGAATGTCTTCAAACGTATTATGAATGTCGTCGAAGGTCTCTTGGACATATTCGAAAGTATTTTGAACGTCTTCAAACCCTTCGTGTATATCTGTGAAAGTCTCTAAAACGTCGTCGAACCCCTCATCGATGTCTTCAAACGTATTATAAATATCGTCAAAGATCTGTTGAATGTCTTCGAAAGTCTCTGAACGTCTTCGAACCTCTCATGAATGCCTTCAAACGTCTTATGAACGTTTTCGAAAGTCTCTTGAACGTCTCACGAACATCTTCAAACATCTCATGAACGTCGTAGAAAGTCTCTTGAAACTCTTTGAACCCCTTATGCATGTTTTTTCGTGGAACGTGGGTAGGAGGAGATGGATAGAGTGAATAAACACATGGGATTATAAAATGTCCGTTTCTTTATTTACAGAAAATAATGTATCCATTCTTACACGATTAAATATTTACAACAACAAACATAATTTTAACATCGAGTGAACAAAATATATACATAATTTTCACGAGTTGTATACATCGATATTCACAAAAATGTAAACAATTTTACATCATGGTTGTAGAAAAAAAAATTTACAAAATTTTTTACGACTGTATTCTATAATGCCCCCATGGTAGGGTATCAGAGGTCCCAGGTATGATATACCGCTTATCGTCATGAGGACTCAGAGCAATTTTCGTCTCGCGAATGGTGTCGACCTTATGCAACTCTGATCGAATGCACGTTTGACTACGCTCCATTTCAACTTCTTCCCTCAAGCATCGAGCATGATCGTCAAACGTGATTGTCCTAGCCACAATGCTACCCTTGACAACTTTAAATTTTTTTCGTGTCCTTCTTACCCTCGACACGTGTCGCGTACATTTTCGATCGAAGTCCAATAAATTCGGTCATAATTGCTCCATTACATTCGTCCTTCATGAGACCGGGCACCTTCTTGTTGACGAGCGGTATACCATACCTATTGTCCGCCGAATAATCGCTTGTATCGAATTTTGAAATGTCGCGCTTCATGTCGTAATATATATATCATCGCTCTCAATGTCATATATGGGACTATCCGTATCGGTATACATGACTTTACATTTATCTCGATACAGAGGTACTATATACTCGTGATGAAATTCATACAAGCACGTTTTGGATATGTCGAGTATGCACATACCCACATATAACGGCTTGTTGAATTTCACCTCGAGATAGCGCAATTCCACGGCAACGAGTTTTTCCGAAAAAACACTTCGGCTGTGGAAGTTTGGCTTCGCAATCATTGCCTCTGCGCCATATCTGCCCTCCCATTTTGTTAAAAGCTTTACATCTACATGATTGCGCACATTCTCCATCGTTTTGCCAAAGACCGCATTATTCATTAATTTGAATAATTTTTTTTCGAAATCGTTTTTGGCAAGCGTGCGAAACTGGGTATTTAACTCAATATACGAACGTAGCCATGGGGATTGTGTAAACTGTAGGATTCTATGGATTTTCTTGAGGCAAAGTCCATGGCCTAAGCACTGTTGCAAATTCCGGTAGTGTATGATGTAGCGCTTTTTATCGCAGACGGTTGCCAACAGCTTTTAACCCTGCTTACCCGGTGGTTTTTCATGTATTGGGCAAAACGGCAGGTCTTTGTGCGCATCATGTAGAGATTGGGGATATTCCAAATCGACTTCAAGAATGTAACCTATAGGTGAGTCTACCGCGATGCATGATGGATCGAAATTGGACACGTCGTTGACCCATCGAAAATCTGCATATGGCAAGGGTTGGCACATTGTTCATCTATACAAATTGTTGACATCAAAATACATTAAGTATGATGATGCTTTCGATAGATCAAACGACCCCATGTACTTGTTATTAGCGTGTGCACATCGGTTTGAGCATTGACTCAGACCACCGCGTATA
Source organism: Ophion slaviceki (assembly GCA_944452715.1). Classification (NCBI taxonomy): domain Eukaryota; kingdom Metazoa; phylum Arthropoda; class Insecta; order Hymenoptera; family Ichneumonidae; genus Ophion; species Ophion slaviceki. Next base: position 6,904,285 of record OX101789.1, read on the forward strand.
CCCCGCTCAACGAATAAAACCATGTCGATGTCAGTTAGTAATTCAAAGTTGACATTCGAGTGTTTTAACATTGCATCCCAAGTATATCCGGAAATGTATTTCGAAATTTTTCGGAAATATCGGCTAAAACAAGACATCTGTCTTCAGATACAAATCGCTATAGTCACCCAGGGGCCGAATGGAGAACCGCTCCCAAACTTTCTCAGCATGTGCGTACTCGTTCTCACATACTGTAGCATCTGTCAGGGAACTGTAAAATGCGTCACGTGGTGGTAGGGAAGTGTCGTCTAGCTTGGTCACGTCATCAATATATTAATAAAGGAAGACCCCTTTTCGCGTCAGCAAATTGAAATCGTCTGTCGAGAGAGTTGGGAATTGTGTGCGTAAAATTTTTAGTTTGTCCTCGGTCAAGAACGATGCTAATTTGTCGAGACTGGTGTTGAGGAATTTGTATGAGTCGATAAAGCGCAATTGGATCCTGTGTTTTGAATCGTCTGTAATTTTAACATGCTTCGTGAAGGAGATGTATTTCTCCTTTGTGATTGGAAGCACATCGGTTCTTCCTTCGAACGCTGTGGCTACTTCCTTGATTATAAAATGTACATCATAACCGGATAAATTGTGGAAAACTACTGGAATGAAAAATGACTGTTTGTAATTTAAGTTGCAGTTGGAATGGGCAGGGCCTCTATAGCGGCCAGTCAGATGGCAATGATCTCGAACGCGTACATCGTCTTGCGCAAATGGTTTCTCACATATGTGACATTGAGTCGTTGCTCGAAACTAGCCCACTCACTCGGTGTTAAATGCATCATTGGTACATTATCACAGAAAATTTCTTTTATCCGCAGTGCTAGATTTTTTAGTTCTTTGACAAACCACGATACGCAATCGGCACTGCGACGCGAGTGATATGAAGATAATGAATCGTCATATGAACAACACACGTAATATCCGATACTAAATACTTCATGATGCTGATACACATCTTTCGCTAGGTTCTCCCCATCGGTTTTTGCCAGCACACACTCCAAATCAGCATACACGATGAAGGGATGTCGCTCTTTCCGGCTAAAGTTGCTGAACTGGAACCACTTATTGGTGTCGTTTGGTAGTCGGATCGCACAGTCATTTATTGCTTCACAATCGACCTCGTGTGATTGCAATTTTTCCTCTGATCCGAAGTAGTGCAAACACCTGCAAAGATAAAAATATTGTTTTGTTCAATTCGTCTAGTATATATAATTACCTATATATATATTATGGTAACTACGTACCGATCACAGATATATTTTTTATGTTCCATTTTGGTCAGTTGTGCCCTCACGAGTCTCGACAGGTTCTTGATCCATACGAAGTGCTCCACATTGCTGTTCTCGGTATCTTGCATGTACAGCAAATTGATGTGCTTTTTCTTCTTGTGTTGAGTTATGCGTATTGGAACAATTTCATTTTTGGTGGTGGTGGTATACACGTTGATCGATACATTGTTTTGAAGTTCGAACTTTTTTATTTGATGTATCGTCACCGGGAATTCGATATCCTTCAGATTCAGTACTGTCGAATAATGAGGGTAAGAAGATGGACGGTCACTGTCCCGTTCGGCTGGGTATAGAGCAGCGACAACTGCCCATGCGAAACATGCATTACCGCCCGATTTGACATTAACCACAGCCATCTTCATCATTATTTTCCGCGGCAATGATATAGAGCACCCGGCACGCATCGGATTATATTTATTCACATTTATCGTGAGGTTAAGTATTTTCTGCAGAGTCCAGTCACTATCACGTTCTTGAAATTCATCGAGTAAGGTTAAAGTGGGCTCCACAACACGCTGTTCATACCACTCACTCAAATCGCTCGTTCTAAATAGTTCGCTGTTTCGCGTGTTGACACTTTTATTCGCGTGTTTGTCACCACTCGCGAATTCACCATTAAACACTGTGTTGATTTTGATGCTGTTGTGCTTGCCGATAATATTTTTCACATGATGAAGCACTAGGACGCGAGCATCATTTAGAAAGTGTCTCCGCTCGATGTGGCTGCGATTGATGATGGAACCGGTTAATATCCGACTCTCGAAGGATGTTTCAATCTCCCTCCAGATTAACTCATGATCACCATGTCCTGCACCCGTGTGTATGAAACGGCTCCGCACACAATTCCTCAATCCTTCCAGACGCGCTATTTGGGCTATTAGGGACTGTTGATGTCCAATTAATAATCGCGGGCGCTTAATCCGGCTGTGCGTTTCCAGCCCTTCGATGAACTCGACGCATCGTTGCTCCCACGCGGTAAATTCTTCGATCGAGCCTAAAAACACGGCTTGTTCATGCAAGATTTGCTCCATGTTGACGAGTTGGAAAAACTTTCACGATGTTAACAGACTGACTGCTTCATGCAAAGTGCGGCCAGATTTGAGCGGAGCGGATCATTAAAAAGGCTCTTCGGGAAAAAAATCGGCCTTCTCTCGGGAAAATGGAGTTTCCCGATAACGCGTCGGTGTAGATCGCTCGGGGAACATGAAACAAAAAACAGGAAGTGGGAATGCATCGGGTCAAAAGATTTTATGGGTCCTGCAGCTCAAGTGGTCCTTCGGCGCCAACGGCCCTTGATCCCTAAAGTTTATAGTTTTTCCGAGAAATCCTAACTTGTCGAAACCTGTTTAAAGTGTTGGCGAGACTCGTGACAGGAGTGGACACGCATGCAAACATCTTGACATTATCTTTCGGAATGGAGACCTCGACTTTTCAAGAGTGCAGCTGCGCTCAAGTGGACCATCCGCGGTCCCTTTGATCCCTAAAGATTATAGTTTTTTCCGAGGAACCTGTCAGGACCTGTCTCGAGTGTTAGCGAGCTTGGAGACGGGGCGCATGCAATAGACATTGTTTTTCGGAATGGAACCAGCTGCATGTCATAAATAATGGGTTTTGAAAGGCTGCCATTTATGTGGCGCCTAACGTTTTCATATTAGCGAAAATTTTCCGACCCATATGTGGTTGTCACACGCACGCACGCACGCATGCACCCACACACACACACACACACACACACACACACACACAGCACTCATCGACAGCCGCTTCCCCGCCAGTCGCTCTTCGGACCACATGGTCCCCCTCCATTGGGACATCCTGTGATGTCACACGCGTCCGCCCCCCTTTCCGCCGCAGTTGGCTTCCCCGCGCTGGACCCCCCGCACTTGCCGTCCCCGCGCTGTACACCCCCCTCCCACCACCGTACCGCCCGCACTGGGCTTCCCCGCGCTGGACCCCCCTGCGCCGTACCCCCCGCACTTCGCTTTCCCGCGCTGGACCCCCCTCCGCCGTATTCCCCGCACTTGGCTTCCCCGCGCAGGACTGAGAACCGCTACTGTTCCTCTACTAGCGGCATCTGCGAAAGTAGCGCGGAAGGAAATTTACAATAGAAGGGACAGAAATACCTTCGATCTGAAGAAAATTGTGAGAGCGGGTATCATTCAAGAGTGGCAGCGAGAATGGGAAATGAACTCCAACGTGGCACAGTAGACTAAAAAAGTAATCCCCAATGTAACGTAGTGGGTGAATTGTATGCACCGAGAAGCCGACTACTGCATGACGCAAATATTGTCAGGTTATAGGAGCTTCGAAAGCTACAGAAAACGAATCGGAAAGTCGGTCGATGACAACTGTGTATACTGTAAAGGGCCATCCACAAATTGCCCCATTTTTAAATAGGGGGGGGGGGTCTGGTCGTTGGATGACGGTACCGATAATTGGATGGTGACGATAGGAAGGATAGGATGATTGGGGGGGGGGGGTAAAAGAATCAGCAAAAATCGATTATGTAATATATGGACAGCCCCTAACCAGCCAGATACCGCAGAACACACTTTCTTCCATTGCGGGAGATGGGAGAGACTGAGGCATGAAGCGCGCTGCAGACTGGGGACCGAGCTGACAGTCGAAAACCTAGAGGATGAACTAATAGGACATAAACAGAAATGGAAAATAATTAACAATTTAATTACCAAACTAATGGAAAGGAAAGGATCTGACAAGAGAGAAATGCAAATACAGCCAGAATGAGGAAGTGACAGGTGCCATCCTGATAACATGCTTCCCCAGCGGTTCCGGAATGGCTTGTGATGAATAGGCTTTTTTAATGGGTGGAAATCCCACACTACCATAAATAACACGGTGTCTTTAAAAGATTTTTACCCTAACATAAAAAAGTAGCACTTGTAGTAGTAGTCATAGTATTAGTAGTCGTAGTACTACTACTACTACTAGTAGTAGTAGTAGTAGGTGTTTTCTATTCCTTGTAGTATTTATTCCTCGTACACCCTTTTAAGGGTGTTTACATTAGAGCCCTTCCCTTTACTTTTACCTACGTGTTTACATCTGGTTATTACGCAAAACGGCTCGATGACTCGAATCCAATTAGCGTTCGTTATAAACTCTGTCCTCGTGCAAAATACACATCAGAAGATAACTCGTCTTTATCAAGAACCGTTGGTTTTCCAATCGCCGGGTTAAGTTTTTGGTGAAGCCTTTCCAGGGCTGTATTACGTGTCAGGATCGTAATACGCGTAACAATAGGTCTGTAGCCCAACGGTGTCTTTATCGACGGCGCAGTCTTTCCTTGATGTCAGAATCAGGACCAATATTGGAAGTGAGATGAGTTTCACGTGCATTTTGATACTTGCCGAAATGTTGATCAAAGGTCTCTTTCCTTGAGACTTCTGCTATAACAGACAGTCGACATCTTCAGAAAAAGAGGACAAACCTTGGTGAGTACGATGCAAAACGGGTGAAGAATTATAGCTTGCCAGGATTTGGGACAGGGTGTCTTCAGGTTAACACAAAGAAGAAGATCACGAGTATATTATGTCACTGATTTAATAACGCGTACAATAATCGGTTACATTGGCGTTCATTTTACTCGGATATGGATAACACTTGTGTTGGTTTGTTAATGGGACGATTTAAACGTTGCAGCAAACGCTTTAGTTGCAGTATAACGATTTCTTAACGACACTTACGCGTGTTATCCTGTAGGTACTGTACGAAGTACCACTAGCGTAGCAGCAAATAGTAAGACTTGAGAGAGAGAACCTCTTCGTAACAGCAACTCTACAATTCTGCCCTATAAGTCGTCAGTCCCGTGCTTCGCAGGGCCGATATTCGTCGGATAGCGATAGTCGGGAAAGGGTGCGTGACTGCATTTCTAGGAATCCATCCGTGGGACCTTTCAATAAGTATGTAGTCCCAAGAGTCTACTAACAAATACATTAAAAAGTTTCGTGAAGATTTTGCAAGAAAGAGTTCCCGATCCCAAACAATGGAAGACATTATTTCACGCTTATTATTAATATCCGATCCATTTATTTCAAGTTTGTGCGAATTGTCTCGAAAAAACTTAAAGTCGTTGCTCCCAGGAGCAGTTCTATTGTTAGTTGCGCCACGAATACCAGCAAATACAGGAAGTTCCAACGATTTTAAAGTTGAATCAACTGATTGTGAATCAAATTATTCTTCGGATGACGATGCGTGAACTCTAAATCAACCGATTGTATGTTTTAACGTATTATACAACATATGTATCTATTTTGTACTTTCTCTATAAAAGTGGTTCATGTAAAATCCGCTATTTTGTTTTTATTTCAAATTTTGACTTCGGATTCATAATCCCGAAAACCCCCGAGTACTGACTTTCAGCCAAATTTTGACTTCGGATTCATAATCAGCGGCCCCGAAAACCCCCGGGTACTGATTTTCAGCCAAATTTATTTTCGTTTTCGAGTTTTGGCCAGCTTTTTGGGATTTGGCCCCACCGTCGCGACGGTGGTGGGGGATGTTCGCGTAGCGCCCCCAAAAACTATCTCTGCTTGTAGCCGCAAGGGCGGCGCTACGGGTAAGGGAGCTTGGCGCGAACCACGCACCGCGCGTGCGCATTATTTAATCACAACAGTGTGTACTTGTGTGCATTGATACGTGGTATTACTCGATAAACAAACCTCAAGATGGAAAAAATCAGAAAACAATTACGCTACCCATGCGTTTACTCTATCAATGAATTTAATATTATGAGTCCTATGTATACAAATAATCCGGGAAGCTGTTCGATCTCAGGCGACCCTGATGGCCTTAAGTGATATCCGTTGAATTCCTTCAAAGCAGACCTTTAGCGTAGTGGGTCTACGCTTAAATACCGACCTGTTCTTCGTTCGATTCCATATTCGAGTTTTTGTCGTTTTTTTTACTATATTCGCTTCGATTTTTTCCAGGTCAGTTTTTTTAGAATTGCATGATGCACGGAAAAAAAGAAATAGTACAAAATACAGGGGCTACACAGTTCGCATTGGACTCGAGCGATTGCACAGCGATATTACATGAAACACAGTGCTCAAAATACAGTGTGCTCAAAGTAAATTATTACAGTTCCTATACTGTCCTCTTTGGACTCGAACCGCTCTACTGTATCTTTCACTGGAACACTCAGTTCAAAATACAGTGTAGTCAAAAGTAAATTTTGACAGTTCAACACTGTAATATAAATTCAACAATACTTGTAATTTGACAGTTGGTTAATCTGTATTATGTACAATGAATGCGCCAGTTATGTCGACAGAGTGTATGTAGGTGTTTTAACAGTCAAGTCCTCTGTTCTAGAAACTGGTTAGCAACAAATATAGTTTCAGTTTTGAACCGTTGCTTTTTACAGTGTGAACACGGGAAACGTTCTTGTTTTAATACTGTAATTCAAACTTGATGAACCCCGTAATTTAATAGTGCCACAAATCGTATATTATACAAAATTAGGGGTAAAAATTACATTAAATAGCGCTGAAAGAACAATTGAAGCGCTGAAAGAACTGTCAGTTCTTTGTGTCCTGGTCGCGCCACGCTCGAGACCAGTCCTAACCAGTGAATGCCGTTCACAACGTCACACTGTAAATTTGATTATAAAAATAAAATTAAAAAAAATCGGCGAAACCTTTGCTTACAATGTGTGTGTGTGTGTGTGTGTGTGTGTGTGTGTGTGTGTGTGTGTGTGTGTGTGTGTGTGTGTGTGTGTGTGTGTGTGTGTGTGTGTGTGTGTGTGTGTGTGTGTGTGTGTGTGTGTGTGTGTGTGTGTGTGTGTGTGTGTGTGTGTGTGTGTGTGTGTGTGTGTGTGTGTGTGTGTGTGTGTGTGTGTGTGTGTGTGTGTGTGTGTGTGTGTGTGTGTGTGTGTGTGTGTGTGTGTGTGTGTGTGTGTGTGTGTGTGTGTGTGTGTGTGTGTGTGTGTGTGTGTGTGTGTGTGTGTGTGTGTGTGTGTGTGTGTGTGTGTGTGTGTGTGTGTGTGTGTGTGTGTGTGTGTGTGTGTGTGTGTGTGTGTGTGTGTGTGTGTGTGTGTGTGTGTGTGTGTGTGTGTGTGTGTGTGTGTGTGTGTGTGTGTGTGTGTGTGTGTGTGTGTGTGTGTGTGTGTGTGTGTGTGTGTGTGTGTGTGTGTGTGTGTGTGTGTGTGTGTGTGTGTGTGTGTGTGTGTGTGTGTGTGTGTGTGTGTGTGTGTGTGTGTGTGTGTGTGTGTGTGTGTGTGTGTGTGTGTGTGTGTGTGTGTGTGTGTGTGTGTGTGTGTGTGTGTGTGTGTGTGTGTGTGTGTGTGTGTGTGTGTGTGTGTGTGTGTGTGTGTGTGTGTGTGTGTGTGTGTGTGTGTGTGTGTGTGTGTGTGTGTGTGTGTGTGTGTGTGTGTGTGTGTGTGTGTGTGTGTGTGTGTGTGTGTGTGTGTGTGTGTGTGTGTGTGTGTGTGTGTGTGTGTGTGTGTGTGTGTGTGTGTGTGTGTGTGTGTGTGTGTGTGTGTGTGTGTGTGTGTGTGTGTGTGTGTGTGTGTGTGTGTGTGTGTGTGTGTGTGTGTGTGTGTGTGTGTGTGTGTGTGTGTGTGTGTGTGTGTGTGTGTGTGTGTGTGTGTGTGTGTGTGTGTGTGTGTGTGTGTGTGTGTGTGTGTGTGTGTGTGTGTGTGTGTGTGTGTGTGTGTGTGTGTGTGTGTGTGTGTGTGTGTGTGTGTGTGTGTGTGTGTGTGTGTGTGTGTGTGTGTGTGTGTGTGTGTGTGTGTGTGTGTGTGTGTGTGTGTGTGTGTGTGTGTGTGTGTGTGTGTGTGTGTGTGTGTGTGTGTGTGTGTGTGTGTGTGTGTGTGTGTGTGTGTGTGTGTGTGTGTGTGTGTGTGTGTGTGTGTGTGTGTGTGTGTGTGTGTGTGTGTGTGTGTGTGTGTGTGTGTGTGTGTGTGTGTGTGTGTGTGTGTGTGTGTGTGTGTGTGTGTGTGTGTGTGTGTGTGTGTGTGTGTGTGTGTGTGTGTGTGTGTGTGTGTGTGTGTGTGTGTGTGTGTGTGTGTGTGTGTGTGTGTGTGTGTGTGTGTGTGTGTGTGTGTGTGTGTGTGTGTGTGTGTGTGTGTGTGTGTGTGTGTGTGTGTGTGTGTGTGTGTGTGTGTGTGTGTGTGTGTGTGTGTGTGTGTGTGTGTGTGTGTGTGTGTGTGTGTGTGTGTGTGTGTGTGTGTGTGTGTGTGTGTGTGTGTGTGTGTGTGTGTGTGTGTGTGTGTGTGTGTGTGTGTGTGTGTGTGTGTGTGTGTGTGTGTGTGTGTGTGTGTGTGTGTGTGTGTGTGTGTGTGTGTGTGTGTGTGTGTGTGTGTGTGTGTGTGTGTGTGTGTGTGTGTGTGTGTGTGTGTGTGTGTGTGTGTGTGTGTGTGCGCGCGCGTGTGTGTGTGTGTGCGCGTGCGCGCGCGTGCGTGCGTGCGTGCGTGTGTGTGTGTGTGTGTGTGTGTGTGTGTGTGTGTGTGTGTGTATCGAGAATATAATGAAGCGAATGAGACACAAAAAAAAGTTTATCGATAAAAGAAGTTTGAAAAAACGTGTAGAAAATATTAAAAAATCAGTCACATACACAAGAACGTACCTTTTTGTAAATAATTCTCTCTTTATTATAATTTCTTGAATTATGTCGCAAAAATTTCAACGTTCGCATCCTATCGACCACGCACTACTAACTGGCAATCCTTTGTATCCTGGCCACGTGCCTCACCCCACGCGCGAGACAAGTCCTAATTAGACAAGAACGTACTTTTTTTTTAAATTCTCTCTTTCTTAATAATTTCTTGAATTCTGTCGCACAAATTTCGATGTCCGCGTCCCATCAACCACGCACTACTAACTGGCAATCCTTTGTGTCCTGGCCTCGTGCCTCACCTCGTGCCTCATGTGCGTACAGTATAAAAATCAGTGATCGCATTTAAATTTTACAGTTGAATATTTTTACTGAAATCACTGATGTATTCACAATATAAAACTGCAAATAAACCAGTATAACTGTAAAAATCTCAGAGTGCACAGATAACGTCACGAACTGTCGAAAAAAGAGTGAAGCTACCGTGCCACACTGTGAAATTTAATGAATCACTCTGTACTCAATACAGTGTACACGGTAACCCTTGCACTTTACGTACAGTATAAAAATCAGTGACCTCATTTAAATTTTACTGTTGAATGTTTTTACTGAAATCACTGATTTATTCACAATACCAAACTGTAAATAAATCAGTGTAACTGTAAAAATCTCAGGGTGCACAGATTACGTCACGAACTGTCGAAAGAAGAGTAAAACTACCGTGCCGCACTACACAATTTAATGAATCACTCTGGACTCAATACAGTATACACTGTAACCCTTGCAGTTTGCGTACAGCACAAAAATCAGTGATCTCATGTAGATTTTACAGTTGAATATTTTTACTGAAAACACTGATGTATTCGCAATATCGAACTGTAAATAAGCCAGTGTAACTGTAAAAATCTCAGTGTGTACAGGAAAATTCGTCATTTTTGTAGGACAGGATTTACATTACTCTGTTTTACTGTAAAATAAAAAATGGCACCCTGTTTTTCATGCGGTTTATACTGTGATTTTCGCTGTTTCTTTTTTCCGTGTGCAGGCAAGTGTTTTTCCAATTATTTGAAGGTTCGTAGAAAGGAGGCGTTCATAAGGAGATGACCTATATTTTTATGGTCATTCGCATTTTATGTTTCTGGTTTTTGGGGGATAATTACCGTGGATGGGAGAACCAGGTAACTTATTTGTAAATAGTTTTGACGTAGAATTTTTCTTGAAGATGACTTTTTTTAAATTTTATAGCTGTTGAGGAGTATAAGGAAAGGCCAAGAAGCTCATAAATAAATTGTAATTTTTATTGATTGGTGAGTTTCGCTAATTTTTTCTTCACAACAAATTGTCTTTTTAATTTGATGTTTCTTGTTGGGCATTTTGTCTCATCCTTAAGTAGTATAGCTAGGCCGGTTCTAACGCAGGTCCTCTGAGGGGGGTGCGGGGCGGGAGGTTCACGCGGGGAGGGGGAGGCGTAACGAAGAAAAGGGTAAGGAGAATAAAAAATCCTACATTTTTACATTTTGTTTATTTGCACGAATCTTTACGATTCAACCACCAATTGCTCAAGAATGACGCTTGAGAACATTGATTTCGGTGTTCATTTGAAAGTCAATTTCAATTTTCATTTTTAGTTTTTTGATTTCGGTTTTAATTTTTTACTTTGATTTTCATTTCGATATCCATTTTGAGCGTCGTTCTCACAGACGTACGATGCATGTAGAGAGAGAGGGAGGGAAATGAAAAAAGTGAACGTTGATTTTTATTTCAATTTCGAATTTTTTATGTCGGTTTTGATTCCTGATCTTGAATTCTAGTTCGATTGTCATTTTTTATATCGATATTCACTTTCAGTTTCTCTATCATCGGCGTGTCACGATGCATGGAGAGAGGCAAATAAAAAAAGATAACGTCGATTTTAATTTAGATGTTTTTATGTTGATTTTGATTTTTCATTTCGATTTTCAATTCTAATTTCGATTTCGCTCGTTCATTCGTTCGTGTGGCAATGCATGGAGTGAGAGAGAGAGAGAGAGAGAGAGAGAGAGAGAGAGAGAGAGATTTTTATTTGATTTGATTTATTAATTTATGCCCTAGCAAGCTATGGGGCAATAAAAAGAATAACATTTATCGATGAGCGAAACAATTAATGAGATTACAGTGTAGTGAGTGGGTGACCCAACAATGAGGGTATGCTGCTGCAGTTTATGCGCAGTACAATAGACGGCGCGGGATGTCGAGTACAGCGATTGTGATACGACTTATCACTTACAATTTCAGGTAGGCATACGAAACTGTACTTGCCATATAAGCAGCGTGGGTAGAGGCTTACAATGTACGAGTAATATTAAGAATAACAAATGAACGTAGGACTACTTACAAACTTAGAAATATAATCAAAATAATAACAATTGAACTTACAACTACTCACAAGCTTAGGATTATAATCGAGAGAAGCAAGGTACGACATAAGCTCACGCTGCATCTATGGTCAGGACTATGACTATGAGTATAACGATAGACCAGAATAGCTACTGACTGAATAAGAGAACCAAAGGAGAAGCTGAGGCAGACAAAAGTCACTAGCATGATAGCTCAGATTGGAGTAGATATGCATGGAGTAAAGTTTTGAAGGTATCCAAAGATTGAGCAGACGTGATATGGGAGGGAAGGGAATGCCGAAAATAAGCTGCGAAAAGGCCGAAAGATTTCTGGAACGTGGAAGTACGGTGAGGCGGAATAGCGAAGGTTGCAGGTTGAAATCTAGACGAAGAGTGAACAGAAAGTAGTTCACGAAGATACGAAGGGACGATCAGATAGAGAACACGATAGGTTAGGGATCCAAGGTAGTACAGACGCCGATTAGCGACCGAAAGCCAATTTAATTGGTGTTTACGCTCAGTTACAGACTCGTCGCGCCTAAGGTTGAAAATGAAACGAATACAGGTGTTCATAAGGATTTGTAATTTGGTGTTGAGTTCAATAGTCAAGTCATGATAAACAAGGCAGCACTAGCCTAGATTAGGAAAAATTAAGGTAGAAATGAGTTTAATTCGGAAAGCAGAAGATAATAAATTTTTGCGATGTTTAAGTCGAAAAAATGCAAAGTTAACTTTTTGAGATATGCTGGAGATATGCCGTTGCCAGGATAGGTCGGATGCGAAATGAAGGCCAAGATTGCAAACAGTATTGACGTAAGGCAAGACGTTTGAGTTTAAAGCGATTTGGGGGCAAGAAGATAAATTGAGTTCGCGAATGTAGGCTGAGCTTCCAAATAATAATGCTTTAGTTATAGTAGTATTGAGAGTGAAACCGTGGGCGGCGGCAAAGTCGGGGATAATATTCGCATCATGAGTAATTATGGCGACCGCATTGTTAAGATCTAAGGGATGACAGCGTAGATATATTTGTGTATCGTCGGCGAATATCATAAGCCTGCTATAACGGAGGTCGTGGTCAATGTTGTTGATGTTAAGTGAAAAGAGGAGGGGGCCGAGGACCGAACCCTGGGGGATGCCTCTTGTGGAGGGTAACCACCCAGAGCAGTGCCCACGCCCGTCAACCACCCTATGGGATCTGCCGGTGAGGTAAGAGAAAAACCATGATACGGTGTCTGGTGAAAAGCCAATGGAACCCAGTTTCTGAAGCAGACGTTCAAAGGGCACAGTATCGAATGCTTTGCTCAGATCGAACAGTATGAGGATTGTTAACATTCTCTGATCTATACCCTTGCGGATATCGTCAGAGACATGAAGCAAAGCGGTTTGAGTGCTGAACGATTCTCGGAAGCCAGATTGACGGTCATTTAGGATGTTATGGTTAGCTAGAAAGGCGGTAATTTGTGAGTGGATAATACGTTAAAATTTTTTTGAAAAGTCCGAGAGAATTGCCATTGGCCGAGTATCCGAGGGAGAGTTGGATGTTTTTATTTTGGACAATGGGCGAACATGGGCACGCTTCCAAATGAAGGGAAAATATGAATATGCAATAGAAAGGTTGAACATCTTTGTTAAGGTAAGTGAAATAGAGGATTTAGCGGTGGAAATAATGAAGGGAGAGATACCATCGGAACCAGCACGGATAGAAGTCGAGGTATTTAGAAAGAGGTATTTCAGTAAATCATCAGTGGTAATGATCGAGTATGAGAATGAGACGGAAAGCTGAGGTGGTGGCGTGGATGATATAGCATTGTTAAAGTATGTCAGAGAGAGTGGGTCTGTGGAACCAGATACAGAAGCAAAGTACGCATTTAATTCGTCTGGATCAAAGGAATTAAGTGGTGAAGAATAGGAAGGCTTAGGAAGTCCAAGATTGGCGAGTTCACGCCATAGTCGCGATGGATCCGTGATAGATTGTAGGTTACTCGCTAGGAAAGATTGTTTTGCCTGTCTCAGCTAAGTCGTTACATGATCTCTAATTGCGCGGTAATCAGCGTACAAGATTGGATTTTGTGAACGCTTCGCCCGTGCGTAGAGGGCGTTGCAAAATTCGTACGCGAAATTCGTATAAAGGAGCACATTTGTTGAACGTTTTGGTAATAGTAGATGAAAGAGACGAAACTAGTTGATCAAAGCTGAGGGCCGAAAATAGTGGTGAGTCTGGTAATTGCGATAATGCTGAGTCAACCTTATCAGAAAAAATGCGTTGGTCGGAATCGATTAAACTTTGCCTCATAATAGTTCGAGGTGAAAAGTGAGGTAAGCTTAAGTTGTATGTCAGTGAAAGGAGATCGTGGCCAGCAATTAACGGAGCAGGGGATTTATCTTCCAAATCAAGTAAGATTACATCGAGCCATGAGTTGCAGTAGGCCGTATGGAAAGTTGCCGAAGAGGGGACCAAGAATAGTGACTGGGCAAGGATAATATCCCTGAGAGCAAAATCCTCGTAATTTTGGGCTAAAAGGTTGCAGTTAAAATCTCCAGTGATGATGATGTTTTCGTAAGCGTGGCTGAATCGGTTATAACTTGTTAGAAAATCTGTAAACATCAACCCTTTAAGGCGTTACCCCCACTTGTAGCGCAAAAAAGGCCTTTTTTATGAATTTTTTAAAGGAAAACTACAAAACTTTTTTAATCGATCAATATACCATCTTAAAGAACACATCTTGAAGAACTTTCAGTAATTTTTTTATTGAAAAATATTACATTGTTTAGTGGCAAATGGCCGTCAATGAAATAATGTTTTTATATACACGGTTTGTGGTGACCAACATTGCGGCGAAGTGGATCATTTGAAAAAAAAATGCGGATGGATTTAGTCAAATATAAGTATAAACTAGTCTTTAATCGAAGGATTTTAAAAAATATTCATTTTTCACAAAATGGCGGACAGTCAAAGTTAATGGTTTGATTTTAACGAAAAAAAAACGGCCGTTTTTTGGCTATAAAACGGCCATTTTTTTCGAAAAAAAATCGAACGATTAAAGACTACATTTTATGTATTAAATAAGCCTGCAAAATTTCAAGAAGATCGGTTCATTAGTGTTCGAGTAATCTTGGTCACCGACTTGAGAAATGTAATTTGAGAAAAACGCGTTTAAAGTTTCAATTTCAGTTTACACGAAGAAAATATTTTTTTTATAAACTTACATAGAGTCATCTATTCCGGGCCTATACAGAAGTATGGGCCCGGATACTTATACTTCAAAAAAATGCAATAAAAAAAATCGATTTTTTTTTAAATCGCAAGTGGGGCTAACCCTTTAAGTAGGCGATAGATAGATGCGAATAAGACGGAGAGACCGGTATTTGTTGAGAGTTCTAGGAGTAAGAATTCTGGTGAGTTAGAGAACGCTGAAGGAGATGATTCGAGGACCTTAGCTAGGAACATAGTATGGCCGGAGCATGTTACGCCTTCACCCATTCGGTTTTCACGGTCATTTCTAATGAGGAAATAATCTTGGATGGCAATAAGTTCATCAGGAATGTGGGATTTAAGGCCGGTTTCAGAAATGGAGATTACGTGAATGAAATTCTCGCTAAGAATTTTTTTATTTGGTCGCTATCAGCAAGGAGCGAGCTCGCTCCTTGCTCAAATATACTTATAAATATAAGTATATTTATAAATAAATATACCAATGGCTGAAAACCACCATTACCATTCACTCTATGTGAAATTTATATAACGAATTGAATATATTTATGAATAGAAAAAAATGATAAACATTTCGTTTTTTCTGTTTATAAATATATACAATTCTTTATATCAATTTCACACAGGGTATTTTTACATAATTTATTCGTTTTAATACTCGTACGCATGAAATTTTCAAGGATAATAATAAAATTATATAAGGATATATAATTTTCAAGGATAAAAATCTATGAAGATTTTATATGGCCATTTCCGTATGACATCTTTACAGATTATTTATGTACCCAGGTGAAATTTTTTTATGAAGTTTTTATAAAAATTGTATAGAAATGAATCTCTAAAGATGTTATATATTGACATGAAAACATAGAATTTTACTTTATATAATTTGTCGGTTCCTGTACGCAGTCACATAAGGTTCTCAAGGATTATATAAAATGTATGAAGATTTTATATGTCCATTTCCGTATAACATCTTTATAGATTCATTTCTATACAATTTTTATAAAAACTTCATTAAAAAAGTTCACCTGGGAGTTCGCATTGAAATGGGCAATTTTAAGATGAGAAAGATGCTGTGTCGAATGGGAACGAGAAAAGCCGGGTGGAGATCCAGTGATAGGATGAATCGGTTTAGGGAGTCATGCGAACTTAGCAAGATCGTCGGCAGAGGAAATCGTGATAAAGGGATGCCCTTCTGATTTGCGTACGCGAACATGGTCATCTTTAACCCAAACGTATTTATAGTGAGTGTCATGGGCACGATGTCTACACGGAAAAAAAGAAATAGTACAAAATACAGGGGCTACACAGTTCGCATTGGACTCGAGCGATTTGCACAGCGATATTACCTGAAACACAGTGCTCAAAATACAGTGTGCTCAAAGTAAATTATTACAGTTCCTATACTGTCCTCTTTGGACTCGAACCGCTCTACTGTATCTTTTACTGGAACACACAGTCCAAAATACAGTGTAGTCAAAAGTAAATTTTGACAGTTCAACACTGTAATATAAATTTAACAAAACTTGTAATTTGACAGTTGATTAATCTGTATTATGTACAATGAATGTGCCAGTTATATCGACAGAGTTTATGTAGGTGTTTTAACCGTGAAGTCCTCTATTCTAGAAACTGGTTAACAACAGATATAGTTTCAGTTTTGAACCGTTGCTTTTTACAGTGTGAACACGGGAAACGTTCTTGTTTTAATACTGTCATTCAAAGTTGATGAACCCCGTAATTTAATAAGGCCACAAATCGTATATTATACAAAATTAGGGGTAAAAATAACATTAGATAGCGCTGAAAGAACAATTGAAGCGCTGAAAGAACTGCACACACACACACACACACACAAACACACACACACACACACACACACACACACACACACACACATATTATATCAAGAATATACTGAACTGAGTGAGACACACAAAAAAACGTTTATCCATAAAAGAAGTTTGAGAAAACTGTGTAGAAAATATTTAAAAATCAGTCACATGCACAGGAACGTACCTTTTTGTAAATAATACTCTTTTTTATAATTTCTTGAATTATGTCGCACAAATTTCAACATTCGCATCCTATCGACCACGCACTACTAACTGGCAATCCTTTGTGTCCTGGCCACGTGACTCACCCCACGCACGAGACAAGTCCTAATTACACAAGAACGTACCTTTTTTTAAATTCTCTCTTTCTTTATAATTTCTTGAATTCTGTCGCACAAATTTCGATGTCCGCGTCCCATCAACCACGCACTACTAACTGGCAATCCTTTGTGTCCTGGCCTCGTGCCTCATGTGCGTACAGCATAAAAACCGTGATCGCATTTAAAGTTTACAGTTGAATATTTTTACTGAAATCACTGATGTATTCACAATATCAAACTGCAAATAAACCAGTCTAACTGTAGAAATCTCAGAGTGCACAGATAACGTCATGAACTGTCGAAAGAAGAGTAAAACTACCGTGCCACACTGTGAAATTTAATGAATCACTCTGTACTCAATACAGTGTATGCAAACTGCAACCCTTGCAGTTTGCGTACAGTATAGAAAGCAGTGATCTCATGTAAATTTTACAGTTAAATATTTTTACTGAAATCACTGATTTATTCACAATACCAAACTGTAAATAAATCAGTGTAACTGTAAAAATCTCAGAGTGCACAGATTACGTCACGAACTGTCGAAAGAAGAGTAAAACTACCGTGCCACACTGTACAATTTAATGAATCACTCTGTACTCAATACAGTGTACACTGTAACCCTTGCAGTTTGCGTAGAGTATAAAAATCAGTGATCTCATGTAAATTTTTCAGTTGAATATTTTTACTGAAGACACTGATGTATTTACAATACCGAACTGTAAATAAGCCAGTGTAACTGTAAAAAGCTCAGTGTGTACAGGAAAATTCGTCATTTTTGTAGGACAGGATTTACATTACTTTGTTTTACTGTAAAATGAAATATGGCACCCTGTTTTTCATGCGGTTTATACTGTGATTTTCGCTGTTTCTTTTTTTCCGTGTAGTGGTGCGGAGAAGTTGATATAAGGCTGCCGGTAAAAGTTCCTTAATGAAGATGGAGCCATAAACACTACCACCAAACACTTCTTGAGCGAGGAGATTGCCTTTAGCGCGTTTAGCGCGAATGATGACGTCACGGACTGAGGAGGACGTCAGAGTCGCGATCAGGGAGTGCGTTGGCGAAGATGAGGAGGCAGTAGAGGGTAGTGATAGATTGGTTTGAGAATTTGACTTCTTTTTAAGAACATGCACTGCCAAGACGTGGTCATGAAGGTCATTGGGGTAGCCCCAATGCAGTGAAGACCTTATTAATCAGGAGTTGGTGATCATTTAAGATTCCAGATGGAAGGCCGGCCATGATAATCTCACTCGATGTTGCTGCTTGGGAAAGCTTCACTTTAAAGTCAGAATGACGCAATTGAGAGGTTGCGAGTTGTAATTTTTTAATTTCAGACGAATGTTCGGCAACGGTTTCGATGAGCTTGGGAAGCGAAGATAGAGTGTTGTCGATCTTCCTTATTGCATCCCGTTATTCAGATGGCATCTGAGTAACGGTGTCAAATGATACTGATGGATCAGATATGGTCTCAGTAGAATTAAATGATAGAGACCATGAGTAAAACTTATCGATAATCAGGGTTTTGCAGCAAGGATTAACGGACAGATATTTTATGGAGTCTTTGCGCAGCCCGGGTGGAATTTGCGCAGGCAGGTATTACAGTTGACTGACACATGCACGATTTGTTTCCTGCACTTGAAGCAATTTCATTGCATAGAGCAACACTACTTTACCGACAGATAAGAGATGGGCTGGCGGATGATAAGGCCGATGAAAAATGTACGACTTAGTGATAAGGCAGTCAGGAGATCAGATCGTAGCGATTGTGGCGATGTCCTGGAAGAGTGGAGAACCGTGAAGAACGTACGTACAGCGAGATGACGCGATGATAGCCGAGATCGACCGACCAAGCAGTGAGCTGAAGCCTCGTAGTATCTCTCACTCCCTCTTGATCGAAGATCGTAGCGGTGTCACGGAAGAGTGGGGGCCGCGAGGAACGTCCGCGATGAATTCCGGTTAGCCGTGATAAGACGATGGTAGCCGAGATCTATCGATCAAGCATAGAGTCGTGGCCAGAGGTGTCCAGGAACAGATATGGCGGACGGCAGAAAAATCTCGAGGTAATTTGCTTTTCGGGACTCCCACAAGTATATACAGATGTTTCGAGGAGTGAATTGTGGTGCAGTCGATGAAAAGCGATGTATTGCGCCCTTTTAGTTTGAAAAAAGACGCCCGCAGGCACGGGGACAGCAGTGTCGAGTTGATAATATCTAGAGGGAAGTAAAAGCGTGTTGATAGATCCCTCCACAAACTACCCACGAGCCAAGAGAGAGAGAGAGAGATAGAGTGAGTGAGAGAGAGAGAGAGAGAGAGAGAGAGAGAGAGAGAGAGAGAGAGAGAGAGAGAGAGAGAGAGATGAAGCGCTCGAGCTGTGGCGGAAGAGAAATATCCTGCTACAGAACGTCGCTCTCACGCAGGTGTGCGGCGATGCATGGAGAGAGAGAGAGAGAGACAGAGATAGATAGAAATAAAAAGGGAGAACATCGATTTTTATCTCGATTTGTTTATCACGATTTTGGTTTTTTTATTTCGCTTATAATTTTTTTCGATATTCGATATACATTTTTTTTATTTCGATTTTCATTGTTGAAATGAAGTATCATCTCTTCACCTTTCTACCCATTTGAAATGTAGTATTTTTATGTCGATTTTCTTTTTCATTTAAATTAAAAGAAATTTTATCTCGCTCTTCATTTTAAGCGTGGCTGCCATACACCGGCGTGCGACGATGCATGGAGAGAGAACAATATAAAAAAGGAGAACGCCGATTCTAATTTCGATTTCGCTTTTATGTCGATTTTCATTTTTTATTACGATATCCATTTTTGATTGCGATTTTCGTTTTGGACGAACGAGTGAATGAACACAAACTTCTTTTGCATATGAAAACGCAGTGATTAAACGAAGGAATTACGCATCGAACGTATGAACAAATGAAATATCGAACGAGGCTAATGAGTGATACAAATGAACAATGGAACAAACGATCGAACGAGCGCAACTAACAAAAGATCGAGCGAACGGATGGAACGACTAAACAAAAGAAAACAGCGATTTTTATTTCGATTTTTTTCATATCGATTTTGATTTTTTATTTCGATTTTTTACTACGATAGCCATTTTTCATTTCGATTTC
The DNA here is from genome assembly GCA_944452715.1 of Ophion slaviceki. Taxonomy (NCBI): domain Eukaryota; kingdom Metazoa; phylum Arthropoda; class Insecta; order Hymenoptera; family Ichneumonidae; genus Ophion; species Ophion slaviceki. Next base: position 6,924,060 of record OX101789.1, read on the forward strand.
GATGCCTGTTTCAATTTCAATTTTGAAAAAAAAAAAAAAATTTGTAGCATAACTCAGGCAAAAATAAAAGTTCGTTCTGACGAATATGAAGATTCGACGGAGATGTTGATAATGCTCACCAGCGAGGTTTCGCGGCAGTTAGCAGAACTGCAGCTGCGCGAAATATCGACTTAGTACATACTCAGGGACGAAAGCTCAAGATTTTCTAAAAGAATATCGCTTGAGAACATTGACTCCGATATTTATTTTTAAAACGAATATAGCTTGAGAACATTGATTTGAATTCTCATTGCCACGTCGATTTCGATTTTTTCATTTTTTATTTCAATTTTAATTTTAATTTCGACATCTAATTCTTTATTTTCATTTTGATTTCGGTTCATAAAAACGAACGAGCGAGCGAGCGAACGCACCGAAGGATAGAACAAACGCAACGAACGAGTGAATGAAGCATTTCGAAGACGCTTAAGAGACTTTCAAAGACATTCGCGAGCGGTTTGAAGACGTTCAAGAGACTTTTGACGACATTCATAATGCGATATTCGACGACATCCATAAAGCAAAGATATTCATGACGTTTGAGTTTCGCTGGCATTGTTTGGATTTGTTTGGGATTTTCAAACGTATTATGAATATTGTCAAAGATCTCTTGCATGTCTTCGAAAGTCTCTGAACGTCTTTGCCCCTCTCGTGAATGTCTCTGAAAGTCTCTTGAACGTATTCGAAACCCTCGTGAATGCCTTTGAAAGTCTCTCAAGCGTCTTCGAACCCCTCATGAATGTCTCTGAAAGTCTCTTGAACGTATTCGAAAGTCTCTTGAACGTCTTCAAACGTATTATGAGTGTCGTCGAAAGTCTTTTAAACGTCTTCAAACCCCTCGTGAATGTCTTTGAAAGTCTCTCTTAAGCGTTTTCGAACCCCTTATGAATGTACTCAAACGTATCATGAATGTCGTCGAAAGTCTCTGAACGTCTTCGCACCTCTCGCGAATGTCTCTGAAAGTCTCTTGAACGTATTCGAAACCCTCGTGAATGCCTTTGAAAGTCTCTCAAGAGTCTTCAAACCCCTCATGAATGTCTCTGAAAGTCTCTTGAACGTATTCGAAAGTCTCTTGAATGTCTTCGAAAGTCTCTGAACGTCTCCGCACCTCTCGCGAATGTCTCTAAAAGTCTCTCCAACGTATTGGAAAGTCTTTTAAACGTCTTCAAACCCCTCGTGAATGTCTTTGAAAGTCTCTCTTAAGCGTTTTCGAACCCCTCATGAATGTACTCAAACGTATCATGAAAGTCGTCGAAAGTCTCTTGAACGTCTTCGAAACTCTCGTGAATGCCTTTGAAAGTCTCTCAAGCGTCTTCGAACCCCTCATCGATGTCTTCAAACGCATTATGAATATTGTCAAAGATCTCTTGAATGTGTTCGAAAGTCTCTTGAATGTCTTCGAAAGTCTCTGAACGTCTCCGCACCTCTCGCGAATGTCTCTAAAAGTCTCTCCAACGTATTGGAAAGTCTTTTAAACGTCTTCAAACCCCTCGTGAATGTCTTTGAAAGTCTCTCTTAAGCGTTTTCGAACCCCTCATGAATGTACTCAAACGTATCATGAAAGTCGTCGAAAGTCTCTTGAACGTCTTCGAAAATCTCGTGAATGCCTTTGAAAGTCTCTCAAGCGTCTTCGAACCCCTCATCGATGTCTTCAAACGTATTATGAATATTGTCAAAAATCTCTTGAATGTCCTCGAAAGTCTCTTGAACGTCTTCAAACGTATTATGAGTGTCGTCGAAAGTCTTTTAAACGACTTCGAACCTCTTGCGAATGTCTCTGAAAGTCTCTTGAACGTATTCGAAAGTCTCTTGAACGTCTTCGAAACCGTCGTGAATGCCTGTGAAAGTCACTCAAGCGTCTTTGAACCCCTCAAGAATGTCTTTAAACGTATTATGAATGTCGTCAGAAGTCTCTTGAACGGATTCGAAAGTTTCTTGAATTTTTTCAAACCCCTCGTGAGTGTCTTTGAATGTCTTTAAAACGTCTTTGAACCCCTCATCGATGTCTTCAAACGTATTATGAATATCGTCAAAGATCTCTTGAATGTCTCATGAACGTCGTAGAAAGTCTCTTGAAACTCTTTGAACCCCTCATGCATGTCTTGAAACGGCTTATGAATGTTTTCGAACGTCTCTTGAATGTCTTTGAAAGTCTCTCTTAAGCGTCTCCGAACCCCTCATGAATGTCTTCAAACGTATTATGAATGTCGTCAAATGTCTCTTGAACAATTCGAAAGTTTTTGAACATCTTCCAACCCCTCGTGAATGTCTTTGAAAGTCTCTTAAACGTCTTCGAACCCCTCGTCGATGTCTTCAAACATATTATGAATATCGTCACAGATCTCTTGAACGTCTTCGAACCTCTCATGAATGTCTTTAAACGTTTTCGAAAGTCTCTTGAAGGTCTCACGAACACCTTCAAACGTCCCATGACGTCGTAGAAAGTCTTTTGAAACTCTTTGAACCCCTCATGCATGTCTTCAAACGCCTTATGAATGTTTTCGAACGTCTCTTGAATGGCTTCGAACGTCTTATGAATGCCTTCGGAAGTCTCTGGAACGTCTCACGAAGAGTACAATCCAATCAGTGGTGGAGTTAAAAAATGGTATAAAATCATGCCGATGATTCTCATCCACTTCAGTCAACATGGAGCTTATCGTCGATGTGCAGGGCTTCAAGAGACCCGTCAACGAATTTGTCCTGAAGGAGATGTCCATCGTCAAACTCCATGAGAAGAATGCTGAACTGCTGACGCTCGCCTTCGACGCACCATTTGCATGGGACTCTTTACCGGCCAAGTACAAAATGACAAACAAGTGGCTGGAACGCAATTTCCATGGAATTCGATGGGATCACAATGGCATACCATACGAAGCAGCTAGAAAGACAATTCGAGAACGCTTGCATGGAGCTCCTACGATCTATGCGAAGGGATCCGAAAAATGCGCGTGGCTATCAAGATTCACGGATCCCGCGACAAACGTCATCGACTTGCAGACTCTGGACTGTCCATTGCTGCAGAAGCTGTCGAAAATCATAAACTCCAAATGCCCCCATCATCCCTTCAACACGAAATATAAATGGGCCCATGAGAATGTAAAATCGGTGAAAAGCTGGTTGGGCGTATATGAAGCGTGAGCGAGGGATTTTTTTGAATGAATAAAACACATTACGATGAAAATATATGTCATTTGTATTCTTTATTCTACAACGAAAACATCCATCATTTACAATTCGATCAAACATATCCATTTTTACATAGTCAACACCAACTGTTGAAAACGATGACAAGACGCTGTGGTGTAAACAGTTCGATGATGGTGTTCCAACGAATTTTTTTTTTCCCCGTCCACCATGTTCAGAAACGACGGAACTCGACACTGTTGTATTTTCCACCAATATACTGCATGCAGAGTTGACCATCGCGTGCCACTTGGATCTTGGTCGAAGGCCTTTACAAGTAGCGCCGGTAAGAAGACGGAGAACTCATCTGCGATGTCCGCGATGTAGCGTTTCCCAAATTTGATTTGTACGGCCCTCATGTCGGAGATTAGTCGGTCCGACTTAACAGGGAGTTCTGACAGCTTCTTCGTTGGGAGGAATTCCGTCATCCGGCCGACTTTGTTGATACTCGAGAGATCCATTTTCCCCGCACTTTCAAAGTTTTTTTTTGGCGAGATATTGATGGTGCAGTGGAATAGTGCAGTCTGAGCTTGGCCCACAAAATTATAAGCTCCCTCGTAAGCCTCCCACTCAAATTTTCAAACCTCTCCCCTCTTTTCCAATCGTGAAAAACAGGTTCAAACACGTTCGAAGAACCCCGTACGTGGAGAATTTTCACAGCATTTTTTACACTCCCGACGTTGAGGTGGGGGGCCATCGATGTGATCTTTTATCTGTGGCGTATTATAATGCTCAAAGCATGGAAGATATGATATCACTTCACTGTCGTTCCGATGATGTTTCGGCAAACGATCCCACAATAAGCCAACATATTTACCCCAATATTTTAAGAGCAAGACCTTTGGAACCTATTCGAGCTCGTTTTTGGTCAAGTCCAGGGGGTGCTTGGCTGGATGCACTGCGTACATACTCGCACATGCGAACATCTTGACGTTATATTTTGAAATGGAGAGCGCGACTTTTCAAGAGCTGCGCTTAAGTGGTCCATCGGCAGTAACAGCCTATGATCTCTACAGATTATAGTTTTTTCCGAGGAACCTGTCAGGACCTGTTTCGAGTGTCGACGAGCTTGGAGACGAGGCGGATGCAATAGACATTGTCTTTCGGAATGGAACCAGCTACATGTCATAAATATTGGGCTTTGACAGGCCGCCCTTCATGTGGCATCTAGTGTTTTCATATTACCGAAAATTTTCCGACCCATATATGGATGTCACACGTACGCACGCACGCTTTTCCCCCCCGCCAGTCGCTCCAGGGACCACATGCCTCCCCCCCTCCACAGAGGCCCCTCTGTGACATCACACGCGCCCCGGCGACCCCCTCCCCCCCTGGACATCGTCCCCTGGACCCCCCTGGACAGGGCCCTCTGGACCCCCCTCCCCGGAGCCCTCCCCCATTGACCCCCCCCCTCCATGACCCTCCCCCCAAAAGTGGCTCAGAATCGGTATAGCCCTACTACTTCGGTGAAAAAACGCTCGATTTTCGTTCACAAAAACTATACATCAAATAAAAAAAAATCTTTCGTTCTATCACTGCTTTTTTGATATGCAAAAGAATCTTCTGTTCATTTCTTCGTTCACTCGTTCGTCGAGCAAACGCGACGAACGGAAGACCGCATGAACGCAATGAGCGATGGAGCGAACGAAGAGATTCTTTTAGGTATCAAAAAGCAGTGATTGGCCGAGGGATTTTTTTTCGATGCAAATTTTTTTCTGAAAGAAAATCGTGCGTGTTTTACACCGAAAATCAATACTTCCAATTCGGACTACGAACGAGCGAACGCAACTAACGGAAGACCAAACGAGTGCAATGAGCGATTGAATGAAAGCAATGAACGATCGAACGATGAAGCGAATGAACGAGCGATCGAACGAACCAACGAAGAAAGTAAGCATCTTTTAGATATCAAAAAGCAGTGATTGGGGGTGGGATTTTTTTTCGATGCATAGTTTTTTGTTAACCCAAATAGAGCGTTTTTTTCATCCAATAATAATGCAACGAATGAGTGAAAGAACGGATCGTTGGGTCGTTCGCTTGTTCATCCGTGAAACGGACGAAAGATCGAACGCACGCAACGAACGATCGAGTCCACGCAGCGAGTAAATGAAGGAACAAGCGATCGAACGTTCGAAGGATCGCACGATCGGAAGACCGAACGAACGAACGCATCAAACAAATGAACGGACGAACAACACAGTCCAAAGTGGTGGTATCGATTTTCAAGGAAAAATTCTGTATGTTCGTTGAAAAACCATGCATCGAAAAAGAAATTCTTCGCGCAATCCCTGCTGTTTGATATGAAAAAGAACTTTGCGTTCGTGGGTTACTGGTTCGGTCGTTCGATGCGATCGCTCGTTCGGTCTTTCGTTCGTTGATACGTTGCGTCCGTTCGATCGTTCGTTCGTTCGCTCGATCGTTCATTCATTCGCCCGTTCGATATTCAAATCAATGTTTTCAAGTTATGTTCTTTTCGAAAATAAAAATCAACATCAATATTCTTAAGCTCAATCGGCATTATTTTACAAAACCCTGAGATATCGTCCCCGAGCATGAACTCAGTCGATATTTCGCGGAATTGAAATAAAAAATGAAAAACGAAATAAAAAATGATAATCGAAATAAAAAATCAAAATCGTCGTGAAAAGAAATCGAAACCATTGCGTCCATTCGATAGTTCGTTCAATCGTTTGTTCGATACTCTTGTACGATCGTTCATTTCATCGTTTTTTACACTCGTTCGATCTTTTGTTTATTCATTTGTTCGTTGCGCGATACCTACGGTTAATCACTGCATTTTCATAGACAAAAGCTTCTTGTGTTCATTCACTCGTTCGTTCTATCCTTCGGTACGTTCACTCGCTCGGTCGTTTTTAAGAGCCGAAATCAAAATAAAAAAATGAGATAACGAAATAAAAAAATTATAAAATCTAAATCGACTTTAAAATGAGAATTCGAATCAACGTTTCCAAGCTATATTCGTTTCTTAAACAAATATCGAAATCAATGTTCTCAAGCGATATTGCTTTAGAAAATCTTGAGCTTTCATTCCTGAGTATGTACTAAGTCGATATTTCACGCAGCTGCAGTTCTGCTAACTAGCGCGAAACCTCGCTGGTGAGCATAATCAACATCTCCGTCGAATCTTCATACTCGTTATAAAGACCTTTTATTTTTGCCTGAGATATGCTACAAAGTTTTACTTTTTCAAAATCGGAATTAATAATGCCATCGAAATCGAAATAAAAATGAAAATCGAACTCTAAAATGAAAATCGAAATAAAAAATGGCTATCGTAATAAAAAATTATAATCGAAATAAAAATCAAAATCGACATGAAAAAAAAAAACGAAATAAACATCGCTGTTCGCTCGATCGTTTGTTCGTTGCACTCGTTCGATCGTTCATTTTCATCACTCATTACCCTCGTTCGATATTTCATTTATTCATTCGTTCGTTGTGTAATTCCTTCGTTTGATCACTGCGTTTTCATATGCAAAAGAAGCTTGTGTTCAATCACTCGTTCGTCCAAAATGAAAATCGAAATAAAAAAATAAAATCGGGATAAAAATAATACATTATGAATTGGGACGAAGCCGAAGATGATACTTCATTTCAACAATGAAAATCGAAATAAAAAAATGAATATCGAAATAAGAAATGATAAGCGTTCACTCGATAGTTCGTTCCAACTTCCATTACCCTCGTTCGATCTTTCGTTTATTCATCCGTTTGTTTGGGTTTCGTTCGATCATTTGATGCGTTCGCTCGTTCGTTCGTTAACCCGTTGCGTCCGTTCGATCGTTCGTTCAATCGCTCGGTTCGTTCATTTGTTCGTTACCCTTGTTTGATAGTTCGTTTCATCGTTTATTACGCTCGTTCGTTCTTTTGTTTATTCATGGGTTCGTTGCGTGATTCCTACGTTTAATCACTGCATTTTCATGAGAAAAATCAGCTTGCATTCATTCACTCGTTCGTTGCGTTTGTTCTATCATTCGGTGCGTTCGTTTTCATGAACCGAAATCAAAATCAAAATGAAGAATTAGATGTCGAAATTAAAATTGAAATAAAAAATGAATAAATCAAAATCGACGTGGAAAAGAGAATTCAAATCAATGTTTCCAAGCTATATTCGTTTTGACTATAAATATTGAAGTCAATGTTCTCAAGCGATATTATTTGAGAAAATCTTGAGCATTCGTCTCTGAGTATGTACTAAGTCGATATTTGGCGCAGCTGCAGTTCTGCTAACTGCCGCGAAACCTCTCTGGTGAGCATCATCAACATCTCTGTCGCATCTTTATATTCGTTATAATGAACTTTCATTTTTGCCTGAGATATGCTACAAAATTTATATTTTGAAAATCGGAATTAAAAACGGCATCGAAATCGAAATAAAAAATGCAAATCGAAATAAAAAATGGCTATCGTAATAAAAAATTATAATCGAAATAGAAAATCAAAATCGATATATAAAAAATCAAAATAAACATCGCTGTTCTCTTTTGTTCAGTCGTTCCATCCGTTCGCTCGATCGTTTGTTAGTTGCGCTCGTTCGATCGTTTGTTCCATCGTTTATTTTCATCACTGATCAGCCTCGTTCGATATTTCATTTATTCATTTGTTCGATGCGTAGTTCCCCCCCCCCCTCTCTCTCTCGCCCCTCTCTCCCTCTCGGCCTCTCGCAGTACATTCAAAACAATTGTTCACCGATGATTTGGCATTAAACTATTTGTTTAATTTTATTTGGCGTGATTTTTGTATAGGACTTATTTTATAGGTGACATCATTCCCCACAATTTTTGTGGGCAGCATTTTTCGGTAAAACCAATTCCACGAAAGATAGTAAGAATCGGATTTTTTAAAAACAATCTCTGGCGGACCCAAAACACCATCTTTTATAAGGGAATCTTAGGGGTACATTCCTGGTAACCCAAAGAAACTACAAAAAAATTGGCGACTTGCTGGCCTCTGAGAATAGGTTTCATGTACATTCCGACTGGACTAGAACGAACGAACACAAATAGCAATCCATCAAAATGAAGGAAAGAAATAAAAGAAGCCATGTGAAGCGTAGTCACGGTCTTATATACAGGTCTTGAAACAAAGGTGGATGTTAGTGGTGGGGCAAGGTACCCTTAATCCTCGCATTTTTGGCTCCTCAATCCTCGCATCCTGGCTCCGAGACTCTTTCGTATGCCATTGCATATCATGTAAGTTTAAGGCGGTCCTCTAGTTTCTCGGGTCGAAAAAATCGATTTTTTTTCTTCATAAATCACATCTACAACATGTGTAGAAAATGTGTGCCAAAGGATTTTTCGATATTCGAAGTAGTTCACAAGTTACGGCCCTGGAACGGAGCAGGTATACGGAGCGCGCGCCGGGCTGCTCCGAAAGCCGAGCGGCGCTGACCATTGTATTGATATCCCTAAATCTAACTGCTAGTTGAACCTTTTGTGAATTAGGCCCGAGTAAAGGGGAGCCGAGACCGTTGACAGACGCTTTCGAATATTGACTAAGACGCCGTGAAGCGTCGGTTAGTTCAGTTTTACTGTGGCAGTTGCGAAGCGTACTATATTTTCTCTTGCGAGTCGCACGTAGCTGATTTTTTGAAAATAATTTTCAAAATGTTAAAAAAAGGAAGTAGAGACGCCCCGGTTCGTTACGATCGACCTAAAAAGCGAAAATTCGCAGGCAACCGACACACTTTTGAACAAGACAAGTCGTTTACATCGGCGTCAGCGAAACAAATTCGTAAAAATAAACATTTTGAAGTGAACGTTGAACAGACTATTTTGTATTGTATTTTGAATTTTGTGAGTGTATTTTCAACCATTTCTTCGGCTGTTATTTGTAAAGAGTGCAAAAGTACGGTGACTTTCCATCAACGTGATATACGAGGATTAGGCTTCAAAATTTCTATGGCGTGCAAGTGTGAGAAAGAAAAAGAAATGGATTCATGTCCAAAAATCGGTAAAGCCTACGAAATAAATCGTCGCTTAGTTTTCGTGATGCGTTTGTTGGGAGTCGGTTATGAAGGCTATAGAATTTTCTGTGGACTGATGGATATGGGACAAGGTTTGTCCTGCAGGCGAATCTAGTTGGTGCAAATGGCGCAGAGCTGAGTTTCTCGGAGAGGCTGAGCACCTCAAACACAATAAACCACCTCTTTCTGAAGCAGTTCAAAAAGTTATAAAGCCAATTTATGAGGATTTATCCAAAGAAGAATTGTTAAGCAGATGCCTGGGAGCGGAAACTCAAAATAATAACGAGTCGCTCAATTCGTTAATCTGGACTTTTGCTCCGAAGCACCTCCATTCTGGGCCAAAAGTGGTTGAAATCGCCACGTTTCTCGCTGTCATAATCTTCAACGAAGGATTCAAATCTATCCTGAAGACCTTGGAAACCATGGGAGTGAAAATCGGCCCACAAGCTAAAGGATATGTTCAACAGCGTGATAGATCTCGGATCGACCGTTCAGAAAGGCGCACGAGTGATGTTGTAAAACAGGCCCGAATCGCGAAAAGGGAAGACGGAGCAGCTCTGCGTGACTTCCAAGAAGAAGAGGAAGGCCTATTGTATGGTCCAAGCATAGCAGATTGACGGTGAGATGAAATTTTTAGTATAAATCACATGCGCGAACTTTCAAACGCGTTTTTCTCGAAACACCATTTTTCGAAACGGTGACCACGATATTTCAGAAACTACTGCACCGATCTTGTTCAAATTTATACAGCATCTTTAATATGTTATAAGCCAGCGATTGAACTAGGATTATCATGATTGCTTCGATAGTTTTTTTTGTACGAGCGAAAAACTTAAGAAAAAATGAGTAAAAAATAGAATGTAATTTTCAAAAGTGTATAAAAAAGTCAATTTTTGTAATTTAGAATTCACTTCAGTTCAACCGTTAGTCTTAAATATGAAGATTAAAATGCCGTTTGGTTTTTTGATTTCAGATAAGCAGAACAGCCGCAATCTTGGTCACCGTTAAGCACCTCTTTTACTTGATGTCTTCCTGTCGGCCACTATAACTTTTATTCTATTATATATTTTAACTTCAAAAAATTTGTAAAGCTTATTTAAATGTTAATAAAGATTATGCAAAAACAATGAGATTGATTATTTCGATGCTTTGCCCGTAAAAAATTATTGAAAAAGCCGTAAAAAAACAGCCGAGAAACTAGAGGAGCGCCTTAAGGAAGTAGTATAACTAGGCCGGTTCTAAAGCTGGTCCTCTGCGGCGGGGAGTGCGGGGTGGGGGGTTCGCACATGGGCGTGACGTCACGCGGCGAGGGGGAGTCGGCGGAGCCGCTGACATTACGCGGGGAGGGGGAAGTCGTTGGAGGGGTGGAGGGGGTATATACCGATTATCGATTATCGATTAATTGATCATTGATTATTTATTTTTATGAATTTAAAGGTGTTGGTTGATTTATTTTCATTTCTTTTTATTGATTTTCATTCATTTTTACCTTATATTGTTTCTTTAATGGATTTTATTCTTTAGCGGCTCTCGCCTGAGAGAGGGGATCCAAGTTGGTTGACCCGTGTCGCTGAGAGATACGAAGCGATCGGATTACACACATGCATGAGAGAGAGAGAGAGAGAGAGAGAGAGAGAGAGAGAGAGAGAGAGAGAGAGAGAGAGAGAGAATTGAATTGAATTGAATAATTTATTATGCCCTAGGTAACTTTGGGGCAAGTTTTGAATTATGGAAATATAAACAGTTTTCTAAAGTAATACAAGATTCGCTGTCAACTGTATAATGAAATCATAGCAGTGAAAACGATATAACATAATGAGAAATAATAATAATAGTAAGAATTTTACAGAAAACATAAGAAAATAATTTTTCCATTTTGCTGTTACAAACGAAACAATAGAAAATAACTTATGTACTAGAGGAACTTATAACAAAAATTACAACACAAGAAAATATTATAAAGTACGGTAGAGAGTAAAACTAAACATATAATTAAGGTAAATAACTGCAAATAAAGACACCTAAAATATCAAAGTGAAATATCGGAGTAAGCAGCGAATAGCTAACATAAGTGAATTTCACTTCACACTCAAGAGTAGTTTTCATAAATTATGCCGCATCATATCGTATTATCGTATTATGTCGTATCAAGCAAGAGAACATCATCAATATTTCATCAATTACACCAATGTAACTCAGTCGTTTTTAAGACGGAATGACACCTCATCGCGGTCGGTATGGTAGAACAATTATAGATACCCAAAAATCTCTGAAACGGCTCTTCAGATCCCGTCGAAACTTTGCCAAACGACGTCAAATAGATAGACGAACAGCTGTCTGCCCCTCAAATTTTCTGAATTTGAGAAAAAAAATGTAGATAGGCTTATCATAAGACAATCTACATTATTTTTCTCATATTCAGAAAATTTGAGGGGCAGACAGCTGTTTGTCTATCTATTTGACGTCGTTTGGCAAAGTTTCGACGGGATCTGAAGAGCCGTTTCAGAGATTTTTGGGTATCTATAGTTGTTCTACAAGATTTGCTTACCATAAGCCAATCTAGTTTTTTTTTCTCAAATTTAGAAAATTTGAGTGGCTGGAAGCTATTCGTCTATCTATTTGACGTCGTTTGGCAAAGTTTCGACGGGATCCGAAGAGCCGTTTCAGAGATTTTTGGGAATCTATAATTGTTCTACTATACCGACCGCGATGAGGTGTCATTCCGTCTTAAGTACTCAAAGAGTCGTTTTTTAAAGGTGGCCAGTGTTGGCGAGCTAGTGATATCAATCGGCAAAGAATGCCAGAAATAAGCAGCGGATAACCAAAAGATTTATGTAACGCCGCCGTACGATGGTTTGCTATTACAAAAGTTGGTGGTATTCTTCTCGATAAATTTCGAATAACAGGATTTGCAAGTGGCAAACGTTCTTGTAGGTAGGCTGGAGTCTGCATGAATAGTATGCGATAAGTGACGATGCCAAGAAAATATAGACGTCGATTTTTTACGGTAAGCCAGTTTAGACGACAACGATATTCAGAAATATGTTCATCACGTCTAAGATCGAAGATAAAGCGAACACATGAGTTTACCAGTCGCTGTAATCTGGTATTCAATGCCTCCGTAATATCATGATACACCAAACAGCAATAATCAATTTGTGGGAATATAAGAGTGGTGATGAGCTTTGCACGAAGGCGCGTTGAGAGATTTTTTTATTAAACTTTAAACAAAAAAGAGTACGATTAACTTTTTGTGAGATATGCGAAATATGACGGTGCCAGGAAAGATTCGCGTCAAAGAAAACTCCAAGATTTCAAGTGACTGTAGTAAAGTGGAAGTGGAATGTTATGTGGAAGTGGAAGTGGAATGTTATTAACAATTCTTGGTCGACAGATTGAAGACTCAAGCGATCGTGTATAGGCTCTGCTGCCAAAAATCATAACTTTAGAATTAGAGGAGTTGAGCACCAGGCCATTCACTGATGCAAATTCATGGATAGCGTTCCCATCATGCGTAATCTTGACAATGGCCTCGTTCGGATCAGACGGATAGCAATGTAAGTAGATTTGCGTATAATCTGCAAACATCATCATTGACGAATAACGCAATCCACGTCCAATGTCATTTATATAAAGCGAGAACAGCAGTGGGCCAAGGACCGAACCCTGAGGGACACCCCTGGTAGAGGGCAGCCAATCAGAGTGTTGGCCCCATTGATCCACCACTGAATGAACTCTACCCGTTAAGTAGGCAAAAAACCATCCTACAGTTTGCACCGAGAATCCCAGGGAGCGCAGCTTCATTAAGAGATTCAGATGAGGCACCGTATCAAATGCTTTGCTTAGATCAAAGAGTACAAGGAGTGTTAGCATCCTTTGATCAATGCCACGCCGTACGTCATCCGAAACCCTCAAGAGTGCCGTTTGCCTACTGAAGGACTCCCTGAAACCTGACTGGCGATCATTTAAAACATTGTGCTCTTGAACAAAAGCAGTGATTTGAGTATGTAATATACGCTCCAAAACTTTAGATAGTACAGGAAGGGTAGCAATCGGGCGTATATCCGAAGGAGCACGCGGTACAGTACAATTACGCTTCCACAGTAATTGAAAAAAAGAGTGCTTGATGGATAAATTTAAGATATTGTGAGAACTGGCACAATAGAAGAATTTACTTTAGATATTGAAAATGGCGAGAGAACATCCGATCCGTCACGAAGAGAGGAAGAAACTGAATTAGAAATATGGCGGGAGATTGTGTCGGGAGAAATGGGTGTGAAAGAAAACCTAGGGAGAGCCGGATCCGGATGAGCTAGTAACTCAAGATGGCGCAGGAAAACTGCGTAGGATAACTGAGTACCGGCGCCGGATATAGAAAAAAATAATTATTTAATTGTTCATAGCTGAAGGAACTAAATGGTGAAGAAAAGTTGGGCTTGGTAAGGCCAAGATATGCAAGCTCCTTCCATAGCCGCGACGGCTCATGTAAATGATTTATTCTGTCATATAAATAATGTTCTCTCGCTTGACGAAGCCGTAGAGTTACTCGATCCCTACATGGACGGTAAGCTAGGAAATGAGCATCACTGCGAGTGCGTTTCGCTCGACGATACAGGTTATTTCGCTCACTTAACATTTCTTTTATTTCATTAGTTAACCATGGCGCGGAGTATTTATGAGGCCGGAATTCGCGAAGTGGATCTGTTACGTTGAAAGCGTTAAAAATTGCATCCGTTAATGTTGTAACTAATTCTTCGATCATATCAGGCGTGGCTTCAAGAAGTGAAAAAGCACTAGTAATATAAGAAAGGGAAGATGCCACTAAATCCGAGTATTTTTGCTCGTTGAAAAGTTTTATAGATCGGTTAGCTAATGCCCGAAAAACTGGAATAGAACTCATAAGATTGTATTCAATACTAATTAAAGCATGTCCTGCAATGAATGGTTGAGATTACTGATTGCCAGCAAGTAACTTGTCTTCAGAATTAATTATTATTACATCAAGTCAGGAATTACTGTTTGACGTATGATGCAAAGCCTCAAATGGCACAAGAAAAAGTCCTTGAGAGACGATCAAATCATGAAGACTAGACGATTCATGGTTGTGAACAAGAATATTGCAGTTAAGGTCTCCTACTATGACAATATTAGCATACGCATGGCTAACCTTGACAAAATTAGTTAGAAAATCTTCAAATAAAGCAACCTTAGGTCTTCCGTACGTAGCAATAAATAACACTGGGTGATTATCAGGAACATTTAACTCTAAAATCAAATACTCCGGAGAATTAGCGAATACACATGGGGATGCATAAAGAATTTTAGTATGCAACGAGCAATTTTTAAAATACGCAATGCCACCACCCATTTTGCCCTCACGATCATTCCTTATGAAGGCGTAACCATTTAACGCACCTAGTTCATCTGGTATAGATGGCTTAAGCCAAGTTTCAGAAACAGCTATGATGTGAAACTTTTTTTTTGAGTGAGAAGACGAATTTGATCAATATGAGCCATCATGGAATTTGCGTTAAAATGGGCTATCAAAAGTTTGGGCATAACCAGAGGCGTAGTTATATTTCCAGTATATCGAGCGGATTGAGCTGCCGACAATTGAGGTAGTCAATTTAAATTTTGAAGGTCCTCAGCGACTGTTATCGGTAAGATTTGCTCGCCATTAGCTCTGCGAACAAGGACTGTATCATTTCGGAAGCCAGCTAGACGAGCCTTAACTTTGGTATGGACACACAGTTTGAACAGATCTGATGGGAGAAACTCATTTATATAAATTTTTACGCTTGAATCTCCTCGGAAAACATCCCGCACCAGAAGATCTCCATGTACACGTTTAGCTCTGATTATAGTATCGCGGACAAAAATTGAGGATAGCGACACAATGATAGAAAGCGACTGGGATGTACCAGTTGTACTATTAGCAGCCGGAGCTAAGTCATCAACAGATCTTGATCTGCGCAAGAGTTTACGCACCGAAAGTATGTGCGATGCAAGGTCAACAAGGTTGAAAGCCTCAAAAACTTTGTACACAAGTTCTTTTAGATTTTCAGACGAGGTATGAGGTATACCAGCAACTATAATGTCACTAGAGCCTGGTGCAGTAGAACGGAGGCGACTCTTAATATCATTAAGTTCTGCTTGAAGTTTAATGTTTCCGGATTGGAGTGCTGCATTAGCTTTTTCTAGCTCCGCGATTTTGTGCGTGCGAGATGCTACGTCAGCTACTAATTTCGGTAGGGAGCTTAGCGTGTCGTTTATATTTCCAATCGTAGCGCGCTGCTCATCAGCAAAAGATTTAAATATGGCACGATGATCTTCAGCAAAAGATTCAAATGTAGTATTATTGTCGCGTAGCATATCAACGACCATGGCAATGGAAGCATTGGACGATGGCATTGTACTATCGCCCTCAGTTGATCTAGTTGTGCCTGAAGAACCCGTGCAGAAATTTTGGAAGGAATACAGCTGGATTCTGACTTGTATCCCGGGCTCCCAGTCGGGATCTAGTCCGATATCGGATCAGATTCTAAGACTAAATGTAAGATCCGTAAACTGGATTCCATTAGGGATCCAGAACCGGATCCTTTAATGACTCTAAATAGATTCCCCATGGAATCATTGAGGAATCTTGGAAGGATCACGGGTAAATACAGGCTGAAATAAAATGGCAAAAATGGAATTATTGCATGTTAAATTTGTTATAAAAATAATTAACATTTATACATTTTTGGTGAATTAAAATATCAATTTAAAAAATGAAAGGTAAGAACACCATACAAAATGGAAAACTACGACTGGGTTATCGTTTTTTGGACTACTCGGCGTCCTTTGCGTCCATCTCAGTCTTTTGCGTTGGATATGGCATTCCCTACAGCTTTTAACACAGCATCTGCGTTAATCGGAGTTCCATCCTGCTGCGTTTAGCAGTTTGTGAGCGCAGCTGTAAATAAATCGAAAAATTGTGATTTATATATCTATATTTATAGTATATCATAGAAACACAGCAAAAAATATTTTGAACAGCTTGAAAGACATACCTATCATGCAACTTCCGAAATTTGTTGTTTTCAGCAACACCTTTGCTTTAATTTTTTTAGCGTTGAACCTGAGCACCAAGTCCCGCATAAAAAATCTCCTTAGAATATACATTCTAACTTTCGTGAGAGCGTATCAGTGCGCGCAGTCCCGCATACATTGTCACCGCGGTTTCTCACCGGTAACTTGAACATTTTGTAATATTTTTATTACATCACTCCTGTACATACAAATATCTATTTCAATATTGATAAGCGGGAATGAAGCGTTAATAAGTTGTTGTGACAATTAACATTTTTTGTATTTTTTAATTCTATTTAGAAATGCAGCATCGGTATTGCGAAAACTCGCGATTGTTCTGCATCTGGGTGCATTCCAACCGCTAATTTTACAATTTTTTGTTTAATATCGTCTAACGAAAAAAATTATCGTTCGGCTCGAAACGGCAGAATGCAATTCCCACATCTCGAAATCCCTGGATGAAGTAGGATATTCAAATGTTTCTCTCTTTACTTTCCATATAACCCTTTTAAACTGAATATCGTTTAATAATTGATTTATAAATCAAAACAAATCACGCGTCTTGACGCCAAGTTGTTTGATGATTTACTATGAAACTAAATTGTTTAATAATATTATTTAACGCACTATATTTTGCTTTAAAAATATTGTCACGATGTTGAGAATGTAAATATAGAAACAATTTGAAAAGAATAAACCGCACTGGCGTTGCACGTGTAACTCCCTTGAATCTGACTGAATTCGGCTGGGTACTACACCCCACGTTCACGTACACAGCGCATCTAACGTCCTGTGGATGTGGCTGGGCATAAACAGGGACTCCGATAGGAATCCGATATATACGCCAGAAATACATGTGGTTCCAAAGCGTTCCATCTACACCCCGCGAACGTCGGTGGGTATAAACAGAGACTTATTCCCCAAAACCGGTATCCCGGTTAGAATCCAACTTGCATCAGTATTGGAATATGTACGTCGACGATGGCGTAATTTTGAAAATTTTGGCGTCACGTGTATTTTTCGGTATTACTATGAAATTCCTATCTATAGATAGGAATTTTATAGATAGAAATCTCTAAATGGAAATTCCTATCTATAGATAGGAATTTCATAGTAATACCGAAAATACACGTGACGCCAAAATTTTCAAAGATATGCCATCGTCGTCATACATATTCCGATACGGATGCAAGTTGGATTCCAACCGGGTTACCGGTTTTGGGGAATCCATGACAAATCCTGATCGGCATTTGATCGGACATAGGGTATCCCTGTCAAAATTTCTGCACGGGAAGCAGCAGGCCGATTTGCCATTCTGATCTCGTGTTGACAGCAAAGACTGGTAGTAGAGGACCCGGTAAAAGTAATTGCACAATCCGGGCGGAAAGAGCAATTACACTGTATTAAGATAGACGGAGCACGAAGTAGACACGTCTTACTCACCGGGTCTCGAGCAAGAGAGAGAGGGAGAGAGAGGGAGAGAGAGGGGGAGAGAGAGAGGGGGGGGGTTCCTTATACCTACTCCATTAGTAAGTTAAGTGACCAGGTGCGATGCCAGATAAGCAGGCAAACGAAGCCTCCCGCAATAGATGGTGGAAATGAAAACCATACAGCTCTCATTACGACCATTATCGGTAAACCTTGCTGATATTAGGGCTGAGCTCCTGAACGTGAGTTGCAATTCTTTGTTCGTCGATGATCTCCAAATGATTATATAATTTTTTTTAGTTAAAATCATAAACCATGTATTATTTACGTGTGCATACCAGCCAGAGATGGACAACTATGTAATCGAATAAAATCCAATTACAGATTATCCCAGTAATGTGTAATTAAACCTCACATTAATTACTCATTGAGTGGGTAATTGATAATTAAAATATGATGTAATTACACACTGAGCTGGTAATGGATAATTGTTTCAAGATAATTACACACTACACGCTTAATGCATAATTGGACTCTGTTAAATTAAGAATTACATTGAGCATTCAATAAAATAATTACATTTGTAATTCAACTACAAGTGTAATTTAATTACAATTATAATTGTAATTTAATTACAAATGTAAATTGATTACAATTGTAATTTAATTCCAGTTTTTATTTAATTATATTTGTAATTTAGATACATTTATATGATTTGGATGAGAGTAAATGTTAAAGAGACCATGTGAGGGTGCGGATCCTATCTGTACCCAAGTGCGTGTCTTTAAGTGAAGATATGTGACTGTGTGAGTGATCATGCGAGTTACTGTGTGTAGGTAAACACACAGTAACTCGCATGATCACTGATAACTCGCATGATCACTGGGTGAAAAAATCTGAACTCAGATTTTCGAAATTAAAAACGGCGGATCAAAAAAACAATATTTTATTGTTTTGAAAGAATAGCTGATACTCGGAGGTTTTCAGCGTCGTTGAATCCGAACCTGAACTCATATTTTCAAAATTCAAAATAGCGGATCCAACATGGCGGAACGAAAAAAACAAAATTTAATTTTTTTGAATGAAAGATAACACTCAAGGCTTTTAGGTGTCGCTGAATCCAAATCTGAAATCAGATTTTGAAAATTCAAAATGGCGGAAACAATTAACGGATCGAAAAAAACAACATTTGAATTTTTTGCGGATATAGTGGAATATAGCAGATGCAAAATTCGAAAGATCGTTCGATCCCGACAAAAGTATCTTTTGTTTTTAAGGTCGTTAAATTCAAACCTATCATAAGTTTTCAAATATTTTCAACGGCGGATACAATATCATGGATGCAAATTAAAAATATAGTTTCATTTCGAGAAGAGTGAGTATACTACGGGTTTTGAGACCAATGAATTCACATCTGGAGTTAAATTTTCAAAATTCTTAATGGCGGATCAAAAACAAAATTTAATTGTTTTGAAAGAAAAGCTGATGCTTGGGGGTTTTGAGGTTGCTGAATTCAAACTTCGTATTAAAATAATGAATTTGAACCTAGCGACTTCAAAATGGTTTCTACAAATCTCATAAATTGTCGGATTAGGATGAAACTTGGCTTTCCATCTATTTCACTCAGCTCATCTATATTTTTGTTTAGTAAAGTTGGCGCGATCGTTAGATTTTTATCTGCATTTTTTTTTATGTCTCATCTGTTTAATTTTTTTCGATTATTCGCAGACAAGAAGTTTCGAGTGACAGATTTCGTTTTAATAAAGTAACATTTAGCTTTTTTGGTCCACCATATTGGCTCCACCATTTGGAATTTATAAAATTTGAATTCAGTGACCCCAAAAACCCCGAGTGCTAGATTGTATGTCAAAAAAATAAAATTTGTTTTTTTAACCACCATATTGGATCCACCATTTTAAATTTCTAAAATCTGGTTTCAGATTTCGTTTCATCGACCCCAATTTTTGGTGTATGTTCGAAAAAAAAATATTCAACACAGTTTTGGCACGAAAAGTTTTTTTCGTCTCACTGCGAAAGGGTTGTGTTCGAGTAGTATATTTGATGACAGTAGATATTCGAATATAATTTATTTATATATATGTATATATATATATATATATTTTTTTATATTTGTTCCATCTTGTACGGGGTCCTACCCCTTTTACAGTCTCCTCGCCAGCCTTTTTCCCAATTCCTTCCGTCCACCTTTACTACTCCATTTCCTCCAGAGCCCCACCAGAGTGTTATCCGCAGCGACTCTCTCCTAATGCACTACTTTATCGCATTTGCACGAGGGCACAGGGAAACAGCGGAAAACCTGGCCAATATTCGGCCGATCGGCTATATTTTTACTGAGTTTCAGGTGCACTAACATCCACCAAAAACAAGTATTGGCCGCGGCCAATGTCGCTTAACTTCCGTGACCGCCGCAGCCGCACACCAACCGGGCCCCCACTTCTGTCGTTTAAAATTTATTTATATTTTATTTATATAAATTATTATTCTCTGGCATTAAGCTATGTATTCAAAATATATATGCAAATACACGAGGGTTGGTTTGCCCCGAAGGACTATTTAATATAAACAAAATATTCAATTATACAATATATACGACAACATTTTTGGTACATTCGTTGTATATTCCAGTTTCCGACTTCACATGTGGTCCTTTGATCAAAGAAACCCATGAATTGTGGCAAAGTTTTCTAATCCTTAAAAACATAAACTGAAAAACATGAAAAATCATAAACAAATAAGAATACACATATTCCGGTTAAAAACTATGTAGTTAAAATATGTGTTTAGCATATATTCTAAATATATGTTGAAAATATTTTAAAAAATATATTCAAATATATTTCATTCATGATTATTGCATATTAAATATTTTTTGAGACAAAAAGTTTAATATTTTCATGTACATTCGCAGCATATGCGGAAATTTATCGATTTTGCTGCCAAATCATTTTTTAATATAAATAAATTCTACAAAAAAGCACCAAGTTGAAACTTGCAAATTGCTTGCTCGAGATTTCGCACGATGTTCAAAGTTCTCTCTGTGCGGAAGTATTTTTAAAAATGTTGGTTTCCTCATAGAAGAAGTTTTGAGCGGTGTGCGGAATCCCGAAGAAGCAATATGCAAGTTTCAATTTGCAACTTGTTTTTGTGTCATTTCGTTAAAATCTAAAAAATTTCAAATCTCATAAAAACTGAACCCATCGACCGATTTACTCCGAATTTGATATCTCTCTTTTTAAAATACTCTATTCGTAACATAAAATTCTGCTTAAAATTTCAAAATTCGGCAAGATTATAGCATTCGATCATTTTTTTTCGAAATATTCGAAACAATCAAAGTATTGATTTTTTAATTGTATTCATTGTTGAATTCAATAAATAGTACGATTGAAAAATATTTTAAAAAAATGTATTCATCTCTTTGCATTCTTGTGTTGTTGTCGATACAACATACGTCCGAATATCATAACAAAATCAATAAAGGGTTTACGTGGGTTTCGAAGTAAAAAAAAACATATTTTCTCTTAAAAAAAAAATAATATATGCATTTTTAATTCGAAATGTTAAGCACATAAAAGAGAAACATTTCAACAATAGTAAAAAAAATTCATCCATTTTGGTTTCCCGAGACCCCTAAAAAACGGTGCACACAATTTCTCAAAGACTAATGCACCTCTTTTATTGAAATTTTGCACACTACTTAAAAATAGCATTCACTAGTGATTGAATGAAGGTTTTTTTTAAATTTCGATTGCTACTAATTTTACAAGGCTCTACGTAGGTAAATTGTACCAAAAATTGAACTATTTTGCACACAACTCTGCCAAAAATTCAAATTTCAATTAAAAAAAATCCTTCGTCCAATAACTAGTCAATGTTATTTTGAAGAAGTGTGGAAAATTTCAATAAAATCAGTGCATTAGTTTTTGAGAAATCGTGTCCACCATTTTTAGGGGTCTTCGGAAACCAGGTCCCACCAGTTGAATTTCCCAAATTTTTTAATGTAATTTTTTCTGAGTATTGTTGAAATGTTTCTTTTTTTGTGCTTAACATTTTAAATAAAATAATTTATGTATTATATTTTTTTAAATAGAGAAAATATGCTTTTTCGGCTTCGAAACCCACGTAACCCCTTAAGACAAAATTATTATGTTGAGGCTTGGTGCCCGTTTCTTGAACAATTCCCGTATCAGTCGAGGTGCCCGTTTTGCCCTACTGTCCATTTTGCCCTTATGTCCCCCCACAAAGTGGACGATACCAGGTTTCACACGAGCACCAACGCTCACTGCAAATACGCACAGTCACCCAACTTGTTACTCACACAGTCACCTATTTAGGCGCACACACAGGACTTCAGAGAGGCATAACCACGTCCACATTCACTTATGCACACCCGCTCACAACCGCTCTCTAAGGCCCGGGGACAATCCTCATCCACACACAGTCTTTCGCACATTTACTCATATCATTATCTAATAATTTAACCTCTATAAATGTAATTAATTTAAAAAAGTAACCACGTAATCACAAAATTAATTGAATTACAATTGTAATTAAATAAAAAATATAATTGAATTACAAACATATTTATATAAAAAATATAATTAAATGATTAATGTAATTAAATTACAAAAAGTAATTCAATTACAAACGCTCGAAGCAATTTGTAATTAAATAATCTCTAATTACAAACGCTTGAAGTAATTTGTAATTAGATAAATTCGAATGACCAACGTTCGAGTTAATTTGTAATTAAATGATTTTTAATCACAAACGCTAAAAGTAATAAGTAATTAGATATGTAATTTCATTACGTCGGTAATTGCCCACTCCCATCTCTGATACCAGCATTCTGAATTAATGCGTATTCATTTGATGTCAGTCATATATAGGTAATGTTGAAGTTGCAGCACAGCCAGATTTCTATTGTCATTTCTTTGTTTTTATCATTAATAAAAATCTTTTTCGCATATTCGGGTTGTATATCTGAAATAAGAATCCTAACAAATATTTTAGTATTATTTATAGTTTCTTTTGATATTTTATCCTCTAAGCGACTATATCTGAAATAATTTCAGCTTCGACATTTTAATCTTAGATCCAGAACTCTTTAAAAAATACTAATTATTTGTATCCCTTTATTTTGCCGTACAGTTGTCCTTTGCCTCTCTCCTTCTACTTTGTCTACGAGGTTGAAGTTAGGAATGGAGCGAAAATTCTTTTTTAATTTTCTTTTGTCTCTTTTTTTCATTCAACAAAAACTTCTATTGCATATTAAAGTTGTAGATATCTAATAAGGGCCCTAAAAAGCGTTCGAATGATTTTCGCAGCCGTCACATAAAACTTCAACATCAAAGTTATATTCATTTAATTCTGAACCTATAATAACTGGAACTTACTTTAAATTTCGAATATATATTCGAACATAATAATTTAAAAAGTAATGAATGTTGCAGTGTTTCATCTTCCACGTTTCCTCGCATCCGAAATTCCCGGACTACCAGCAGTGCGTCACATTCAATTCGGGAGTCGACGAGGGGTCGTACATGATATTTTGTGTTCTCGCTATGTATTTTATACCGCTCGTCATAATATGCTGGGCGTATACGAAAATATTGTGCGAAATTAATAGCCGAAGCCGCGAGAGCAGTGATCAAAGTAGGTGCATGAACAGAATCCTATAACCGTAGTTGCCTCTGCATATAAATTGTTTTTAACGATATCTTTTTATTTCTTGCTTTTTTCACTTCACTATTTCCAGTCTCTTAAACCAGTGTTTTCCAACGTGTGGGTCGTGACCCCCAGGGGGGTCGCAAAGTTTTGCTCGGGGGGGTCGCGGTCGCAAGCCAGGTAAAAGTAAAAAGCAAGGGTTGTAGGTCCTATACTACAATAAAAATATAACAATTTCAGTGAGAAGGCTGTGCCTGTTTATTTTTTAATAAGTTGTCGAGTCAAGGTTCTATTTTTGAGATGCAAATAACCAATTCATTTTGTAATTGGAGTTTACTTCTCTTAGTTTTTATAGCCCAGTAAAAAAGACGAAAACCCAGAAGTTTTAGCGTAGACTTAGAATGTTTGACTGAACCAAGATGGCTGCATACTGAAAGTAACCCCAATGAAATATTGCCCCTCAACTCGCCCCAACCCTAAGGAATAGGGGTTGAAAACTTTAAAATCGCCGTATCTCGATAATTAATAGCCCGATCAAAAAATGTTTCAAACAAGGTTGTTTGGCAAGTTGCTTGGAATAATAAAATACATATAAAATTGTCTGACGTCCAATCCCCTATCTTTGAAAATAGCGGCACAAAAACGCGAGAGCACCACTGACCCAGACAAGGACGCAGCGATATGTCTACTCCGCGCGCACACGCATCAACCCCGATTTTTCTAATAGTTTTAGTGCCGCTATATTCAAAGATAGCGGGCTGGAAGTCAGGCAACTTTATACGTGTTTTATTATTCCAAATAACTTTTGTTTGAAACATATTTTGATCGGGCTATTGATTATCGAGATACGGCGATTTTTAAGTTTTCAACCCCTATTTCTTAGGGTTGGGGCGAGTTGAGGGGCAACATTTTATTGGGGTTACTTTCAGTATGCAATCATCTAGCTTCAGTCAAAAATTCTATTTCCACGCTAAAAGTGCTGGGTTTTCGTATCGTTTACTTAAATTAGTTCACATAGGTAGGAAGAGGCGAATGACATAAATAATTTCAAATCTTCCCTTGTGAGCTCTGGGAGGGGAGGAAGTAGCTTGAATGTTTTACTTGTAAAGGGACCGCGTATTCAAGAAGGTTGAAAAACACTGTCTTAAACGCTATCCAGAGTGTTGCCCATAGCCACTCTTTCCTAATATACTGAGAAAAACAAATCATTGATCTAATATCATTGGTGTTATTGAATGAAATTTCGTTGATTCAATTGTAAAATTGTTGGTGTGAATAATCGGATTTATTAGTGCAAACAAAACGCTATAGACTTTAGTAACATGATAAAATTAAATGTTTTTTTTTTTTCATTCAAAAGATATATTGTTAGCCGGGAACAATATATTATTGCAACTATGTAAAAAATGATTCAATTCATAACATGAATATTGTTGATTCGAGTACACAAGAAAAATTGAATTTCGCCCGTTTCATTCAGATAAAATTTCTAATGAGTACAAATGTTATTTCATGTTTTACAGCATATCCTATATTGATTTTCAAGTAGATTATTCGTCAAAATATTAATTTTTTATTTTGATTGAAAAATATTAATCAAATGTCTGAATTGGTTAAAAAATTATGCGCAAATAAAATTTGTTTCTTGCGCATTTGGTTGAACAAATTCAACCAAATCATGTCCGAGCGCCATCGAAATTATAGGTGTGAGGAAACCCGTAGTTCTCGGAGTAACCACTAGGAGCCGCACTCGCGCTCGTTTCTCGTAAGGGTAGCGCGAACCGAAAATCTACTTAAACGCCGGAGAAACACTAAAAAGTATGGCTTCTTGGCCTGTGGCTAAGATCAAAGTGTAGTATCTGTTCTTATCAGTTGAATAGCTGATGTTCGCGATTCATATTCCATGGATATTCCATTGGATATCTGATATTCTCTGATATACTGTTATCGTGGATGATCATTCTAATGCTCACTTTTTATTTAAGATTAAAAAAAAAGAAAAACTTTCAATCTCTTTAATAAAACGAATTCGATAAAACACTTTATTGTGACAATTCAATCCTATTCCAAAGAACTGCATGCTATTTTTCAAATATTTTCAGCAATTCTCGTGAGTACATTTATTTGAACCAACAACCCGAGTCGAAATTTTTAGCCTCCTCTGAACCCTCGCAGGACCCATTTCTTTTGTAATACATAAGCCGCCAGCCTCCGTTGAACCTACGAAACCTCATTTGTCGGGTTCAGTGCCATGAAGAGACCTCCTCTTGGCCCAGGGTAGCCTCTGCAAGACCTCCCAAACCTTCTCTCGACCCCCAGTTTCAGTGAAACGTGCTGAGCACAGGCCTCCTTAACCTGCTTCCAATCTCAAACTGTTGCCTCGACCCCACCTAACCTGCTTTCGGCCCAAATTCGATATCTCCTCCATCATCATTCTATTGTGACCTGATCGGTAACCCGTTCGATGACGAAAATAATACGAAATTAATAAAAATACATCGTCCCCTTATCAAATTAATAGTCCAATATTAATATGCGAAAACAATAAAATTTGCTCAATATCGATTTATTATTATTTTATAGGCAATTGATAAAAGAATGCTTGTGTATACAGTCTTACTCCAATTCTATCGGATTAATAGGCATTTTCCTGTGAGAAAAAATCTCACAGGAAAATTCTTTAAAAAATGCCAGTCTATCCAGTATAAGCTTACGCGACGTTTTTCGTTCTTGACATTTCTTCTTAAGCCCTCTAGTTCTTGAGTTACATTGCATTATCTAGAATTAGTCTTTTTAGCAAAAAATGAAATAACATTGCGAAAAAAATCGTACAAAACTTTATAAAAAACGCAAATGAAGTTCCTGCTACCCCGTTTAAGTTCATCATGGATAAACGTAACAATTTTTTTTCCATAAGTCATGCGTTCAATTCTTGATGGTCGAAAAAAAGCCGAAAATCAGTCACGTATAAAAGTGCGTACCGGGTCGAAAAGAAAATGATAAAAAAATATTTCAGAAAAGCAACATACAGCTGAATTTATTCCCGTCAAAACGCCGTTCGGTAAATTTGGTTATCTTTTTTTTACGAAGCTATGTGACTTTTAGTGCAGCAAGAAATATCGACTGGTGTATCCAAACATTTAAGCGACGGTATATATTATATAATACTTTATATATATATATATATATATATATATATAATACTCGAAATATGTGGTTGCGTTAATATATTCGAATATACACTACCAGTCAAAAGTATTCGGACACTTCAGATAGCTGCAAAACTTAATATCACATTGGATCATTGCAAACTCATGGTAGGATAATAATTATTTTACGAAGATACTATAAAGCTCTGTGAAATTAATCATATAGATCTTTATAGTATCTTCGTGAAATAATAAATGAAATGAATTTTATTACTCTAACATTATTTGGCAATTATCCAGCGCTCAAAAGTTTTGCGATTATGTGGAGTGTCCGAAAACTTTTAGCTGGCAGTGTATATCTAAATAACATATAATGTTGATTTCTATATGGAACGATAGGGTGTTAATTATAGTCTATTTCATGTTCTGAAGGATTGAAATTGTCGGTTTAGAATTCAACCTCATTCGATTTTTTCTTTTTGATTTTGTTCGTTTTGTTTTTTTTTGTTTATTCAATAATGAGTTGATAAATGGCGACGGCCGATTACCGTCGATTTCAAATAAGATGTTTGATTTTTCCTTGTTTTCATTTTTAGCACGTCGAAAATTTAAAAAATATTTCCACGTGTATGTATGAAGCATATTTTTATTTTTTCCCGCTAAATATTATGATATTAACTAACCGCATCTATTTGATTTTTTTTAAATTTGTGTTAACTAGATTTTTCATAGAACCAAATTTTTCCTATTGCATTCCATTATTAAAATGATTGATTTTAAAAATGTTTATTTATAGAAAATCAATCTATTTAATACCGTCCAATAACTACATATTTTATTTGATCCTAATAAATCTGTGATTCGGTTTCATCAGTTTAACATTTTCATCTGTTCAAAAAAACAATTTAGTCAAGTTCACTGAATGGATCTAGTTATTTTTTTTAATTTACCTTAAATAGAATATTTGTAGAGTTAAGCATTTTTCTATTTGATTGAACTAATGGTCCATCTTTATTGCAACACTCATATCAAGGGGGCGGGGGGTAGTGAAGGTGGAGAGAGAGGAATTCACTACCCCCCGCCTATTTTATATATATATATATATAAAAAATTCCTCTCTCTCCACCTTCACTACCCCCGCCCCTTTGATATGAGTGTTACAATAAAGATGGACCATTAGTTCAATCAAATAGAAAAATGCTTAACTCTACAAATATTTTATTTAAGGTAAATTAAAAAAAAAATAACTAGATCCATTCAGTGAACTTGACTAAATTGTTTTTTTGAACAGATGAAAATGTTAAACTGATGAAACCGAATCACAGATTTATTAGAATCAAATAAAATATGTAGTTATTGGACGATGTTAAATAGATTGATTTTCTATAAATAAACATATACATACACACACACACACACACACGCGCGCGCGCGTGTGTGTGTGTCTGTGTGTTTGAAAAATCTATAGCTTATGTGATACAACAAATAGTTGGAGGTATTCATTTGGTCTCTTATGCCATATCAGCGACCAAAATGTTATAAGCACTTGGTAGCATAGGGGCAGCGGCGCGTAGTTATGAGTAGGTAGGACTAGGTTCAAATCGCATATAGGGCAAATATTTTCTTCGAAAAAAATCATTTCCAAAGGCCAGGGAATGACGAATTACGATGAAAAATCCTTGTAGTAAAGCTCTCAAATAATGCGTTCATTTTATTTTCGATTTATGAAATATTTTTTGCATATAGTACACTAAGCTTTACAGTGTACATTGTAAGCAAATGAAGATTAATTTGAATCTCATCTTTATTAACATATATAAATATATTTGAAAGAAATATGATCGTAGTAGGCTGGGAGACAAGGAAAAACCTATTTCATTTAAATAGATTCTATATAAATTAATTTTTTTGTTTAGCCGTGTACAGTAGGCCGAAAGGGGGGGCAGTAGGTTCTGCGGGAGCGCTCGAAGTAGGCCCACCTGAGGTTCCGTAGGTTCAATTGTGACCCTCCCTGGCCTCCTTTGAGTCAAAAAGTCTACTTTCTGCCATGCCGGAGGTTCATCGGAGGCTCTAACGCATGGTACTTTCAAACATTGTACCCTCCTTTAGATACCCAATAACCCGCTCACGCCGATTTCTGCTCGCCTTCATTTTGTGGGTTGAACGCGGCTCGAAAATTTCGACTCGGGAAGTGCACATAGAATCATATTAAAAACATGACTTCTCGAATTCACAAATATATTCTTTTGATTGCGATGAACATTTATTTAATCGAATATTATATTTTTTTTCTAAAAAAGACTAAATGCGTTGCTACAGATGACACCTGTACTTTGTGGCAAAAAAATACCATTATTTCGGATCCTCATTGTTGATATTTCAATCATGATGTACACTTGTCTCTATCTCATACTAGTTGCATGATATTGTGCGGAGTACAAAAATGTGACGTCTCATGGCATATTCGTTTAGATGTAGTAAATAAATAATTCATTCTATTGATTATATTTTTGTACGAAATAAAAAATATTGTAGCAACCTCTTAATTATTTCATCCATACATCTACGGATTGTATATAGAATGATTTCAATAGAATATAATTTTATTTCAAGGATAATGTAGATATTCATAGAACAGAAAAGATTTTCAAATAAAATAATATGTTATTTGAATCAATCACGTTTTCCAATATTTTATATTTAGTATTGCAACAAACACATATATCGGTGGTACTCCGCGTTCAGACATTTATTTGAATCAACCAATGTATTTTTTTGATTCAATGGTTTTTTTCTCACTATACTTGTTATATTTTACTGAGTTTAATTGTGTTTACCATCTGAATGTCATAGGTCAACGCTGCGTAGGTGATTGTCGAAGCCGTGCACCAACCGTGCGTCTACTGGTCTCGCATTATTTTTTTCATTTCAGTCATCACGAGATCGAACAGCAACGGAACTTTGCAAAGCAGTGCTGCAAGTTCCGGAGGAAGCAGAATGAGACTGAGAAGATCAGACATGAGCAGCATCGAGAGAGCAAGAAGTCGAACCCTGAGAATGACGATAACCATCGTTGCTGTTTTCATTCTGTGCTGGACGCCTTATGTGGCGATGCTTCTGTGGTCTGTTTGTCATAAAAACTATAATAATAATAATGATAGCAATAAATAAAAAAGCTACATAATCTTAAAATGTTCTTGCATATTCTAATACACACTGATAATAATGAATATACAAAAAAGCCAACCTTTTCATACTTTGTTTATTTTCAAAAAGTAGTTCATTTGCGTAATATTGTTTTTCATAGGAATAGCAAGCATTTGAAAAAATAATTTTATGATCACAAAAAAACATTCTGTGAGACATTATTTATAACGAGAGACGTTTTGGACAAATCAGGAAATCTCCACGTATTTCTGTGAAGAATTTAATTCAGAAGAACCTCCAAAAATTTGGAGGTAATCGGATACAAGTTGTTCAAGTTATACTGCAAGCCAAACGTTTTCCCGTCACATTATTTTAATATTGACAGTGAAACAAAGTTGATTAGTTAAATGAGTTCGAAAAAGTTGTAGATGTTCAAATTTGCGTCAAGTCACGTTAAAAAGTTTTTTTAACGTTCAAATAATTTGAACGTTTATACTATACTACTGTTCACGCCGTGAACTATCTCACGTGTTTACTTGTGAATGAAGGTACATGATGGATCGCGAGAGTGCCGAAAAAGTTGACCAGAGGCTTCAGAACGCACTTTTCATAATGGCGGTTGGCAATTCGTGCGCGAATCCTCTAGTTTATGGAAGTTACGCCGTCAATCTGCGAGAAGAATGCTGCCGATGCTTTCTACCTTACAACAGTAACAAGAAGAACAACACCAATGTTCGATCGCAGACGGACGTTAAACTTGTCCACCGAAAAACCGGTAATTCTTTTCACTGGTCGTGTACGCACTCACACACACACGCGCGTGTATATATATATATATATATATATATGTGGGGTATTCCACGCCAAATCAGACACCATTCAGCTTTTTCATCTCCGATTTTCTCCATATTTTTTGTCTTTTAGTATCTATTGAGAAAGCCCTCCATGCCAATTTTAAACTTTTTTGTCCAGCCACTTCCGAGATATGAATATAAAGAAAAAAAAACGGTACTTTTTTTAATGCCCATAAGTTTGCGAAAAATGATCCAATTGGGATGCTTTTTGGAATGATTTTCGTTTTTAGACGCACTTTTAGAAAAAAAAATTGTACAAAATCATCAAAACCGTATTTCCATAAGATTTTCGAGTTCTAAATATTAAATGGTGATTTTTGAAAAACACGTAGCGATCGATTTTCTTCAAATTTTTCCTAAAAATACTGTTACTCATTATGCAACTTTTAAGCCCGGCACAGTAATGGGATAACGTTAGGATCCATGTTTTTTTTTCGAATTTGAATTTATTTGTTTTTTAGTAATCCATACTAAAAGTACATAATAATCATTTTTTCAGACCTATGGGCAATGGTTATTGTCATCTATGAAGTTGAATAGATATGTCTTAATAATTTAATGGACATTGACCCTTTCATTTTAGTTAAATATATAACAACATAAGTTTTATGTATTAATTCTTATTCAATTTTATATTGAGTCAATATCTCATGTGTATGGAGAGTAGAGGTACCTGAAGATCATTATTATCTAAAGAACAAAACTTATTTTAAACGAATTTAGTTAATATATGTGTTCAAAGATTGGCGCTTTTTGAAATGATTTTTAACTTTTAACTACGGTCGGTAATAAAAACTTCGGTATCATAGCCTAGTGGCTGAGTACCCAGATAGACAGTCATGATCATCACGCCGTGCATACAATTGATGAAGCAAATTTTACAGCATATTGAATACATCCCAGATAGACGGATGTACCGCATATTGGCATCATATGTACATCATCACTGCGGCATAGAAAGTCTCACAGCTGTGTATCCCTTATGAGTGCTCCCGTTGAAGTCATATTTGCATCACATGATGATTCACAATAATACATCCAAATGAAGCAGAGTTGTTCTCACGCGAATATGCATGCAATGAATTCATCAGACTAGCAAATTCTGCTCACGAATATCTAACAATAAGTGAGTGCATATGGGGCTCAAATGGGTGTCACGGCGTGACGAAATTGTAGTGCTCATACGGAGCTCATATTAGCGGCATGTCGTGACGTAACTAGGCTGTGCTCATACGGAGCTCATATTAGCGGCAATGTTGATTAAAAAATCGGCTAGGATTTTTATATCCATATGCTTTATTTATGTTCCTGCCTATGTTATAAATGGATTAAAAACGTATCCTGCCTAGTTAAATTTTGTACCTACTTACGGTTTAAACCTACGTCTTCTAATTCGAGAGTTGAGCGCGCTACCTACCTAGCCATTATAACACTGGTGCAAACTTTCTTTGTGTCTGCCTATTTGTATCATTCTGGATTTGTATGCATATCGCCGTCATATTGCGCTCATCGAATGTATCACTGAAAACATGCATATTGCTGCCATGGAATGTATTACTGAGAAACATGCATATTGCCATCGTATTGTGCTCGTAGGATGTATCACTGACAAAATATGCATATCGCCGTCATATTGCGCTCAAAGAATGTATCACTTAGAAACATGCATATCGCCGTCATAGGATGTATCACTGAGAAACACGCATATCGCCGTCATGTTGTGCCCATCGAATGTATCACCGACAAACATACATGTCGCCGTCATATTGCTTGCATGGCATGTCTACTACCAGTGCTAACCCAGTGAATTCATCAACACAAGTCATTGGATGACTTCCATATGACGTAAAATTTGCAGATATTAATTGTGGACACTCGAGCACAGCGATATGAGTTCAACGTGCTCCAAACGTACGATCACGTACGTACACTGGTAGTAGACATGCCATGCAAGCAATATGACGGCGATATGCATGTTTGTCAGCGAAATATTTGATGGGCGCAACACGACGGCGATATGCGTGTTTCTCAGTGATACATCCTATGACGACGATATGCATGTTTCTAAGCGATACATTCGTTGAGTGCAATATGACGGTGATATGTATATTTTGTCAGTGATACATCCCACGAGCACAATATGATGGCGATATCCATGTTTCTCAGTAATACATTCCATGACGGCAATATGCATGTTTTCAGTAATACATTCGATGAGCGCAATAAGACGGCGATATGCATGTTCCTCAGTGATACATCCCATAAGCGCAATATGACGACGATATGCGTGTTTCTCAGTGATACATTCGATGAGCGCAATATGACGGCGATGTGTATATTCGTCAGTGATACTTCCCATGAGCGCAATATGACGGCGATATGCATACAAATCGAGAATGATACAAATAGGCAGACACAAAGAAAGTTTGCACAAGTGTTGCAATAGCTAGGTAGGTAGCGTGCTCAGCCCTCGAATAAGATGACGTGGTTCAAACCGTAAGTAAGTACAAAATTTAACCAGGCAGGATACGTTTTAATCCATTTATCATATAGGCAGGAACATAAATAATGCATATGCGGATATAAAAATCCTACCAGATTTTTTTAATCAACATTTTTGGATTTTTTTATTTTTCACGCAATGACACTCATATGAGCTCCATATGAGCCCAGCATAGTTACATCACGCCATGCCGCTAATATGAGCTCCGTATGAGTACAGCATAGTTACGTCACGCCATGCCGCTAATATGAGCTCCGTATGAGCACTACAATTTCTTCACGCCGTGACACCCATATGAGCCCCATATGCACTCACTTATTGTTAGATATTCGTGAGCCGAATTTGCTAGTCTGATGAATTCACTGCATGCATATTCGCTTGAGAACAACTTTGCTTCATTTGGATGTATTATTGTGAATCATCATGTGATGCAAATATGACTTCAACGGGAGCACTCATAAGGGATACACAGCTGTGAGACTTTCTATGCCGCAGTGATGATGTACATGTGATGCCAATATGAGGTACATCCGTCTATCTGGGAGGCCATTGGATCACTTCCATATGACGTAAAATTGGCAGATATTAATTGTGGACACTTGAGTACGGCGATAGGAGTTCAACGTGCTCCAAACGTACGATGCATTTGTAAACGACATATTCAGGTCAAAATGCTTTGTACATTCACGATACGAAATGAGTTCACGGCTTTGCATCATGACATGAAGTCAAAATGCTGTAAAATTTGCTTCATCAATTGTATACACGGCGTCAATTGTATATCATGACTGTCTATCTGGTTAAAAATCCTACCAGACTTCTCAGCGATACATCCCATGAGCGCATTTTGACGGCGATATGCGTACAAATCCAGAATGATACAAATAGGCAAAGACACAAAGAAAGTTTGCACAATTGTTAGAATGGCAAGGTAGCGCGCTCAGCTCTCGAATTAGAAGACGTACCCGGGAAAAAAAGTTCATGTCTGAGTGGGTATGTTCATATATGTTTCAGATATTGTCATATATGTATCAGATATATTCATATCTGACATTTTACAGTATCATATATGATTAGGTCTGATCATATTCCACATTATTCATTGATCAAATACTGTATCTGGCCTGACCATATATGAACTCATATCTGTTTACATCTGGCTAAGTACCAAGGCGAGTTCTTACCGTAAATTCGTATCTGAACGTACATGATGTGATATGTGAAAGTATCTGTTCGTATAAGATCATATCCGATCAAATACGGTACCAGATTCTGCTATATAGATCTCATATATGTTTTTATCTGGTCAGGTACCAAGGCGAGTTGGCCCCGTGAAACCATATCTGAACATATATTATGTGATATATGAGCAGGTACGTTCGTATAAAATTTTATCCCTTCAGATAAGATACCAAACCTGGAAAATATACGAAGTCTTATACACTCATACCTCATCGTATATGCAGTTCAGTTGTTCACACACGAAAACGTCTAACAAGGAGACGGCACGACCGTGGGGTCGGGGATTTGGCCGAATTTTTTTGTGGTGAAAGAGGCCCCCTAGCACCTAACGTGGTTAAAGTAGTAGGACGCACTACTCAGAAAATTTCGAGAAAAATTGATTCAAAGTTTCTTAGGCTCCTTATGAGTTAAAAATGTCAAGCACTTGTCGAGCCGCCGTCTAGTCTAGACGGTTAGGGCTCGGTCTTTTGCGCCGGAGGTCTCGAGTTCGATTCCTCCTTCGGATCTTTTTTTTTCTTCTTTTTTTTTGTTATCCCAACAATTATTCAAAACGTTTCTCACCCCTAAATTATTTTTTAAAATTTATTTACATTATTTTTTTAAAATTAATTTCATTTTTTTTCAATAAAACAATTCATCACGGTGGGTTTTTTATTTTTCATTGTTAAAGTATAATTGATGGTGAATTATTGAATGGATTTTTATACAATCTTCCCGGGAATTAATTTGACGATTCTGCTCTAACAATTCGCTGAATTTACTAGAAACATTTTCATGAACGTTAATGGAACATGTTTTTGTACGGATCTCTTTCACAAACTCCCTGCGATTATGAAAAATCCGCTTTCATATATGGCGCAAGATGTCGCAAAAATTATTCTTTTGTTTGTTTCTACGACAATTACCACTGCAGTTTTTGTATATAATTCTTATATGAATCAAAATTGAATGTTTCCCAATCGACTTTGTTATTCTCATTAAAATACCAATGTTCCTCCTCATATACTTTAC
The DNA here is from genome assembly GCA_944452715.1 of Ophion slaviceki. NCBI lineage: Eukaryota > Metazoa > Arthropoda > Insecta > Hymenoptera > Ichneumonidae > Ophion > Ophion slaviceki. Next base: position 6,959,361 of record OX101789.1, read on the forward strand.
AATGATAAATTAAAAACCCACCGTTATGAATTGTTTTATCGGAAAAAAAGGAAAATAATTTTTAAAAAATCATGTAAATAAATTTAAAAAAATAATGTAGGGATGAAAAACGTTTTGAATAATTATTGGGATAACAAAAAAAGGGAAAAAAAAGATCCGAAGGAGGAATCGAAACCGAGATCTCCGGCACAAAAGACCGAGCCCTAACCGTCTAGACTAGACGGCGGCTCGACAAATACCTGAAATTTTAAACTCATAAGGCGCCTAAGAAACTTTGAATCGATTTTTCTCGGAATTTTCCAAGTAGTGCGTCCTACTACTTTAACCACGTGAGGCGCTAGGGGTCCTCTTTCACCATAAAAAAAATTCGGCCAAAACCCCGACTCCACGGTCGTGCCGTCTCCTTGTAAATATATGAAACGATATATGAGGATATGAGACGATATCCGATCAGATACGGCACCTCACCTGACTGGGAGGTGGTATTATATGGAATCATGTGAATAATATCGTTAATTATTAACACGTCAAGTGATGACGTGTTAATAACCCCGCTCTATATATGTAAACATTTCAATATCTTCAGGACTGCTTTAATAAGGTTTGCTCTGTTTCACCAGGGTAAGATTTGCTCTGATATAGTCGGAGTCATATCTGGTCTGATAGTTCAGATAAACGATGATTCGATCATATGGGCAGGTCTATTGTTCATAGATGTCCAGGTCTACTTGGATCCACGGTATTTTATTCTTCTACATTCAGATCTGGTCCGGTAGGATCAGATCTGTCTGACATGATCAGATTTGATCTCATAAGATTAGATCTGTCTGACATAATCAGATCTGGCCCAATAAAATCAGATCTGGTCCAACAAGATCAGATCTTGCCTGGGATTGGATCTGGTCAGACCTGCTGCGATATGGACGGGTCTGCTCTCAAAATTATGAAAATCGCTCTGATATGATCATACATGCTCAGATATAAGCATACATGATCTCTCATGACACTACATGATCAGATATGGCAATTTTTCTTGTCTGATCATATCTGACTCTACAGATATGATTCAGATACATTCAGATATATTCAGATATGAACTTTTTTCCCGGGTAGGTTCAAACCGTACGTAGGTAAAAACTTTAACTAGGCAGGATACGTTTTAATCCATTTATTATATAGGCAGGAACATAAATAAAGCATATGGATATAAAAATCCTACCAGATTTTTTTAATCGACATTTCGGATTTTTTTATTTTTCACGCCATGCCGCTAATATGAGCCCCGTATGTGCACTACAATTTCTTCACGCCGTGACACCCATATGAGCCCCATATGCACTCACTTATTGTTAGATATTCGTGAGCCGATTTTGCTAGCCTGATGAATTCACTGCATGCATATTCGCGTGAGAACAACTTTGCTCCATTTGGATGTATTATTGTGAATCATCATGTGATGCAAATATGACTTCAACGGGAGCACTCATAAGGGATACACAGCTGTGAGACTTTCTATGCCGCAGTGATCATATGATGCCAATATGAGGTACATCCGTCTATCTGGGTATATTTCTAGTCTACGGCTCCATTTCAGAACAAGAATTCAGTGTTGTTTTCAATCACGTGTTGACAGTGTATCCTGTGAATAACGTCTACTAATTGGCTTTAAAGAGAAATTTGTGTAATATCCCGGTATATTTTTTAAAGCCCAACTTATTGTGAACTTTTGTGCCATGTCAAATTTTGAGATATATAATTTGTGCTGTAATCCTTTGCAAATAGAAAATCATAGAGTTAAGAAAAATCTTCGACGAGCTTCTGTTCCTCAACAAAATTTATATAATTTAAGTAAGGATGATTTTCTCTGCACATCGTGTAGAAAAGCATTGGACTTTTGCTTGTAATGAATCTGTAAACTAATTAATAATCATTACGTGTCAGATAATCCTCGAGAGAAGCTTTGATGTAAAGTATTTTGATTTCAAATACTTTTTAACATATATAAGTGAAACAAGAAAATTTTAAAATTCGAAAAAATATGGATCTCAACGTAATCCCATTAACGTGCCAGGCTTAAAATTTGCATAATAAGTGACAGTATTTTTAGGAAATATTTAAAGAAAATCGATTGCTACGTGTTTTTCAAAAATCACCATTTAATATTTAGAACTTGAAAATCTCATGGAAATACGATTTTGATGATTTGGTGCCATTTTTTTTCTAAAAGTGCGTCTCAAAACGAAAATTAAAAAAAACATCCCAATCGGATCTTTTTTCGCAAAGTTATGAGCATTAAAAAAAAAGTACCGTATTTTAAATTCATATCTCGGAAGTGGCTGGACAAAAAAAGCTGAAAATTGGCATGGAGGCCTTTCTCGATCGATACTAAACGACAAAAAATTATGGAGAAAATCGGAGATGCAAAAGGTAAATGGTGTCCGATTTGGGGTGGAATGCCCCATATATATATATACAGGGTGTCCCAGAACTCAACGTCAAGCCGAAACGGGGTGACAGGATTGATTGTAACCATCATAAGAAAAATCAGAAAAAAAATCTATCCCATGCAGTTTGAAAATTATGGGCATTTAAGAAAAACCTAGAAATTTGGTCAAACTGTAACCATTTTTCGGTTATTGTGGTTAATTTTTATTATTTTTGTTCATTTAAACTTTGGAACCGTAACCCCAAATAACATTTCTAGAATCACAGTCAAAAATAATGGCACAATTGCCCCAAGTTTCCTAGAATTAAGACTATTTGTTAAACTATGAATTTAAAATTTTCAAAATCTGTCTACTTTGAAAGGCTCTGCTTAAAAAAAAAGTACTAGAGTGCCTTGGCAAGTGCCATTAAAAGTTGGCGCATTTAATCAGGATTGTAAAATGGTACAATACTTGTTAGTTTCATACTAAAAAAACGAGTAAAAAAATTAAAACCTCAAGTAACCCGATTTTTGCTAACCCACTTTACTCAGTTAAAATGTTTTTATTCGCACAAGCTCTTGGTAGGTTCTTAATTTTACGGCAAAATGATGAGAGAGATGGATAGTGGACATGTTTCCTATGAGTGAGCGAGACAGATAGTGACGCCACGCAGTGAGACGGAGATGCGTCGTTTAAACGAGTGCGAATGAAACAGATACAGACGCCATACCAAGCAAATGGCTACGCTACATGCGTGAACGAATTTCTCAAGCTGCTGAGGACATCAACTCTCGAGGATATGCCCGGCTAATAAGTAGATCTTTTTTAAGAAGATGTAGGGCGTGTATTGAGGCTGATGGCAAACAATTTGAACATTTGCTGTAATAAAAAATGTTATTTCCCTATGTATTTGACTTTTATTCCAATAAACCTAAACTAGGTCAAGCTTTTTCATTATTTTATTAATTTTACTTACTTTTGTTGACTTTGGTAAAAGTGGCGTCACTATCTGTCTCTCTCACTCATAGCAAACATGTCCACTATCCATCTCTCTCATCATTTTGCCGTAAAATTAAGAACCTACCAAGAGCTTGTGCGAATAAAAAACATTTTAACTGAGTAAAATGGGTTAGCAAAAATCGGGTTACTTGAGGTTTTAATTTTTTTACTCGTTTTTTTTTAGTATGAAACTAACAAGTATTGTACCATTTTACAATCCTGATTAAATGCGCCAACTTTTAATGGCACTTGCCAAGGCACTTTAGTACTTTTTTTTAAAGGAGGGCCTTTCAAAGTCGACAAATTTTGAAAATTTTAAATTCATAGTTTAACAAATAGTCTTAATTCTAGGAAACTTGGGGCAATTGTGTTATTATTTTTGACTGTGATTCTAGAAATGTTATTTAGGGTTACGGTTCCAAAGTTTAAATGAACAAAAATAATAAAAATTAACCACAATAACCGAAAAATGGTTATAGTTTGACCAAATTTCTAGGTTTTTCTTAAATGCCCATAATTTTCAAACTGCATGGGATAGATTTTTTTTCTGATTTTTCTCATGATGGTTACAATCAATCCTGTCACCCCGTTTCGGCTTGACGTTGAGTTCTGGGACACCCTGTATACAGGGTGAGGCGCATAAAGTGTTACAGAGCAATAGCACTGTCAAGGGGAGTGCCAAATATGATACAAACGGATTTTGAAGGATCTCAGCTATATTGTGAGGGCACTCCCCCAGAGTACCACGCTAAAGGGATTCTTTCTAATACGCCCTGGTTTTTGAGAAAAACGACGCCAACGTTTCATGCGCCGCTCTTATATGTAAATGATTCATATTACCAAGCGTATGAGTGTCGCGCAGCGGCAAGGCGCTCGGTTGGCAACCCAGAGTACGGGGTTCGAGTCCCGCGCGGAACTTTTATTTTATTTTTTTCAATTTTTTTTCTCAACCGTTCGTGATTTTAATGAAAATGATTGATTGGGCATACTTATCTAATTTTCTAATAAAATTATTTTTACAAACGCAACGAAACATATATAAATCGACACTGTGTAGTCCGTTTAAATAAAATTATGATCACATAGACAAAAAATCAACATTAACGCTAGAATAAATGGTCAGGAAATAATTAACTATGACACAGTATTCGCTCATTATTGAATTTATTGCGCGAAACTGACCAGACACTCTACGATCGTATCTTCGTCGACGAAACAAAAACGTGCACTTGCACTGTTGAAGTTATTCCACCCAAGTGTACCCCGCTTTGTCCACCGCGCGATGTTTATTTTTGCCGTCAGGTAAAAATATTTATTAAAAAACTACTTAATGCTCCGGAATTGTTATAAAATAACCGCGAAATCGCTTCACGGGAGGACTCGATACGAGTACATTCGTTACTGTTGCATCAGTTCAGCGCGCCAGGATTCATTCATATGATTAAGTATGCCTGGTTTGCGTGGAAATTAATTAATGAAAGACCAATTTTTTTTTAAATTTAAACGAACAGTGTTTTCCGTTATCGCTGCTAAAAAATGCGTGTGTCTGTAAAGAGGTAGCATTCATTAGATGTGCATGGTGCCGCAATAATCTGTGCTTTCAGTGTTTCTATGATAATTATCATCCGGAATTTTGTACACCTTTTGAAGCTAGCGACAGCGAATAAAGACATCGCGCAATAAATTAAATAATGAGCGAATACTGTGTTTTAGTTAATTATTTCCTGACTATTTATTCTAGCGTTAATATCGATTTTTTTGTGTATGTGATCATAATTTTATTTAAACGAACTACACAGCATCGAATAATATATGTTTCGATGCGTTTGAAAAATAATTTCATTAGAAAATTAGATAAGTATGTCCAATCAATCATTTTCATTAAAATCACGAACGATTGAGAAAAAAATAACAATAAATAGAAGTTCCGAGCGGGATTCGAACCCCGTACTCTGGGTTGCCAACCGAGTGCTTTGCCGATGAGCCGAACCTTGAATGACCTTGAACGACTTTGACCCCCTGATGTTTTTGATGTGGCTTGAGGTGTTCCACAAGATGGTTGAAAACAAATGTACCATTCCTTTTGAAAAAGTGGACTTGACCTTGACATAGCTTCAGCGCCTCCACCGATAAAAAAATAAGTCCAGTATAACAGCTTTCTCGTACACTGAAACTTTCGTCTGAAACATTTATAGATATGATCAATAGTTTGAGTGCTATTGCTCTGTAACACTTTATGTGCCTCACCCTGTATATATATTTTTTGCTTTTTCCTAAGGCACACGCTGTTCGCGTTTGTTACCCATTTTTTACCCACTGTGACTGTTTCTTTCCTCCACTGTTTTTTCCAAATTTTGTTCGAATGGGAAACTTGTAGCCCTTGAAAAGACGCGTCGATCGAGTATTTGATCAGCCCTCTCCAATAATATCTTCACACCCAAAAAAATGTTTGATGTATCAAAAAAAATTGTTTATTGAATAACTGAAAAACAATCGATTTTTCGGCGATAGTTTAAATGTACGAAATGTAGAGAATGATTGTCTCTATATTTTCGTTTCTATGGACCACCCTTGAATTTTGCTTTTTCCAACCCCTCTCGAAGGTTGAAAATTCAAAATGAAACTCTGGGAAAACTATTAACCGAAAATAAAGAGATACGAGTTTGGCGCTGTGGACACAAATGTAGCTAAGGGTTCAAACTACAAATTGTTCCATGGCGGCGGATTAGTACGGTCAATAGTTTTCCCAGAATTGCATTATGAATGTTCAACGCCCGAGAGGGGTAGGAAAAACCAAATTCAAGGGTCGTTCATAGAAACGAAAATAGAGAGAAATCTATTCTTTACATTTCGTACATTTAAACCATACTCAAAAAATCGATTATTTTTTAGTTATTCAATAAACAATTTTTTTTGGTATTTCAACATTTTTTTGGGGTTGAAGATATTATCCGAGATTGATGATCAACCACGCGATTGACGTATCTTTTCGAGGGCTAACCCAAACAAACCCAAACAAACAATAGTGAGGTCGTAATTTCTTTAAGGTATTTTGTTGTTGCAACATAATCTACTGAGGAGGGGGGGGGGGTAACTAAAAAGATACGAAATTCTTTTCCCTTTAAAGTTTCAATCAAAATAACAAACAAGTTTAAACCAATTCTGGTCCGCTTGTTTTTACCAATTCATTGTCAATCCAGAATGTAAAATCGGAAAATCAAAATGTCCGGTTCTGGGGCCCGGTGGCCTCGTGAGAATAACGAAACAGGAGACCAAAACGTTCGCTCCCTGTTGTTTGTTTTGGCAAATATTTAGTATGATCCGCCACAATCTGTGGTAGCAATGAGGAATAAAAATGTAATAAATGATGGTACGTAGCGAAAAGGCAAACGAAAAAATTAGAACGTAAGTTACGATAAGTACCGTTGGTAATATTTTAAGTAATAACAGAAAACGAGAATAGAATTAGAGAAAGAAGTTTCACGCTGTATTGCAGGAGAGCAGTTAACGAATGCGGACAAGAAATCGCCGGGCGTCAGCAAGTTTTCCGTATAAGCAATGCGTACATCGCGCTCTGACGAGACTTTCTAAAACTAGGTGCGTAAATAATGATTGGGCAAAAATCCTATCAAAGATGTGCAAAAAAACCGGTTGCCCCATGAAAACCTTCATAAAAGGTTACCATAGCGTTCGTGAATTTTTTAAAATCGTGCAAAAATACATTAATATATAGAAAATAAAACTGATGCATTTCTTTAGCTCAGCCAATTTAATTCAGACGGTTCTAAAAGTGTTCATGTGATTTTTTTTTGTCTTTATCATATAATTTTCGGCCAGATATACGAAAGTTGCTTTCGATAGTTTGTATACAAACAAAAATCACGATTAGGGATAATTTCTAAAAGTACTATAATAATGCAACTCCGAAATTTTTACGTTCAACGAATTTTCAGGATCCCGTGATTGCTCGAGAAGCACGGACATCTCAATTGGTGTTTCACATCCAAGTATCTTAAGTACTCTCAGACCATCGCATCCATTGATCGATTTGCCGAGATTTCCGAACAGTGTGACGATCAGTACACCATTATTCTCCAGTAACGTGGCTTTTGGGCAGAAGTAAAGAAAAACTTTTTGGATCTTGCAGAATGTATCAGAACTATTTGTTATTTTTCTCGCATTATCAGCGCGATGCGCGATATATATATATATATTTAATCTTAATCAGCAAAGGACCTTGAATTTTCGTTCAGGACGTTCATCACACAATATAGCATCTTAATTGCCAATTAATTTTGATGCATAATCGACCATTATCTTTAGAACCGCACAAAAAGCACAATGCACTCAAAACATGTTATCGATTACGCTCGTCCAGCATAGTGAATAATTAACCTTTCATTAAGCACGTGGGTTTTCGAGGTTCCCAGGCCCTCATTTTTATTGTCACCGCGACAATCATCTTTTTGTCAATTAGCTACCTCTTACGACCAATCAATTGAAAAGTCATAACCTGTTAAACCTTGTTGCAGGATGTACAGGCGATTATAACTTTTAGTTGGAACTCCTCAACTCGTATTAGAGATAAAAATATCACATGAAGAAAATGGGGCCCGGAGACCGACGCGCTTACCGACGTAACTATTGCTGACGCGAATAATGTAACATAAAAATTATGATTCGTCTGATTGCCATCGATTCTATTATAGACATGGTATGACGGTGAGATTTGCATAGTTGGAATGCAATGCAAATTACTTTTTTTTCGTCGCTCATTTTTTTTACCCATTCACGCCGCGAAAGTCTCTTAAACTTTATTAGCGTTCTCATTAGACATTTGCTACAGGAGATTTTGGATATTAATGAAAACAATGAATATAAAAAATCAAAAGATTTCGTTGCCTTTTAACTGTGCAAGCTGCGACACGACATAGTGTCCTCCTGAATATTGTAGTTGCAATCTGAATAATTGAATCCCGGTCTGAGTAACTTTCTACCGCTAATCTACCGCTACATGGAATTATCACTGATAAAAAACCTATATGGACTAATAACATTTTAATCGATGATTTTAACAATTCGAGAGGAACGACGAAAATCCATTCCCGTCAACGCGCTTTATTAGCACAGCGCAACAGCCGATTTGATGCCGCAAAATTGTATAGTTTTTTCGAAATACTACCTCTGTACTAATCCTATTGTAACACTTAATATTGATATTCTACGTAAGAACGCAGAAATATACGATTTTCTGATAAAGTCTAATTTTATTGAAGATTCAAAGTTTTATTCTATATCTCGTTTTATTCTTTTTTCTCTTCACTAAAGGAGCCATGATTTTCTGCATATTCATCTCGATCCTTTAATTCTATCCCGAAATAAGAAACAACAAAAAAGCACTTATCCCGAAATCTGTATTTGTTTTTCTAAATCTTTGAATAGCATACTCTCCGCACATATAATAAAATGTATTAGGGTAGTTCGAACTAGCTCGTCTTCACTTTGCTACCGTCGACATAACTTTTTAAATGAACTCTAACGACACTCACTATGAAACTAAAAATAATTTGAAAACTCTGTGGAGTAACTTGAAAGATAGGTTGGTATAGGTCTCACTAGTAGTCAACAAAAAAAAAAAACATACGAGTTTGGCCGGCAACAAGCATTTTTGTTCTAATTGACTTATGTAATCAATACCAGCGACAATGCATCACTGCAAAATGCATAAAGCCGGTTTCGCTCGACGCGAAACGTGAAATCGATGTATCCTATTACGTCCGTGTGCCGAGTGAAAAAAGTACGACCTCTTATTGCTGACGTTCAAAAATTTGAATATCGAACTTCCGTTTACCACAATCGTGGCTCCTCGACATTTGCGGATGCGCACGGGAAGGAGCGGGGGAGGATTGATTAAACATACCGCATACTGAATAATAAATTATGTGCGAAACGACCATTCTCTCACCTCGATGAACTTTGATCCTCGCTCGACCACGCGATACACTTTCGATCGCATTTTCCATACATCAAACACGACAGGAAGCAAAGGAAATACTGGAACATTCGTAACTCTCTGTATATTTATTTCATTTTCCCTCGCTATTCTCTCCCCCGCGCTCACTCTCTCGCTCTCTCTCTCTCTCTCTCTCTCTCTCTCTCTCTCTCTCTCTCTCTCCCTCTCTCTCTCTCTGTCTCTCTTTCTCACAGGCATCCTTTAGTTCTCTCAGATTAAAAATATTACAACAAAAACGACCAAAAATCGTCCTGACTTTCGACGAAATTGTGATCGGTCAACGCCCCTCGCTGACGGCAATTCCGTCACGATCCGCATAATCCTTGCCTTCCTCGGACATATTTTGCTTACGGAGCGCACGGCCACGTATGTTGAGCATTGTTCTCGCCACCAGCCAAATTGCACCTTTTTCGCAAACGCAACGTAGTGCATCAACGAAACCGAGGATCAAAAAGTGAGGAGGATAGCCGGTTGTCCTTGACTCGATACCGATTGTCTTCAACGAGGCCTCCACGAATTTTTCGGCTGTTGGTGCCATCCAAGTTGGTTTTCTGTTGAAAAGCGACTTCTTGAAACGTATCCTATGAACGTACAGAATCATCGGCGTAGCGAGCATTTTTTTCTGCGGGCGGCCTAAAGAAGACCGGCCTGCCAAAAAAGTGGTTCTGTTCGCGATCATCTTTTTCAAAATAAAATTTACATAAAAGTCGATATTCACGTAACACACACAAATTATGAAGCTTTAAGGGGGGAGATGCAGTCAGAATTTTCAAAAAATCGATTTTTTAAAACATTTTCTTGAAGTATGATGTTTGGAAAATATTCCCCGAACGTTTCAAGTCAATCTGATGAATAGTTTCCGGGATATCCCACAATTAGTGAAGGGGCGTCGGGTCCCCATGGCAGGTAGCGGCTGACAAACGCGCAAACGATAATCCCGAAAAGGCAGAATGCTTCGAAGACAACAGCAAATTGATATTTTGGAAGCTTCCCCGTCGGCAGAAGCCCTATTGTATGGGCCAGAAATTGATGATTCGATGTAAGTAATTTTTTAATTAAGGAGGTACACCAGCTTCAGCAAAATGGTGATAGATCAATAAAATTTGGTGAATATATTCTTTAGTATTATTCATGTAGATACAAATTTTTTCAGATTTTTTGGTTGTGCCGTTTTCTTACAAATAATTCACAAGCGTTTATTCTTATACCCGGAATATATACCTATATCTATAAAAACGCTATGCTTATACACGTGAACTTCAATGTTCAATTATTCGATAACGGCACAATGAAAAAATCTGAAAAAAATTGTATTGACATATATAATACTAAAGAATATACTCACCAAATTTTGTTGATCTATCACTATTTTGAAATTTGACCATGGTTTAGCATGGCAACATTGTATGAAGCTGGTGTACCTCCTTAATATTTCTATACATAAATTAAGTGTAAAATTGGAAAACGTTTTCAGAAATTTTCAAAAATTTATTACTCAAAGACTATGAACTTTAGCAAAAATTTATAAAGAATACTTACGTTTTAAAATTGCCCAAAATAGGAAAAAAAATTAATCGCGAATAACTTTAATTTTTTGAAAAATTGTTTTAACAATTGGCTATAAACAATTGAATGCTCGACTTTTCTGCAAAAATTGTGATATTCGGATTCAGCGGATCAAAATACATAAAAAAAAGTTGAGCTTCATCCATCGAGCTCAAAATTTTACGAACATATAATACCGTATCCAAATCGAAAAACTTTAAACGCGTTTTTCTCGAAACTATGTTTTTCAAGTCGGTGACCACTATAATTCAAAAACCACTCGATGGATTTTGATGAAATTTGGTGTGCTTATTGATAGCATTAAAAACTAGTCCTTAATCGAAGGATTTTCATTTTTGTTGAAAATTTATATTTTTTTTAACAATAAACGAGCGATTTTTTGGTCGACAATCGAAAGTTATCTGTCGAAGCCGCCATTTTGTTAATTAAAAAAAAAGCTTCGATTAAGGACTGGATTAATGATTAAACTAATAATTGTTTTTTGTTTTTCTTTTTTTATTTCAGATGATCCAGTAAAATTTTATGATGGTCACCGCAAAGCACTACATGCCGAAGGGGGTCCGACAAAGATGGTAATGTTTTTATCAATAATCAACATTTTTCTTTGAAAATGTGTACAAGTCAAGTTGAAATATAACATACAAAGTCTGTGTAACCACTTTTGTAATCACATGTTCACGCTAACATTAAAGTTAAAACCCTGCAATATCTTAAAAAATAATCAACTAATGTTTGATCTCCCTTTAGTCCAGTTACGCGTCTTGAATCCTCCCTTTCAGTCGGTATTCAATTAAATAAGTCTTAGTTTTCTAATTTTTTCTGCAAATTGGCCCAACACATTTTTTGTTGGATTTTTTTAAACAATTTAACAGACTATCTTCAGCAGTGACATATGAGAGAATCTTTCCTGAAGCGTTGTGCTTCTAAGCTACGTTTTTATGAGCCTTATGGCAAAAAAACTGCTCTCACAGCCCGCGGAGCTCACTGGGAGTACTGTTGCTGCTTGGAAAAGTTTATATAAGTTGGGGCAGTAATTCTTTTCAACATACTTTCTTAAATTTTCTTCCTTAACCCTTCGATTGCACACTGGGTCATGTTGACCCCATTTTTCTTTCAAGTGCCTGTATCGCAAAACGGGGTAGTCTATTCGGCCGCAGTGCGGTGCTCGAATGTTCGTCCACTCTCTACTCTATAGGTGGACACCCGGCACCCATCCTACATTCTGCCTGTGTACTGAGGACAGCTGTCGAAAAAGGGCCCGGGGTCGAAGCGACCCCGGTAATGCAGTAATGCCGTGAAAGTGAAAACATATTTTTGTGAAATTTGGTGTTCTATTGCTACATGTAAGTGAGTTACGATAGAAAATGCTCATCGATATTTTTTTTATTTTTCGCTGCTATAGTAAATTATCTATTCAGAATGCTGATCATGAAACTAAAAGCTAGTGTCCGTTATGCAGGAGGGCTATATGTAACGAGCACCGAATGTCTCGATTGCAGTAAACGTGAAGAAAAATAATCCATTGAAGTAAAAAAAAATGCAGAAAATATACGTTTTTAACAATTAATCTGCCGAAGGAGTCGATTTTTTCTATTGTTCACTATCCCGAAAATGCTCAAATTCAAACTTCCGTATAAATATACTTTTTGGAAAAACGGTCGACACTGTCTTTTTTTCGTATCTACAAACCGTCCTCTTCAAAAACCTCAAAGGACTTTTTTAGATATTTTGAAGAAACAAAAATTATGATATTTTCCGAGCAAGTACGTATTTTTCAACGCTTCTCCGACTTTGAACGAATGTTTGGGCACTTAATTTTTGTTTTTCTTGAGAAATAAATGTTGGGCTATAAAATAAGGATCATTAACTAAAAAAACGTCTCTACAAAAAAAATGCTGTTTTACCGAAATACAACGATCTGAAAAACGTCTGGGGCCACATTGACCCCATATGAGGTCAGAGGTTCGTGGCGGAAGTCGAAGGGTTAAATTGTTATCATTTTGAAAAGAAAGTATGTTTATCATGACCATCGCTTACGCTTCTAAAGCGGACGTATGAATTATTAAGTTTTTGAAATACTATTGATGAGATCCTCTGCGTTCTTTATATTCAATTTAAAAAAATGCGTCAACTCCACGGGCTAATGACAGATTCTCAAATCGGTGTTTTAGATTTACAATGGTATGATCTATTACTCGGTGGTAAATGTTGATCTTTCAGTATTGGTTGTGTATTGGCCGGCAAATCTAATGTATTGCTTTCGCCCACAGTTAATTTAATTGTATAATGTGAATATCTACTTAATTTGCATAATGAAATAGCTCCTTTTTGTACAAATTACGAAATTACGACAAAGAAAATAGTACAAACTTTGTTAAATTGTTTACTTATGCTTGTGTGGATGAAGCTTGAATTAAATTAATCGAGGATATAAACATAATTATATAGGTCCGATTTTTTTCTGGGGGGGGGGGCACCGGGATTTCTGGGAGAGGGGCGTGCCCGCCCCTACCCGCTCCTGACTACGTCAAATCACAGCAGGAGAGAAAGATATTCCGATTGTTCTTTTTGTTCGCCAAAGGTTTTTTCGGAAATCACTTAATTTTTCTGGACATTTTTGTAACGGGAATGATTCCATGTGAGGAAAAATTGTGCTCCGGCGAATTTCGCAGAGGAATTTACAAATAAGTATTAGTTGTAAATTCCTCTCATGCAGTTACAAATAATTTCGATTGCTTGATAAATGATAGGCGTCATTCTGTTATTCGTTTAGATGGTTTAACACAGAATAAAATGAGCCCGTTTGGCTAAAATTCCGCTTTAAAAAAAGTCACATTACCCTTGACGAGATTGTGCGTTGTGCTCGGTATTACGCAAAGAGGAATCTCTATGTTTTTGCACAGCTGCAAAACGACAATGCATTTGCTATGGAGAAAGAAAAGATCTTAAATTTACTTGATTTTCGACATTTTCGTTGCAACTGGTCCCGGAAATATGCACTGAACCGTGACTCCACGTGGTGCAGCTTCGGCGGCGAGGTCTGCGCTCAGTTTTTCGACGTAGGCCTTGCTTGCTGCGTAAACCGAGAGATAGGGACTCGGTATCACCCCCGCCATGGAGCTTATGTTCACCACGATTCCTTTTCTACGTTCCATCATGCCGGGCAATACAGCACGTGCTACACCCGTCACAGCAGCCACATTCAATTGGAGTATCCTTGCGATCGTTTCCTCCGTGACGTTTGTGAAAAGCTCTGGATGATCATAACTCGAGCCAGCATTATTCACGAGTATACCGACCTTAGCGACATAAAAAACGCAAACATTTATTCTTTGATCCTGACACGCATGACCGGAGTAGCTTTTCACTTGGGACGAAATTCGAATTTTGAGGATGTTGCAAAAAATATATCGATATGTATGTTCCTCAAATAATCGAGCGGTTGGGGGTAAATATTGTGTCAATATAGTGTGTGTAAAAAATATGACGAAAAAAATGTTTGCGTAAAATTTACAAGAAAAGCCGAACTTTTATCTCACAAGTTTATGAGAAAAAAGTTTAAGAGAGGAATAGAAAAAGCTTCGGGTACCTCAAGTTCCTCGATAACTTTGGCAATTTTGGCGTAAACCGCTTGGCCCGCGGTCAAGTCAGCTTCGATTATTCGAGTCGCAACGCCGTAAGTCTGCTTTATCTCGGCGGCGACTGTTTCCAATTTTTCTTGCGATCTCGATACGAGAACGATATCCAAGCCGCGGGAGGCGAGAGCTTGTGCAAAAGCTTTGCCGAGGCCGTCGGTAGAACCGGTGACGATCGCCCATTTTCCCTGGCTCGCCACATCGATTCCAAAGCCCAACGAAGGCGCTATTATTTTCTTCCACACTAATACACTCGCTCTTATCACTATTCTCAGACCGATCGCCGCGATCACCACGAGAGACAATTTGTCCCAACACGAGAGACTCATTCTGAAAAAGAAAAGCAGTCGTAAATATTGCGGAAACATAAAAGGAACAGCATACAAAATATTGTCAAAACTTTTGTTCGTTTTTTGTTTACTTTTCTTTTTTAATTGTTGTTATTCAATTTGGAGTCGAGCCGTATCGGACCGTCGAGCCTCGAGTCTTTCGTACAACTAAAGGGCCGCGCGACTGCGGCTCCACAACGACCCACTGTATACACTCGTACGCTCTTCGGAACTGAATATTCAGTGATAACGTTATCACCAAGTCATCGGAACGTCGTCACTGACTTACGCGACCTGTCTGTCTCGCTTTCGGCGATTGTTACGATACTCGTACGTCGCTGATACGATCGATCGTACTTTTCGTTCATGCTTATTCGGCATGACCGATTTGACCTTCATTGCTATAGTCCTCGCTTAATTATTTTGAATAAGCTTTCCTTCCGCAATATCGTCGTGGATCAATGGCGACACTTGTTAAACATATGTTTTCTGTCACTTGTGACATTCATACGGCGAAAAATATTATATATATATATATATATATATATATATATATATATATATATATATATATATATATATATATAATATATATTTCAGTCGACTTATAAATAAGTCGACTAGGCTAAATAACTGGGTCTGCTCGGATTCCGTCCAAATTTCATGCGCGCTATCACAGGGTTAGGCTACTGTGAACATTTCGAAAGATCGTTCGTCGCTTGTGGCAACGATGGTTTCTACGTATTTTCTCTGCAAGCACGGTCACTAATAAAACAGGAATAACACTGCCATACGCGATCGTAATGCAGTAATGCAGACAAATATTTTTAGATATAAATTCTCATTATTATATGAATTGAGGCAATTTGATTCTGAACTACATTGAGTACTTTCATTTGATTTTTTGTTCATGTTTCACTCGTGTGAGCGTTTAGGAATTAAGAGTGTAATCTGATCGGTGCATTGAGGGGTGAGATGCAGTCCGAATTTTCAAGAAATCGATTTTTAAAAACATTTTCTTGAAGTATGATGTTTCGAAAATATTCTCTGAAAATTTCAAGTCAATCCGATTAATAGTTTTCGGGATATCCCACAATTAGTGAAGGGGCGTCGGGTCCCCATGGCAGGAAGCGGCTGACAAACGCGCAAACGATGATACCCGGGAAGGCAGAATGCTTCAAAGACAACAACAAATTGATATTTTGGAAGCTTCCACATTGGCAGAAGCCCTATTGTATGGGCCAGGAATTGATGATTCGATGTAAGTAATTTTTTAATTAATATTTCTATACATAAATCAAGTGTAAAATTGGAAAACGTTTTCAGAAATTTTCAAAAATTTATTACTCAAAGACTATGAACTTTAGCAAAAATTTATAAAGAATACTTACGTTTTAAAATTGCCCAAAATAGGAAAGAAAATTTATCCCGAAAAACGTTAGTTTTTTGAAAAATTGTTTTAACAATTGGCTATAAACAATTGAATGCTCGACTTTTCGGCAAAAATTGTGATATTCGGATTCAGCAGATCAAAGAACATAAAAAAATTTAGCTTCATCCATCGAGCTCAAAATTTTACGAACATACAATACAGTATCCACATCGAAAAACTTTAGACGCGTTGTTCTCGAAACCATGTTTTTCAAGTCGGTGACCACTATAATTCAAAAACCACTCGATGGATTTTGATGAAATTTGGTGTGCTTATTGATAGCATTAAAAACTAGTCCTTAATCGAAGGATTTTCATTTTTGTTGAAAATTTATATTTTTTTAAAACAATGAACGAGTGATTTTTTGGTCGAAAATCGAAAATTATCTGTCGGAAGCGGCCACTTTGTTAATTTTTTAAGAAAAAAAAGCTTCGATTAAGGACTAGATTTATAATTAAACTAATGTTTTTTTTTGTTTTTTTATTTCAGATGATCCAGTAAAATTTTATGATGGTCACCGCAAAGCACTACATGCCGAAGGGATATTTCTATAAATAATCAAAGATGGCGATATTTCTATAAATAATCAATATTATTCTTTGAAAATTTGTACACGTCAAGTTGAAATATAACATAAAAAGTCTGTGCAACCACTTTTGTAAAACAAACTTATTTACTATAAAAAAAATCATTGAAAATTCTCGTTTTTTCACGCCTTTGACTGCATCTCACCCCTTAATATGTGAATCCCGCAAAGCGAAATAAAAGGAAATTATTTCCCAATTTTTCGAAGCCAATTGTACGTAAAAAGTGACAGCTGAATCTCACCTTATATGCAGAAATCTATACATACGGTGCATACACACATTCACCCTCTCTCTTACTCGCGCGCGCGCGCGCGCGCGCGCACACACGCACACACACACACACACACACACACACACACACACACACACACACACACACACACACACACACTCATAAATAAGTGAGTTTCTCCACAGCAAGAGGCAACCGGTTATTTTTTTTTAGATTCCTCAAACCCGGAAAGTTGAACGGTGCAATTTCGTCAGGAAATGTTATGTCAATCACAAAATACCTGCGCCGATAAATATCGATTGAATCGAAAAGTATTCGCGGTATATGGGGTGTATGCTAAGCTTGCTATTTTCGTTAAGGGCCCACGAAGCACTATAATTGTTAGGTCCAATAGCATCAACGGAAGAGTGTATAGGAAATAAACAGAGGGCGAATTCAATCTTGTCAATGTTTAATCGAACAGAATTTCGAATCGTGAAAATTCAGTTGTTGCGTATCTAAATATTTGCGCTTAGACTTTCGCTGTATGCAATAATGCCGAAGTTTCATATCTTCTGGCAGCAGTTGTCATTATAATTTACATATTTCGGATACCGGCTATACTATGCGTCGTCGAGAAACATTTGCACGGGGTGGGAGAATAACGATTGTAATTCTTACCTTTCATTGACATCCGGTCGTGGGGCGGCAATAAGCTCGAAAGAGAGTGAGATAGGGAGCGAGAAAATGATATCCAGGAGTAATCCGTTCGGCTCGCTTTTCACTTGGCTCAAGTTGCAATTCGCCTTTGCAGAGCACTGAATTTCCCGGTCGACCAACCAGTCACTCGGTGTAGATTCATATGCAATACTTTTATGTTTCGATTCACACACTCGATGAAAAATTATTCGTCATTCATTTGCTGTAGATTTTTTCCTAACTTAATTTACACCTATTTTCTCGACCAGTCCACTGATTACGTTTTTGATATTGAAAAATAGGACTAAGGCCGTATTTTTGTTATTGTATCTCTATTATTAATTAGCCAATTACTCATTCTATAATTTTTCAAGGCGTTTTGTTAAATATCTCAGAAAAGTTTTTATAGCGAATTTATAACGAATAGCTCGAGTTTTATTTTCGCTAGCCCAGTGTGTCTTTCCTGCAACTTTTGTGGTTTTCTTTTGGTGGTCTCCGTCGTTGAAACGTTCATCCAGGGTGTAATTTCGTTCACTTCTAGCCGACTGGTTTCGTAAAACGTTCCGGTCACCCGTTTATTCGTATTTCCCTTTTGTCTATCACGACGCAAATGCTTTTTCGTCGTAACGCGACAATGGGGAAGCGTACCGGGGAGTGCACAAGTAGAGCCGCGCGGGCGCACTTTTCACCTAGTCGTATAATCACGAAATACACACGCGGTCGATTCCTCGCCACTCGGCGCACGGTGATGACCCCCACAACGACGAGGAGGAATACGATGCGCGCGCGCAATGTCAGGGCTATAGAAACTATATAGCCATGCCTCTCCCTTCCACTATTTAATTTAAAGAAGGAAGAAAAATGAACAGAGCCGCATCGGCCTTTACTACACGTCACATCGAGAAGCCTCTTTCTCTGACACACTTTTAACCAGCTGTCTCCCTCCCTATCTCCCTCCGCCTCATCGACCTCTTGCCACTTACCTGGACCACATATAACCTTGGAAACTAGGTTGTACCATTTTTTTGCAATGCCACATGTTGTACAGATGCAAAAAATACGGATAACCACGATCATACGGAACGAACCAAATTTTGCTGATTTCGAGCATTTTTCATCGCACTTTTCTCGCTATAAGATTAATTTCTCGTAATACATACCGTCGTTAGAACCGTTTCTATTTTTTATATTATTTTCTTCATTATATGACTCTCTCTTTATAGCAACGGTGGAAAACGTTGCTATAAAGCAACGGAAAAATAGACATTATTATGAATAAGCCTGGAGTTGTGTAAAAATATTTATCAGCGATGAAATTCTAGTTGTTTAGCATCGTGAAAATGATCGTGGCAATTTTCTGCAACCTGATAAACTTTCCTCATCAAACGTTTCTCATTACGAGTGCTATACATACATACATATACACGCGTATCCACGCGCGAGGCGTATTTCACGAGCTGCACCAGTGGGTGAGCAACGAAGCACGGGTACCGTTGTTCGTCATCCTTACAGTTCGTGTTTACGATGAAGTTGGGATGCTTTCGCGTCTCTTGATCTCTCTGTATACAGGGCGTTTTCATTTAAACCGACGCCTCTGCCTCGGACATTTTCACTTTCTCTCCATACAGAATTTTGCAAAACTTTGCAAATTTATGTTCTCTTCCACATTCTGTCTACAAAGAACGGACACTTACAAATTTGTTAACACTGTGCTATCAATTTTCAAATGAAATTATGGGGAGAGTGAAATGATGACTCTTTGTATATGGCGAAACCTCGTGTACGTTAAAAAAATAGTAAAAAAAGAAGAAAAAAACAAGTGCAAAATATTGGGTATCATCGCCGGGTCGTTTCGACGTATGACACTCTCTATATTAATTTCTCGTTATTTTTTTTCGGACCGACAGCAAGCAATCGAAATCTCTCGTGGTTCCTGCTCATCCGCACAGTAGGTCAATATATGCAGAGGTCGTGCTAGTATTCCCCACGTGTGTAGCTATTCAGACAGGTACCGTTCGCAATTGAAAGTTTCTGACATATACCGGGTGACCCCGATGGCCATTATTTTTCGAGCATTTTTTTTCTTTTTCAACCTGCAATTAAAAGAACGTAGCCGATCCTTATCGGCACCTTCAACCGGAATACACAAGTTCGCGACACAGCTGTCGTTCCCTTTAACTTTACAACCCTCTTTACGAAGATTTGAACATCGATTTTAGCGAATTTCTACGAATATTCCGGCTTTCTTTACTGGTCCTGAAAACGGTGCACAACCACGCCAAAAAGTATGTAGTATCTACATTTTTGTTTAATTGTGCAGCTATATATATAGCTAAATAATTCTCCAAGTGACCCTGACTTTTGTCGACCTTTCAAAAATACCACGCGCCAATTGAAAATAAGTTTTCATTTCGTATTTCAGAACCCGAAGGGGCAGAAAAAGTGTTGACCATAACAAACCCAAGTTTCCTGAATTCGACCTCATCGGCGGCCTCCAGTATCCGATGAGATGTGAGGTGAAGGCCATGGACGACGAGAATTTTGCGAGATCCGAAATCTTTGGGAGTCTTCCGTCAGAGATATTTTTTTTTCTCCTAATTTGATTTAACAAAAACCGCATAAGTCTCTCCGGAATAGCCAACTTTCCATGCCATCGTAGACGTCGCAGAAGCAATGATGAAGTGAAAGGAAAGCGTTTGCAATGGAGTCTGTGCTCAACATTTTATTCATTCAATGCGCTTGTTTTTGTTTCAATCGCTTGTTCGTTAAAGCGAATTAATTAAATTCGCTCGAGGGGTAACAACATTGTAGAATTTTCAAAAAATTCAATTTTTGATGGAAAAAGTATTAAATATTGAATGCTGATTTTTGGTACGTTGACTAAGCGGCCTTTATTGAACATCAAAATATTTTTTGAAAGCTTGACAAAACATGGTGGTGGGAGTAGGAGAAGCCACGTATGTCGGTGCGCGGGCGATGACATTCTTCGCTTGCGGAAGTCCTAATTGCAAGTCCCGGACAGGTGATCTGAAGCAAAAAAATCAAACATATTTTTACTTTGTACAATATTGTGCATAAGTTGACCTAGAATCAAGAAGAAAAATTGAATAATAGACAAATAGTGAGCGATCGGAAGGACGATTGTTTTTTTTCCCAAAAATTTTCGCAGTTTTTTGCTCACTATTTTTGTATTTTGCAATTTTTCTCCTTGATTCTCGGTCAAATCATACAAAATAATGTATAAAGTAAAAATACGTTTGATCTTTTGGCTTTAGACCACCTGTCCAGGACTTAGGACTTCCCCAAGCGAAAAATGTCATCGCCCGCGCACCGACATACGTGGCTCCTCCCACTCCCGCCACCACGTTTTGTCAAACTTTAAAAAATATTTTGATGTTCAATAAAGACCGCTTGCAAGGAGACGGCACGACCGTGGGTTCGGGGATTTGGCCGAATTTTTTTGTGGTGAAAGAGGTAAGAGGTAAGAAGGTAAGAGATAAGAGGTAAGAAAGAGGAGGCTAGCGCCTCACGTGGTTAAAGTAGTAGGACGCAGTACTCGGAAAATTCTGAGAAAAATCGATTCAAAGTTTCTTAGGCGCCTTATGAGTTAAAAATGTCAGGCACTTGTCGAGCCGCCGTCTAGTCTAGACGGTTAGGGCTCGGTCTTTTGCGCCGGAGGTCTCGCGTTCAATTCCTCCTTCGGATCTTTTTTTTTTGTTGTCCCAACAATTATTCAAAACGTTCCGCATCCCTACATTATTTAAAAAAAATTATTTTAGCTCAAGAACGTAAAGTTTTTCATTCACTGAAAAGGATTCGTGCTCGTTGTTCTATTTGGTTTTATGGCCTTGTAAGGGTCTAAAGAATGTTGACCTGGGGTCCCCTCAGGATTATAACGGACATCTGCGCATAGGACTGTGCGTGAGTCTGTGAGAATTGAACAGCAGTTCATTTTTCGATTTCGTCGTGAACAGACGTGCCGATTTCTTATTGTTAAATTTCAAAGTTCTCTTACAATTCGACGTTAAAAATGTCGACTGAAGAAGTTGCTGGCTCTTCTGGAATAGGAGAGGAAATTCCTGAAGAATCCATGTACAGTGATAAATCAAAATCGCGATTGAAGGACGCAGTAATTTATTATGAAAAGCTGTTGACCGAAAATAATTTAATTGCATCGACACCTCCGGAAGAAATATCTCACGATGTTATGTTATTGGCCGGAGAACTTTATAATAATACATTGGAACTTTTGGGTGAAAAAAAATCGTAATTGAAGAGGAATTAATTCACGCTCATGAGGATTGCGAAGAACTACAGTTCGAAGTGCCCGAACTTGATTCTTCTCCAGACGAGTGCGAACAGGAACCGAAAAAAATAAAAGTGAAATGATTCCCATCGCCTACAAAGTCAAAGACGTTAACATTGCTAAAGCGCATCCCACATGGTTTTTGGCGACATTGCAAAAAAAGGATGCAGCCGCTTGAAGAGAAGAGAATTTTTTCACAATGGGAGAATGATATTAAAGTGATGGAACGAGATCGGACAAATTTGAGGCGATAGATTCGTGGACCTACGACCGTTTGGTGGAAGCAAGACAGCAATATCAGCAAGTTACGACAAGAAATTTACAACAATGGGCGTTGGCTGCTGCTGCACAGATCATCATTTTCAATTTCAAGGCGTCTGGTCGCTGGGTCACGGCATTCAAACAGAAACACAAAATTTCTCAACGGAAAATCACGAAACTGGTTTCGAAAAAAGAGGCGGCATCAATGGAGGAAATCCGGACGTCTGCAGAGACCTTCGCCGACAGACGTGCCGCTTAATACCTCAATACCATGAGGATTATGTTACAAATACTGACCAAACAGGTAAATTCAAGTTTTCTGCGTACAAAATGTTTTTACCGATGCAAAATGTATAAATTCAAAATTCATTATATAAAAAGCTTTCTACATACTTATTCGGATATTTTTTAATGATAAAAATACGATTTTTTTCAGGATGTCAATATCAATCTGTTTTCAACAGGGCACTCACTCAAAAAGGGAGTAAAACAGTTTTCGTCAAACGGTCGGATTTGAATAAAGAGACGCATTCGTACGGCGCACAATATTCCATATCATCATCCGGAAAACTGCTCCCACATGTCTTCGTATGTTTGCAAGAGGCGACCGGTTATTTCGGACCTTGTATTCAAAAATTCGTAGATGGCTATGCCAATATTTATACGAACGTCATTGCAACATCATCGAAGTCCGGAAAACTAACAACAGCCTTATACACGGATTTTCTCCAGAAATGGTTAAAAACTTACATCTGGGAGAATAAATTTTTACTTCTCATTGACTGTTGGGGGGGGGGGGGGGGGGGGATGAAACAAATTCAGAGATGTATGATGAAATCTTCCAAGATGGCGAAAATATGCCAACTTGCTCTGTAAAAGGAATTCCTCCAAAATAAACTCCCTTGGTGCAACCTTGTGACGTTTACTTTTACAGACAAGTTAAAAATTTCACAAAGCGCTTGCAAAATTGCAGCGAATTGTTAGAGCAGAATCGTGAAATGAATTCCCGGGAAGATTGTATAAAAATCCATTCAATAATTCACCATCAATTATCGTCACCAATATTCCGATACATGATTCAATACGCCTGGTTTGCCTCAAAATTATCAGTTACTAGAAACATTTTCATGAATGTTAATGGGACATGTTTTTGTACGGATTTATTGCAAACTCCCTGCGATTGTAAAAAATCCGCTTTTATATGTTACGCAAGATGTCGCAAAAATGATTGATTTGTTTGTTTCTACGATAATTACCACTGCGGTTTTTGTATATAATTATCATATGAATAGAAATAGAATTTTTCCTCATCGACTTTGTTATTCTCATTAAAAACCCAATGTTCCTCCTCATATACTTTACAATGAAAAATAAAAAAACCCACTGTTATGAATTGTTTTATTGGAAAAAAATAAAAATAATTTAAAACGAGTAATGTAAAAAATTTTTTAAAAATAATATAGGGATGAGAAACGTTTTGAATAATTATTGGGATAACAAAAAAAATAAATAAATAAGATTCGAAGGAGGGATCGAACGCGAGACCTCGGGCGCAAAAGACCGAGCCCTAACCGTCTAGACTAGACGGCGGCTCGACAAGTGCCTGACATTTTAAACTCATAAAGCGCCTAAGAAACTTTGAATCGATTTTTCTCGGAATTTTCCGAGTAGTGCGTCCTACTACTTTAACCACGTGAGGTACTAGGGGTCCTCTCTCACCACAAAAACATTCGGCCAAATCCCCGACCCCACGGTCGTGCCGTCTTCTTGTTATTCAACATACGAAATATCAACATTCTATATTTAATACTTTTCGCATAAAAAATTGGTGAAAAATCGAACACTTTTTGACCCAACAAGGCAGAACCTTCCCTTAAGAGATGCTTTGAACCATCTTGAATAAGGGGCAAAAGTATGGTACCTGTAAAACAAAGGTCCGCAGGCCCGTGTGGGTCTGCGGTGACAGTGGCTGGCCCGTGAGGTTTTCTCGGAACACAATTTTTCAAAACGGCACGCAGCATAACTCCAACAATTTTCATTCTATTCACTCCAAATTTTGAGCGCATCTTCAAAATAATATTCCGAAGAGAAATACGTACGGCATTTACCATGAGTTAATTATAACATTGGTTATTAACAGAAGATTTTTATTTTTTTGTCAAAAATTGAATTTTTACTTTAAATGCTTGCCAATTAAACAAAAATGTATATTTTAAAAATCCCCTACGTATTTATCTAGCTATACTCATGTAAATTGATAGACTTTTTTATTTTTTTTTGAAACTCATATTTTCCCAGTTATACTGCATGCCGCGGAGCGTCTCAAATTCACCATACCTGGCGAGAATGGTTCCGGCGTCACCGATTTGTATAATTTTTTAATATAATTTTTTTTGTTCACTTGAAGATGTGACTAATAACATCCTTGAATATTATTATCCTCTTACGTGCCCTTCCACCCAAAAAAAATCGCGAGAAATCATTTAATTTTAGACGTTTACAGTGGTGTAAGCCCTTAATTATTCCGTCCTTTATTTTCATCCTCTTGTGCTCGAGGCCGCAGAATATAAATAAGGATATAAGGATATAACAGGATCTAAAGACTCGCTGTAAAACGTCAGCACAGGTTGAAGTTTATCGAAGTGGCTAAATTGCAAAAACGTGCAAATTTGGGTATGAATTTTCTTCGTCTCCGAAATATTAATGTACGAAAAATAATGATATAGGCCCACTTAAAATGTTCAACTATAGTGTACCATACATGGTGAATTAGCCGCCATTTATAAGTAATGCGTATTTTATCAAATCGTCCGTGTGTATACCCTCTTTGTGGAAACTAAATATTAAGGGGTTACGCCACCCTGAGATATCCAAAAAACGATTTTCTTCAATTTTCTTCAAGATTGTATTTTTCAGAATGTTTTAAGCCAGGACTGAAGCAAAAATTCTGAATATTGACCGGGTTACAGTAGTTCGAACCGAGCGCTGCATCGAGGAGCCCCAACACAACAGCTGTCCGCTCGGAGAAGACTTGTGGTGTACGTGGCGAAGGGCTAAGGATAACGTATGTTTACAAAATGACGGCCATAAAGCTTCCCTTAATACAAACGTTCAGAAAGATGTTCAGCCTGTTTATGAGAAACTGACTTCCGATAATTTGTTATTACGTTGTCTCGCAGCTTTCGTGCAAACCAATAACGACAGCGTGAGTCTCGTTATTTGGTCTATGGCACCAAAAAGTACTTCAAATCGTTTGGAAATAGTTGTGATCGCAGCAAATATTACTACTACGACCATGTTTAAAAAATGGTTATAACAATGCTCTACTGATAATGCAAGGCATAGGGTTAAAAATCGGACCGAATGCTTAGAAAAGCTGTCAGGAGTTAGACAAGAGCCGCGTCTCTATTGCCGAATTAACAATAAGAGCCATGCAAGCATTGGGCGTAGCCAGCTTTTTTCGGGAGGGGGGAGGGGCTAAGGAGGCTCGAAAAAAAAGTGGTTTTGTTCACAATCATCCTTCATTTAAAAAATATGTACATAATAGCCAATAATCACGTAACAGACATAAAATACGAAACTTTAATCTCACGTTCATGATAACATTAATATCAAAGTCTTGCAAACCCGAAAAAAATAATCAACCGATTTTTCATCATTTTTTAATTCAGTTACCAGTCGTTAAACTTTACTTTCAGTAGGCACATAATTGGATGGATCTTAGTTTTCTAATTTTTTCTGCCAATCGGCCCAACACTTTTTTAGCTAGAATTTTTTGTTTTACAATGTCATTCTCTATGTTCAGCAGTGGCATATGAGAGAATCGTTCTTGAAACATTGTGCTTCTATGTCACGTTTTAATCCACTTGATGGCAGAAAAACTCCTCTAACAGCCGGCCGAGCTCACTGCTTGCCGCTTGCTGCCCATTGCTGCTTGAAAAAGTTTTTACAAGTTAGGGCAGTACTCCTTTTTAATATGCTTTCTCACATTCCCAGCACTTATTTCATGGTTTTCAAAAAAAAAAAATATGTTTTCCATGACTATGCTTCAGGTTCTAAGGCAGACGTATAAGATATTAAGATTTTAACATAATTATTGATGAAAACCTCTCTGTCCTTCATACTCAATTTAAATAATGCCTAAGCTGACGGTAGATGCTCGAATCGGCGTTTTAGATTTACGAATGATACTGTCTATTACTTGGTAGTAAATATTGATCTTCTAATATTCCTCTGGCTGTGTATCGGCCGGCAAATCTAATGTATTTATTTTGTCCACAGTTAACATAATTCTGAATGTCTGTTTAATTTAAGTAATGAAATAGCTGCTTTTTATACGTGTTACGAAACTACAACGAAGAAAATAATTAAAGGTTTATTAAATTATTTCGTTATGCTAGCTTGGGTGGAACAATTCAAATTAAGGGGCCAGTCCACTTTAAAGCCACGATTTTATAAAACATATGAATATAAAAGTTGTTGGGCTTGATAAATAAAATCTTGAAATACATTTTTAAAAAATTTATTTATTTTTATTTATTTTTAAATACAAAAACGTTTAACGTGACGCCTAAAAAATAGGTGGGTTAGGTAGCTCCATCACAACTCGGCAACGGCTTGTCTGAAACAAAAAAATCAAAGTCCATTACATTCAGTATGACCCCGGCTCCAAAATAACCCTCGGATATAAAGTTTTATCAAAAAATAAAAAAAATGGCAGATGAAAAACGAAAAAAGTAAAAAAACGCGTTTTTTCGCAGTTTTTCGCAAAAAAAAGAGTAAAAATCAACATTTTAACACCGTCGAGGGTCATCTTGGTGCGAATCATGTTTACAATATGTGGTTTAAATTTCAAGAGAATCGGTTTATTAGTTTTAGAGATACGATAGAGCTAGATTTTGAAAACATTGTTTCGAGAAAAACGCGTTTGAAGTTTATACTATGAAAAACTCTTACCTAAACTCAATCGGCAATTCCTGCACCGTACAAGGTCCTTTCTGATTGCTCATCATCGTCGATTTCGTCGAGTCTTGCTTGCTTTCGATTTTTTGAAATTTTCAAAGTGGACTGGCCCCTTAATCGATTATTTCAATTTAATTATTATGATCGGTTTTTTTCTGGGGGAGGGGGCACCTGGGATTCTGGGGGAGGCCTTGCTCTCCGCTGCCCCTCGTGGCTGCGCTACTGTGTGCAAGCTACGAAAACGGCAAGGAAATTGAGAGAAGCAGCTGAACAAGATACTGAGGACACTCTTTTGTCTACAGAAGGGAAATTATAATGGGTCAGGCGTCGCAGACTAAAGGTAAAACTTCGCGTTTTTCTCGAAACAACATTTTTTTACAGTGGCCCCCAATTAATCTCAAAAGTTACTTATTCGATAACAATGAACTTTTTGAGCCAGCACCGATCGGGAGTTTCACAGAAAGCAATAATTTTTTTAAATCTCTATGCTGTACCATAGCCATGTTATCACTGAATAACAACACTTTTTGTTTGATCTTTTCAGACTAATCTAGACCTTAGACAAATGACAGGGCGCGTAACGGGAGAAGTACTTCAAGTGATAACGCATAACTAACCTATTCTTGAATATTTAAAAATGATTTTTTTCGAAATTATTATGAAATAAATTCTCGAAACATACGAATTTACAAAAAAAAATTATATCGCATAGTACGACAATAAAAAAATCTTCAATTTCAATTTTTGTTGGACCATCTGAGGGTGGCCCAACCGCTTAAACCTAAGCCTGAGTTTCATATCATACCGCTACGGTATAATTGTCGACAGAAAATAAACGATTGATCGGGCTTGTGAACCTTTTGAACATCAGGAGTATTTGCGATGGGACGTCTGACAGAGACTCAAAAAATGGAAAAATGTTATGCTGCATTTTTGTGCCGTGAAGTCAATCAGAGAGACAATCACTTTGAAGAAAATAAGTTTTTCAGATTGTTTTAATTATTGGAACCGAAAATAATTGTATGCCATTTACTGACTTCGTGAAGGTAGCGATCGATCCAACGCCAAGCGAAGAATCGCAAAGCGAATGGGACACGATCCGAGCTCAGTCATTCTATTCAACGGATAACACGTTTTGAACACGGAATCCCACATCGTCGACTCTCACTTTCTCCATAAGGTGAGCGAGAATATGCCGTTATACGATACACACCGTAAATGATATCAGACTGTAGAAAGGTTGCGATTTGCCGACCGGTTGTAGCTAGAAAGTTTCTAATTTTCGTATTAATTTCATTGCGGTTTTTTGCACGTCCTAAAGAAAAGGTCTCGTGGCCAAATAATGTATTAAGACGGGATTGTCTTTTTTTTCGCAAAATTTACCGCTTTTTGGGAATTTTTTTGTGAAGAAAGTATACAACGGAAAACTTGTGAAACTTGGCATATGGTTTTATTGATCTGTTTACTACATACAAAAAATTTTTTAAACAATTTCATCAAAAAATCCGCCTCCCACCCCCCTCGACGCGCGATGGTCCTTTTTTGATGGTGTGCACGATTTCTCAAAAACTATTCAACCGATTGCCTTCAAATTTGGACAGAATGCTGAGCTGACATCCTTTTATCGTTTGATGAAGCAAAAAAGCAATACGTTTAATAGTTTTTTATTTATAACAAAAAATCGATCAATTTTTTTCGAAAAATCGATACCTCAAGTTCAAAACGTCACCAAATCGTCAATTTTTTTTTTCCTTCATCGAACGATAGCTATATGTGTCTAAAGTAAAATGCTTTTTGGGTTTTTGTTGCAGGATGAACGTGAAGGCTGTAATCGTGCACACCATCAAAAAAGGACCATCGCGCGTCGAAGGGGGTGGAAGGCGGATTTTTTGATGAAATTGTTTAAAATTTTTTTTTGTATGTAGTAAACAGATCAATAAAACTATATGCCAAGTTTCACAAGTTTTCCGTTGTATACTTTCTTCACAAAAAAATTCCCAAAAAGCGGTAAATTTTGCGAAAAAAAAGACAATCCCCCCTTAAAACAAATGACACTGTATGTCTGTTTACTGATTAATACTTCTAATGTAATTCCAAGTATATTATAATATAATATCATTACATATGAGAATTCCTATCATTCCACAATATTATAATATAACATAATATATTTTATCATTTTATGTATTATACAAAAGCTTGAATTATATTGTCGCTATATATGTTTCCCTATATTTTGCATTACGACGACGAAATTAATATATTACCCTTATTGCTATTATTACTATTATTTTGCGATGAAAATAATACATTTTGTGTGTTGCAATTTTCTGCCATGGAAATTATTCTTTCCAATGCATTCAATATTTTTCCTCGATGGATGAAACTAAAGCCAACCAGTAATGTTTCTTGAATTATTCTTCCGAATAGATTTGCAAAATTCAATTCGTGAAGTGAGATACCCAGCTTATCGTGATATTCATCGAAAGATTCCCACGATTATAGAATGTAATCGAATGAACAGTCTATTAATATTGAAATCCCATAAATGCCGTGAAACGAAACTTTCACCACACTTTTCCACTGTGCGTTTCAACATCAACACACATATCGTGCATTGTATGTTAACTCGGTCTCGAATCTTTATATTTTTCATTGATAGACTCGTAGACAGTTTCGGAAACTTCCAGGTATTTATTCAGTTTCTAAAACATACCATTTATTTATAATTCAGAATAGCTGAAATATGTAGTCGAATATACTTTCGCACCGCGTTCTATTGCGAATGTATTGAAAAATTCATAATAATTTGCAACATTTTTCATAGGTCAGTAAGGCTTCGGAACATAAAGTTATTGAAGAACTTGTATCCCTGACTTGTGAAAGACTATCTAATCTATATAGATATTATAAAATTGCTAATCGTTTTTTTGTCTTTCGCCTTCGAGTTCCGTTATTTTGACTTCTCTCTCATTCTCGTATTTGTCTTCGTTGAAATCGTGTAATTGCCTCGTTCCTGTTTTAACGACTTCTCGGTCGCGTATCATAGTAAGATTTTGATGTCCCTGATGTACGGATTCGAGATAGAAACGTCGCCATTTAAGAGCGTCGCTGTCCACACTTTCGGTCCAATTTGCCCAATCGCCCTTCGTCACTTGTCGCATGCCGATGTCTTCGGCTTCTCTGATCGTATTCTGAATCCACTGTGACCAATCCTCGGCGGCATCGGTCACAAGATTGATCCATCGCGTCCAGTCCCTCACCTCCGTTGATTCGACGGTGGCGGGAAATTTGTCGACAAAATGCATTTGCGACTCGGTCAGCACACTTCTCAGCCATATGGCGATTTTTCCGGACATCACGTCGAGAATGTCCTTGGTTAGGTTGGAAAGCGGCCCTGGCTTGTCCTCCTGTACGATGCTTGAGCATTTTTCAAAGACGGCGCGATGTAAGCGGTTCGTCGTGGGATCGTC
Source organism: Ophion slaviceki (assembly GCA_944452715.1). Taxonomy (NCBI): domain Eukaryota; kingdom Metazoa; phylum Arthropoda; class Insecta; order Hymenoptera; family Ichneumonidae; genus Ophion; species Ophion slaviceki. The sequence continues at coordinate 6,990,260 of OX101789.1, forward strand.
ACCCTTGTTCTCCTTGTTCTTCTCAATAGCGTTGTAAATCGTGTGGAATATCTTATCGAACGTGACGAACGGAGTATCGGTGCGATATTTCATTCCGATCAACGTACCACTCGGACCTTCTCGCCTCATTTGCCTTGTCTCCGGTTTGGCGATCGTTTTCTCCAATTCATCCGTTGGATACGAAGATACGATATTCATCTCGGTAATTCTCCTTCGCCCCTGCTCCGCCTCGGAAAACTTTTCATCTTTTTTAGCTTTAGTCTCCATCTTTGTGATTTTTTCCTGTTCAACGGTTTTCCGAGCTTCTTGCTTGCTTTCGAGATCGATCGTCGTATCGAATGACACTTCTGGTTTAGGTATAGAGGAATTTGCTGCTTCTTCCGCTTCCCGAGGCTCGACGTCCATTTCTTTGGCCTCCCCATCCTCTTTCGTTGGCTCTACCTTTTGAATGCTCGTTTTTCGGACTTGTTGCTTGCCTTTGTTATCCGCCGTTGAATCAAACGTCACTTCTGGTTTAGCCTCTGGCAACGTGGCCGTCATTTCCTGTTCCGTAGATAGCTGGTCCATTCTTGTAGCCTCTGCGTATATTTCCGTTCTTTCTGCCCCTCCGATGGTCTCTTCCTTCTTCGTTGGAGTTCCATCGAAAACGGCGGGTATATTTTCAGCTTTCGAAACACCAGTCCGACCCTTCGCTAACTCTTCTTTCCCGAGTTCCGCTGTTAACGCCCCGGCGGATTCTTTTAGACCGACGACTGTTTTTTCAGATCCACGAACGTTCCCATCTCCTTCCGTTCTTTCTGTTTGGTCAGTGGCAGGATTTTTGGGCTCGGTCATTGCTACAGAAGTTTCGAAAGCGTCCGTGACTCTTTCCGGCGCGTCATTTTTTGTAATTTCCGTTGCTTCTGTCCCAGCGAACTCCTTCGAATCTTTCAATTTTTTTGGGATTTCTTCGTCGATTTCCCTCGGTGATTCTCCATTTTCTCGTTTCTCAATGTCGGAATCCCGCGTGTCCCAAGTTTTCTCCTCTGTCTCCATTGCTGCTCGTTTTTCCGATTGTAATCTCTCAGGATCATCCTTTTGCTCTGGATGTCGATCAGCTGCCTTTCTCTCTCGCCATTTCTCTTGAGCTCCGTCTTCAATTTTCTCAGCCTCCCGTGTTTTCTCCTTCGCCAGCTCGTTGTTCATCGAATCCTTGGCCACCTCTGTCTTCTTTATCGGAGTTTTTTTTTCCCTAATTTCCTGTGACGTTCCTGTTCTCGCGTCGTAAAACTTTTCGTTGTCGTCGTCATCATCGTCCTTGTCGGTTGTATCGCGGACGACATGTTTTGCCAATTGTCCCCTCTTGCCCCCTTTTCCGTCCTGATCACCATCGTCCTCGCCTTCTTTGTCGTCTCTTCTTTCCCCATCGTCTTTGCCAGCATCCTTATTCCTCTTGCCCTCCTCCTCCAGTCGATCATCCTCCTCGCCGTCTGCATCCTCGTCCTGCTTCGGGACATCCTTGACTTCGTCGTCCGGTTCCCTCTTCGTCTCCGGAAAATCCTCGTCGTCGTCGCTCGTCTCTCCGCTCTCTTCCGCCTTCTCTGCTCGCCTTTTCTCGCATTCTTCCTCGAGTTCTCTTCTCCGCGTATTCGCTACTTCGAACAAAACACCGGATACCCACGAGCCCACGAGCTCTGCAAGAAATCTCATTTGCTGCGACTTCCTGTCCTCTCCGTTTATGGGATCATACTCGAGCACAAACCCCAAACGTTTCAATATGACTTCGGTAATATCCTTGAACTCGTGCCTTGGTATCGGGCATTTCCAATCAAGGATACTTCGCACGAAACTTTCGGCCATTAAGTATTGACAATTTGCCGCGTCCTTGTCGAACGGTGAGAGACTCGCGGGGACACCTCCCTCGGCGGCATCCTTGTACTTGCCATTCGGACACTTCAACACGTTCTTCTTGTTCTTCGGGCACTTCTTTTTCGACCGATGATCCTTGTCTCGGAAAATGTTCTCCGCTTGTCTGCGTTTGCCCAGACAAAGTTCGTATGTTTTCATTATTTTGCTATTCTTTTTATGTTGAAGTTTACAACATTGGGGCGTAAACAAAGTTTTTTTCATTCATACATTTTTTTATTGCGGATATCTAATAAAGAGTGCAAACACACGTTACAGTGATTTTTGTAGCCTAACTCTGCCCAAATTGCAGTTTGGTCAATTGACAGGGAAACCGTTCATCCAACGATGCAAACTTCAAAATCGTTATTTCTGTAACATCTGTTTCCTTATGTTTCCGCGTTAAAAAAAATTAAGGTAGTACGAGTACGTGTATGATCATTAAATCGCTGTTGAATTTAAATTAAAAAAAAAACTTAAATAATAGCTCATTCCTGTGACACCATGTTATTAATCTTTTACCGAAATATTTGAATTTTCACATTCGTTTCCTTCTGATGCATTTAAGGAGAAAAAGTTCAGATTTTTCGGATGTGGGGCAACAAGACATTACAATTTTTTCCTTATTCCATATCTGTAGAAGGAAAATTATTTTTTGAATGTAAAAAATAAATTGATTGTATTCGATGTAAGTGGCAAAATAATGTTTTTATTGTACAATCTAATTTTTTTCAATGTAGAAAGCAGCTGATCGACAGGAGGTAAAATAGGACAATAAGTTACTCTGGTGTCAGGCACGTTCCACGCTCGAGATTCTGTATCAGTTTGTCGACAAGTTCAGTTGGTAAAATGTCGGCGCGACTCTGGAGAGTGTTGACCAGACGTTGCTTCGGAGGTTGAGCGAGTTCAGCCATGCGAGCCGAGACCGGACGCAATCTTCTGGTAACGGGATTTTGGAGACACGGCGAGGGGCACTTTCGGCTAAACATAGTTACAAAAGAGTTTCCCTAATATCCGCTGAACTTGGAGGTTCGAAACTTCTTTCTAAGGAAATGATTGTTAAAAAGAACTACCTGGGGGTGGCGAGAATATCGATCCATTCTTGTTTCGTTAGGCAGTGACGGGGGATCGCTTTTATTTTCGGCAAAGTGCATTCCTTCTGGTAAACGAAGGCCGTGGCGGTTTTCGGTGCTCTCGAGGCTTTCACTTCTCTCGCACGGCAACATTCACCCTCGGATTTTTTCTGAGCAATTTAACTAATCACTAAGCGTTCCGAATTTCGTCGGTATACCATTATTTTGAATTCGGTTTAATTGATGTGAAGATACCAGCACAATACATAATTTTTCGTAAGAAAATGTGTCTACATTTTCATTTGTACATTCTCGAAAACGATGCAGACTAACTTGTGGAAACTTGGCAGTAAACCTTTTATTGGACGGGTATCCACGCGTGAAAATAACGAATTATTCTTCAACGTTCACAGGACGAATCTCATTTATTTTCATTGCCTTTATTTACTTTGAATTTATACCTTCAATTTCTTCTTAACGCTATCTTGTTCACAGCGATGACGACGTCTTTTCGCACTCTGGTGAGGCTGAGTGGGCCTCCCGGAATACTCGTCAATTTCACCCTTTTTTATTTCTTCCGCCACCAGAGTCGCCTCTCTTACGTCCTCAGGCTCATCTTCGTTGTCTTTCATAGTTTCGCGGTGACGTGTTCTTCAAGTTTCGACTTTTTTCTAGAATGCTGACATCAGATTTTAATTTCGGGGCCGAAAGGAAATTTTTATCGATACTTTTCTGTGATACATAATTTGTCTTGTGTCAAAAAAAGTTATGAGAGTGACTCTTTGTGTGTGAAGTTCACTGTGAACAGTTTTGAAATGATGTTGCATGTTTTTATTTTTTTTTATTTCAAGGTCAACATCACATGCTCAAGAAATGATCTAACAAGCAACTACCACCGTATGTGATAGAACATTCGACACTATTAGATACGTTTTTTTGTACATTTTTTATAATGTCATTATAGATTTTCAATCAAGTTCATCGGATTAAAAAATCAACTTGAAAGTCCCCATATTATCTTTCAGCGCAGCATCGTGGCGTTATCCCTTGAAATTTATCACCGACAAGATAATGCGATGTTTTATTTTTTGCTAAATAAAGTTTTTGTAAAAGAGAAATACACAAGCGTATTAATCGATATACTATTCTTTTTTAGATCAATGTCGGTAAGTATGTCCTACGGAGGCGCGAGTAATTCAAAAGACCGTCGCGAGATAGCGCCACTGTAAAACTTTCTCCGCGGCTCGCTCATAGCTTAGTTAGGTGGGGGTGTCCTCCACACAACGCATATTAATCGATCATTTTGGGAGTTGCTGGGTGCCCGTTTCGCGGGGATCAACCCGGTTCCGTGTACTTATGAAGATTTCTTTCGACGAGAATAGTTCCGTGCAATTGTGTTGTTATTTCACGAGTGCTTTTGCAACCACGGAAGTGCCGTAAAGTATGATGCGGAAGTTGGAAGAGTATCGTTCGTACAGGACGACGGTGTCGAGAAAGTTGTGAGAGTGAAAAAATAGACCTCGTGTATTGTCATTCACAACGAGAGACATGATTGCCGCGCAGATGCTCCTGGATACGTATAAAATATGTCGTTGATGTGTTCTGTGTGACGTCGGGCGAGAGAGTGAGAGAGAGAGAGAGAGAGAGAAAGAGAAAGAGCACGGAGACAGCGAGAGCGTGTACGATAGGAGGATACGGTGACAGATATCATGAAACCAACGCTGCTCCTGCATCAAGAGAGCAAACGGCTATGATGAGATAACGAACCGAGAATGAGATACAGCAGAAGTGACCTCCTCGGTTATGCAGTCCTCTCGCTCATTCTGCGTCTGAATAGTAAGTACGAGTTTGCTGCCCCCGCCCCCTTCCCCGCCCTTGGCGTCGTTTCCCCTCGTGTCTGTATTTTCTTCCATTTTCATCTTTACGGTTAGCACACGCGCACGCGCCTGCTTGTATTTATTTTTTGAGGCAAAATGTCACATCGAACGAGCGCGTGAGAAATAGCTGATTTGCAGATTGCTAGTGTTCTTCGCATGGCCGGGTATTTCGGAAAAATAAAAGAAACACTTTTCTTCCTCTTAAAAAACGAACAACCTCTATCCTATTGATTGCCCGAAATGTAATCCGTCTAAGAAAAAACTTGTCCATGGGATTTCTATCGACCAAACGTGTAAGACACGTACTTAATTACCTTCGAATGAAGGGGAAAAAACGCAGAAGTGTGGAAAAAATACATCCTCGGATTGATCGAAAGGCCTGGTTTCCCCAATGAAAGTAGGACACCAATAGAACAGCTGACATTCCAGTAATTTCATGATAAAGAAACCTTCACGATTCTCATCCTCCTTACCTCGGTCTGAACGCCCTCTCTCTTTCTTCCGCGCGTTTTCGACAGCCCCAACTTTTTTGATGTACATCATTTTGGTTCAATAACTTTTTCGACCGAAATTTGAGGCTTATTGACAGCTGCAATTACCTTCGAAAATAAAATGCTACACACTTCGTAAATTGCGCCCCAAATTCAGAAAGATGAAAGAAAATTTTGTTCCGTGCGAATTTGAGTGAGCATAATTTGTGAATGGTTCATTGACTACCGAAAAAAATATTTTCTTTTTCCGATCTTTGCGATCTGTTTTTTTTCCACACCCCGAATAGATTGATATTGTACTGAAAATGCTTTATTCAAATTCACGACGTCAATTGAGGTGTCTGCATGAGCTTGACATTTCAAACATGCAATTTTTTATCCCATAGTTTTGTAGTTTAGGATCTTAGCTGCAGTATGCAACAAAGGTTTCATAAATATTCGGAAATTGACCGAGTTATGACGATTTTTGTGAACCCAATAATACAATCTTTTGCAAGTAACATTTTCCAGCTGCTCACTTCACTAAATAAGAGCAGATGTTTCTTGGCCTGTTTATGGAGTTAATCATAGTTGTAGTGCTACCGTACTGATTGAGGCGTAAAGTGTATTAGAATGCAAAGAAAATGAAACAAACTCAAAGGTTCGAGGGATCACTCCCGACATCCAATAAACATGTCAATAAACGACATCAATAAACAATAAGCCTGCACCCAAAGGTTGGATATCGCAGAATGATGATCATGACGCTACTACTACCGTTTGGCTACCGCATTTTGAACATTCTTTCGATTTTTTCTGTCATTTGTGAAAGGGTGAAATGTAAAACATGTAATGGAGAAGTGGAATTTATAGAAGTATACATTGCTGGGTTGGGATTTCAATTAGTAATAACGTGTAACAAGTGTGAGCCTGGAAAAGTGGCTGCATATCCTGAAATTGGCACAGCTTACTATCCAAATCAACCAATAGCTTTTGCCTTCCAATAACTTGGAATGGTTTAGAATGAAATAGAAAAATATCGTGCAATAATGGATTTGTTGAAGCCTATCTTCAAACATTCTTACTCAGGGATTATTGAAAACATTAAGCCCCAAAGCAGTCCACGAAAGCTGTCCTCGACTGTTCAATAAACATTGCAGCAAAAGAAGAAAAAATGTTGAATGCAGGGAATGGAAATTCAGCTGGTTGCACTGTCTCTGAAGATAGAACGCGGCGGAAACATAGCTTTTCTTCACTTTATAGTATAGCGTCCCTCATTGAACACTATTCGTTGGAAGTATTACATTTTGTAACAAATTAGTTGCATTGCAAAGCTTGTGACTACTGGAGTGAATTACATCATACCGAAGAATATGCAGAATCTTTTTAAAGGTATTCCTTTCACGAACCCGAATATTTAACAATTACCTAATTTTCGTCTATAACCAAGTAAAAATACATCCCAGTATTTCAAGCTAAGTTATCGAACTTTTAACGATAAATTAGGACTATAAGAATCGTCTCATTTTTACAGCGCTTTATGGAGATGACACGCGGGCCACATTTCTATCTAATAATTTATACAATAATTAACTCTAGATGCATGGTATAAACTGGTCACGCGTGTGAAAAAATCTAAAGCATCCGTAACGACAATAATAACAAGGGGTCACCGAATGTTTAAAAAAAATATTAATGATAAAGATTTTTAAAAATGCGACTGGCAGAAGACTTTGTAGCCGTGACATTTCAGAGACAATGTAAAAATGTTTAAATCTACTAAATTGGCGCGAATTTTTTCATTCCAGGTTACCATTGGGTATAATAATTAATTGTGACTTCTTTTTATTAAACGCCACTGTAATTAAACCAATGATTTAGAAGGGCCCTCCTCATGCCCCCACAACATACGGCCCTTCGCGAAAGGAATACCTCAAGTCATAAAGAGAATTTATTTGCACGATAACCACTGAGGATCAGTTGAATAGATGGAGGTAGATGGAATGGCAGAAGTGTTCGGAAAGTCAAAGAATTGCATGGAGCGAAATACACAAACTGTACTGGAGAAGGAGACAGCAAGACATGTAAAGTATACTTGACTCACAACCGTATGAAAATACGGCGATAACCATAAAACAATGTTTTGCGCATGTTCAAAAAAGGGCGGGCACGCGATTGCTCAATATGGAAAAAGAAAATGCAGGTACCGGTTTAATGGAGACTTTGTCCTTGGAGTGCCATATTTCAGGTGTTTACATTTTATTTTTTTTAAAGGAAACGAGTACAGCTTTTTGAGTGCGGTTTTTTTCTTGCTATTATTCATGATATACAGAACGTTAAAAAAATTTTTTTTTGAAAAAAAAAAACACCAAAATGGCGGCCGTCGCAGCTCCGCGAAAACAGGTCCTCAAATCGCGGGAGGTAAACGGCTGACATCACTGCCCCCTCTTTGTTGATCTGAAACACAAATTCAAAGCATATTATCAATCTGTGACCCTTTGGTCATGGAATGACGGATGGGTTTTTCGTTTAGTACAAATTTCGGAAAATGGCGGCAATTTAAAAAAAATCGAATTTTCGTGTTTTTTTTCGCATAAAAAGATAAATAATAAATGCAAAAATGTATCTATCGAAAAAACGATCCGTCATTCCGTGAAGACATATTTTCTGAGTATGCTCTCCAAATTTCAGGTCGAAATGTTAATTACAGCGGTCAGGAGAATGTCAGCCATTTTTAAAAACGTGTTTTCGAGAAAAACGCGTTTAAAGTTTTGTAATGTGTTTACACAAATGTGTTTATAATTACCGCTAATCGGCAATGCCTGGTCCATAGAGGCATCTCTCCTCTTTTTCTAGCTGCTCATGTTGAGCTCAAATTGATTTTTTGAAAATTTCAAGGACAAAGTCTCCCTTAACGTAGGCCCCTAGGAGTCGAGCGTTTTCTGTCCCTCTCACGTGTCTATGCCGCTGGAAGCGCTGGGAGTCTTCTGTTCCACGCTTTACCACGCGCACTGCGAATGAGTTAAAACCGTACATCCGTTGAAGTTTGTAAAATGTTGGGTAGAATATAAAAAAAAAATCAACGTCGTCCGATTTTTCGTGCAAATTAATACGTCAAAATATCTAGGTGGTTCATACGGCACTGGTAGATGGACGGTCGGGGCTCGGCTCTGGCGGTACTTCGAGCTAAGCAGCATTGTGCACGGCCATTACTCGGAGCGGTGAATGCTTAGCCGTGCACCGGCTGGCGCTTTAACCAGTAGGCGAGAGGCCAATACTTCTGATACCTTGGTGAAGATACTTGAGTTGAAGTCTGTGCACCAGAGAACCAGAAGAATATAGGACCATCCATACCGGTACCGGTTTTACACAGTTTCCCCGTACGCTCGGCAAAAATTCGGTATAGTGTACCCGTGAAAAATGACGCAACCGACCCAACCTCGAGCCAGCGTTACGCCAATCACATTCTACCATTGGCCGATGAACGCCAGCACCACGGGCTTAGTGTTGCGCCACGGTAGGAATGATCTCTTCGGCCCAACGCTGGCATGTACGGTTGGCCAATAGTAGGTTTACCGGAAATCCTAACAGTTGGCCGGGTATTGGTCCAACATTGGGCCCGTGAAAAACGACGCAACCGACCCAACCTCGAGCCATCGTCACGCCAATCACATTTTACCATTGGCCGATGAACGGCAGCACTACCGGTTTAGTGTTGCGTCACGGTAGGAGTGATCTCTTTGGCCCAACGCTGGGATGTACGGTTGGCCAATAGTAGGCTTACCGGAAATCCTAACATTTGGCTGGGTAGCCTAACATTGGGCTAAAGAGATCGCGATCATTGGCTGACGGTTGGCGTGATCACCGGCCCATAGTAGGGCTAAGGTCGGCTTCATATTGTTGGCGCAAATTCGGGCTAGCGTTGGCCCAGTGTAGGGCTGTTACAACAACCCGATGCTTAGCCAACAATCGATCAGATTCACAAGTTTCTGTGCTCGATGATTGCTCATCTCGAAAGAATTATTAGATTCACTAACATCGTTATGCACAATCACTTGTTCGTAGAATGTTTCCAAATTTGTTTCACTATCTACATGTATTTTTGTTTCGTTGCCTCTGATCCTAACCTGCTGTAAAGAGTCTTCTAATTTTTGTCGTCGTTTTAACACTCGACGTTTCTTAATACTATCATAATAAGTCGGCATTTTTTAATACACCACAAAACTTTAGTATAAATCAATTTTGTTTTTAACAAAGTGAATTTCAGATAACAGTAATTATGAGTTTTTATTATCACAGGACGTAGAAAATTGCATGCAGCGATAATAAAAAAATATATAATAATAATATACGTAAAAAAGCATTCTTGTATATATGTATGGACTATACCGTTTAAAGCCAGTGTTAGGCCAGGATTGGAAGTTCGTCAGTTTGCCATGCTAAAAATAAGCATAGGCAAACCCATGATCAACCGATTGGCCCATGTTCGGGGCCAACACTGGGACCCGATAGTTGGCTGACAGTTGGTATTCGATATAGGGCTTAAGGTTGGGTGTTCGTTGGTTTGCCATGCTTTAAATGAGCACTGGCAGAATCATGGCCAAATCATTGGCCCGTATAAAGGACCAACACTGGGTATTAGTGGTTGGTGCTGAATATCGTACCAAGCGTCGGCCGCATCTTAAGCGCCGGAAAATTTTTCACGGGTAGCTAGACGGCTGCGGACGCAACGGAAGTTAGGATAGATTAGCGAATTGCGGGTAGGGAGTGATAGGAAAGTGTTCAATTGGGAATGTTTATACGTAAAAACAACGTTGATACGTTGGAACAATAAATAAAAACAAAGAAAATATTTAGGTGGCTTATATATTAAATTTTGTCGATACTGTCCACTTCGAAAATGTATGCCTTGGCAAAGATAATGCCAATATAATATAGACTCTTTCAAGAAATACTTTCTCTGAGGTTTATAAATTTCGACATTATTACATAATAAATATTGACTCGTGAAATAAATGCGTGTCCAACATACAGGATTTATACACGTTAGTAAGAAAAAAATAATGTCGAAGATTTAGAGTATTTTTTATTGTCAGGGTTAATTGTTTGAATGACGGTCGTTATGAGGCAATTTATTTTTAAAAAGTTCCAGATACAAGACGTTTCTTGCCCATTTACAATCAAAAGGATCTCATTTAAATTCATTAGTAATAAAGAAATAAGAAACGGAAGTTTATCTCGTTATCTGTCACATCTGCCAGTAGTGAAGTTATCAACTTCACCACTGACAGAGTTTGAGAAAAAAAACGAATGAGACCTTTTTTCTTGTAAACGCATAAAAGGGCATTTTTAATTCAAAGCTTAATTATTTAAAACGCATTGTTTCATTAAAATTGTAATTTAATCAGCTCAACCTTACAGTAAACAACAACTTTCGTATTCATAATCCCCATACCCAAAAACGTGAAAAAAGATAGATAGTGGACGCTTCAAAATTTATCCTGAAAATGAAGAGTTTACTACCCTTTTTTGTTTTGGCGTTTTTCTCGAAACTATGTTTTATGAAACGGTGTCAGTCGTATCTCAAAATCTATTCGTCCGCTTCACCTCGAAATCGAACAAAGCATAGTTTATGGCATTTTCTATCGTATGACCGCATCATTTTTTGATATGTTTATCCATTTTTTAATGACAAATGATTGAAGTTGGGTTTTTCTTCTCAAAAATCAAGACTTTTTCCCACAATTTGCTACTTTCGTAATTTACAACATTTCTGCAATGTATCCAGTCATATAAATTTTTTATTATACTAAAAGTACATTTTTTTTTCATTTTTCATTTCAGATCACTCTAGTTGCCAGAATATTAACCATATATTTGAATTTAATAAAAACTCAGACTTAATTAATTGTGTTTTACACTCATATTGAGTGTTTTACATCCCGATCTCGCCATCTCAATAATGTTATTAGGGAAAAACATTGACAATCGATCTGTTGTTTTCGTTCCTCAGCTTATGCAGATCCTTTAACCCACAACGAAAGTACGATTTTGAAGTTTGGGTTATTCGAATACAGCGAAAATTTTTTTATATAACGCAACGATGTTTCTCTCGCTTTTTCGTGCGTCTGAAGGGAAGGTAAAGTAGGCGTTTTAACCAGTGCGCGGTAGATTACAGGTGGGGAGTACGCAAGCAGCACATTAGCTTCCAGTACGTAAAAATCCCCAAATTCGTACTCCGGGAATGCAATTTTCTTACGCCCACGGCCATTGTCATACGCCGTTGTAGATCAGAACTGCTGCTATCAGTCGTTGGGTCGAAGAATTACGCTGAGGACTTATTTACAGGAATAAATGTTGCCTCACTTTCATGTGAGATCTACACCAAGTATCGTCGATAGCGTTGGCGGACGCACCCACCCCCCAACCCCCCGCGGGTGTCGCTTCCCCCCTTTACCCCCCGCGCAACGCTCGCAATACACCTTCCTTGTGCGCCGCAGCTTCTGCGCGCTTGGCGCAATACCTATTTAACAATACTCCAAAAGCTCGTAAAGTATGGTTTTGTCATATAAAGTATCGTCTGCACCATAGAGGGTAAACATCGCGCCCGGTGGTAAAAGTCCCAATGTGCCCCGCGGAGGCAACAATGTACTATTTTATTTTTTATCCTTCATTTTTATTATTGTCCATAAATTGTTGATGCATAATAAGGATCCTAAAAGAACGTTTGCGACACTTTCCAAATCTGAATCCGGAAAAAACGGTGTGCGATCTATAAAAAATAATTTTCATCGCATTTCAACAACTTAAACTTCGACATCCCACAAAAGTTGTACTCACTGGATGAAAGTGTGCATTTCTGACGATTTCCTGTATTCTTCGTTAATTTTCCGACTTTTTTTATATCGTGTATGGCAAAACGGAGGACTTCCATTGGAAAAGAATAACAGAAACTCGTAAAAACTCGAGCACTTAATTAACGGGTTCTTCCAATGATTTGCCTTATCACATTGTTCAACTCATTGTTTTAATATTCAATTGTTTTGTATTTTATTAAACGATAATGAACGTTTCTACAGTTAAGGTGTGAGGTCTAGTTGGAACGTAAAAAAAGGCCTTTTTCCGATTTTTTTTTGGCCAAACGATAAAATAATTTACAACAAAAGTTCTTCCGTTTAAAAGATATATATTTAATGTAAACATTATAATTTTTTAAAAGAAATATGTTTCAAAATAAGCCGATACGTATCAATGGCCGAGGACGCTGCAAAAAAAAACAGGTTTTGCGGTGATCACTCTCACGCTGTGACGGATTATCTGAAACCAACAAAACAGGGGGGAATCTTTAGTTAATGATATAATGCTCCGGTTGAACGAAGGGTTTTGAAAAATTTCCATTTTTCACAAAATGGCGGACGTTGAAAGTCAAAAGTGTTGTTTTGACCAAAATTTCACTTACAAAAATTGACTATAAAAAAAAATAATTGTCCAAAAAAAAAATCCTTCGTTCATCCGGAGGAAAACTATGTATAGAAGATGTGAAATAAATTTCAACCCGATCGGTAAAGCCGTTCTCGAGTTACATTGATCACCGACTTCGAAAACATGGTTTTGAGAAAAACGAGTTTAAAGTTTTGAGTACGATTTGCATGCAGATAAATTTTTTTTTTGTAACTTACATAGAGTCGCCTATTCCTGGGCCATATAGTTCGCCTTCCTGCGCTTTATTAATTGCATCTGAAGCCATTTTCAGTTGCCGCCGAGCTACCCTCGCCTCTCGAGTGTTTTCCAGGGATCGCCGGTTAGCTTTCTCGACTCGAATACAATCTTCGGCCTTGGCAAGCGCGTGGGCGTGTGGTCCCAACTTGAACCCCATGGCATCAAAGACTGCTAGCAAACCGTATGTACCCTCGTTAAAAGTGCAGGTAGCGATGTAAGGGGCTATGCTGACGGTAGTATAGCTGGCAGGTAATGTTTTCGGCATGATCTTCCAAACGATTTGGTTAAAACTTTCGTTGCTGTTCTGTGTGAAACCTCCAATGCACCTTTGCAACAATTCATCGTTTGTGAGACTTTCATAAATAGGTTTTATTGCATCGAAGACTTGCTTCGGCAACGCAGTGTAATCGTGTTTGAAAGACTTCAACTTCTTCTCGGCCTTTGCTTGTTGATATTTGCACCACGAGTCAGCACCTCGTGGACACTTGTGATGCTGCGGTTTCTCGTCGGTTGAAATTTTGTGATAGAGCGTAGCCCAAATGGCATCCTTCATTTTTTCAACCGAATCAGAGTTGTCACGAATAGCCTTGCCAAAATACACAGATAATTGGTCAATCAATTTAGCAGTCAGTTTCCCTTATATATATATAGGTATGAAATACAATAAAGTAAACACAGTAAAATAAACACGGTAAACACAATAAAATAAACACGACGTCCTTCAAAGTTATGTATTTCGGCGAATAATGGTCTGATTTACATTCAATTAGTCGGAAAATACTCGTAAGATATTATACTTTTAGAAAATGAAAAAAAAAAATCGATTTCTTTGAAAATTCTAACTAGACCTCCCCCCTTAAGAAGAAATGCGGAGCAGAATCATTATAATCGGAAAAAGCATTACAGAAAATTCGAAAATAAAAATGGTGTTGAACTTTGCACCGCTGGAGTGCAACATACGTTTATTTTCCATTTGATTTCTTCATTAATATCCAAACTATTTCGACACAGAGATCCCTCATAAAGATCGGAGGAACAAAACATTTGAACAGTTTTAAAAAATATTCGACATCTAAGTACAACGATGCAAAATTGAACGTCGTAAATAAGAAGTAATGCTCCACGTATCGCTTTGTCATCACAAAAACGTTATCCGCACGAAAATGATATGATTATACATATATGTGAATATGTACTTGCAATCAACAGGACAGGTCGAAGGGGCGTGCAAAGATTTCCAAGGTCAAACGTACGGAACGGGAGTTTATTACGTGCCAGGACCCGAGCCTTGCACACTCTGCGTGTGCGATCACGGCAATCCAAAATGGTGCAAAGCCGTAATTTGCCAATTACCAGAGGTACGATATATCTTTTCATTAAAATATTCACTAAAAAACCACCTCTACATCTCCTTCTAGAAAACGTCACAGAAGCTTTATAAATAATGGAATCTTTGTTTCCGTTCATGATCCGTCTCGTCTCTCTCAAGTCGCTTTACGTCCCGAACGAGGCCTCCCCCCCCCCCCCCCCCAACAAAAAAGGAAAAAAAAAATTTCCCCTTCAATCAGAAATCTATGCAGAAACAAGGTTGCAAGTCCTTTCGGTTCGGTACTGCGTGCTGCGAGTTTATCTGCCTCGACGACAACCTCTCGTCTGTGACGAACGACAAGACCGATGGGACCGGCAGTAATTCCATCGATCCCAGTGCCAATTACGATTTGGGTCTGAGACTCGTGGCCAGTTGCATCACCGCCATTCTTTCGTTGAGTCTCCTGTTTTTCCTCATACATCGCTTGCGACAGCGAAAGATAAGAGGTACGTTTGCCCTTGTGATAAGAGAAAAGATGCTGATGTTTCGATTATTGGATTGCAAAGAACATTAATTTACTCAAACCGGATAAACTTTTTTTAACGGTTTAGTTGACTTTAATCACTGCAACGTTTTTTAGGATCTTTCTTAGAGATCCACAAAATAAATCTGTAAACAAATATTTTTTATGGTGATAAAAACGAACAAGTAAACAAGAAAAGGGATTTTCGATGCATTCCAATGTAATCTCCAAGAGCGTTAAGGGAGACTGTAGGGTTGTTCGATCGTCGAAGAACTCGTACGAAATTAAATAATTGTTTAGTTTAGAGGCATTCAGTTCGTCACTCTATTATTTAGGACATAAAAAAAAGTTTTGTTTTTTCCGATATTGTCATTTTGAGCGACAAAAAAACGGTCACACAAAAAACTCAAATTATTACACGATTTCTAGATTTAATTCCTCGCAATTTGGGTCCTCAACTTATTTTTGCAGAAAAGTCTTAGCTCGGTAGCAAATTTGCAGGATTGACGACGACACAAATTAACCCAAACTAGCCCACGAAAAATATTATATCGATATCCGCATTTATCCCCGATCTACAGGGCTTAATTTTCTTTGTCGTTCATTCACTTTTAAAAAAAACAACACTATTTTGTTCAGTATACAGATCGTTGATAAATCAACGATATTTCCGCCTGCAAACGCATGGCCGTGGTGGACATTCGGTCGACGCATTTTTAGTTTGCGAAATCGTTACCCTAGAGTTATGGGGCTTAAAATGGCACATATATTTCTTCGTATCTAGGATTCCATAGCCACTAGGACCATAAAAATTTATTCATGTTTGCCTGGCATAACAAATTGCCTCCTCCCCACACCTCTATTCCCGTAACCCTTCGGTTGAGAAACTTGAAATAATTCATGAAAGTTACATTCTCAAAGAAACCGCATGAGTTATACCCTTACGATTTTTATCAAATTCACAACGTTTTTTAATTGGCTAAAACTATTCCATACGTATATGTGAAAATCGGTGGAACCCCATTTTTGAGGGGTGGTTGGCACTCTTGCAACTCGTTTTTCTCCTTCTCGTTTTATGACAATAACTTTCAAATAGAATGAAATATGAAAAAAATTTGAATAACAAAAATGTTTTCCCGTTCCATTTTTTTCTCGCAATTTCGCGAAATGCGAAATTGCGATCGCATTTTCGCGAATCGCGAGAAATGCGAAGATGCGATCTTGTGGCGGGCCTGCTATAATTATTTGTGTATGGTGCAAGAAATTTCTCAATTTCAAAGATTTTTTTACGAGTATCATTACCGTTAGGCGTATAATCTATGCGGAAATCTGTAGTTTACACAATTGCGAATAACTAAATAAAAAAATAAGTGGAATATATTGGACAACCAATCCCTCTTATGTATTGCCGCGTCACTTTTCCGTCACCCGCACGTGACGGAGGTCCAACCCCTGTTCCTGCGTTGCAGGGTTCCAAATAATAGCGAAATAAAGCACGACGATTAGTTTGCGCAGCAGGAAGGCAGAATCGCCAATTGGCAGACGACCAGCGTAGCCTGGGTAGCATGGGTTACCTGGAGAGAGGTGGACTCACCCACGGTGTTCAATTGGACGACATGGCTTGCGGTGGTGGTTATCCGTTGTGGAAGCCACCGAGTAATTATTTTCCACGTGGCGAGGCGCCACCACCATATGAGGAAGCAGTCGCCGCCGCGCGGGCCGAGCAAGCTTTATTGACATTGAGCTCGCATTCGTTGACGCCCCTGAACTTGCCGAATCAGTATTTGACGTCGCACAACAGTCACTCAAGTGTGGCATTGGTAAATTCGGGACAAGCGACGCGTTTACCGGCAAGTTCACCGACTCCGTCGGTCGGCCACGCTGTGCCAAGTACGTCACCGCCAATTACCTCGTCCGGCAGACCGCTCAGCGCCTCAAATCCGCTCAGCAACTTCCATCAGGCGGATCCTAACGAGAGTACGAGCAGCTCGGGGCTGTACAGCGGTGCGACGACCACGAGCTTCATCATGGGTTCGAGCACGTACGAAAACTTGCCGAACCCAATTGCCATGACGCCCCAACATGCGTGCGTTGTTTCTCTTCAACAACAACAGCAAGAACAGCAGCAACAAAGCGGTGGCTTGCAACTGGCTATACCGCAATCCAAGGCTTATCACACGACGCTACCGAGGCAGGGCATCGCTTTCACTATTTCCGCCACTCTGCCGAGCTCCAGTGTCTCCGCGCATCGTACTATACCACGCACGTTTGCGACTAGCAGCAATTCAAGATTGCGACGCGACTTCATGGCGCACAATCAACAGGGTGCACCATTGTTCGGCACACCATCGAGAAACTTATCCCCTAGTAGATCACCGCGATCCGCGCCACCTGTCATGCCCAACGGCGATCACAGCACCATCAGATCCGACGCCTTCTATGAGGACATTATTCATGGCCCGCCATCCGCACCGCCGCAACTCGAGACTCAATCATCCGATCTTCCGACCACCTCGTTGACGCATTTCGATGCAAGTTGTAAGGTGAGGGACCATTTTTCTCTTTTCGTCCGATTGCACACGATTCGTATTCTCTTGCTTTGAGAACGTTTGCACGTTTTAATAGTTAATAGTTTTAATAAGTAATAGTTTTTATGATTGCGCGGAAAAACCGTTTTGATTATTGTTGATCGAATCGAAGATTGAATCGTTGATTGAATCGAAGAGATTTTGGATGTGACAGACATCGATCCTACCACTGATGAATCATTTTTTAAGTTCCCGCGGCCACTGGGAATAATTCAAATATTCATAATTTCCTCATGCTTGTTCGTCACAGCGTTGCTGCTTCTGCAATTTGCCATCTGCATTGCTGAAATGTATGACGATGAAGCTGGCAGACAGACCTAGCAGACGCGCGCCGCCCGAACCCAGTACATTTTTATCGTGACTGTACGCGCTCGGGTCGTAGCCTAGTGAGGCAGCATAGGGCCTACCCACACCACTTACCCGCTCGTGAATGAGCCGCATATATCCGTCTGGCGGAACTGGTGTTTTTTTTGCTTAACAACAACCGTCACCGGGATGAATCATGAGTCGATCGTTTCGTCTATTCATATAGATTGAGCATGTAAATCGTCAAGTCGCAATTGTCATGCGTGTTGACGGCACACGACTTTAAACAAAAATTTTGTTCGAGTACGGAGACCCGAATGGCAGTTAACTTTTTTTTATTCTTAATTAACAAAAGCCGTCACCGGGATGAAACATAGGGGGATCGGTTCGGCTAATTATATAGAATAAGCAGACCGGTGCGATGGTCTAGTGGTTAGCGTGCTCGCCACTAAACCAGCGGACCGGGAGGTCCCGGGTTCGAATCCCAGTCGCGTACATTTCGCCGTGAAATGTTTTTCTTCGGCATTTCGCGGCGAAATAAGACTAGTTCCACGACTGGGGGGCGAACTCGATGAACCGGCTGTATTGGTATAGGTTTTCCGTAGTTTCCCTATACCCATGACAGAAATGTCATGATGAATATAATACAGAGGGGGAAGTCGGCTGCGGCCGCAAGAGGGGGGAACAGGGAGAAAAATGGAGAAAAAAAGGAGTAACAGTAGAGGAAAGAACGGTCATAATGATGGGAAAGAATAGGTAACAAACGCGACAAGCGTGTACCTAAGGAAAAAACCAATTAAAAAAAATATATAGAATAAGCACATAAATAGCAAAAGTCGCTACTGTCATGCGTGTTAGCAGCAAACGGCCTTTTTTCAGATTTTTCGAGCGAGTAAGAAGGCGCGATTCGCGAATAACAATTTTTTAATTAACTTAACAAAGTCGGCACCGGGATAAATCATAGGTCAATCGATTCGTCTCATTATAATCAATAAGTAGCTGAATTGAAAAAGTAGCTGCTGTCATGCAGGTTGGCAGCAGACGACCTCTTGTGAATTTAGTTGTGCGGCCAGCACGACCCTTTTCGCGGAGAACTATTTATTATTGTTAATCAACAAATGCCGTCACCGGGATGAAACAAAGGGGCATCGATTCGGCCAAGTACATAGACTAAGCACGTAAATAGAAAAAGTCGCTACTGTCATGCGTGTTAGCAGCAGACGGCCTTTTTGAGATTTTTCGTGCGAGTAAGGAGGCGCGATTCGCGATTAACAATTTTTTAATTAACTTAACAAAGTCATCACTGGGATAAATCATAGGTCAATCGATTCGTCTTATTATAAACAATAAGCAGCTGAATTTAAAAAGTAGCTGCTGTCATGCAGGTTGGCAGCAGACGACCTTTTGTGAATTTAATCGTGCGGCCAGTACGACTCTTTTCGAGAATAACAATTTATTTTTGTTAATGAACAAATGCCGTCACCGGGATGAAACATAGGGGGATCGATTCGGCTAATTATATAGAATAAGCACATAAATAGCAAAAGTCGCTACTGACATGCGTGTTAGCAGCAAACGGCCTTTTTTCAGATTTTTCGAGCGAGTAAGAAGGCGCGATTCGCGAATAACAATTTTTGAATTAACTTAACAAAGTCGGCACCGGGATAAATCATAGGTCAATCAATTCGTCTCATCATAAACAATAAGTAGCTGAATTGAAAAAGTAGCTGCTGTCATGCAGGATGGCAGCAGACGATCTCTTGTGCATTTAGTTGTGCGGCCAGCACGACCCTTTTCGCGGAGAACTATTTATTATTGTTAATCAACAAATTCCGTCACCGGGATGAAACAAAGCGGCATCGATTCGGCCAAGTATATAGACTAAGCACGTAAATAGAAAAAGTCGCTACTGTCATGCGTGTTAGCAGCGGACGGCCTTTTTGAGATTTTTCGTGCGAGTAAGGAGGCTCGATTCGCTAATAACAATTTTTTAATTAACTTAACAAAGTCATCACCGGGATAAATCATAGGTCAATCGATTCGTCTCATTATAAACGATAAGCAGCTGAATTGAAAATGTAGCTGCTGTCATGCAGGTTGGCAGCAGACGACCTTTTGTGAATTTAATCGTGCGGCCAGCACGACTCTTTTCGAGAATAATAATTTATTTTTGTTAATGAACAAATGCCGTCATCGGGATGAAACATAAGGGGATCGATTTTGCTACTTTTTTAATTGAGCTGCTTATCGTTTATAATGAGACGAATCGATTGGCCTATGATTTATCCTGGTGACGAATTTGTTAAGTTAAGTATACACAATACTGGAAATGCATTTAAAAAAAATTTAATTCATTTTTATTCATTTTTAAGTAAAAGGCGTTACGTTAAACTATAGTTTAACGTAACGCCTCAAAATAGGTGGGCTAGGTAGCTCCATCACAACTCGGCATCGGCTTGTCTGAAACAAACAAATCAAAGTCCAATAGATTCAGTATGACATCAGCTACAAAATGACCCTCGGATATAAAGTTTTATCGAAAAATAAAAAAAATTGCAGATGAAAAACGAAAAAAGTTTTGAAAAACGGGTTTTTTTTGTCGCAATTTTTCGCAAAAAAGAGTAGAAATCAAAATTTTTTAACCATCGAGGGTCATCTTGTTGTGAATCATGTTTACAATATGTGGTTCAAATTTCAAGAGAATCGCTTTATTAGTTTTAGAGATACGATGGAGCTAGATTTTGAAAACGTTGTTTCGAGATAAACGCGTTTTACACTACGATCGGCTGAGCGCGCTATACGGCCAGGTAGACGAAATGAGGTCCTGACGTTCGGGTAAAAAAAAATACTTAGAGAGCTCGGATTTTCATAAAATTTTGACACAATAATTCTGAATGTATGTACTTTCGAAAACAGTAAAAAAAATCGGTTTTTTGAAATTTTCAAAGTGGACTGGCCCTTTAAACAGACGCAATTTCGAATGTAGTGGTACATTTTTAAATACATGTTTTAACCGTTCCTCATACATGAAAATTGTCAACGTAACGAAACAATTCGTGTACCTCATCGAGTTGGGTATCGTTGGATGAGACATTAAAAATCGATACTTTAGTAAACGGTACGATTTAAAAAAAATGTTTTCTTGTTCATCATCACCGCTACTTTATTGGTTTTTTCCTTAGGTACACGCTTGTCGCGTTTGTTACCTATTCTTTCCCATCATTATGACCATTATTTCCTCCACTGTTTACTCCTTTTCTTCTCCATCTTTCCCCTGTTCCCCCCTCTTGCGGCCGCAGCCGACTTCCCCCTCTGTATCATATTCATCATGACATTTCTGTCATGGGTATAGGGAAACTGCGGAAAACCCATACCAATACAGCCGGTCATCGAGTTCGCCCCCCAGTCGTGGAACTAGTCTTATTTCGCCGCGAAATGCCGAAGAAAAACATTTCACGACGAAATGTACGCGACTGGGATTCGAACCCGCGACCTCCCGGTCCGCTGGTTTAGTGGCGAGCACGCTAACCACTAGACCATCGCACCGGTCCATCACCGCTACTTTTTATTTTCCATAGCAAGAAATAAAAAAAACTGCAAACTACTCTTGCTATATTTTGTTTTCATAATTAGGAAAAGATGTTTAAAACGTTCGGTTTTAAAAAATGCTTTGTCACGGTAATATAACAACAAATATTCGATACGATAGTGCACAACTGCGCACTTTTAATTTCGAATTAATTTTTTAAAATGTGGTTCGAACCGTCAGAGTTAGTTTAATTTCGCGTGAACGCCTATTGCGATTTGAGACCATTTTTTTTCGTTAAATTTTATAACACCAGTTTCCTAGTCACCAAAACAAACTGTTTAAGGGGTTTGTACAAGTATGAGGCTTAAATAAACAGGTCGATTTTAATTTTTTTTTTCTGATAAAGGTATTGGAATGACGAGGTCGGGCTTTTACAAACAATTGATTCGTAGTCTTGGTAAGATTAAGTTTGCATTGTTGTAAAATATTAATAAACAATGAGGTTGTGAGTTCGAATATTATAATTCAAACAAAGTATTATAGGTATTGCTGAAAAGTAGACCTAACTGGAATGAAAAGTTGAAAATTGTACTTTTAGTGTAATAATAAAACTCGTTCATACGACAGGATACTTTTTTGAAATTTTGAAAAATACCAAAGTGGCAAGTCGTCGAGTAAAAGATCGCGTTTCGTCGAAAAACAACATCTTTAATAATTTAGTACTAACAAATGGCTAACCATATTTAAAAAAATCATTCAGTCATGCGATAAGAAATGTTATAAACACTCTCCTATTTTCAAGTGAATCGGACGAATATATTTTAAGATACGTCTTACATAAAGATACGATTCAAAAAACATAGTTTCGAGAAAATGCAAAAGAAAAAAGGCTAGCAAAATCCATATTTTCTGTATAAATTGAGAGGTCTGTTCAATATCGTTGTTATTTTTATGTGTTCGGGCATGGGAAACGCGAATATGAAAGTAATTTTTTTATTAAGTGTTTCCTTTTTTTAGATTAAGTTCCGAATAACTGTTGCCCCTGATTTAACCGAAATTTTGCACGGACCTTCTTTTTGACAACCTAATACACCCCCTAAATGCATGTTTGGCGTATCGCAATAGTTTTCGAAATATCGAATTTCGAAAATTGACAAATTAAGCACGTATATATCTATATGTACCATGGCGCGCTACTGTTATCCACACACATCAAGCCCCACAGATAAAACGAACTCTAAATAAACGAAAATGAACCCAAACAAACACAAGCAAGGAATTAAATTCCGAAAAGCGTTAATCGCTGAGTGAGCAGAAATTTTGTACAGACAGGCATGTATGGACGGTGTGTCTATGTAATAGAACCGTGGGGTGGGTGTAATACTGGTGTGGGCGCGGGGGACCTCGGATGTACGTGTGGAATACTGGTGTGGGCGCGGTTGTGCGGAATGTGCACCCGATCGTGTCGATAAAGTAGGGAAATCCGTAGCGCGCTATATAGATATGCGCGCGTTAATTCGTCAACTTTCAAAAATCTCTATTTCGAAAACTATTGCGATGCGCTGAAAATCAATTCGGTGGGTGCCTCATATTATCAAAAAGAAGGTATGTACGTGCAATATTTCAGCCAAATCGGGGGTAACAGCTACTTGGAACTACAGCCTCCTTTTTACCAACGAATTAATTGTTTAATTGATAAGTGTGACGCATTTCAAGGAAAAAATTTGAATGTGAAAATCTCGTTTATGAATTAACAAAAAACAAAGCTCTCATCCGTTGGTCCGCAAACTTTGTTAGTAATATAATTATAAGCAACGGCAGTTTCAATAAGGGAAAAACATGTACTAATGACACGTGACGGATGACGAAATAAACTTTAGTCGTTTAATTCCTGTTACTAATAGATTTAAAATTGAATATAACGTTTTTTTTTATTGTCAATTGATAAATGAGCCTTTTTCAATGGAAATTTTTTTTTAATGCATTGTTTCAATACAATCATCATTTCAAAAATTGATTTGTACAAAAGTGCCGTGCCGTATCGACTGATGGCATGAAATCAAAATGAAAGAAAATTCACTCAGCAAAAAATTTAAGGAGCCGAAATTGTTTTAAATTTTTTCAGTTATTTTCGAGAAACCGTAACTCCGTGAAAAATGGTCGTACTGGAGGGAAAAAAAGCATTTTGAAGCTTGAAATCTGTAGTTTAAGAATGTCGGGGAGAATTTTTTTTAACATCATGTTCGGTGCTATCATAAGAAATAGCGGGAAGAATTTTTTTCGATTTTTTTAGTTTTTCCAAAAGCGTCCATGGGTTAAACAAAAAAATCCTCGTTTAATCAATGCTGAAATCAAGTAGCGTGATTCTTTAGCTTCAATTTCGTTTTTTTCTCTCTGTACGACCATTTGTTGCTGTGAGATATTGCCGACTGAATGAGAAGTAGTAGGAAAAAGCTCGGGAAGATACAACATTTTCCGTTCTGACTGCCCGCGAAAATAATTTTTGCGTCGATATATATGTATATATCAAGAGACGCAGCAGCGTCTTGACGCCAAGTAATAAAAATAAAAAAATCGACGCCACTGACCGACTGACGAACACGCCGCGACTCTTTATACAGTAAGGTGGGCTTTTAGCAGACGACTTTTAACTTTCAATCGACATTACACGAAAACGCGGCGACTGATCGAAAATCTAATGACATTTTACCAATATAATGTGATTTTTTCACCGAATTCACCGAATTTCCGAGTGAACTCACGACTAGAAATTGTTCCACCCTCGGTGGGTTTTTGGAATCCAATAAAGTATTTCAGCCATATGACAAACATGAAACATACGCCCTTATTAGGGTTGATTAACATTTGCCTGTCAACATCCGCAGTAGACGCATTTGAGACGCTCTGCGCAGCCGCGAGAGCGCCACACCTGGACGAACGCAGTGCCTCCGAGTAGCATCGCCTGCTACTAGCTTTTTCGTTTTAATGTGTAGCGTGATCTGACAGCTTAACCCCTAAGTAGGGTTAGGATGTGCAAAAAATATAAATTTTATTTTATCTTAATGAAAGCCGACTTCCGGTTGAGAACGTGTTGAGTGTGCACGCGCTGTGAGGACCGGGAGTGCAATCGAATGAAATCTAGAGGTGAAAAGTGAGAAAACGAGAAAGTAAATCAGCCAAGAAAGAAAGAGTTAGGAACGAAGCCGTTACAAGAGTGAGGGGGGCGAATGACAGCGGAAGCTGGGAAGGAGAGAATGAGAAGCAGCAGCGCAGTGGTGCCGGCGAGTACTTGCAGGCAGAACCGACCGATAAGGTAGAGCGCGGAGTTGGTGAGACGGCGAAACGGCAGAGAGGGCGCCCAAAGAAGAAAGAGCCGAACAGGGACGTGAGGGAGTTCTTCGGATCGCTTGGAACTCCAGAGGGAGCAAGTGAGGTACAGTCGCCGCCGATAAAGAAAGGTAAATGCACCGATAATAATAACTGCGGAGAAGCGGAAGACGAGCGAGGAGAAGGAAGGCAAGAGAAAGAGGAAATCAACGGTGACGTGTACGCCTGGATGAGTGGAATTTAGGAAGCGAAATTGAGATTGAGAGGGACGTTAAGGAATAGTTTGACAGAACTGGAAATAAAAATGAAATAGTGGTGGAGAGAAGAAATAAAGCAAATTCAAGAAGAATGTAAAAGGGATGGTGAAGTGGAATGCGAGGGGTGCGTGGAAAGCCGACGAAAGATAGAAGAATACGAAAACACCATAAGGGAAATGAAGAAGGAGGCAGAACGAGACAAAAAGAAGCGGGGGGAGTAGCGAAGCCTGTTACTCAATATCATCAGCAGGCTCGAAAGTAGGAACGAAGGACACGAAAAGGATAAGACGGAGGGAAAGGATCCAGAGGATACGAACGGCAGGCTCAAGGCAGACAGGGGGGCATCGGGCAAGATAGCAGAAACAGCTCGAAGAAGGGACGGAATAGATGGAGCCAGAGGTCAAGAGGAGGTGGGGAGGAATTCCAAGGAAACCGGAAGTGGAGTGGGAGAAGGGAGAGGAGGTTGGCAAGAAGTGAGAAGAGAGAGAAGAACGGGGAAGACAGATGGGAACAATAATCACATGAGTGTTATTAAAAACGAGAGTGGAAAGAAGAAAGAAATAGAAGAGAAACCAGAAGAAACAATATAAATGTCTCATTCCGGGAGAGTGAAGAGAATAAAAAAGATTCGGTGCTGAAGAAGATACAAGAAAGGTGCAGGCAAGAGATAAGAAGACAAACAATTACAAGACATGTGAGAAGGTGCGAGATGGTTTTAAAATTTAAAAACTGAACAGAAAAATTGGAGATCATGAGGAAAAGAAATGAGCTGAAAGGTCCGGGCATTTGGATAAAAGACGACCTATTAAGAACACGGAAAAAAAGAAATAGTACAAAATACAGGGGCTACACAGTTCGCATTGGACTCGAGCGATTGCACAGCGATATTACCTGAAACACAGTGCTCAAAATACAGTGTGCTCAAAGTAAATTATTACAGTTCCTATACTGTCCTCTTTGGACTCGAACCGCTCTACTGTATCTTTTACTGGAACATACAGTCCAAAATACAGTGTAGTCAAAAGTAAATTTTGACAGTTCAACATTGTAATATAAATTTAACAAAACTTATAATTTGACAGTTGGTTAATCTGTATTATGTACAATGAATGCGCCAGTTATATCGACAGAGTTTATGTAGGTGTTTTAACAGTGAAGTCCTCTGTTCTAGAAACTGGTTAGCAACAGATATAGTTTCAGTTTTGAACCGTTGCTTTTTACAGTGTGAACACGGGAAACGTTCTTGTTTTAATACTGTAATTCAAACTTGATGAACCCCGTAATTTAATAAGGCCACAAATCGTATATTATACAAAATTAGGGGTAAAAATAACATTGGATAGCGCTGAAAGAACAATTGAAGCGCTGAAAGAACTGCCAGTCCTTTGTGTCCTGGTCGCGCCACGCTCGAGACAGGTCCTAACCAGTGAATACCGTTTACAACGTCACGCTGTAAATTTGATTATAAAAATAAAATAAAAAAATTCGACGAAACCTTCGCTTACAATGTATATTGTAAGCAATGTAATATATACACACTCACACGCACGCGCGCGCGCACACGCGCACACGCACACATACACACACACACACACACACACACATATATATATATATATATATATTTCAAGAATATACTGAACTGAGTGAGACACACAAAAAAACGTTTATCCATAAAAGAAGTTTGTGAAAACTGTGTAGAAAATATTAAAAAATCAGTCACATACACAGGAACGTACCTTTTTGTAAATAATTCTCTCTTTTTTATAATTTCTTGAATTATGTCGCACAAATTTCAACATTCGCATCCTATCGACCACGCACTACTAACTGGCAATTCTTTGTGTCCTGGCCACGTGCCTCACCCCACGCGCGAGACAAGTCCTAATTACACAAGAACGTACCTTTTTTTTAATTCTCTCTTTCTTTATAATTTCTTAAATTCTGTCGCACAAATTTCGATGTCCGCGTCCCATCAACCACGCACTACTAACTAGCAATCCTTTGTGTCCTGGCCTCGTGCCTCATGTGCGTACAGCATAAAAAACAGTGATCGCATTTACATTTTATAGTTGAATATTTTTACTGAAATCACTGATGTATTCACAATATCAAACTGCAAATAAACCAGTCTAACTGTAGAAATCTCAGAGTGCACAGATAACGTCATGAACTGTCGAAAGAAGAGTAAAACTACCGTGCCACACTGTACAATTTAATGAATCACTCTGAACTCAATACAGTGTACACTGTAACCCTTGCAGTTTGCGTACAGTATAAAAAGCAGTGATCTCATGTAAATTTTACAGTTAAATATTTTTACTGAAATCACTGATTTATTCACAATACCAAACTGTAAATAAATCAGTGTAAGTGTAAAAATCTCAGAGTGCACAGATTACGTCACGAACTGTCGAAAGAAGAGTAAAACTACCGTGCCACACTGTACAATTTAATGAATCACTCTGAACTCAATACAGTGTACACTGTAACCCTTGCAGTTTGCGTACAGTATAAAAATCAGTGATCTCGTGTAAATTTTACAGTTGAATATTTTTACTGAAGACACTGATGTATTCACAATACCGAACTGTAAATAAGCCAGTGTAACTGTAAAAATCTCAGTGTGTACAGGAAAATTCGTCATTTTTGTAGGACAGGATTTACATTACTTTGTTTTACTGTAAAATGAAATATGGCACCCTGTTCTTCATGCGGTTTATACTGTGATTTTCGCTGTTTCTTTTTTTTCCGTGAAGGGAAAAAGAGATTCAAAATTGGCTCCGAGATGTAGCGCAAAACGAAAGGAGAGACGGCAGACAAGCGGTCGTAAAATATATGAAAAACTGGATGCAAGATAGGTGGTGGAGATGGCATGAGAGGAAAGGAGACATCGAAATTTGGCGATACGCGGAGGGATCGAGGCAGCCCTTTCGGAACGAGCAGGGAGGACAGCGATAAGGACGTGGGGGAGAAAGAAGAAAGAAGAGAGAAGATTCAGCGGAGACGAGGGAAGAAAGAAGAGAATAAAAATAAGGAATTTAAAATAGTAGTATGGAATATTGCAGGAGTATTTAAAATTGGCGAAGCGTGGGAATTTTTAGATAAGGCGGAAATGGTGATCTTACAGGAAACGTGGGTGGAAAGAAAAGATGAGTTAAAGGCAAGTCCAAGCATGAGCGCTAATTTTAGCTGGAATTTTAAAGCAGCGTATAAGGAAAGAGGGGTTAAGAAGGGAAGGGCGAAAGGTGGACACGCAATCGGGATAAAAAAGAAATTTGAAGAAGGCTGGGTGATAAATGAATGGGAATGCGAACTGGTGCTGAGCAATAATGGAAGGGGGGGAACGGCAATAATTGCGATATATAATAATGTCAAGATGAGAAAAATCGAAAAAGAGTAGAGAGAAATAATACTGAAACGATGAAGCAAGAAAAAAAGAGAGGGTTTTAATTGTTGGGGATACGAATGCAAGAATAGGAGAGGAGCAAGCAATAAATGAGGACGGGATGGACGAAAAAGACGAGGAAATAAGAAAATCGCCAGACAAAATAATAAACGCGGAAGGTAGAAGATTGTTAGGGCTGTGCGAGGAATTGGGATTGAAAGTGATGAATGGAAGAATGAAAGGGGACAAGGAGGGCAAAGTGACTTTTGTACGGGGGGGGGGGGGTGCTGTGGATCGGTAATAGATTATATTATAGCGTTAGACGGGGGGGGGGGGGGGCAAAATTAATTAAGGATGTATGGCAACTAAGTTATTTACTACTGTTCGAATTGAAACTCACTGATATTGTAAAGGAAAATATCGAGAACTTTTTGAGATTAAAAAAACAAAATTTGCCCACGTGAATGCTGAGATAAACGAATTCAAAGTTGGGTTATTTAACACGGGGAACATAGGACTGTACGTCCAAAATTCCCTTTACATTGGCAAAAAAGGTATTTCCGGAGTACTCTTTTGTAAAAAAAACTTTTGTGCGGTATCGCTGTAATATGCATGATACGTTAAAAAAAAATCGACATGTGCCCATATATTTTGCGAGATATTGCGAGTTAAATGGGACCATTTTCGTATTTCTTTAGCTCGTATGTCGTAACCACGACAACGTCAGGGAAAACGTACATCAAATCAGCAACTAAATTTGCAGTTAAAAATTGAAAATTCTTCTTTCTGTACCGCATGTTTTACTTTGAGCTGTGGTAAATCTCCTTTTTAGCTTCAATGAATACTACAATTATTTTATTTAGTCTTTAAATGCGATTTTTGCAAATTGCATAAT
The DNA here is from genome assembly GCA_944452715.1 of Ophion slaviceki. Lineage (NCBI taxonomy): Eukaryota > Metazoa > Arthropoda > Insecta > Hymenoptera > Ichneumonidae > Ophion > Ophion slaviceki. The sequence goes on from OX101789.1 coordinate 7,019,405, forward strand.
CAGTTCTGTAACGACTCTGCAGTAGCTGCCATACATCCTTAAATGGATGGAGGTGGTAGACAGAATAGAATTCGATCACCTGCCAATTATGTTTGCGATTGGGGGAAGGGAAATGGCAAGAGCGGAAGAAGATGATCAAGAAAAAATGAGGTTGATCTGGAAAGACGCGAAGGCTGAAAGATTCATAGAGGAAATTGAAAAGGAAAAAGAAATCGAAAAAGGAAAAGAAGAATGAGAGGGTGTAAAAGAAAAAATAGTAAGGGCGGCGGAAAAGGCCGGGTTAAGAAAAAAAATGGAAAAATGCAAAATGAGCGAGAAAGCTGCCAAGATGGTTTAAGGGGTGAGATGAAGTCAGAGGCGTAAAAAACGAGCATTTTCAATAAAAATAATGTCATAGTAATTAAGTTTGTTTCACAAAAGTGGTTACGCAGACTTTTTATGTTATATTTCAACTTGACTTTTACAAAGAAAAATATTGATTATTTATAAAAATATCGCCATCTTTGTCGGACCCCCGTCGGCATGTAGTGCTTTGCGGTGACCATCATAAAATTTTACTGGATCATCTGAAATAAAAAAACCAAAAAAATAATTAGTTTTATAATAAATCTAGTCCTTAATCGAAGCTTTTTTAAATTAACAAAATGGCGGCTTCCGACGGATAACTTTCGATTTTCGACCAAAAAATCGCTCGTTTATCGTTTAAAAGAAATAGAAATTTTCAACAAAAATGAAAATCCTTCGATTAAGGACTAGTTTTTAATGCTATCAATAAGCACACCAAATATCATCAAAATCGATCGAGTGGTTATTGAATTATAGTGGTCACCGACTTGAAAAACATACTTTCGAGAAAAACGCATTTAAAGTTTTTCGATGTGGATACGGTATTATATGTTCGTAAAATTTTGAGTTCGATGGATGAAGCTGAACTTTTTTAATGTATTTTCATCCGCTAAATCCGAATATCATAATTTTCGCCGAAAAGTCGAGCATTCAATTGTTTATAGCCAATTGTTGAAACAATTTTTCAAAAAATTAAAGTTTTTCGGGATGAATTATTTTTTTAACGTTTTGGGCAATTTTAAAATGAAAGCATTCTTTACAAATTTTTGCTAAAGTTCATAGTTTTTGAGTGATACATTCTCGAGAATTTCTGAATAAGTTTTCCAGTTTTACACTTGATTTATGTATAGAAATACTAATTAAAAAATTACTTACATCGAATCATCAATTACTGGCCCATACAATAGGGCTTTTGCCGATGTGGAAGCTTCCAAAATATCAATTTGTTGTTGTCTTCGAAGCATTTTGCCTTCCCGGGTATTATCGTTTGCGCGTTTGTCAGCCGCTACCGACCATGGGAACCCGACGCCCCTTCACTAATTGTGGGATATCCCGGAAACTATTCATCGGATTGACTTGAAATTTTCAGGGAATATTTTCGAAACATCATACTTCAAGAGAATGTTAAAAAAATCGATTTTTTTTTTAATTCAAATGCATCTCACCCCTTAATAAAGAGTGCAAGGAAGAGAGAGGGGTAGTATGGAAAAAATTAAAAGCATTCACGAAAGAAAGAAGCCTGGAGAAAAACGACAATTGTCAGAAGAAAGAAGGAAATTGAAAGAGACATATTTAGAGGCAAAAGAAAAATGGAGGTACAAAATTTGGAAAGAGGTCGGAAAAGCGAAAAATATGCCCGACTGGTGGAAGGCAATTAATACATACAGGAATAGGGGAAGGGGAAGAGTAGGTAGAAAAATAATGAAGAAACAATGGAAAGAACATTTCGAAAAATTATTGAATGGAGAGGAGAAACAGGATGAAGAAAAGGAAGTGGGAGCGGAACAAAAAATGGTTTGGGATATAGAAGAAAGAGAAATAGGTGTAAAATAAAGCGAAGAAAAAACGGAATTCTATGAGGAATTCAATAAAAAAGAAATGGAAGGGGCGTGGAAAAAATTGGGAAATAAAAAAGTGGCGGGGGAAGATGGAATTAGTGCGGAGTTTTTGAAGGCACTACCAAAGGCGCAAAGGGAAAAAATGAGAAAGGCATTAAATAAAATATGGCTGGGAAGAGAAAGTGCGAAAGGGTGGGAAACGGCAAGAATGGTGCCAACATACAAGGAAGGGGAAAAGGACAAAGTAGACAATTATAGGGGGGTATCATTATTGGATGTGGGCTATAAATTGTTAACGAAAATGATGACAGAGGTTAGGCAAGTGGATAGAGAAGAACAAAAAATTGAGGGAGAGTCAGGCTGGATTCAGAAAAAGAAGAGGAACGAGAGACCAGATATTTACGTTGAATGCAGTTATTAATAAGAAACTAAAGAAGAAAGGAGGGAAGTTGTATGTAGCGTTTCTTGGACGCTACATACAACTTGGACTTCAAAGCCGCCTTCGATAGAGTATAGGGGGAAAGAATGATTATAAAATTAAAAGAGAAGGGAATAGAAGGAAGAATGTTGGATTCAATAAGAAAAATGTACAAGGAAACAAGAGCAGAGGTACAAGCACAAGGGAAAATCACAGAGAGTTTTAGAACAAGGCAAGGGGTAAGACCAGGATGCGCGCTTAGTGCGGTATTATTCGATTTATACATAGATGATTTGGAGGAACAGTGGGAAAGGGAAAAAAGCGGGCAGAGTTGTGATAGGAAAGGAAAATATATTCTCTATATATAGATATAATCTCTCTGATCTAGAGAGATAGGCGCAGGAAAATAAGATGGAAATAAATACAACGAAAATCAAAATCATGATTTTCAGTAACGGAGGCTAAGTTAAGGGACAACACCACTGTGACCCCCTGTTTTTTTGCCATTTTTCAAGAATTTTTTTTTGTGGGAAAAGAAAAGAGATATTCGATTTTTTTTTGTTTTGTTCGTTGTTTATTGAAGATACATAAAAAAAAATTTCAAATTTTTCACGCCCCATGGTGACGCTGGGGAAGCTCCCGCGTCAGGTACTGTTGCCTTTGCAGTGGTTCGCGGCACGCAGCAGAACTCTCTTCAAAGTCGATCTGAAAAAAATACCGAGTGTTTTCGTTAATAATATGATATTTTGAAGAGAAGTACACAGGGATTTGAAAAAATATTGATCTTTGAAAAATAGGCACGCTTTTGAAATTAAAGGACGATTTTCGAGCAAAATTTCTCGTCGAAAATAGGCTATAACTTTTTTTATTATTGAGATATCGAAAAAATCCTATGTACTTCTTTAGATAATCTAGTTTTATTGATGCAGTCCAAATTTGAAGTCGATCGGATAAAAATTGCTCGAGTTCTGCTGCGTGCCGCACTCAAAAAAGTGGTTTTGAGAAAAACGCGTTCAAAGTTTTAGGTTTGTTAATTTGTGCGATAAATTGGAAAAAAAATGTTTACCTTTAATCAGCGATGCCGGCAACATATAGCTGGCCTTCAAGAAGCAAATCATTGTCCCTAGCATCTTTTCTCGAACTTGTAGAGGCTCTTCTTGCCTCTTTTGCAGCGTCTGTGAGCGAGCGCTCCGCCAGCTCAACCCGCGTTGCGTCGGTTTCAACGCAAAAATTGAAACAATTTGGGCCGATAGTTATCCCCAACGTCTCCAAAACTTTCATGAGGCTTCTCAGGCCATCATTGAATAATAATACCGCGATATCAGCTGCAATATCGACGATTTTTTTGCTCCCGGACTGACACTTGGGGGCTATTGCCCAAACTGATTTGTTGTAGCTTTCGTTGTTGTTTTGCGTGAAGCCGCCCAAACAACGCTGCAGTAAATCGTCTCTGCTCAAATTGATATATCCCGGTATACCTGCCGACCCTGAGGCGCGCAGCTGCGCGGGACCCCGAGCGTCACGGAGCGCTGCACCGCTCCACAAAATATTCAATATCTCCAAAAATAATTATTTTTTCGACCTGGGTCCAACGGCATCTTAATCTTAAATGTATTTTAGATTTTTCTAGATGGTTTTCAAAAAATCGATTTTTTGAAGCCGTCACAGTGGTGTTGTCCCTTAAGAAGGAGGAAAAAATGGGAAATTAAAAGTGAAGAAGTACAAATAGTAAAGGAATTTAAATATCTGGGATATTGGTTTACGTGTAAAAACTCAATCTGTGCATATGGAAAAAAGGTGACAGGGGAAACGCAAAAGGCAACGAATATGGTGTGGGGAATTTGGAAGAGGGCGGGGAGAGATATGATGGAGGAGAGACCCTACTTACTAGATTTAATCGGAAAAGCAGGAGTAATGCATGGAGTGGAGATATGGGGAATGGGAGAAATAAACGTATTTGAAAAAATACAGAGCAGGTATTGTAAGATGGCGTTAGGGGTGGACAGAACGACGCCAAATTATATATGGAGGAGAGAGCTAGAAGTGTTTACTATGGAATATGTGATAAGGGAAAGAGCGTCGAGATATATTAGAAAAGTGATGAGAATGGATGAGACAAGGTGGCCAAAAATTTGCTTAGTAGACGAAGTTAGAGCGATAACAAACGGTGACCCGTCAAAATGGGGGAAAAACCTGGTGAAGGTACTAAGAGATCTGGAGGTAGGGGATATAATAACAATGATAAGGGAGCGAAAAGAAGTGAAAAAAAAATAGACGAAAGGATAGAAGAAAAGATAGAAGAAAAAGGGACTGGAAAACTTAAAAAAAAAAACAGAATTTTAAGGAGGGGAGAGGAAAAAATCAGAAAATCGACGTATAAAGATAAGTATAAATATATTATAGAAAAGGACGAGATGCCGTGGAAATATTGGTCAGATGAGGGAGTAATTGGTAGGGACAAGGAAATATGAGCGAGGCTAAGACGTGGCAATATAGGAAGGGCGGGAAAGAAAGGGGGAAAGGATTGGAGGTACAGGATATGTAAAGAAAAAAATGAAACATTGGAACACCTAATAATATATAAAAAAAAGGTAGGGAGTTAGTATCAGAGAAAGCAAGGAAGAAAGCAGAGAAGTGGATGGAAGGACTGGATGATTTGGCAGTAAAGGGGGAAATCATAAATATGCTGGGAGGGAAAATTCAAATAGGGACATGCGAGTATTTCAGGGAAATAGAGGAAATATGTAGGAAGATGAGTAAGAAGCATGGGGGAGGAGAGATCGACGAAGTGGATGAATAAATGAAGAAAGAGAGAATGTGAAAACAATGCGGAATGCAGGAATGTAGGGAGGAGATAATAAGTGAAAAGTATGTATGTGAAATTGTCATGTTTTGTAAAAAGCTGTGCGAAAAAGTTGTGCAAATAAAACTCGATACTACTACTAGTGACTAAAATAAATCAATAAAAAAATTTAAATGTATTTCGAAAGTGTATTTATTAAGTGTAACAACTTTTATATGAATATCTATAATATAAAGCTATCAAAAAAAAAATTAGTAAATAGCCTGTCGTGTACGACGTTATTCTTTGATTTCTTTTGACCAGAATACACATAATCGTATACGTGTGAGAAGCAATAGAGCGTGCGTTTTCTATTTTTCACCGCAACCAAAAAGTGGTTTTTTTAGCTCTGCATGAGAGCAGTAATAAAAGTTTTCTAGCAGAAGTTTTTAACGCCGATACACTGTTCGTAATCCGGGTCTTCTGCAGATGAGAGCGGTTCGATAGTAGTATCGGACGTATATTATAATAGCTTAGTCTCAGTCATGATTTTTACACGTCGTTACGCTGTTCGAAATCCGGATTTTCGGTAGAAGAGTGTGGTTCGGCGGAATTTTTCATGTCAACTTATACTGTTTTACAATCAAAAGTGACGATACCGCTCCATATTGTCAAAGGCATTAACCACATTATAAAATTTACTTGGAATGTACCGAATTATTCTTTCATCGAGTGCTTATGAAACTATTGTGTGACTCAAGACATTGAAGTCCCGTTATTACCAATTTCCTAAATCCACAAAAGAAACAAGATCTCTCGGGGTCTCGCAGTAAACGTTCCCACATCATTATTATCCCGAAGAGCACCCGTGACGCATTAGGGTAGTAATCTGAGTAAAGCGTTTACCGCTCGACGCTTATAACCCTATAGAAATATATACGAAAAATATGTACATATCTTTTCTAAACGGCTTCGGACGTAACAAGCCTTTTTGTTTAGCGTCTAAAGTGAGAAGACCGTTTAAGACGCTAGGCTATAAAATTCAGCAATAAAAAAATCGTATTTAGGAAATCTCAAGCTCTCGCTTTTTCCCAAGTTGAGAACCCAAGAGCTAGTCCAGTTGAAATAGGATTTCACCTGGAATTAATTCCGGGCTTCGATTTTCTTTTTTTATACTTAGAGGGGGGGGGGGGGGTGGTTGGTAGTGTAAATCTCGATTTTCGGGAAAATCCCCCTGGTGCGTTTGCTGCCATCTTGATTTAAAGAGCGATTTTTTTGTTTTTCAAATAACTCGCTTATTTTCAATCTTAGAGTGAAAATTATCGTATTCAAAGTTGTGGGAAATGTAATTCCCCACAAGTTTGGTGATTATAGTTTTTACCCTAGGATCGATATTTATAGAGTTAGACTGCTAAAAGGGGTAAAAAAACGTTTTTTTTTAACTTATTTCGTTTATTATCAAGTTTATTGTAAAAATGGTAATAAATAATCACATAGGACATTTTATTTTCTCCAACTTTGGTCAGTACCATTTTTACTCTAGGATCAATATTTTTGGACTTATATTTAATTTAGGGGTGAAATTTTTATTTATATTCAGTTATTTTGTTTATTATCAAGTTTATCGTCAAAATGGTCATGAACAGTCAGGTAGGGAATTTTATTTCCTTCAATTTTGGTAATTAGCATTTTTACCCTAGGATCAATATTTTCGGACTTATACTTAATTGAGGGGTGAACTTTTTATTTATGTTCAGTTATTTCGTTTATTATCAAGTTTATGGTAAAAATAGTAATGGATAATCAGGTAGGGAATTTTATTTGCTTCACCTTTGTTTATTACCATTTTTACCCTACGATCAATATTTTGAGTTGTCATGAAGGTGCGGGAAAAAAAATGTACAGTAGAACCTCGGTTATCGGAACCTCGATCATCCCACCCCTCAATTATCCGAACGATGACTTACTTTATCCGAACGCTCAATTATCCGAACGTTGGCGCGAAAGATACATTGTTGCTCGCTGCCACCGTGACCAACAATCAGCAACCCAACACAACTTCTTCTCAAACGGCTGTGAGACTTAGCCGCTCAAAAACGCGTTAGAGCCGTTCGTCAATTAAAAATGGACGATTTTATTTTTAAAATATTAAAAAAGGCATTAGACTTTTTTCAGGTGTTTAAAATACACACATATATATGTATTTCCACGTTAATATGTATGTCAAATTTTAATATATATGTATGTACTTTTTTTATGTAAAAAGGTGTTGTTGATGATTTTGTCCCAAAAAACCTACGTTTCGATTATCCGAACTTTTGATTAACTTGACCGAATTTGACGTAAGTTTCAAGTTAAAAGAACTAATCAGCTGTTAAAATCCACAGGTTTCTGTGAAAAATGAAAAAATTACACCCCTATTTTAATTATAACTACTAAAATATTGATCCTAGGGTAAAAATGATTAATCATTATCATTTTTACGATAAACTTGATAATAAACGAAATAACTCAACATAAAAAAAAGTTCACCCCTAAATTAAGTATAAGTCTGAAAATATTGATCCGAGAGTAAAAATGCTAATAACCAAAGTTGATGGAAATAAAATTGCCTACGTGATTATTTATTACCATTTTTACAATAAACTTTATAATAAACGAGATAATTAACAAAAAAAAAAAACGTTTTTTACCCCTATTTGCAGTTTAACTCTATAAATATCGATCCTAGGGTAAAAACTAAAATCACCAAACTTGTGGGGAATTACATTTTCCACAACTTTTGATACGATCATTTTCACTCTAAGGTTGAAAATAAGCGAGTTATTCGAAAAACAAAAAATCCCTCATTAAATCAAGATAGCGGCAAACGCACCAGGGGGATTTTCCCGAAAATCGAGATTTACACTACCAACCACCCCCCCCCCCCCCTCTAAGTATAAAAAAAGAAAATCGAAGCCCGGAATTCATTCCAGGTTAATCGAATTTTAGACCTATCTCGACTAGACTAAGCAGTAACGAAATGAAGCGAGTTACATAAAATAATCTCATCATGCAGTGAAAAAGATTACATTTTTTCATGTAACTTGCTTCACTTCTATTTTCTAAATCATAATAACTTTTTCTCCACCAAACAAAAATTGTTTTCGCTGGAAGTTCATTGTCTAAATATTCATGTGATTTTTTCAGAACAATTCCTTCGTTTCCAAGACTGATTCGAATTTGCAATTCCGCAGCCTCCGATGATGACCAGCGATGAGAGTAATCGGGACGGGAGTTTCGACTCGGTGACGTGCACATGCAGTATGCAGGCTCTACCGACAATTCACGACGAGGCCGACGATTACAGGAGCGAATGTGAGAATTGCAAGAGTGCCACGGGTTCGCGTTATTATTTGGACAACGAGGACGAGCTTGTTACGTCGCCGCATGAGACAATGACACTGCATCGAAGACCAGAGGAAACTGCGGCCAACATCACACCACAATATTACAGGACTTCCCTAACACTGCCAACAAGTACTCGCCAACGTACGAGGTAAAGTAAATACGCAAGAGAATTCCCTGGAATTAACAGTAATGATAGATGCAGTGCTTTTAATTGTCTACTCTAAATTTTCATGAAATATCTAATACTGACGTGTAAAAACGAAACGGAAAAAAACCGAACTATATACTATAAAAATGTAGCTACAAAACAGTTGTCGGTTAAAAAAAACAATGGCAATCTTGAAAAATGTTATCGCCACTTCAGAGTCTTCAATATGCGTATTATTGTTGTTGCAGAAGCACAGGAGCTCGCGGTAATTGGTTCAGTTCAATGCCCGAAAGTTCCACCGAATCGTCGGACGATGATTGAATGAACGCGACAAATTTTATTCGTGTCTCATAAAACGAAAAGTCTTCGCGAGGAAAGCCTCCCCCCCTCTCCCGCCACTCTTTTTTCATTCACGATCGAATGACGAAACGATTGACGGAAAAAGGGAGTTCTCCATAAAAACTATTTATATATTTAATGGATGTTTGTGATAATGCCTTCGAAGTGATTGAGTTCGGTCCGTGTGGTTGGTCCGCCACGATCCGTCTGTTTTAATAATATGTATCATATGTATGTATATATATATGTGTGTATATATATATAGGAAAGGTCTCACTTGCACAATGTTTATCTCTACAACGCTGCAAGTCCTTTTTTCAACTGTACAATGACTTATCTCTCATCTGTGCAAACTCGGCAATCCACCAACTGTACAAGAATCTCAAGTTTGCAATATTGAATCTCTACAACGATCTAGCCTTATGATCATCCCTACAACGTATTTATTCGGATTTGTATCAACTGCGCAACGAGGCATTTGCAATATGCTTTAATTCTACAATGTATCAACTCTACAAGAACTTTGAGTACTCTACGTTCAACTGGGCAATATTGTCAACTCTACAACAGCTGGTATATCAGGTGTATCAATTGAAGAAGAGATATATATTAGCCTATTAACGCCCAAGCAACTATGTTTAAACACTTGAGAGAAAAAGGTATTATGGCCGATTTATGGTATTAACTTCGACTTTTAACCCTTCCTAAAGGACGAAAAAGGAGTTTTAACTTGAAAATCTCAAGTGTTCACACATAGTCGCTTGGGCGTTAATAGGCTAAAATACGAGGGTGGGGTGAAAAGTTTCCGGCCTGATCAAGAGATGGTGCCATTAGGTCTAGTTTTGGAGCGGCGTCCTACAGTACCATTCCTACCGAGCTTGTATGTACAGTTTCAACCCAATCGCTACGTTAGTTTGCGTTTGAGAGCACATTGCGCGAGACGCTTCCGTTGTTTTCGTAAAAATGGAAAAATTGGCAAAACGTGCTGTCATCAAATACTTCCATTTGAAAGGTTTTACACCAAAACAAATAAAAGAAGAGATGGATTCAGCACTAGGAGACTCCTCCCCATCATATTCAACTATTAATCAGTGGGTTTCTGAATTTAAAATTGGGCGTGTGAGCACCTCTGACGAGCTTCGCTCAGGACGGCCCGTTGAAGTCACAACTTCAGAGATGATTGAAAAAATCCATAAAATAGTGTTGGAAGACCGCAGGTTGAAAGTGCATGAGATAGCTGAGACCTGTAGGATGTCAGCTGAACGTGTGCGAAATATTTTGCACAACCATTTGAACATGGAAAAGCTGTGTGCAAGGTGGGTGCCGCGTTTGCTAACGCTCGACCAATCGAGCGTTTGCTAACGCTCGACGCTACCGACAATTTGGCGCTGTATAGACGTAATCCAAACGAATTTTTGCGTCGATTCATAACTGTTGATGAGACATGAGTCCACCACTACACTCCTGAAAGTAAAGAACAGTCAAAACAGTGGGTTGGAAAAGGGGAACCAACCCCAAAGAAGGCAAAAACAATTTTATCGGCAAACAAGGTTATGGCTACTGTTTTTTGGGATGCGAGAGTTATGAGAAATGTATCAGTGTTGATTGAGATTATGTTGAAAAATAAAGCAAAAAAAAATTTTTAAATATCGCTTTTCTTGGTCAGGCCGGAAACTTTTCACCCCACCCTCGTATATCTCTTCTTCAATTGATACACCTGATATACCAGCTGTTGTAGAGTTGACAATATTGCCCAGTTGAACGTTGAGTACTCAAAGTTCTTGTAGAATTGATACATTGTAGAATTAAAGCATATTGCAAATGCCTCGTTGTGCAGTTGATACAAATCCGAATAAATACGTTGTAGGGATGATCATAAGGCTAGATCGTTGTAGAGATTCAATATTGCAAACTTGAGACTCTTGTACAGTTGATGGATTGCCGCGTTTGCACAGATGAGAGATAAGTCATTGTACAGTTGAAAAAAGGACTTGCAGCGTTGTAGAGATAAACATTGTGCAAGTGAGAGCCGTCCTATATATATATATATATATATATATATATATATATATATATATGCATGTATGTATGTATGTATGTATGTATGTATATCAGATGCCCATATGAAAAAAATACATTGACACTGTTTAAATTTTGCTTCGGAATTATTTTTTAAAGTGCCTCTTGCACCCAGGAATCGAATCTGATTTTTCGAAGTCAAACGTTGTTCACAAAAATACTTGAAGTTACAGTAAACTGTACTTTTGCAGATTTGTTCCGTTTTCCGGACGTTCTTGACACTGCACGTTTTTCGAACTAAATAGAATGGCTGAGATGGCATAGAAAAATACGCCGTGTCAATGACTATTGAAACTGTTCGAACACTCATTCGCGTACGTTCTCATAGATTCAAAATGAAAACGAGATATTTAGTACAAGTCGGATCATCCGTGGTCTTGAAACCGCACTTCACGAGGACACCAACAACAACAAAAGTAAGAAGCCTTCGAGTTTGTATAATTGTACGTATCTTTTGAGAGTTACGTTCACGATGATTTGTTTGGAATTTAGATTTTGTGCAATGTTTCAATGCACGACTGTTCGTTGATAGACAAGAGAAAGCGAATATCAGGGGCTTGTTTATGCGTACGAAGAAGAGTCGAGGTGAATGAAAAAAGCACTAAGAAGCATACAAACCAAGAAGTCGGACAGAACAGCATTTCGCACCTTCGAAGTGTCAATGTCAGTCGAAAATTGTATCACGTCGCATCAAAGTGTCAATTTTAACGCTGGGACGAAAATGTACAAATCTCTGTTATCATCGGTAGTCAGCTACGGCGATTCATATTATAAGTATAATATAATTGATTTTTTATCTTTCGAAACGGCTGTTCGGTGCTACAATCAAGTTACCCACGTATATCAACAAAAAATTGCGCACAAATATACACAAATAGACAGTGTGCCAAACGAAAAAACATGGAAAATGTTGAGCGTATAGCCAAAAAAGCAGGAAAAAGCCTGAAAAGCATCACTAGCAATGACGAGTAACTGTCGAGCGTCATGTCGCCTCGTCAAAGAAACAAAGCGTCAAATTTTTGTCTTGGGAGAAAGTCGAAGAAAAAAGGGAAATAAACAAATTATCGGTAACAAAAAATATCTCAGATTTGATTCACAGAGAAAAGTGAACAGTCTGCCAAACGGTTACGGAAATATTTATACAGACGCCGATTTTCAGAGCGGGATACCTTATCTTCGTTGCTATGTGATTATGATTAATATATTTCCTTCTTGTTAATACTTTATTATATCGTGAGAAAACGATTAAATGTTTTCCTTTATTGCAGGACAAAACTTGATGTTGTGAATATTCTCGTTCGCGCTGTTTACACCGTTTTTCTGCATGCAGGATTTTACATTCCATAAAAAAAAAACCGAAAAAAGAAATGGTCTACATGTTCATTTCTTCGAATTTGCCGTTAAGTTTACAAATCGCAATAATCGACTAATTCTACACTGGTGAAGTATTATTTATGGAACTCGAACCGGTTTTCTTGCATTAAAAAAACACTCCAATCCACTTATATGACTAATGCTGCGGTGGATTAACGACTCTTTATCGAAACGTTCGCCGACAGGATAAACACGATAGATAATTTACAGGCGAAGAGAAAATACAAATAACGATAACGAAGAGGGGAAAGAAATCGTCGCCCTTGACGATCTCAGAACATTAAAAAAACGAATATAGTTGCACGTTCATATTTGCAATAATCACCGATCACACTTACACTATCCGAAACGTTGTAGTTATTCTCAGAGTTAAGTACGTGTGCAGAGCTAAGAGAAAAAGAAACAAAAAAGAAACGTAATTTGTCGATGTAGTGTTGAAAAATGTTCACAATAATTATTGTTTACCAATCGCCCAAGTGTTAACGCTCGTGTAAAACATTGAACGGTTTAACGGTTGGAAAATCACTGTTGAATCAGAAAATACAGGGACTTGAATAATTTTCTTTCGATATTGTAATTAAGCGTTAAAGGAATTCTTTTGTTTCTCGTATAAACGAAATTCTTGTACCTTCCTATGCTTCGAGCTGTTCACTTATTACTTTTTCGTTAAAGAAACTACCACATCGATTTTGCTAAAGAAGCAATAATTCCACGAGGTTTGAAATATTGATTTTTTTTCCCCTATCAATTATTAATGAGTGTTGACGGAGGATAAACCAAAGGGAATGGGTACACAAGATGATGCGCTTGTACGATCGAAGATCGCTGGTACAAGGAGAAACAAAAAAGCATCTATCTCGGGAATAAAAATTGACTTGCCCTAAGAAAGAATCGCTGTAATATATATATACACACACTATGGCACAAAGAATGGTACATACATAAGTTTTTATTGTTTAAAAATGAGGAGGAGAAAGAGAAACGAGCGAGTCATTTTATTTATATCGATCCATAGATGTAATATATTTACTTGGTATTTAGAAATTATATTTTTTTCATATAATTTCTGTGTTTAGATAGTGGAAATAAAACCACGACGTCATAGTTCGAGTATTCTTATAGGAGGGAGAAGGTCGGAGACGAATATAAAAGGAATAACGAATACGCTAAAAAATAAAACAATAAATGTGTTTCTTGTTACGAGACGTGAAGTACCATCGTTGTGTGAGTGTGTATGATTGAGTGTTGCAGCGTAACAAATTAATTGTTAAGTCTACGATATATTATCGTTTATTTAAGAGACATTCTTTGATTTATCAAGAGTTATATATGTATATACATATACACGCACACACCCATGAACACGCACGCATGAACGCACACACACACACACACACACACACATGAGTGACAATATCTTGTTATCGATTTTTTATTTTCTTTATTCGAACAATCACATTGATTTATTTCTGTACCTGAAAAAGTTGACCGTATTTGATGAATTAGTTTCCAAAGTTTTAAAGGTGAAAAAACTATTGTTGGCCGACTTCAATATTAATTATAATTTTCGCCGATATTAATTATTATTTTCGCCTATCTGGAAGAACTGCATACGCAAGAAAAGGTGAAACGTAAGAACAATTATATGAAAATTAGAGTGAAATTATTTTGACCAAAAAAGCAGTTTTTTTAGCCCTGTGCGAAAAATCCGAACATTTTCTGTCTGAGCTTTACTGCGGATCACAAAGAAACCGAACTAGACATTTTTAATCCAATAAATTGAAAAATAAAACACAATAAGTTTAAATCATCGATGTCTCGAAACACGCAAGTTTTTCCGCGTAAGCTAATTATATTCTGTGTACCTGCCGTCTCGCCACCCACTTCTTCCCTATTTGATTACCTTTACAGAGAATACAAAATCGCAAAAAGGATAAAACCGTGAAAAGGAAAGAAAGAATAACGGAACTGGCACGGCCCTTGTAGCGCGCGCGCACCCACACACACACGCACACTCGATGCGATAATTTTTTAGCGCACTCTAGTCCCGCGCAGTCCTGTATAGATACATTTCGATATCGGTCCAACGGAAGTACATAATGAGTTTATCAAAGTTTTTCACGGCTGTGCTTGATTCCTCGCGTTACATTACGATTATATACGAAACGAAAAGAAAGGAAAGAAAAGCTATATATCTCGTAAATAAGCGTGAAAATATAATAAAAAAATTACCAGAGTGTTGAACACTTATTTTTTTTTTGTCATTACTGCTACTTTCAGCAGAGTAAATTTGAAAAAAAAGCCTGCCCTGGTAAGGTCAAATTGTAATTCGAATATAATTCGATACGATAATGTTTTTTGTCATACATTTCGCGAGGGAAAAAAAAACAAAAAACCATAAAACACTCGTAGATGGATTCTTGAGGAGAGACGATATTGTCGGGCGAACATTGCCGAAAAAGAGAGAGGAATAAAGAAAACAAAGCCGTTCTATTGGAATTTTAATCTGAGAAAAACTTGTTACCGGTGGGCGATCGTTAAAAAGGAACATGAAAAGATCATTGTTTTTTACCCGATTATATATGATTGCTCGTTATGTAATATTCGTTATCATTAAATATCGTCACGGTCCAATAATGTTATTTACGCACGATTATTGGGAGAAGTATGTATCGAAAGAAAATTATAAAAATATATTCCATTATTTTTAACGTAAACGAGGAATTTTCTACGGCATGTATATGCGTGTACTCCAGTCGTCTACTTCTCACGATTTGCCATTCTGTCAGGGTATATGCCACCTGTGACCTTACAGGTATAATATGGATGTGTTCAAGCGGCGAACTGGGAAGGAAACTTTAAAGTTGACCTTGAAATAAATGAATGTCTCCGGCAAAAATTTACAATTGATTCCTTAAAATATACACATAAAAGTACAACAAATCTTGTGAGCATTTGTTCAATTTAAAGTGGTAGTGTACTAGCCGTATTCCAAAACCATCTTTTTTGCTGGACCTTCCGTGAAGTTTTCTCCAATTTTAGGTTCAAGCCTGGGGCACAGTATCAAAGCGTCAATATGGATATAAAGCACGAGATAAAAGGCAAGAATTTTCGAAAAATGTTGATTTTGGATGTCATGTCACGCTTGGATTTCCATTACATTTTTTAGACGTAACAAGTTTTATAAAAACGGCCATAGCAAAAAGATTTTTGAGAATTTTGCAAAAATCTTTGGTAGTCCACTGTGTTTCATATCAACATTGACAAACATTGTGGTATTTTGCCCCGGTTTCAATACTAAAAATTGAAACAGTTGGACAAATTGCAACTGCTGGAGTGCAGCCGTTCTGCATAGTGAAGAAATCCTTTTGAAAAAAAAAACAAAATTGAATGATCTTTGTGTATATTTTAGTAATGGTAAATTTTCATTAAGTTCATTAGGTTCTTGAAAAATCTGATTCAAATTCTCCATATAGTTTTCGGCCTCATGTGATATTGTTACCCCTTAAGAATGACCGTTTCGCCGATTAAGTTTGAAAGGATATCGATTTTTTGTTGTACATGCATACATTGGACAAAAATCAAACTTGGAATTTTCCGTAAGAGTCTCTGCGCCGTTTTTGTGGCGGAAAAAACAGAATCCTCTAAAACTCATCGGTAAAACACACGTCTCTTAAAAGCGTGACAGTCTTTCACTTGGATTGCCTGTGCTTCCTACTTTTCAGCATTCCAGCCCTCGTTCTGCCTCCGACGAAGAGCATTTATCCGAGTTCGCCTCGCAATCCAATGTATTTACAAATGGCACTTTTATTTGAACTCCGTAATAGTAGTTGACACGCGTCCTTGCAGTTTCGGCGCCTCATGCAGGGCATACAGCCATAAGTCGACACTGGCGAGGCTCCCACACGTGAAAAATGTATTTTCTTCATTACGCATGTTTATCCCCACTTTTTAATAAAAATAAACTATGCTTTGTCTAAATTATCCGATACGAAAGTATCTCCTACCGACCGAAAGTATAAATACATTGAACCCAATTTTCGATCCCGACGAAAAGTGACGGATCTCGACCAACTAAGTCGTGAAATAATCTTCGAAGCAGTATTTGAAAGGCAAAAAAAAAACAAGTTCCATTGTGGCTCGTTGTTTGATTCTTGGTTAAACAAACTAAGTAGCACTGTAAATGTTGGTTAGTAAGTAAATATCGTGTTGTTTCCCGTTACAATTTTTCACAATCGCACAACTCATGTGTCGTTTCCGTGGAATGGAAACAAGAATTCCTTCTTAGGGGAAGTTCGATAAAGCCGATTGGCGCCTATTTTATCGCAAAAGCAGAATGTTTCTTTACTTTTTTTCGCAACTTTATTCAGCTTTTCGTAAAGGAGTCAACTTTTTAGAAAATACTCTGTAAGTTGAAAAATATGCAGCAGAAAATGATATATCCAAAGGAAAAAAATGTTCGATTAAGAAGAAATCTCCACAGTCTAGAGTTTTAAGAAAAAAATATTTCGGTGTTCATTTTATGACTACTTCTGATCGAAAAATCGCGAACCGTATGAAAGCTTTTAACCGACACAGCTTTTCGAGGGAGCTCGAGAGTAAAGAGAATAAAGGCACGCGGTACTAGCACAACGCGCAACGAGGGCATTTACTCGATTGACCAGTCGCGCTCGGATTCCGGGAGGTGCAAGTACGATTATCCGCATCGAGGATCATACCCGTTGGACAGCCGCAAATAGAGCCTGGGATGAATGTTGAATGAGCATCGCCGGGAGTAACAAGACATACGTGGGAGCAACCACCGTTATTAAGGCGGCAAGTGTGTTCGTATCCGTTATAGGCGTCACCGACTTTGACGAGATCCAACGTTTGGACGAGGTCTCCGATCGGGATCGGCAGGAGCACTTCCTTCGTGCTGAGGCAACGATCTCGTTCGTCGACCCACTGAAGCTTCGTTGAATTGCGGAGAGTCCAAAATATTCTACGATCCATCACGGCCAGGCTGACGGGTCCCTCGAGGCCCGAGCGAACAAGTCTCCTGTTTCCACCCGTTCGGCTAAAAGATTTGATACTTCCGGTCGCCTCGTCCGAGAAGAAGACACGCTCCGTCACCGGATCCCAAGCAAGTGAAATTTTTGGCCCTCTCAGATCCTCAACGACGTGGTTTGGCTGGCGCGCGAGCCCGCTCATCGGCAGTTGATCGATGCGATATCGGCCTTTGTCAGACTCAAAAACAACGAACATCGTGGCGTATTTCGGTACGACTAAAATATCATTTGGTTCATCCTGAAATTCCAAAATAATCATTTCGCCAGTCTCAACGCTCTGAATTTCGATGCTGCGAAGGGCACTGTTGGACGAATAGATATTGTTTCCGTAATAATCCAAGTCCATCCCAGTGAGATATCGACTGCTCGTGTAGCCTATCGAACGTTCGGTCTCATCGTCGCATTCGTCGAGCCGAAAAAAGCGGTCAGAAAATTCATCGTTAGCGATTAAGCTTTCCGTTTTCGGATCCCAGGCAAGGTGCTTGACGCGTCTCGAGCCCGAGGTTGCGTTGATACGCGGTCTGCCGAGAACCTCGTGCCAATAGCTCAATAAAGTGTGTCCGGAAGCGATCGCGAGATGCGCGGGCTTCTTATTGACGGGACTGCAAGTGTATCCGTCCAGGCCCAGTAAGTCGTCAGGCTTGCAGGCGCAAGAGTACGTGCGATTGCGAGCCAGCAGGCACAGTTGGGAGCAAGACTGGTTCCCGCAAGGATTCGAGGTTGCTGGTCGCAAAGCCGCGTGATAAATATGAATTCCACCGATGTGCTGTGATTCTTCGACAAGGCTTACGCGATTGCTACCGTCCCGCTTGTCAGCCGATTCGATCGTTCTTCGCCTCCGATCGCTCCAGTATAATTTCGTCTCGAATATGGCTATCGAGTGCAATTGATTTCCGGTCGCTTGCAAAACTCGACGACGGTCTGTCCCGTCCGTCAAACGAACCGATTCCACGCTCTCGCGTTTCGAGTCGACGAAGTACAGCCGTTCGTCCAGATAATCGATCGCCAGATCCGTCGGACAACCGAGCTCTCTTGTGACGAAAGTTCCAACGTCTTGACCATTCATACCGGCTCGTGAAATTTGCGGCACGGTTCCGCATTCGCTCCAGAACAATTCACCGTTGATCGGATTCAGAAGGAATCCGGTGGGCGAGCCGATTATCGATTCGCACAAGACTATTGTGCAGTACGAGCCGTCATTTTTACACACGGCAACGTGCTTCCAAAAGCTGTCGATGAAGTACACGTTTCCGGTCAACCAATCGAGCGCCAACTTTTCCGGTAGACCGATACCTGTCAAGACGTACGAAGGAGGATTTTTATCGGGGCGCTTCCCTCTATTGACATGCGTATTATAAATTAACCTTTTAGGGCTTAATATTTCAAAAACGCAGCTTTTTCCAATAATGGACAGAATATTTTCGTCCCAAATTTAGTTACTTGAATACGTTGTGTCTTTATGTACTTGATACGGAGGGAGCGGAATAATTCGGTTGGGTTTATTTGGAATTGTCGTTTTGTCGCAGTTACCTCGGCACGGTTTTTTTAAAATTCGGTTTGCACTGTAATAAATAAGTTACCTGCTGTCGCGATTATTTCCGGATCGCTATCCTCGTGACGGCGCATTATTGCCTTATCTCCGATCTTCATATCCGCCCAATAAACGTAGTTGGCATCCATCGAGATCGCTACGGGTCGGCGCAAATTCTCAATAATTGGAAAGTAAACCTTACTCTCGAGGTACAAACCGAAAATTCCTTGATCCATTGAGAAGATCATCAGTGCTTCGCCACCTGTATCAATTCGTACCAAAGAAAGCATGGTTGCCTTGAACTGTCACATAAATATATCAACGTTTTCTTATATATGGACGGGTCCAATGGAATTTACATCTTCGAAATTTTCATGAGTTCCACTGCGGCGTTCTCGAGGACATAAAAATAAACTAGTCTAGGCACGACGCCAATTCAATGTGCGGCTTCAATGATCTTCAATATGAAACTACGGTGACCTGAGGCAATACTTGGATGGGTGACCCTACAGTCGTATACCGGCTTGCGCCCCCCCCCCCCCCGTCTACCAAGCGGACAGGAATTTTACTGCGTGACCGATGATGACACCACTGAAACTTGGCGAAATGTAGCCGCCTCTATTGGCAAGCAGGTTTTCCACAAATTCCTTGGGCCCTCGTGCAAAAGCGATACAGCAGAGCATTCGAAAATGTTGTCTATTGTCTCTGGGGATTTCTACGGAAGTAAATATAGTGAAGTGATAGACAGGGATAGTGAGTCTAAAGTGAAAGGGATGGAATTGTATAAAAATGTATGTATGAAATCTACGGAATTCGGCACAATTTCTTATGTAAAATCTTAGCGGCAATTGACATATCTTGTAGTCTTGTTAAGGGCGATAAGTTACGCTAAGGTGGCTATTTAAGGATTTATAGGCGTCTTACAGAAATGTTACAATCGCGAGAAAAATAGGATGCATTATTACTCGTAAATTCTACACCTACACAATCTGAGTCTGCAAAATTTGCGATTGATCCAGTAATCCGTTGAAGAATTATAATACCCTATATATCTACACGTCTTTACATGCCCTTTTCATCATGAAACGTTGTATTGCGCTCGAATATGATAAGAAACATCATTATGAAAATATGGTACCGAATTTCTTCCCGCTTTTTGCCTGTGCAATTTAGGTATGAAAAAAAAACTTGTTGGAAAAGTTCATAATCATTCGCTACATAATTGTAAATATAACGTACTGAAATTTTCCTTATTGTCTTGTTCGTCTATTACATACATTCTCACCGAACATGTATGGCAATGCTGTAAATAGATGAGCGGCTTAAAAATTGATGTCATAATTTATTGCACGTACCCTCTGCTTTGCAGGTGCTCCCGTCGTCCTGCAGCTCGTAGCCAAGCTCACACATACATCGATAAAAACCTCCTTCATTTATACAACGCTGATCGCACAATTTCGCGTTTTCCGTGCACTCATTTATATCTGAAATTAATTGTACGTCGGTTCCATGAGACCTGAACCTTGTTTTATTCTTAAATAATTTTTTGCGCACGTGCATCTTAAATCTTCTACTTCATATTTTTTCGTTTCTTGTACCTTTGCAAGTCGTATTGTTTACCAGGCTATAACCTGGTGGACACGAACACGCCGAACCTTTCGGCGTTTTCATGCAGTGATGGCTGCAAATGTTCTTTATTTTGCACAATTCCTCAGCTGTGTAAGAATTAAATTGAAAAAGCCATTATTCAGGTTGTTTATTTTGAGAAAAATAACCTATTGGTATTTCGAAAAATGTATATTCATGATTGTTTTAAAAATGCCGCTTCCGCATGAAGACTCACCATTTTTACATTCCGTCTCATTCTCGTCCGAATTATCGCCACAATCGTCGTTGCCGTCGCACGTTTTGTTGAGCACAATGCATCGACCGTTATCGCACAGGAAACGATGTATTTGATTGTTGCATTCGTGAAGGGATACGAGACGATCACCTGGAATGTTGCAAGTCCATGCAGTTATTTCAAAGACGTAATACAAAAGTAAAAAATCATTTTTTGACGGGGTTGGAACGTGCGCTGCTCTGTGGCCATATTTTTCAAGTTAGAGTACTCATTATTGCATTTCCTTATAGAGTTTGGAAATCCATATATGAACAAAAAATCTTTTTGCCGATATACTCCTTCGGTTTTATGTTGTTATCGTTCATTATCGTTCTTGTTTTCTTGAGAATAAAAAAAAATGAGGCCTTCTATTTTAAATGCACACGTCCTGCTCCGACATTATTAAATGTTTACCGCAATCCATTTCATCGCTGAGGTCTGCACAATCATTGAAACCGTCGCACACTCGCTCACTCTCAACGCAGTAGTCATTCTTGCATCGGAATTCCGGACATATTTTCTGCCGAAGAATTAAAACTGACGTCTCTTTGATGCTTGCGTTATTTATGTACGAACAAAATATAATAAATATGTAACGCAAATGTAGCGAGAGTAGTGGATGCGCGTCCACTACGGTCAATATTCCGGTGGATGACCGCTTATCCGTATCCTAGTTTACACATTGACTACTGACTGGGGGGCAGTTTCACTCATGAGTTACCGATGGTGATGTAGTTGAAAAGCAGCTTAAGGCGTCCGGCCACCTTTGCCGATCGAAAAATGGGTATATGTAAAAAAAAATAACAAACTCGAAAGTATGGGCCGGAATATTTTGATTTTTTTACACAACGTCAGAAAGGTCTTTAAGAATAACGTTAATAAATTTCCGTTCAAAATATTAAAAAATGGCGCCGTTATGCACATTGCCGCGAAGGCCCTCCGCGCGCGGTCGTTGTCCCAGCTGTTAATCGGTCATGTCACATCTGAAAAAAAAATCAGCTCATTCGTGAGTATTGTCGCTACAATGTAGCGTAGCGGTTTTTTTTTCGACCATTAAAAAAATTATGGTGAGCCATAATTTCAGTGAAAAATACAATTTTTTTTGTTCGGCTCACCATAATTTTTTTAATGGTCGAAAAAAAACCGCTACGCTACATTGTAGCGACACTACTCGCGAATGAGCTCATTTTTTTTCAGATGTGACATGACCGGGTAACAGCTGGAACAACGACCGCGCGCGTCGTGCGGAGGGCCTCCGCGGCAATGTGCATAACGGCGCCATTTTTTAATATTTTGAACGGGAGTTTATTAACGTTATTCTTAAAGCCCTTTCTGACGTTGTGTGAAAAATAAAAATATAAAAATATACTTTCGAGTTTATTATTATTTTTTTTTTAAATATACCCATCTTTTGATCGGGCAAGGTGGCCAGACGCCTTAATATAGGTGTCCGTATTGGTACAAGTTTTCTACGTTTCCTTGTGCCCTTGTACAAACGCGATACCGTAGCACATTAAAAAAGAGTGGTTGTGGGCAGCAGTCTGGAGATCTTTGTACAAAATAGTTTTTGTAATAATTGTTAAATCGTAAAACAATTACGTGATTCGCACATCCCTCGTACTCGTCACTTTTGTCCGAACAATCGTCTCTTCTGTCGCAAAAGTTGTCGAATGAAATACAAGTTTTGTCGGTACATTGGAATTGATCCCGCGTACAAATCAGCCCGCCAATCACATTCTGAGGAGCATGAAAAATCTTAAAAACATAACCAAAATATTTTACCAACAGATCATGAAAAAAAAAATTGGCTGTCATGAAATGCGAAATTTTAGAATTTGTCTACTTTTTCAGAAGCGTTGTTTGATTTATTTTCTTTTGAGTTAACATTATTCAGTTTTACATCGGATAAAAAAAACCGCTTGCAAGTTTAAAGTTTGAGGGAAAAAATGCAAATGGTCCATATTTATCGCCGATTAGAACGATTAATTGTCTTCCTTTCTCGGCTCTTTTACGCGTTCTACCCTTTTTGCTACCGCTTTTTCATATATTATAGTATCTTAAATGAAATCAATGTATAAATACCGCTCTGTCGGAACAATTGATTTCGTCGCTATTGTCGCCACAATCATCTTCCCCATCGCAAACGAACCAGTCTGATAAGCATCTATTGTTGGAGCACTTGAACCAGTCAGGCGCCGCACAATATTCCTCCTCCACTGTATCGACAGTCATTTCATTCATTCATTCAATACACATTCGATTTAGATGATCCATTGTAATTAAATATTTTACAGTTTCTCTGTGCCCTTGTGCAAATGCGGTGCAGTAGTGCATTGAAGAAGAGTAGCAGTACGCAACACGCCGGGAGGGTCTCTTAGAAACTGGCAAGAAAACAGCAATAAGTGTAGACTCAAAGAGAAAGTGATGGGTTATCGTAAAAGGCCGCGAACAGAACGTACGAAGCATGATTGAAAACGCATTTAATAATAAAGTTAAATACACAGAATTTTGAAAGATCGGGCTTGCCGTCTGCGCAAACCATTTTCAATATTGCTTACCGGAGTAAGGTTTCGCGCTTCCGAGGATAACTGAATACATGCATATCGCGTATCGTAATGACGACATCTGAAACAACCATAAATCAATCGAATATGCAACAGGAGACTGCATCGAATTTCTTCACAATCGAATTTTTGTGGCGTGTGTTTCGCTCACAGCAAAAGCTTCGTTAACATATTATCTGCGAAAAATTTGCGATACAACAAGGAAAAGGCTCTGGATAATCAAAGCAGCTGATTGAAATTTGAAAAAAGGGGCCAAACAGGAGATCTATGTGAGAGATACAAGACAAACTTAAAAAAAAACAAATCGATCTATCGGAAGAGATACAGAAGAGAAAAAGAAGAAAACGATGAAAAAGAAATCTGTAAGCATAAGAAACCCAAGAGAAAAGGAAAAAGGCAGAGTGAAAAATGAGAAGCAAACGAGGAAAATGATTATAAAGAAATGGGAATAGAAGCGAAAGAATTGACAGTATCCGAAAACAAGGAAAAAGCCGAATTTTAACAACGACAGCCTTATTTTTCTCAAAAATTATATTGTAATTTTTTGTATTATTCTTTCAACCCTCAACTAGCTCGTCGATTTTTGTGAATCTTTTCAGACATCCACATATCCTATTATTTATAATTATTTGGTTCTTTGGGTTCATTTAAAAAACTGATGTTTAAGTATTTTTTTATAGTGGCGAAGGGATTTGACATTTTTTTAATTCGTAATTTTAAATTAAGTTCATAATGACCGGCCGTGGTGGTTGGGCGGAAGGCCAATACTTCTGAGACCTTGGGTAGATGCTTGGGTAAAAGATTATGCCCTAGAGAATCAGAAGGATATGGGGCCGCATATACCGGTACGGGTGTTTCATAGTTTCCCCGTACCCTCGGCAAATACGGTATAGAGTAGCCTAACGCGGCTTTGGACGCAACAAAAATTAGGTTAGATTGGCGATGTGCGAGTGGGGAGTGATAGGAAATGGTTTACGTGCGAAGGGAATACGTAAAAACCGACCAGGATATACGTTGGAAATCAGGAAATAAATATTATTTACGTAGACTATAATTTATAATGAAAAAAAAATTAATTCAAAATGTAAATTCTAACCTTTTGTATTTGAATAATGAAATGTTTAATGAAAAAATTAAGTAATACTATTATATTTAATTTGAATGGAAACTATTAAATTCAATCATCATTCTGAATTAAATGTTTTTAACGTCTTAACTTACCTTTGACGAAGACGTGATACAACCAAAAATAAGTATTCCGGACGTCCACCAGAGATTAAGGAAATAACACTCTTGTACAACTTTAACAGATCTAAATTCTGTAACGTCTAATCCAGGCGCAAACTATAGATATTTTTTTTGACAAATGCTACAAATCGACATAAAATTTTCCTTCAGAAGAACTTTCCGAAGCGAAAAAAAAATTATTTACGAAAGTGTATAATTGCAAATGACCGAAACTAATAAACATAAATTCGATCCAAAATGAATTAATCGTCATCGGATTCAAGTGGATTCGCGAAACATTTTTGCCGAGTTAATATCAACGAGTTAATTAACGAGACAGTGAAGCAATTGTTTCGGGCACGACCATTGGAATAAGACTGACTCAAGTAATGAGAACCGTTGGAGACCATCAGCCGAAAACGCTGACAACAATCGCTCAATGCGTGGGATCTAATGATCGTGCATGATTCCCATTGTACTCATCGCCAACAATTTTGCGGTGTTGCGAAAAGAACATCCGGTCGAGGCGGGGATAAAATTCACTTCAATTGTGGAACAGAAATAAAACTATACAATAGATTCACAATCACCTTTCACTTCTTCAAATACTCTACTGCGACGTCGGGTAAAATGATTTTTTTTCTTCTAATTTTCTATAACTCATGTGGATATTATGTGTGAATGAAAATGATGTTGAGGTTTGCACCATTCCGATGCAATGCAAATTATTCTTTTTTTCAAATGCCGATATTTTTGGCAGATTTTGACTACGAAAATCATTCACACATTTTTTTAGGATAATTAATATAGATATATGTCTGTAAAAAGTAGGGTAATCATAGAAATAAAGACATGAAGAAGAACGTTTGTTATATTCGAACGATGCACCGTGACTTCAACACCATGAATGAAAATGTATATACATACACTTTCAATGATAGATGATATTATCCATTTTTTGAATTATCTTGATAAAATGATCTGATATTTAGATTATCTAGATGTAAAAAAATCGCAACCCTAAGCTTGTATCGTATGTTGTACGACGTTTTTTTAAATAGAAAAACGTTTACAGCGTTTTTCAATGCCTTCATTCGTAATATCTTAAGCCCAAACAAACCACCTGAAACAAACTTAATCCTTCATGTGTTCGCTATAGTTTTTGAGACACTGTGAAAACTGGGTCTCTAGGGAACAGTCGGGCTTTCAAGATTTTCTAAGCTTTCAAAAAATCTGAAAAAATGCACGGTTCCTTCTCAAAGTGTCTACTACATGACCCAGAAGTTGTTGAAGTAAACATTTAAAAAACCGTTAATAAAAATTAAAGTACTTATAGTAAAAAATGTGAAAATACGGCTGAGTTAAAAATTTCGACTGTTCCTATAAAACCCAGTGTACATTAGTAGGGTTAAATACACCCGAACAACGCAGTAATATTAAATTTGGGGATTTTCTAAATGAAGCCCCTCTAATGAGCAAAATTTCTCCGATTACGGATAACTATTTTCGTACAAAATTTGGACCAAATATTCTAAAAATTGTGACCGTTGATGAACTAAAAGTCCTTAACATACACGTATAGACATTTTTTCAAAATGTTATTGTTCTGTTTGTTAGGACATTTTCAACGCATTCCATTGCAATTAAAAAAAAACAGACAAGAAGAAGGTGAAACAGAAGGATAAAAACATTTGAACGCTGTTATAAATCATGAAGAAATTTCGAGTTGTAATTTCGGCTGTTGTTTTACCGATTTCTCTGTTCGAACGGTGGTGACATTAATGTGCCTCCCTTCATTATTATATAACTATTATTTTATTTACAATTTTGATTATATAATTTCCTTTTCGATCGATCGACCAACTTCTACACACAATAAGAAGAAAATAACAGTGCTATTACGCGTATCATTATTTGTTCGATATAATTGTGTTATATCTATAAAATACGCGAAAAGTGGTTAAGTGCATGCAGAGTTGGCAGTAACTAGTTACTTTAGTATCGAATTCGATTAAAGTTACTCGATACAAATGTACCGAGCAACAGGAATTCGATCGATACTTCGCTACAAAAGTAGCGATCTCAACCAATAGCTCGATACTTTTTTATCAAGTACAGAAAAGTTCTTCGATACTCGATACTTTTATAACGAGTAACGAAAAGTTCCTCGATACACGATACAAACAGTATCGAGTAACGAAAAGTTCCTCGATACACGATACAAAGAGTATCGAGTATCGAAAAGCATTTTGTTACTCGATATTCGATACTCTTTGTATCGAGTAACAAAATGATTTTCGTTACTCGATACTCCTTGTATCGAGTAACGAAATGCGTTTCGTTACTTGTTACTCTTTATATCGAGTAACGAAAAGCCTTTACGTTAGTACGAAAGTTACTTGCGTAAGGTATGGAAGGAACAGCATGAGAAAATATTATTTGAGACTGGAGTTAGAATGAAAGAAATCGAAGGAAATTGAAAAGGTATACCAAAGCCTGAATGACAATGAACAAGAATTGCAAATGTGTTTACAATTAAATTTTTATTTATTTCAATATTACACCAGCGATAAGAAATATTACAACATTTTTTAACATTACATATATTGTGTAATATTTTTAAAAGCAAACTTTTCATTGAGCCATATATATTTTTTCCAAAACAATTAATAGTATCAAAAATTCAAAATGTTAAAACGACAATTTTAATCTTGAACGTGGTGATGACATGACCGAATGTACAAGATGGCGATAACTCAGCCAGGTGAATTTGTAATAGAGGCGATAACTCAGCCAAATAAAATATATTCAAATATGTACAATAATTACTAGTACAATGAAAATATTGTATTAATGCGTTTATTTTCGTGAATGATTCGAAAAGCTATTTTCTATTTCAAGAAGGAATAAAGAAATTTGTTTCACTACATCGTTTTTATGGTTCGCGCTTTCTCAAGAATTTATTAAATTTTAGGCTTTTATAGAATTTGCTTTCAGAAGTATTCTCTGCTCAAAGTGCAAACCGTTCGACTGGGGCCGACGAGGGCAAAGGTGTATTATATTTAATAAATATTTGTTTAATTATAGGATACTCATTGAGCATGATCAATTCGTTTTTTTTACTCGCCATGTATCGTAATATTTCGACGCTCACAGATTCATCCCTAGGTGGACCTTCGGTGTCAGTGTCCTTCTCAAAATCGAAAAAATCATCGTCTAGTCTAGCAGGTCGTGCACGTCTATTTCTAGCATCGTGGCTTTACCCTTGTGGTGCTCTTCTAAGGCCGCTTTTGCATCATCTTCTCAATTTTTTGACGAATGAATTTCGAATAAAAAATGAGCCACCGCGTTTTGAAACGCGGATGACTTATAGCTGCAACGGCTGATGCTGCCACTTCATCTTCTAAATGAAAAAAAATTTAAATCGGTTATCGAGAGATTGAATTATACTACTCACAAGTGGTCCAAACCGTATACTCGGATCATGATAACTCTGATTTATTGCGTCCATTTTCCGTCTCAATGATATCAAAGACGGAAGGAGATATCCGTAATAGCAATAATAATGTTCGCTTTGTAAGAGATCGATCGTATCCGCCAATGGTTTTAGTATCCTAAGATACTCTTCAAGATATCTGAAATCAGCATCCTTCAGTATATTTGTAATTCCAATTTGAGGACTCACCTGAATAATTTTGTCTTTAAACATGACGATCCGATTCAGTGCATCGAATAGGGAATTCCACTGTGTAACAACAGGTCGCGGTAAAGAGCTTCCTACACATTCTCGTTAGATTTAGGAGAGCGCATGGTCTTCCATATTGACGTACACTTTTCCAAAACTCCAAAGTGCATAGAGGAAAGATAATGCGACGACTGAATAATTTTCGGAACATCGACAGCCGCAATTGAATTCAATGTGTGACTTGCACATCTTAGATGCTTAGGTAACACCGAACTAAGTGAGTCGACCGTTTCATAAATTGCATGATCTTTATCTGCAGGTATTTCAGTATCGCAGTTCATATTTGAGTCTGCTGTGGACAGCAAACTCTCAATCGGCGTTCTGTCTTCGTTAGACTCGGCTTCGGATTCTGAAAGTTCATGAAATGTAATTACTTTTCTCATAATAGTAAAGGTACAGGAAAATATCACGGGATCTTCCACGGGAATGAAAAAGATGATTTACCACACAGTAAGCCTTGCGACAAATTTACACCGAATTCACGGAAATCTTTAACGAAATTGGACCCATTGTCCGTAACAGTTGCCACTATTTTGTCAGCATCTGAACCGAAATATGTGTGGATTTCGAGTAATATATCCGTTATCCTGTCTGCTGTATGAGAACCAGGGAATCGTCGCCATGCGATGGCTACAGACTTTCGCAAGAGCGTCTCCGAGTCAATCTATGGTATAAAAATCGAACCAAAAATCTTTAATAACATCTACATCATATGCACATGTTCAATAGGGGAATTACAAAGCTGAGGTGGCTTCTTATCTCTTATATAAAGACAAGTCTTGATGTTAGATGATGAAAAGCAAAAAAGAAAGCTAAGAACTGGGCATTTCATTCCACAATGCGGTACGGTAGTGGACTCCTAAGTTCTCACCCAATGCGCTGTAACACCAATGAATCGACGAGACCTTGAAGTCCAAATGTCCGTTGTTGTACACACATAAGTAGCTTCTTTTTCAAGATTGATACGTATTTCTTCCATTTTCTCCTTATAGAAACTTTCCATCCGTCTGCAGAGACTATTTCTCGACAAATGCTTTAAAGTCCGGTCTCCTTTTTTTATGTGTAAATCTAAAGAAAAAAGGCACGTTTAGTCTGAAAGTAATTAGTTCGAGACTTCTAGTGCTTATATCATTATCGATCGAAAAAAATTCTGACACATGGTAAGGACTACATATCATTCTTACTTTACGTTGGCGGAGTTAATGCTATTAGTTATTATCTCACTACTTCGATACTAAGATTACAATTTACAAAGAAATATGTAAAAACGATTATTCCTTATATTTTTTGCCTTTTTAAGATGTTTTATTGTACACTGTAAAAAAAAATCTGTATTAAAATTAATATAAAAGTGTAGGAAGTCTTTTTACAGATACCGTTTATGAATTTTAATATTGTCGTTTGAAAATCAATGCACTGCTTTTCGAATGTCTAATAATCGTTCAGCAACCCTTAAGTACTGGAAAAATCATATACGCATCGCAAGGTATCTATTATAAGCGTATTAAAATTAATACGAACAGATTGAATTTTTATAATTTAATGAAGTAAATTTGGCATAGAAAAGTGTATTAATTTTACGGTGTTAGGTTAGTGTAATTGTTATTATTTATTTTCTGCGTCTTTAATAAACTCTGTATGAATTTTAATATACAAATTCCGGAATTCTTTTACTGATTCAGTCTGTGAAAACTAATAATCGTTATTTTTAAATTAATACACTACGTTTTGAATGGCTAATTAATGTGTAGTAATACTGTAATAGCAAAGTCCTGGAAGAATCATATACCTATTCAAAAGTATCAGTTGTGGATATATAAAATTTAACGCGAATAGATTTTAGTTTGTTTGGGTTTAATTAGACTTGGCTGCTTGTTCGGTTAATTCACCACTTACTTGTTGGTTTTTTCCCTTAGTATTTCGCGTTTGTTACCTACCTTCCCCTCATTGTGACCGTTACTTTCCGCTACTGTTCTCCTCTTTTCTCCCTCCCCCCCCCTTGCGGCCGCAGTAGACTTCCCCCCTCTGCATTGTATATTCATGGTGACTATAATTCTTATTCCTAACTAGTCTTGTTCCGCTGTGAAATGCCAAAGAAAAACATTTCACGACGAAATGTACGCGCGACTAGGATTCGAATCCGGGACCTTCCGGTCCGCTGGTTTAGTGGCGAGCACGCTAACCACTAGACCATCGCACCGGGTGTTCATCACTTACTTTAGATTTGGTGTTACTCGATACGTTTTTATGATTTGATTTAACATGCTGACCAAAGCACGAATTTCGAATTTTTCTGCACTGAATTATATATTAAATCACACTATCCGAATAAATACATACTAACAAGGAGAAGGCAGAGCCTGGATGTCGCAAATCGGATTCTCCTTTCGCGACGTGAAAGTTGAAGACCTCTGAATTAACGTCGTTTTTTATTTTTGTTCCAATAGGCCTTAGTTACTGAGATATCGCGATTGGAAAATTTGGGAGTTTCGGATGGAGCCAAGCAGGTTTCGGCTGGCGCGTAGAGTACGTTGAGCGTTGATACTTGAGACAAGAGCGGCCGTAGCTAATACGGTAAGATGACGGCCTGGCACTTGAAAGTTCACGGTTCGCGTCCCCGTACTTTTTTTTAAATTCAATTTTTATTTTATTTTATAATCTCTCATGACTTTGCATGTGCAGGTGAATAAGAAAATTCGAAAATACCAGGTGTGTAAGTATGAAACCGGAATTTGCCCATAGGTGGCGCTAGATGTCGATGCAGTTACCGACACATCACGTCAGCGGTGTCTTGTTATTGTATTGATATCCGACAAAGATTTCCAACTCACAATAACACGAGTTTCATTCAGTAGCATTAGTTTATTAGAGATAAACATGTCGAGTTTTGTGCCAACAAATTACGATTTGCGGACAGCACTACTTTTCTGTTTTCATCTGAAGAAAACCGCAGCCGAATCGCATCGAATGCTTGTGGAGGCGTTTGGTGAGCATGCTCTGGGTAAAACACAGTGTTTCGAGTGGTTCAAACGGTTCAAAAGTGGCGATTTTGACGTGAGGAACGAAGAACGTGGAAGACCACCGAAAAAGTTTGAAGACGCTGACCTGCAAGCCTTGTTAGACGAAGACGACGCTCAAACACAACAACAACTGGCGGATCAGCTAAAGGTGACCCGAGAAGCCATCTCCAGTTATTTGTATCATATCATTACAATAAACGTGTTTTTTCTGTACAAAAATTCCGGTTTCATACTTACACACCTGGTATGTATTACTAGTTTTATTTATCTATTATATTAAAATAATTAATGTGGTTGCGGTGGTATTACGTTCATCTTATGTTCGTGGTGTCGTAAGCCTTTGTGCTTCCCTTGCTTTTACGATGGTTTCCACCCTCCAATTTGTCAGCATACCGATCTGATAGAAGAAGAATCAGAATAATTACATGCCGCGAAATTTGCAAGTGTGAATTAGATTAATTATTCATTTTTTATACCATATTATTTTGCTTTGTAATTGTGACTTGATTATTAGATTAATTATTTGTTATACAATATTATTTTGCTATGTAATTGTGACTTCATTATTGGATTAATTATTTCAATATAATAGATAAATAAAACTAGTAATACACATTTTCGAATTTTCTTATTTACCTGCACATGCAGTCTTATGAGAGATTAGAAAGAAAAAAAATTGAATTAAAAAAAAGCATGGGGACGCGAACCGTGAACTTTCAGAGTGCCAGTCCGTCGTCTTACCGTATTAGCTACGGCCGTTCTTGCCTCAAGTGACAACGCTCAACGTACTCTACGCGCGAGCCGAAACCGGCTTGGCTCCGTCCGAAATTCCCAAATTTTCAAATCGCGATATCTCAGCAACTAAGGCCTATTGGAACAAAAAGAAAAAAAATGACGTTAATTCGGAGGTCTTCAACTTTCACTACGCGAAAGGAGAACCCGATTCGCAACATCCAGGCTCAGCCGTCTCCTTGTAAATCAGAAAATGTACGTGCCTTCGTATTGTAAATGTCCTATTCATTTCTAAATATTCTCCAGTCTATCATAATATTCAGTGCACAAAAAATTGTATACTCCTGAACAAAGTATTGTAATAATTAAGGGTCAGTTTGTAATTTTCTTACTTCGTCTACATTGTATGTATTCAAAACGCTTGTTGTATTTTTCAACTAAGAATATTTACTTTTCTATTAGACGCCTTGAAAAATTGTAGATAGTGTATTAATATTCAATTCGTACGTATTACGAAATGTAAAACCGTATGAAATGTAAGTCCGGTATTGAATTTTACAACACTGAAGCCTAAATATTAATTCATATACTAAGTTTTGAAATTTCATTTGCCATAGTATTGTAAAAGTATTTTAAATTTCATATTTCTTTAAACAGCGTTTTGTAATGTTCAATGTACAAGGTATTGTACTTTTCAACAGAATGAAGTTAAAAATAATAGTCATATTGCGATTTTAATACTTTTTGTGTAAATAATGAAATCATATACAATTGTTGCATTAATTAAAAAAATATTTGTATTATTATGATGCGCGTTGAAAAACTCATACGCAGCATACTAATATTCAATGTCCCATATATTAAAATACATACGCATCTATGAAAATTCATTTACATTGCTGAAGTTTCCATTACTGAAGTGCGAATTTGCGTTTCATATTCCGAGTTTAGAATTTTTCAATTATAAAAGTATAGTAAATTTAATGACTTTTTTTACAGTGTAGGGTAAGCTGGTATAGAAGTACGCACCTAAGGTTCAAAGCGGTGGAAAAAACAAACAAATACATTTTACGAATCAGTTTTTGTTTCAATTGAAAGAATATCTAGTATTCTATTTAAATTATGAGCGACGATTGGGAATCTTAATTTTTTTTTAAGTAACAAACGAAAAACTACGAAACGGGGGTTGCGAACTCTTAGACACACGGGCGTTTAAGAGTACGCACGGGGGTCGATAAGAGTATGCAAGCATCAACCGACACATAAATCGCAATTAAAGTTGCCCACATTTGTATGAGCGGTGCATTTCTCATGCCACTTCACTACACTCCATCCATTCCTCACATATTGGTTCTTCGTATATGTTTTTATATACTTTGCATACTTGTAAAAAAATATACACTATATATAGACAAAGTACTATATATACTATATCTAGAAGATATATATATATATACACTACATACTATATACATGTATATGTATATATGGGGCATTCCGCGCCATTTCACCTAGCCCGTGACCCTAACCATTTTTGGTTTTCCTGATTCTTTTTGTAAAATTGTACCCCATGAAAGCAATATCCAAACCAATTTTTAGATTGTTATCTCTCCTCTTTTAGGAGTTATAATTTTCCAGAAAATCTCGTTTTTGGAAGTTTTGGAAACGTTTAAACGCTGATAACTCATGAACTAATTGAGATATCGACAAATGTCACTATGTAATTTTTTTATTTTGACGCATACGTTCGTTGCAAAATATGAAAAAATTATTAATTATCGAGGTCAAGGTTTTTTTTGCTTCTAAAGTGAAAACTGTTTTTTAAAAAACGATTGCCTCTTTTTATTTAATTTTTTTTTAATTCTCTAAAATAGAGTGACCCATTCTATGATTTTTAAGACTAGTCTCGGCGAGGGTCTATTTTTCCTTCTATTTTTTTTTGAATTTATCATTTTATTTTTTTCAGAAGCCTTTTATCATTTTAATCTCCAATAATGCTATTAATGATTTGTGATTTCCGATACGGTTTTGCCAGGCCTGAAACGGTTTATTTTTTATTTGTGCTGAAATTAACGAAAAAAAGTTTTTTTATTTAAAATATTTTTTTTTTTTTCGTTAAATTCCGCACAAACTAAAAATAAACCGTTTCAGGCCTGACGAATTGGAAATCACAAAATCATTAATAACATTATTGGAGATTAAAAGGATAAAAGTCTTCTGAAAAAAAATATTTTTTAGAAAGAAGTCGACATTTTTTGCAAAATCACAACTCCTAAAAGAGAAGAGATTAAAACCGAAAAATTGGTGTGGATATTCCTTTCATGGGGTACAATCTTACAAAAAATCAGGAAAACCAAAAATGGTCAGGGTCACAGGCTAGGTGAAATGGCGTGGAATGTCCCACATATATATATATATATATATATATATATATATATATATATATATATATATATATATATATAATACATATATATAAATATATACTTTTTCTATACTTTGTATACTTGTAGAAAAAAATTAACAACAGTCGTGTAAGAGTACGCGTGTACTCCTACACACCCAAGCACTGCGTACTCTTATACCACCTGCACATTTTAAACAAACATGACTATTACTGCCATTTATTGATGAGATGCGAAATTACTTTCAATTTGAACAATAACCTTAGTAAACCGGCGTACGAAATGAATAGTTGTTTTTGAAGAAAGTAAATTGTGTATCGTACTTCTAATGCTTTGAAAATGTCAAAAATAAATAAGAAATTGCAACTATAACTTCAAACTTACCCAGCCTCTCCGTTTTATTTCACTTTGGATATTTTTTTTGTCAGAAACCCTTACCCTGTGAGGCGGTCAAAACACAACAGAAATTAGCTTCAATTAGCAAAGCGTTTCGTCATTAGCTTAACTGCGTACTCTTATCGCCTGCGTACTCCTATACCAGCTTACCCTAAGCTTAACGAAAAACGCTGTGCATTAAACTTACCATCGAATAATTTCCTGAAAGAAGGCATCTTCACTGTACGCAATGGTGCCATGCTCTCAAGAACGTAGTTTGTCACGTTCGTTTCGAATAGTGCCTGAGAAAATTTGCATATAACCTTATCTGTCTTCCGCTCTCGAATGACTGGTTCATTTTTAGTCTTCTTATAATCTAAGAACGTCTGATACTCATTTGGATGCATTCTCTGTAAATATACACTCCCGCTCAAAAGTTTGGATACACTCATCGATATTTCTTGCCGCACTTGAAGTTGGATAACTCTGCCAAAAAAAAGATATCCAAATTCCCAAGGCGGCGTTTGAAAAAGGGTGTATCAGGCTACAGTTTGTCGATTTTAAAAAATTTTTACGATTTTTTTTCGACCCAGTACGCCCCTTGGTACTTGACCGTTTTTAGGCCTTTTTTCGACCATCGCGAATCGGGCGCACATTTTAAGGAAATTTTTTGTATTTTTTTTTACCATGAAAAACTCAAAAGGGATGATAAAAACTCCATCTTCCTCTATTTAAAAAATTTTTGCGATTTTTTTTCGAAATGTCATTTCATTTTTTGCTAAAAAAGATAGATTTTGAAAAATTCAGAATAACTCGAGAACAATAGGGTTTAAAAAAAAACATCAGGAATGAAAAAAGTTGCGTTTTTTTATACTGAATCGCCTGGAATTTTTTCAGAATTTTTCCCCGAAATTTTTTTTTTGAGTATTCTCACTCAATAAAAATACTAAAAAAAAAAATTTCGGAGAAAAATTCTGAAAAAATTCCAGGCGATCCAGTATAAAAATACGCAACTTTTTGCATCCCTGATGTTTTTTTTAAACCCTATTGTTCTCGAGTTATTCTGAATTTTTCAAAATCTATCTTTTTTAGCAAAAAATGAAATGACATTTCGAAAAAAAATCGCAAAAATTTTTTGAATAGAGGAAGATTTTTATCATCCCTTTTGAGTTTTTCATGGTAAAAAAATACAAAAAATTTCCTTAAAATGTACTCGCGTAACTCGTGAGAGTTACGAGTAAAAATACTCACCTCATCTAGACGAGTTTTTCGTCGAAAAAGCCGCCTTTGGCTCGGCGCACCGCGTTTACGATTCGTGGCATCCGTTCGATGAGTTTATCGAGTTGGTCTTGGTTGAGACTCGACCATGCAGCCTGCAAATGCATCCAGAGATCCCCCGTGGAAGATGGACAATATTTCCGGATTTTCCGATCAAGCTCTTCCCACAGAAGCTCGATCGGATTGAGGTCCGGTGATTGCAGCGGCCAAATCATGTTGGTGATGATCCCAGTCTTTTCCTTATTTTCCAGATATCCTCTGCAGAGTCTGGAGCTGTGCTTCGGATCGTTGTCCTGCTGCATAACAAAACCATGGTAAATGGTTCGGAGACCGGATGGAAGAGCGTGTCGAACTAGTATCTGTTTGTATTCTTCCTTTCTCATAATTCCTTCGACTTTTATTAAGTCTCCGGTACCATGACCCGAAAAACAGCCCCACACCATCACAGAGCCACCCCCATGTTTCACAGTGGGCAGTAAGCATTGGGGTGCCATTTTTTCTCCGGGATTTCTTCTCACGAACACTCGTCGACGAGATCCAAATACGATGAATTTGGACTCGTCGGTCCACAAAACATTTTTCCACTGAGCTACTGTCCACTTTCGATGTTTTAAAGCCCACTGGTACCGTTTTTTTTATTAACGAGACGCAGCAGGGGTTTTTTATCGCGACACAGCCTCGGAGCCCAGAATCGAACAGCCGACGTTTTACTGTTGCCAGTGATATCGAGGGTTCGTTCGATTGATTATATTCTGCTCGAATTTCCGCGGCGATTAATCTTCGATTCGTCTTACTAGTGAGCATGATCTTTTGATCGTCTTGGGGAGTTGTTTTTTTTGGCCGGCCGAAGCGACGACGATCCCGATGAGTGTCCGTCAATTTCCACCTCGCGATCGTTGTCTGGATCCCTTTCAAAGAAACTCTAATTTCTCTTGCAATTTTTCGATATGGAACTCCTTTTTTCCATAGCGCTACTATTGCACCCCGTTTATCGAGATAAATCTGTTTTTTCCGTGCCATTTATGAAAAATTGATCAATAATTTTCTTGCGAAAATATGCAAATTACGTTTGATTTTGTACTCGCGTTTGAAGCATTCGCACCGTTGCAGGAGTTGCGCCCGATTCGCGATGGTCGAAAAAAGGCCTAAAAACGGTCAAGTACCAAAGGGCGTGCTGGGTCGAAAAAAAATCGTAAAAATTTTTTTAAATCGACAAACTGTAGCCTGATACACCCTTTTTCAAACGCCGCCTTGGGAATTTGGATATCTTTTTTTTGGCAGAGTTATCCAACTTCAAGTGCGGCAAGAAATATCGATGAGTGTATCCAAACTTTTGAGCGGGAGTGTATATAGGCATTGCATAAAAACTCGAATTGATTACCTTACATAATAAACCAATTTATTCTCATTAAAAGAACCCATTATTTAACATACCTTTATGTGTGTTCAAAAATTTGATGGCGATTTAAATGTCCCTCTTATTATTTTATTTTGGGTACACAACTGACAAATACCGAGAATCGTATCGCGGAACGACAATTTTTCGAGATCTATTTGGAAATATTTTCCATCAGAAAAAGCATGTTTTGGACACTCTTCAATCAACAGCTCTAATTCAGCTTGGTCCTCGATAGTTGCAGAAGTGGAATCTTCATCGACTTCAATCGCAAGGTGTTGCACCCGCTCATGAACGGTTCTATCGACTAAGTTAAGAACGAACTTTTTTTTAACATCATGCAATATATATATAAACTACTCCAAGTCTGCGCATGCAAATCAATTGTCCAAAAAATTTTGAATTATGTATATCTAAAGACATAGATGAATCTCGACGGCAAGTGTTTCTAAACAATCGTGCTTTACATAAATATGAGTATGACAGTTCATCATTTCTTATGAAATCGGCGTGTGTTCCACGGTATATGAAGGATCTCTTACTTGAATCCATGTTGTTCGAAATTTTGCAGCGTCCTGTCTGCGTATAATTCGGGGACATAAATATATACAATAAAGAAGTAACAACGTGAGTATGACCCCTGGAACAAATTTATAATTTTATAATGATAATAATATTATCATAAATTATATACAGTAATACATTATTTATATAATATATTAATAATAATAAAATTATCATTTTCTTTGCATTTTATTACATTTTAATTTGAAATATCATCTTATTATTGAGTATTTTTCTTACAATAATTTAATATTTATAATTATATAACTATTAATTTTTTTATTGTATATAACATTTTTATATTAAATATTTATCAAATTTATTATTAATTAAAATCTTATGTATAAGACATTCCTTATATTTCGGATTTTTTTTTGTAAAATTGTACCCCACGAAACGAATATCTTGTTACGTCCGAAGCCGTTTAGAAAAGATATATATTTCTAGAGCTATAAGCGTCGAGCGGTAAACGCTTTACTCCGATTACTACCCTAAAGAGTCACGAGTGCTCTTCGGGATAATAATTATGTGGGAACGTTTGCTGTGAGACCTCGAGAGATCTTGTTTCTTTTATGGATTTAGGAAATTGATAATAAAGGGACTTCAATGTCTTGAGTCACACAATAGTTTAATAAACACTCGATGAAATAATAATTTGGTACATTCTAAGTAAATTTATAAAGGTGCGGCCTCATGCAGTCGCTCGTCGCTCGTTTGCAGCGATAAATCTGGTCACGTGACCCCATTTTGAATTTCCCGCGACTCAAAAAAGTAGCGACAAGTCGCCGCGTCGAATAGCAGCGTCAACATGGCTGCTTGCAGGATTGATCTCGAAAGCTGCTTTCCTAACCTCCTTTAGTGGCAGTCGTGGTAGTGATACAAGTGAAATAAATCGGAGTGAATAAAAATAAAAATATAATAGTGTTTTTTCGGAAATTGACGAGATGTCGTTTGTTTACAAGTATCAAAAGTGGGTTGATCAGTGTCAACAGATTGCTCACAGAGCACGGATTCAGAAAATTTCCTTTCCCAGCGACCCATTGACCTTTCCCAGCGATAAAGCTCAACATTTTCAGCTTTGTCGCTACATATCACGTGACCAGATTTGTCGCTGCAAACGAGCGACGAGCGACTGCATGAGGCCGCACCTTAATGTGATAAATACCTTTGACAATTAGGAGCGGTGTCGTCGCTTTACAATAACGTATTCTTGCTTTCGTTGAATATTTCTTTAAACACACACGCGTACTCTCACATTCTTCTGGAGATCTGGTCGCGGATCAACAATAACTTGTACTTGAAATATTTGGTCGTTTGACCCTTTTGATTATAAAACAATATAAATTGACTTTTATAATTACGCCGAATCACACTCTTCTACAGAAGACCCGGATTTCGGACAGCGTAACGACGCGTGAAAATTTTGGTCTAAAACTGAACTTATTATAATATACGTCCGATACTACTGTCGGATCACTTTCTTCTACGGAAGACCTGGATTACGAACAGTGTATCGGCGTTAAAAACTTCGGCTATACTGCGCTCTTGTCGTCGAGACAAGGAGGTTTTATAAGGGCGAGATGACTTTGCTAGAAGGGCTACTCTCTTAATTTGGGCACAGAGAAGTACTATTTTTCGTCGAATATCCGAGAGTTCGACCTCCTCGGAGATGCAATAAAGGTTGGATATTTTGGATCCCTATCATAGGGCTTGAGGCTCCGACCGGAAAACTTTTATTACTGCTCTCATGCACAGCGGGAAAAAAATAGCAGAGCGGCTCGCAACACGAAAATACATGCATTAGGTATTGTGCCCAGTTGATAAACAAGGAAAGCGTATATCTTCGCTATGGTCTGTGATGCACGCGTCTATGGCGTGTGAGAAGCAATACAATTATGATAGGTATCTCAAACGCTTATATTTTTGGTTGCGTTGAAAAATAAAAATAGCTGACTCTATTGCTTCTCGCACGTGTACAATTATGTGTGTGCTGGTCAAAAAGAAATCACAGAAAGACGTCGTACGTGACACCTCCCCACTTAGACTAGTCATCGTCCTCGGTGACTTTAAATTTATGCATATTAAAATATGGCTGTATTGAAATATGTATAAATGGTACAAGAATCATTGACTCTAAGTTTGAAATATGGTTTCAACACCTGGTTGTAAAATTCAGGGTCGTAAGGAGTAGGGTACTAAGTTTTTCAAAGGGGATGTGGATTATGAATGTCGTTCTGATAGCGTTTCTCCATAGACTCGTCATCCTTGGTGTGGGTGACAATATATTTCGTGCGTTTCGGAATCTGACGAGGGTTTTGATAATGAGTTCGGTTATTGATCGATCGGTATAGGTTTTGTAAATTCCATCTGATGTGCATATATGTCTTCTGACAATGCTCTCCTCATGTAAGATACATCTAGACATTGCGATTGTTCAGCGGATTACAAACCGAGGTTGTATGTAGCCGTCAATGTTTGGACCAGGGACGGACATATAAATATATGCATAAACGTGTGTATATATATGTATGTTTATATACGCCCTTTTTTTAAACCGATACTCTCCACTCGATGTCCTTGAATACGCATCGAAATATGTTGGAAACTGATTTGACATTCTGCGGTGTTTCCGGATATACGGATCGGAACAGAGGGTAGGTGGTGACTGTAATAGCGGAGTTGAATCCATTGGTATATAATAGAAAGTTTAAATATTCTGACTTCCAATCACGATATCAATCTTTCTTAAAATTTAATATGCATTAATTTGCGTTCGTTATCGTTATCATTATAGTTATTAGTTAATGTCGGTAATGTATTACTATGTATCATAAGTTTTTCAACGTTCTGTCTATAGTTTTCTATATTGACAATATTTGTTTGTTTTAATGGACATACGGTTATCGTATGGTTATTACGGTTTTCCGCCTCGAACGACGAATGGCATTTTCGCAGCCATCGCTTCCGTGGGCATTCTTGCAGTTCTTAATGTTTGAGCGCCGTCAGCGATGTTGTCTTTGTTGGACAGCATCCAATGCATCGATGGATGTGGCTTGCTTGTTCTTCGTCGCCCTTAAGTTTTGTTGGAAATGATGAGGTGTCATTCAGTCGACGTGAGGCGAGGTTTAGCCTTAGATTCGTGGTAGAGCCGGTAATGCTGTCGATTGGTTGGTCTTCATGAGCGGGTGAAACACAATTTCCGAGTGGAAGCGAGGAGAGAATTGTAATTATTTTGTATACATTTATTTTGTTTCTTTGGAAATCCTTTGAAAAATAAGAAAAACGTGTTATTGATGCACACATACCAAAAAAATAACATTAGTGATATTCAACTATAGAGTATTAGTAAGTCACTCAAAGTAGTAAGATAAATTGTCATCGTATACAAGGTTTTAGTTTGTCTAAATGTTTAATTATACGTTTTCCAGTTTCTGTTTCTAGTACAGCATTATGATTGTTGAGGATTTCAGTTATCAAATATGGCCCGGTGTAATGACAGTCGAATTTTCCTCTTCGCGGTTCTTTTATTACGTAGGCTATATCTCCCGGTTTGAAGTTAACTTCGTGAATTTGCCTATCGTAGTACCGTTTGGAGCGATATTTGGATTTTAATAACGATTTGGAAGCGAGTTGTCGCATTTCATTCAATCGGGATGTAAGGTCGCACAAGTAATCGCCATAAGTTTCGATTTTCTCAGCGGAAGGAAAAGAGCTTGGGATACGGGCAGGTTTACCGTATACGAGTTCGAAAGGAGTGAAATTAGAAGATTCGTGGATTGAGGTGTTATAGGAGAACATTACAAAAGGGATGAGTTTGTCCCAGTCTTCGTATTTGTCAACGTAATGCTTAATAAATTCAGTCAAGACAATGTGGCTTCGTTCTAAAGATCCATTGGATTGGGGATGGTAACCTGAAGTTGTAACGTGTTTGATTTTAAATAGTTTGGCAAGGTGATGAAATACTTGTCCAACAAAGGATCTGCCTTGATCGCTCAGAATGATTCTTGGGGTTCCAAAATGAATTATGACGTTACGAGCTAGAGCGTCAGCAATTGTTTCAGCTTTTATATCGGGTATGGGTACAGCAATGCAATATTTCGTCAGATTGTCCTGTATGGTGAGGATATGTCGATTTCCGTTTGGCGTTATGGGCAATGGTCCCACTGTGTCGATCGAAATCTTGTCAAAGGGATCTGCTGGCGTATCAGTAATTATCATAGGCTCGCGTGTTTTAATCCGAGTCAGTTTTTGTTCTTGACAACTGGGGCAAGTTCTCACGTATTCCGTTACTTCAGCTTTGAGGTTAGGCCAATAAAATCGTTCTCGAATACGTCGATAAGTTTTAGTTACTCCTTTATGTCCGCCTACTAAACTCTCGTGATACTCGGAAATTATTTCGCGTCTCATTTCTTCGTCCGGTATTATAACGTTACCTTGGCAAAGGACAATAGAACAATCGCAATCGTTTAAACATTCTTCGAGTATTTCCGTTATAAAAGCGTGACTGTAAGTTTCCAGCATGTCTCCCGGTTTTGATATCCGTAATGATTTGATTTGATACTCGGTTATCACGTCTTTTACGGTATGGAGCACGTTTTTCAGGTCTTAGATTGAAAAAGTTTCGAAGTGTTTACTTTTCTGTACAGCACTAAAAATTTTGTTGTTGCCTTTTGTCGTAACTAAGACTTGATTGCATTTAGGCTTTTTCCATTTAATGTCTTGGGGGCAAATTTTATCCGTTTCAATAAGCAATCGTGAAATCATAGTTGTAAATTCACAATCGGCCGAAATAAAGTGCAAATAATTTCCTTTGTGATAGGTTAAATTTTCAT
Source organism: Ophion slaviceki (assembly GCA_944452715.1). Classification (NCBI taxonomy): domain Eukaryota; kingdom Metazoa; phylum Arthropoda; class Insecta; order Hymenoptera; family Ichneumonidae; genus Ophion; species Ophion slaviceki. Next base: position 7,062,438 of record OX101789.1, read on the forward strand.
TGGTAATACTTATTTGTATTCTCTTCTCATCCTTTTCCATATTAGGGTAAAACAATGCAGGTGGAATTGTACTTGAAACCGTTTTGTTGAGCCTTGTATCCGGAGGTTCTTCAATTTCCGCGTTTTCAATTTCGATTTCGCTATCTCTATCTGCAGAATCGGGATTCGATATTAATTTATTGAAGTGAGGTCGTCTTGGTGAATTAGATTCGTCTTCATCGGTACTGGTTTGTATGTTATTACTTATTGCGGGAGTCGATCTACCCGTGGGATGTCGAAACGTAATTGCGGATTCACCAAGGTTCGCTACTTCATCATCAGCGTCATCGGAGTCAGTATGTTCGTCAGTTTCGGTGGCACATGTTTTATTCGCGCCTGAATTTCCGTGGGTATGATCCCACCAATACTTATCCCTATTGTCTGAATTCGGGCTTTCATTGTCATTTATTTCAACTATATTTTTATTCTTTGAGACCTTGGGTAAGTTTTCGTTTTCGGAAGGTTTGTCAGTCTGAAGGCTTTCGTCGATGTCAAAAGCAAATTTTAAAGCGTCTGTAATCCGTTTCATCGGTCGGGATGATGGCTCGTTTGAACGTACTTGTGGCAATGTCCGTTTGGGGGCAAGGCTAGGAAATGCGCTGTGCCGGGCCCGTGCGGTAGGAGGTGCCCTTTCAGTGTTTGATGGGATTGCCGAGAAATGTTGTTTTTGCGTGGTTCGCGAGGTTTTGATAGGTACTGCTGGAACATTGGGGGTAGTTTTACGATTTCGTACTCTTTCTCCGATTGTTGCACCAGAAATGCTTGGTTCCTCAAAAAGGGTGGGTAACGGTTTGTTTTTACTGCCCAATGGTCGGCCACGCTTAATTATTGGATTAGAAGAAGTTGCAATTTGTGGGGTTACTGTCATTGATGTTTTCTTAGCGGAAGATGAAATTGGTAATATAATCGTATCGGTGGTAACGGGATTTCGGGAAAGGGCATCGGCGTTTGAATTAAGTCGCCCTGGTTTGTATACAAATGTGTATTCGTATTCGCGTAATCTTATTCTCCAGCGGATCAATCGCTGAACTGGCAATTTTACTGAATCAATCCATCTCAACGGTTCGTGATCACTTACGAGCGTAAAGTTTCGTCCGTACAAGTAAGGTCTGAAATGTAATATTGCGTATACCACGGCTAGACATTCTTTTTCAGTTGTTCCTTAATTTTTCTCGGCTGGATTTAATAGTCTCGACATGTATGCGATTGGTTTATCTTCCCTGATTTTTCCTTGACGCAATACTGCACCGATTACGTAATTTGATGCGTCAGTCGTTAAAATAAAAGGTTCTTCAAAATTCGGATATTGCAAAATTGGAGGGGAGCATAAAGCTCTTTTCAAGTCGTCGAAACTTTTCTGTTGTTCTGGTCCACATTTAAATTTTACACCTTTTTTCAATAAATCTGTCAACGGCTTAGCTTGTCCCGAGAAATTCTCTATAAATCTTCTGTAATAACCCGCTAGCCCAAGGAATTGTCTGATATTCGTTACTGTCCTAGGGATTGGGAATTTATCGACCGCTTCGGTCTTTTTAGGATCAGGACGAACGCCTCCGTCACTGATCACGTGTCCGAGATAGATAACTTCTGTATTAAGAAATTCGCATTTATCGGGTTGTAATGAAAGATTGGCGTTACTGAGTTTAGCAAAAAGTCCTCTAGGGAAGAAGCGAAAACTACTATGTCGTCGAGGTAAACAAATAGTTCAGTGTCTTGTAAACCAAGTAATACTCTGTCCATTAATCTTTGAAAGGTAGCAGGTGCGTTCGTAAGACCGAAAGGCATTCTAACATATTCGTAGTGTCCGTCAGGGGTGCTAAAGGGTGTTTTCTGTCGGTCCTTGGGATCCATTTCGATTTGGTGAAAACCTGAGGCTAAATCAAAGGTCGAGAAATATTTTGCTCCACCGAGCCGGTCAAGGATTTCAACGATGTTAGGCAAAGGGTAAGCATCGCTTATTGTATTTTCATTTAATGCGCGAAAATCGATTACCATCCTCCATCGTTTATTCCCTTTTGAATCTGGTTTCTTGGGAACAATCCATAGAGGCGAATTATACGGAGAAACCGAGTCGATAATTATATTATTTTCGATAAGTTTCTTCACTTGTTTATTAATTTCTCCTTTATGTACCAGAGGGTATTGGTATTGTCGGATTGTCACAGGTAATTCGTCCGTCGTAGGTATGCTATGTTTGATCTCTGACGTGGCCGGTAGTTTATCACCAGGCAGATAAAATAGGTGTGAAAAATCGTTTACAAGATCGAAAACGTGCTGTCGTTCTTCTGTATTGAGATGATCCAAGCGAAGAGATTTTTGAATGATTTTAATTCTTTCATCGTACGTTTTATGCGTATGAGCGTTAATATAATCGTTAATGTCGTGGTCAAAAAAGTCTTCTTCACTTTCGTAATAATCGAATGGCAATATCTCTTGTGGCGGTAGCTCAATTTGTAAATCGTCTTCATATGCATTGATTGCATACACATAGCATGTGTCATTGTTATTTGAAACAACGGCATTTCCAATAAAAACGTGATCTAATATCAGTACTCGGGGTAGAAAACCTGTATTCAAATCTGTTTTTAATAGTTTTATCGATACTTGGGTACGACTGCGGGCCTTGAGGTTAAGAATGGTATTATTATTTTGCTTAGGTAACTCGATTGGTGAATGATACATTCGAGGTTGATTTCCTTCGACTGGTTCAAAAGGAATAGGTGTAATTGGCTTTGAAGAAGTAACAAGTGCGTTATGGTGAAAAGATATTTCTGCTTCTTCATTTTGAAGGAAATCGATCCCAATTATTCCGTCTGCGGGAATAGCAGAATTTTCATCGAGAACTTGAAATTTTTCTGGTTTTTCGAAAAAGGTTATTTCAGTTGACCCTAGCGTATATATTTTATCGGGTGTTATACCTGATAGCGTAAGCGATTCGTGTGTTGCAATTATGCACCGTCGTTTTAGCGATCTCAGTTTAATTATATTTATATCGGCACCAGTATCAATAAGAAAACGGCCGTAACCATTTTCGAGTTCGGGGGCACGTAGCGTTATTATTGATGACCGTCTTTGTCCGTCGGTCCATCTAACATATCGTCTACCGTAAGGAATTTCACAGTCGAGGGACGCTGAGTATGTGATTCGCTCGTCAATGCGTCCATTCGACGGGCGGGTTTCAAGTTTAAATTCTCGCTTGAATTAGTGCGTTGGAAAGAGGTTGTCTTCGTTTCGTCGAATTCTCCGCGAGAGTATCTTTCGTCTTTAAGAGGCTGATTTTGGTACATAGGGTAGGAAGGTGGATAATGATTAGGAGGATAGCCCGGCCAAGGTGAATACATAGGCGGCATGTAAGGCATAGGGAGGTACGCTTGTGGTGCGTAGAAATGATTCTGGGGGAAAATTTCTGTGTAAAGGCCTTCTTATGAATGGTCGCTGTTGGAAGTGATCTGAATTCTTTTCGAATGTTCGATTATTTGGAGACAGAAAGTTTGGTTGAAAGTTACCTCGAAAATTGGGATTTTTATCGTTAGGCTCTCTTTCTTCTCGAGGGTAAAAAGATACATGACGTGATTCTACGTTTCGAGGGCTCTGATATGATGGCTGAGTTTGGGTGAAACGTAATGAATTTGAATTTTTTGCATTCGCACCCTGCATATCTCGTTCAATGCGTTGGACTACTCGAAAAGCTTCTTCTAGTGTTTGTGGATCTTGAACGCTAATTGCGTATAACAGATCGCCGGATAACCCTCTTTTAAAAGATTCTAAGGCCAATCCGTCGAGCATGGGCAACATTTGATTTGATTGTTCTTCAGTAAATTTATCCTTCAGAGCAGATATCGCACTCGTTCGCAATTGTTTGATTCTCGTGTAATAGTCAAGGACTGTTTCATCGCGTCTTCGTCTGACAGCTTGAATTTCCGCACAATAGAAGGGGTATGATTTTTGTGGCGAAAAATATTCTTTTAAGGCGTCCGATAGACTTTGAATCGAATTAATTTCTTTATCAGCGATTGCATCGCGAGCGGTTTCTTTCAATTTCGAACAAACGGCTTTGAAGAAGGCGTTACGTAAGCCATCAGGCACAAACGTAAGACCATTTTCAACATCTTGAATAAAAGCTTTTAAAGGCATATTTTTGCCATTAAAATTTGGCACGTGAAGCAGTGCTTGTTGGAGTGCCATACATTCACCCATACCTGTTAACATTGCATCAGTGATGTTTTGATGGTGAGTGAGATTTGCAATTATTTCGGCGTTTGCCATTTTTTTCTTCTTATTATTTTTTTTTCTTTTAAAAATATAAATGTAATTAAGGATTCGATTATTTATTTATTTTATTCATTTATTTTGCATCAATTTTTATTTTTTTATTTTTCTTTTCAAATAAATTTCACAAATTAAAAGAAACGTTCAGCATATCCCACCGCTGTCACCAAAATTTTCTGTTACGTCCGAAGCCGTTTAGAAAAGATATATATTTCTAGAGCTATAAGCGTCGAGCGGTAAACGCTTTACTCCGATTACTACCCTAATGAGTCACGAGTGCTCTTCGGGATAATAATTATGTGGGAACGTTTGCTGCGAGACCTCGAGAGATCTTGTTTCTTTTATGGATGTAGGAAATTGATAATAAAGGGACTTCAATGTCTTGAGTCACACAAGAGTTTAATAAACACTCGATGACAAAATAATTTGGTACATTCCAAGTAAATGTATAATGTGATAAATACCTTTGACAATCAGGAGCGGTGTCGTCGCTTTACAATAACGTATTCTTGCTTTCGTTGAATATTTCTTTAAACACACACGCGTACTCTCACAATCTTCTAGAGATCTGGTCGCGGATGAACAATAACTTGTACTTGAAATATTTGGTCGTTTGACCCTTTTGATTATAAAACAATATAAATTGACTTTTATAATTACGCCGAATCACACTCTTCTACAGAAGACCCGGATTTCGGACAGCGTAACGACGCGTGAAAATTTTGGTTGAAAACTGAACTTATTATAATATACGTCCGATACTACTGTCGGATCACTCTCTTCTACGGAAGACCTGAATTACGAACAGTGTATCGGCGTTAAAAACTTCGGCTGTACTGCGCTCTTGTCGTCGAGACAAGGAGGTTTTATAAGGGCGAGATGACTTTGCCAGAAGGGCTACTCTCTTAATTTGGGCACAGAGAAGAACTATTTTTCGTCTAATATCCGAGAGTTCGACCTCCTCGGAGATGCAATAAAGGTTGGATATTTTGGATCCCTATCACAAGCCTTGAGGTTCCGGACGGAAAACTTTTATTACTGCTCGCATGCAGAGCGGGAAAAAAATAGCAGAGCGGCTCGCAACACGAAAATACATGCATTAGGTATTGTGCCCAGTTGATAAACAAGGAAAGCGTATATCTTCGCTATGGTCTGTGATGCACGCGTCTATGGCGTGTGAGAAGCAATACAATTGTGATAGGTATCTCGAACGCTTATATTTTTGGTTGCGTTGAAAAATAAAAATAGCTGACTCTATTGCTTCTCGCACGTGTACAATGATGTGTGTGCTGGTCAAAAAGAAATCACAGAAAAACTTCGTACGTGACAATCTACACCAATTTGTAGATTTTTGTCTCTTCTCTTTTAGAAGTAACGATTTTCCGAAAAAATGTCGAGTTTGGAAGTTTGGAAACGTTCAAACGCTGATAACTTCAGAACTAATTGAGATATCGACAAATGTTAATATATCATGTTTTTCATTTTGAAGCATACATCCATACAAATTTTGAAAAAAAAATGATCAGTTCTCTGCGTATTATAGCAGTAGAAAAGTATACAATAGTACAATAGCACTTCTCTGCGAAATGCAATTAGGAACATAAATTTCAAATTTGAAGTAAATCGAGTGAAAATTGTTGAAGTTATTTGTCACGCCAATTGGAAAAAAGCTGTTTCGAGAAAAACGCATAGTCGGCCATTTTCTGCATCGAAAAAAAAAATATATATATAAGGAGTGCAACTTTGCAATGACCGTTTTTTTTTCAAAAGTTTAAGGCTTTATTATAAAAAAGTGGCTACATATTTTTTAATCAAAGTACTGCCCGTCGCTAGCTACGACCTCGGCCCATCTTTCAGGTAGCATTCGAATCCCGCGGCGATAAAAGTCTTGGTCCTTGGAGGCAATCCAGGAATCGACCCAATTTTTGACTTCTTCGTAAGTACCGAAGTGCTGTTCAGCCAAATCGTGTGCCATTGACCGGAACAAGTGATAGTCGGAAGGGGCAATGTCTGGAGAGTACGGCGGGTGGGATAAAACCTCCCATTTCAGCGTTTCCAAGTACTTTTTTCACGACATTTGCAACATGGGGTCGGGCATTGTCATGCTGCAGTATCACCTTGTCATGTCTTTCGTTAATTGTGGCCGTTTCTCTTTGAGTGCCTTACTCAAGCGCATCAACTGACATCGGTAGAGTTCCCCTGTGATGGTTTCGGATGGTTTGAGCAGCTCATAGTACACAACGCCCAGCTGGTCCCACACAGCATCACTTTGGATCCGTGAATATTCGGTTTGGACGTCGATGACGGAATATGACCAGGCAGTCCCCATGATTTTCAGCGTATAGAATCCTCCCCGTAAGCATCGACAAGCAAACGGTGGGCCTCAGCCGCAGATTTCTTGATGTTGAAGAAGTAAATCATAACCTCCCGCAAATGCTGAGAATTCGGTTCGTAGGTTGCCATGTTTGAGTGCCTATAACTTTATAATGCATACACGTATCCGTTAGCTTTTTTAAATTGTTTACATTGGCAGAGCCTCTAGTTTAAAATGCCACTTTTTTATTGAGCTAGGGCCACTACTTCGGCCGCAGTGGCTCTCTAAGTAAAACGGTCACTGCAAAGTTGTACTCCTAATATATTTTCTAACAGCTTGATATTCATACTAAATAGATGTGTAATTAATTTAAAGATGAGGATTAATTTTTCATACGAAAAAAATGTATTTTTTTTCGCATCACATGATTCGCTCACATGATTTTATACCCGTTACTGGGGCCTAACCCCTTAAAATGAATTCGTCCTAAAGAAATAAAAATAATAGCAAATAATATTAGTAAAGAAGAAAATTAATCTTCTGAATAAATTTACAATTTATTACTTGAATCAGACACATTACTTAAAAATGTTTAATTTTACATAAATTTATATTTCTTTAAATTTGCAATTTAATATATTTTTTTAACTAAAACTTATTCAAAAATGATTTTTTACACTACTTACAAAGATATTGGTATTTTATATTATATTATCCAAACAAACTCACGCTCCGAAGTCCGCACCGACGCTTTTCTTCACTACTCTCACTTTTCACGTCACCTGCACTGATTATTGTATGATTGGATTTTCCGTGCTTCGCGGAATAAGAAAGTTTATCGATACACTCGACTTTTCACTCACTTAACACTCACTGGCAACAAGAAAAGGTTTCCGAAAATATAGGGTTCACTGTCGCGTTCTGAATGACGAATGAATCGAACGCATTCCGTAGTGCGTTCTAAAATCGAACGTGTACGATCATGATTTTCAATTTAAGCCCCATTCACATAAAATTACCTATAAGATATAAATAAAATTCATCGTACAGTGATACAGGTAGCGATAGGCAGGATCAAAATCAAAACATGATATGTAAACACTACCGTACCTCATCTCTCTAGGATGCTTTATTCTTTGATTCCTCGCATCACTATAGTGTGACAATAGTATATTGATGAGAGAAATTATTATTCAATATCTCACCTAATCACAATCCACGTAGTAAATATCAAACAGTGAACGAAGAAACACGTGAACAGTAAGTACGCTTATTACAAAATTATAATAAGTTATAATATTTTAATTATAATAATTATTAATTCAATTATTTTTTTTGACTAAAATTAATCTAGAATTTATCTAGAAGTCTAATTTAAGTACACTCAGCAAAACAATTAAAGGAGCAAAAAAAATTCACAATTTTTTCAGGAATTTTTGGAAAGCCGTAATTTCGTGAACAATGGTTGTATCGTAAGAATTAAAAAAGCACTTTGCAGCTTGAAATTTCTAGTTTAAGGGGGGATCCTGCTTTAGTAGGCCTAAAAAAGTGTTTTTTTGGGGATTTTTTTAGGACAGAAAAAATAAGCAAGTCTAGCGAACTTTTCAGATTTCTTTATTGCATATTTGAACATTAGAAAACAAATTTTTTGAGAGAAAAATATTCAAACGCAGCCGATTTTTATGCACATTTGTGCAACTGCAGTTTTCAATCGGCGGGAAAGATGAAGCTCGGAATTTTTGTCGAGAACAAAAAAAAACAAAAAAAGTTTTAATTGTCATATATTTCCCTTCTGTGTGAACTAACAAAGAGCAGAAAAAATCATGAAACTATAACTTTTTTCCGGCTGGAAAGAAAAAAACGTTTTTTTTTTAACTTCAACGTGCTATAAAAATGATTTAAAAATACTTTTTCGACAACTTTGTTAGTTCACATAGAAAGAAAATATATGACAATTAATTTTTTTTTGGTTTTTTTTCACACGAAAATTACGAGCTTCATCTTTCCCGCCGATTGAAAACAGCAATTGTACAAATGTGCATAAAAATCGGCTGCGTTTGAATACTTTTCTCTCAAAAAATTTGTTTTATAATGTTCAAATATGCAATAAAATAATCTGAAAAGTTCGCTAGACTTGCTTATTTTTTTCTGTCCTAAAAAAATTAAAGCAGGATCCCTCTTTAAGAATCTCGCAGAAATTTTTTTTTAGAGTCACGCTCGGTGCTGTCATAGAAAATAGCGTGACTAAAAAAATTTCGGTTTTTTTTTGTTTTTCAACATCGTCCACGGGCTTAAAAAAATTCCCCGCTGAATCAATGGGTCTTTTAGCCTGATTCTTCAGCTTCAATTTGGTATCTTTTCGCTCTCTGTACGACCACTTGTCGCTGAGATATCGCTGACTGAATAAAAAGCTTTTTTCTTTGATCATCAATATCTTATGAACTAATGATTGTACAGGGAACGGAAGGTGGGTTTCGGAAACTTGAATATCTCCTCTATAAGTTACTTTTGGTATTTCTCAATATTGCATATTGTTTGGTATAGCTCAATATTGATTTGAAAAAGTACAAAAAAATTACTTTTTTTTGCCGTTTTGGAAAATCCACAACTTTGCAAATATTGCGAAAATGATCCATGTTTCCAAGTTTTTTTGAGCTCAATACCTGCCCAAAGAATCTGTCGTTTTTTTAATGGATCGGTTAAACCGTTTTTGTTACCCAAATCGTCAAAGTTTTATCTAAAATTAAAGGATCACTTTTATTGCTCCTTAAACGTCAATTGATGATGGTTAAGATGAAAACATTTTTGTTCCTTCTTTTTCTCACAAGTTTGCATCAACTAGTCATCCAATCTTTAGAAAGAAAAAAATTCAGTTTTGAAGGAAAAAAAAATTCCAAAATTTTGAAGACAAAAAATCCTTTATTTTTCTTACAATTTGTCAGTCACTATTCAGTCATTAAATGTAAAAAAAATATTTTTTTAACATGTGTAGAATTTTTTTACACGCATCGCTATACGATTCTTCAATCAATGACAGATTTTTTTTAAATGCAATTTTTTTTAACTTTCCCATTCTATTTTTTTCCGATTTTATGAGTAGTTAATGAAAAATTGTGAGAAAAATAACGATATTTTTCTCTCTTCTTAACCATCATCAATTGCCGTTTAAATATTTTGTATTCTTAATAAATAATAAAAATAATAATTAAATTAATTATCACCATATAATTATTATACAAACTGAATGAAATTATATAAATTCTATATTTCTATAATATTAGGAGATTTCACTTAATTACCAATAAAATACTCAAAAAGTTAAGTTTATTCAATAAAATGATTCATTTCATTTTATATATTATAATTAAAGAAATATTAAATTATAAATTATATTGAACTTCCGTTTCCGGAGTGAGTGGGGACGGACGTGCGAGAGAGTGAGTGATAGAGAAGGTGGTGAAAAGGAGGGAAAAGGTGCAGGAAAATACGGGAAAGTGCGAAGGAAGGAGGGGACGAAGGTAGGTGGCGAAGAGAACGAAAGAAAAGTGTCGGGGAACAAGGAACAGAAAGGAACGGAAGGTTCTAGGCGGGTGGAAAAGGAGGTTAGGAAGCAGGGCAAAGGGGACGGTGTGGCGGAGGAGAAAGGGGAGGAGGAAAGTGGCCGGTGAGGAGACAGGACAGTGGCGACGTGCGACGCGAAGGCGGCGCGAGAAGGTGGGAAAGAGCGGGACAGGGAGGTAAAGAAGAGAGCAAGGTGGGTAAGGTAGGGAAGGTAAGGAAGGGATTAGGAGAGCGGAAAGAAGCGAGTAAAAGAGCAGAAGCATGGTGGATAGGGAGGAAGGGGAGAGGTACAGGGAGGGGAAAGGAGAGGAGGAGGACGGGGGTGGAAGAAAGGAGGGAAAAGAGGGGGAGGAGATGATGAGGAGGAAAGGTAGGAAGACGAATGTTGAGAGGCTGATGAGGGAAAAGTGCGGAAGTACAGGGGACATCAGTGAGTTGTGGAAAAGGAAGAGAGAGCGGGTGGAGGGGGGAGCGATGGAGGAGAGCGAGGCGTTCCAAAAGAGCAGGAAGGTGCAGAGGTCGCCGCAGGGAGGGGGGGGTGGAGGACGAGAGCCTGAGGGAAATGATGAAAGTGATGAGAGAGGAGGCAAGAAGGGATATGGGGGAAGTGAAGGAACAGGGAAGGAAAGTGAAAGAGGAGCTGGGAAAGATGAGGGAGGAGATGAGGCGGGCGGAGGAGAGATGGATGGTGGAGAGAGAGGAGATGGCGGGGAGAGTGGAGGAGATGGAAAAAAGACTGGAAAAGGTAGAAAGGCAGGAGCAGAAGATAGAGGAAATAAGGGTACGGATGGAGAATATAGAGACAGAGGGGGGGAGGAAGGGAGAGGAGAGCAGAAAACGAGAGGAGGGTGGTGGTGGGCAGGTAGGGAGGAGGGTAAAGGAAATAGAGAGGAAGATGGAGAGAAGTGAGAGAGAAGAAAGGAGAAGAAACTGCATAATAAGGGGAATAAGGAGGGAGGGACCGGTGAGGGGGGCAGTAGAAAGATTGCTAGAGCAAATCGGGGTACAGGGGGCGATAGAGAGCGTGAGAGAGATAGGGAAGAGGACAGAGCAAGGAGGAGAGATGGTGGTGATGGTAAGGATGGAAAAAGTAGAAGGGAAGAGAGAAATTATGGAAAAGAAAAAAGAGTTAAGGGGGAGGAAAGAGAAGATAGAGGACGACCTCACGTAGAAAGAGAGGAGGATGCAATGGAGGCTGAAAAGACTGGGGGAGGAGGAGGAGGAGAGAGGAAAGAGAGTGAGGGTAACGCACGGAAAGATAACGGTGGATGGAGTCACATGGTTTTGGGATGAGGAGGAGGAAAAGTTGAGGGACTGGAGGGGAAGGGAAAGGGGGCAGGAGAAGGAAGAGGGAGAGAAGCAGGAAGAAAGGGGAAGAAGGGGGGAGGAAGGGAGGGGAAAAAACTGAGAAAAAGGGCTGTGAGGGGGGAGGGGAGAGGGAGAAACAAGGAGGGGAAGGAAAAGAGCTGGTCAGTGACATTCTGGAACGTAGCGGGACTGACAAACAAGGACAGGGAGTTCTGGAAGGAGATAGAAAAGTGGGACGTGATAGCGTGGGTGGAGACGTGGATAGAGGAGAAGGGTTGGGAAAGGGTAAGACAGTGGCTACCGAAGGGGTACGTATGGTATAAGCAGTGGGCCAAGAAAAGGAATAGGAAGGGGAGAGCAATAGGGGGGATGATAATGGGGGTAAGAGAGGAAGTGAAACCGGTAAGAAGGAGGGAGGGAAGGGAGGAAGAGGGAGTAATGAGCGTGAAGGTGGAATCGGGGGTGGAGGCATGGACCATAACGGCGGTGTATGTAAATGGAGATATGGAGGAAAAGATAAGGCAATTGAAAGGATATATGGAGGAGAGAGGGGAGGAAGGGAGGAGGTTGGTGGGGGGGGACTTTAACGCGAGGACGGGGAGAAAGGCGGGAGAGTGGAGAGGGGAGCAGGAGGAGGAACAGGAGGGAAGAAGATCAAGAGACGAGAGGATAAACGCGGAAGGAAGGAAATTGGTGAACTTGGTGGAGGAGATGGGATGGGAGATTTTTAACGGGAACATAGAGGGCGACGAAGAGGGGGAGTTCACGTATACAGGGGGGAGGGGGGCGACGGTAATCGACTACGTCATGGGGGATAGAAGAGCAAAGGAAGGAGTGGAGAGTATGAGGGTAGGAGACAGGGTAGAGTCGGACCATCACCCGCTGATAGTAAAGATAAGGAGGGGAGGAAAGGAGAGAGGGAAGGGGAAGGAGAAGGGGAGAACAGCGGGAAAAGGAAGATGGACGGAAAGGAGAAAGGAGGAATTTGCAAGGGCAATGGAAGCATTGGAGGTAGAGGAAGAGGAGGGGCAAGCAAGGGTAAGGGAGATGTTGGGAAAGGTGAGGGGAGTGATGAAGGAGAATAAGGGGAAAGGGTATGATGAGGGGGGAAGAGTGAAGGAAGGGTGGTGGGATGAGGAATGTAGGGAAAGGAAAGAGGGGGTGAGAAGGGAGTTAAGGAGGTGGAGGAGGGGGGACGAAGAGGGAAAAGAAGAGAGCTACAGAGAAAGGAAGAGAGAATATAAGGAATTATGCGAGAAAAAGAAGGAGGAGGAGAGGGAGAGATGGATAAGGGAGGTAGCAGAGGCTAAAACAGAAAACAAGGTATGGGAGATAGTGAATAAGGGCAGGAAGGTAAGAAAGAGTGTGAATGAGGAAATCGGGGAGGAGGAATGGAGGAACTACTTTATGAGGCTGTTGGGGGGGGGGAAGAGAGAAGAGGGAGGAGAGAGGAGGGGGAGGGAAGAAGGGCAGATGAAGAGGAGGAAATAACGGAAGAAGAGGTTAGGAAAGCGGTGGAAAGGAGCAAGGAAGGGAAGGCAATGGGAGGGGATGAAATACCAAACGAAGCATGGAAGTGGGGGGGAAGGAAGGCGCAAGAGTGGGCGGGGGAGGTGTGCAGGAGGACATGGAGAGGAGAGGGATGGCCGGAGGAATGGAAGGAGGGGTTGATAGTGCCGATTGTCAAGAAAGGAGAGGGGAAGAGCGTGGAGGAGTATAGGGGGGTGACCCTGATGCCCTCCCTATACAAACTGTACGCGGGGATTTTAAGGAAGAGACTGGAGGAGGAGGTAGAAACGGGGAAGAAAGTGCCGCACAACCAGGCGGGCTTTAGGAAGGGGATGGGGACGGTGGACAATATATATGTGTTGAATTATGTGATCGGGCGACAGATAGAGAGGAGAAAGGGGAAGTTAGTGGCAATGTTTGTGGATTTGAAGGCGGCATTTGACTCGGTGGACAGGAAGGTACTGTGGGAGGCGTTGAGGAAAAGAGGGATAAGGAAGGGTTTGAGAGACAGGATAGAGGAAATGTATGGGGAAACGAAGAGCAGGGTAAGGATAGGGGGGAAGTGGGGGAGAGCTTCTGGACGGAGAGGGGAGTGAGACAAGGGTGCCCGTTAAGCCCGTTGCTTTTCAACATCCTGACGGCGGACCTGGAAGAGGAATTAGGTAAGGGGGAGTGGGGGGGCGTGAAAGTGGGGGGGGGGGGGGAAATATACTCCTTGGCGTACGCGGACGATATAGTGGTGTTGGCAGAAAGGGAGGAGGAGATGGAGAACCTGATTAAGAGGATGGAAAGATATTTTGAGGGGAAAAAGTTGGAGGTGAATGTGGGGAAGACAAAGATAATGAGGTTTAGGAAAGGAGGTGGGCGCTTTAAGAAGATGGAATGGAAATGGAAGGGGGAAGGGATGGAAGAGGTGAGGGAATTTAAATACTTGGGGTTTGTCTTCCAAAGGAACGGGGGACAGGAAGCACAGGTGAGGGAGAGGGAGAGGAAAGCCGGGGGGGGGGGGTGATGAAGCAGGCTTGGGGAATAGGGAAAAGGCTGTTTGGGAAGGATGTGATAAGAAGGTGGTGGCTGTTCGACACGCTAGTGTGGACGGTGATGGGGTACGGGGCGGAGGTGTGGGGCTGGGAGGAGAGGGAGAAAATGGAGGGAATGCAGGAGAGGTATTTGAGATGGACATTGGGACTGGACTGGAGGACGCCGGGGTACATGGTGAGAGAAGAGACGAAGAGGGTAAAGATAAGGACAAGGGCAGGTAGGAGGGCATGGAATTTTGAGGAAAAGCTGAGGAAGGGGGAGGGGAGCGAACTGGCGAGGAGGTGCAGGGAGGAGATAGGGGAGAGAGAGCGAAGAGGGACAAGAGAGAGGGGAAAATGGGAAAGGGGAAGGACAGATTTTAGGAGAGGGGGGGGGGGCAGAGGGAGGGATTCGTGCAGGACGAGGGAGAGGGGGGATACGAAAGGAAGGAAAGGGAGGATAGAAGGGAACAGGAAAGGGAGAGGGGAGAGAAAATAGCGGAATCTAGGTATAACAGATGGTATAGGGAGGTGAGAGTGGAGGGGTTACCAGGATACCTAAAGGCGGGGTGGGAAGAGAGAAGGTACGGAAGAGTAGCCAGGTTCAGGATGGGAAATGAGGTAAGGGAAGGGAGGTACTGGGAGACGGAAGAGGAACGGGAGTGTAGGTGCTGTGGGGAAGAGATGGAATCGTGGGAGCACGTGCTGGATAGGTGTGGAGGAGGAGAGGGGGTAGAAAGAGGAATAGGGGAAAGGATAAAGGAAATACTGGACGAAAAGGGAACGGGAGAGGACTGGATGAGGGCCCTGGAGAAAAAAAGGAAAAGAAGAGAAGAGGAGAGGAGGGCGGGAGAGGAGGATATGGATAGGGAATGGAATGAAAGAGGAATGGAATGAAAGGAGGAAACGGAAGTCGGGGAGAGGAGGAGGGGGAGAGAGTCGGCAAGGTGGGAGGAGGAGTTGGAGCGTGGGGAAGGAGAGAGGGGAGAGGCGAGCGTGGCGAGGGGCGAGCGAGGGGGAGGCGGCGGTGGTTTTAGGGATAAAGAGAAGGCGTAGCATGTAAGAGCCCGGCGGTCTTTGTTAGTTTAAGTTAAGTTAAGTGTAGGATAAGAGCTGTAAACATTGTAAAAATGGAAGTGTAAAGGGACGAGAAATGGAAGTTCTTTGTAACCCTACGGGGATCAAATAAAACACATACATACATACATACATATTAAATTATATTTAATTTTTATGTTTTATTTTTAATAAATAACAAAAATTAAACAAATTCTAATTTATTTAATGAATTTACTTAAGGTAGTATACATGCTTAACTTTTATATTTCAGAAATGGGTCAAACATCCTCGAAACCGGAGGCGGGAGAAGTTAAACAGGCGGAGAACTTGGAGAAAGAAGAAAAGGAGAAAGAGATAGAGAAGTTGAAAAAAGAAATTATCGACCTGAAAATGCAGGTGCTGTATTTGCAGTTGCAAATGCAGCAACAACAGCTGCGGAACAGTAGTTCCATAGATATACTTGAAGTAGAGAATCTGGCCCCCGGACCACGTATGTTATTCTTTTATATTTCGGATTTTTAAAAATAGAACCGGAATAATGATTGAACAGATTAATATTATTGAATTATCATTATTAATTAATAATTAACTAGGCACAAAAATGGAAGGATACGAAAAAATCTCTAAATTTTTAGGTGACTTTCAGAAGACTATATAACTTGGCGAAAAATGGTCGTAGAATAAGAAAAAAAGTAAATTCAAGTTTGACGCCTCTTATTCTAAGGTCTGTAGGTAAAATATTTGTATCATTGATCGTTCTTGAGCAAGCTTGAAGAGATTAACGGAAAACAAAATTTCTAAATGTTTGCCTGGCTTCCAACGGGCTTGAATAATTTTTTTCTGCAATGTCATTCTAAAACTCGTTTAGCTTGATTCTTGCTCTTTAATTTGAACGGTTGATGAGCTTTGTACGATGATTTTTTACTGAGTTGTCGTTCAAAGCAAAAAAGACCTCTTTGGCTTCGAGAATTTATTACTCGAGAACGTACGGATCGTAGAGAAAATAAGAGGGTTTTGAAAATTTTGAAGTATCCTTTATAAGGTATAATTTTTTTTTTTTGATGAACAATTTTTTTATGCAAGAATCTTGATTAAAAAACAGGTGGAAAATTGCGATTTCACGATTTTTTTTATAAACTTGAGATAACTCAACAAATAACGGATAGAACAGGGATCTTTTCGTTTTTTTCAAAGTATCCTCAAAGTGTCCTCAAAGTATCTCAAAGAAGCCTCCAAGAATTTAAACCGCTGCGATTTGTCGTTCACCGTGATCCAAATGATTGAAATTGTTACTTTTGCTCAAAGTCAATTAAAGGATACATTTTGCATTTTTCACTCATTTCTTTACATTTAAAATGTTTTTTTTTTTCAAAAATGAATTTTTTCCTTAAAACATCGTTAGATTTTGAAAAAAAAAATTTTTAAACAATTAAATTTTTTTTTTAATCGACGACTGTAGCTTCCTGAATGTTATTAAAATAAAATTTTTCGATTTTTTTTTCAAAGAAATTTTTTTTAATGGCATCTTTTTTTTCATTTATTTTCGATATATAAAAGTTTTTAATGAAAAAAATATTGATTTTTGCGAAAAAGATTTTCAATTTAAAGAAGTGATGAAAAGATGCAAAGTGTATCCTTTAATTAACATTTTAGCAAAAGTCAGGTTTGAGTTAAAGTGGATAAATCAAGCTAAATGAGCTTTACGATGGAGTTGCTGAAGAAATTTAGTCAAGCCCGTGGACCTCTCGGAAGCCAGGCAAAATTTTTATATTTTTTTCCACTGATCTCTTCGAGCATGCTCAGAAATGGCCAATGATAAAAATATTTTACCTAGGAATCTTAAAACTAGAGGCTTCAAGCGTAAATTTTCTTTTTTTCTTATAGCTCTACGACCATTTTTCCCCAAGTCTGAAGACAGCCTCCTGAAAATCACTTAAAAATGTAGACATTTTTTCGTATCCTTTCATTTTTGTGCCTAGTGTAATTATACTATGAAAATTAATATTATGATTATAATATAATTAGTTATTGGAAATAATTAATAATTAATATTATAATTTATGATAATTAATTATACCAATTATTATTCTTATTAATGAATAATTATTTAATAGAACTGGAAGTAGAACTTGAATAATAATTCAATAGAACTTGTATAATTAGTACTGAAAGATTCGGAAAATCTATGGAAAAGTGAATTTGTAAACTTTACACAAATGTAAATGCTTTACATTTTCTAAATATTGCCCACAGATCGTTGGAGATTATCAGCTGAACGGAGCCGACGTACGTGGTATGCCCGACGTGGCCGGGGGACATGGTTCCCAGCTTCTCGGGGGGAGCCATGTTAACTTAAATGAAATATTAAACAAAATATAATGAAAAGATAAATATGAACTTATCATTATTTTCCCATCGATCCTTATCCCCGAATCTCAATAGATATTTCCATATCGAAAAACTTTTTGTGACTGGCTACAGAAGTATCGAACATCGAGCATGTTTTCGTTACTCGATACTCGAATACTTTTGTATCGGGTATGAAACACATTTTCGATACTCGTTACACAAATATCGAGTAAGGAAAACCTTTTGAATAGCCGATAGTCCTTGATCGATAGACCTGATACTCGATATGCCTTGTATCGAGTATCGGATAAATTTTCGATACTCGATACTCCTTGCATCGAGTATCGGATAAATTTTCTATACTCGATACTCCTTGTATCGAGTATCAGATACATTTTCGATGCTCGATACTCCTTGTATCGAGTATCGGATAAATTTTCGATACTCGATACTTTTGTATCAAGTAACGAAAAGTTTTTCGATACTCGATACATTTGTATCGAGCAAAACGTAACGCCCGATACAGATTTTGGGCAACTCTGAGTGCATGTTGGCTATGCATTAAAGCAATATTTCGTAACTTATTAGGTACTCACATGATTGTAATTTACAATAAGTATTGAATTACCCGAGTCGAAATTTTTAGCCTCCTCTGAACCCTCGCAGGACCCATTTCTTTTGTAATACATAAGCCGTCAGCCTCGGTTGAACCTACGAAACCTCATTTGTCGAGTTCAGTGCCATGAAGAGACCTCCTCTTGGCCCAGGGTAGCCTCTGCTAGACCTCCCAAACCTTCTCTCGACCCCCAGTTTCAGTGAAACGTGCAGAGCACAGGCCTCCTTAACCTGCTTTCAATCTCAAACTGTTGCCTCGACCCCACCTAACCTGCTTTCGGCCCAAATTCGATATCTCCTCCATCATCATTCCATTGTGACCTGATCGGTAACCCGTTCGATGACGAAAATAATACGAAATTAATAAAAATACATCGTCCCCTTATCAAATTAATAGTCCAATATTAATATGCGAAAACAATCAAATTTGCTCAATATCGATTTATTATTATTTTATAGGCAATTGATAAAAGAATGCTTGTGTATACAGTCTTACTCCAATTCTATCGGATTAATAGGCATTTTCCTGTGAGAAAAAATCTCACAGGAAAATTCTTTAAAAAATGCCAGTCTATCCAGTATAAGCTTACGCGCCGTTTTTCGTTCTTGACATTTCTTCTTAAGCCCTCTAGTTCTTGAGTTACATTGCATTATCTAGAATTAACACTCATATCAAGGGGGCGGGGGGTAGTGAAGGTGGAAAGAGAGGAATTCACTACCCCCCGCCTATTATATATATATATATAATTCCTCTCTCTCCACCTTCACTACCCCCCGCCCCTTTGATATGAGCGTTACAATAAAGATGGACCATTAGTTCAATCAAATTGAAAAATGCTTAACTCTACAAATATTTTATTTAAAGTAAATTAAAAAAAAATAACTAGATCCATTCAGTGAACTTGACTAAATTGTTTTTTTGAACAGATGAAAATGTTAAACTGATGAAACCGAATCACAGATTTATTAGAATCAAATAAAATATGTAGTTATTGGACGATATTAAATAGATTGATTTTCTATAAATAAACATATAGTGTGTGTGTGTGTGTGTCTGTGTGTTTGAAAAATCTATAGCTTATGTGATACAACAAATAGTTGGAGGTATTAATTTGCTCTCTTATGCTATATCAGCGACCAAAATGTTATAAGCACTCGGTAGCATAGGGGCAGCGGCGCGTAGTTATGAGTAGGTAGGACTAGGTTCAAATCGCATATAGGGCAAATATTTTCTTCGAAAAAAATCATTTCCAAAGGCCAGGGAATGACGAATTACGATGAAAAATCCTTGTAGTAAAGCTCTCAAATAATGCGTTCATTTTATTTTCGATTTATGAAATATTTTTTGCATATAGTACACTAAGCTTTACAGTGTACATTGTAAGCAAATGAAGATTAATTTGAATCTCATCTTTATTAACATATATAAATATATTTGAAAGAAATATGATCGTAGTAGGCTGGGAGACAAGGAAAAAAACCTATTTTATTTAAATAGATTCTATATAAATTAATTTTTTTGTTTAGCCGTGTACAGTAGGCCGAAAGGGGCAGCAGTAGGTTCTGCGGGAGCGCTCGAAGTAGGCCCACCTGAGGTTCCGTAGGTTCCATTGTGACCCTCCCTGACCTCCTTTGAGTCAAAAAGTCTACTTTCTGCCATGCCGGAGGTTCATCGGAGGCTCTAACGCATGGTACTTTCAAACATTATACCCTCCTTTAGATACCCAATAACCCGCTCACGCCGATTTCTGCTCGCCTTCATTTTGTGGTTTGAAAGCGACTCGAAAATTTCGACTCGGGTACTTATCCGCCAAGTAAAATCTGTCGGCTATTGTCAATAAGATGACAAATAGAACCTTATCGAATTACAAACCGTAGTTCGCTTTTTTATACAATTAGCTATTGTACAATAATGACGGTAATTTTATTTGAATATACTCATTAAATGACACTTTGAGGACGCACACACCGCTAACGACTTCGGAAGCTTACAACCTACGACTGTGCAGGCGGGTCTTTTTTCAATAGCGTTGAGTGGAATGTTTTATGTCCTATCCAAAGACAACCAAGTCCATACTGCAAGGAATTTTATTTCTTCGTTTTTAACATCGACGCTTTCCATGTTTGAGAAAAAACATTTGAAAACATATTTTACATATTTTCCGCCGCCCATGACATCGAGTCTATTCAAGGTCAGAGAACATTTACAATGGAACAATTACATGGAACAACGGGTATATGGGGTTACGTCGGTTTAATAATTTCAAAAAATCTATTTTTTAAATTTTATTATCTAAAATATCGAGAATATTCTCCCAAAGTTTTGAGTTAATCGGAGTAAAAGTCGAGGAGAAAGAGCCTATTTTTAAAGTCCGTGGACACGATTTCTAAAAAACTAATGCACCGATCTTATTGAAATTTTGCACACTTCTTCAAAATAGCATTGACTAGTGATTGAAAGAAGTTTTTTTTCTCGATTACAACTAATTTTACAAGGCTATACGTAGTGTAAATTGTACCAAAAATTAAACTATTTTGCATACAACTCTGCCAAAAATTTAAACTTTAACTTTTTAAAAATCGTTCGTTCAAATACGAGCTACACTTATCTACTAACAGAAAAAAATGGGTTTTCTAATTTCAAATGGAGCTATCATGAGTTATCCTGACCATCACGGTGACACTTTTTTTAGGGGCCTCCGGGAACCAGGGCCCACTGGCTGAAACTCTCCAATTTTTGGATGAAATTTTTTTTAAATATTGTTGACATGTTGCCCTTTTTTGTACCTCACATTTTGAATATAATCATTCATATATATATATATATATTTTTTTTTTAATAAAGAAAGGATGAGGTTCCGAAAGCCAACCCCCTCCGACCGAGCAAAAAATTTGCACAGACCTTCTTTTTATTATTCTGAGACGGCCCCTAAAAGGATTTTTCCCGACTCGCAATAATTTTCGAGATATTGAATTTTTCAGTTATTTATTTTACCGCGCGCCGACTATATCTATATATCTCATAGGTGTCATTTCTGGCTATACCTATATATACGTTATCGCGCTTTCCGCTTTGTGTGGATTTTCGTCCAGCCTATGCGGTAGCGTAATCCCCTCCCGTGACGATGACGTCACGGGAGGGGAGGAGGCGAACCCAACAAACAGACCGAAATAAACAAACCCAGACATACAAACCTAAAAATCAAACCCAAACTAACCCGAACATACCCAACAAACACACCCAAACAAACGTAGAACACTACTACGGGTGCGTAGAACACTGCGGTGGGCGCAGGGCACCTCGGATGGGTGTGTGGAATCATGGGGTGCCGAAACAAACCCTAACGAACCCAAACAAACAAACGGCCCTTTTTTCGGTTTATTTATTATATATATCTTTTTTTTAGTTTCGTTTTTTTAAATTTTTTTTTTATGTTTTGAAACCCAAACAAACAAACAAATCCAAACGGGGATTTGTTTATTCATTTATTTTATTTTATTTTTTTGGTTTTTTTTATTTTATTTTATTTTTGGTTTTTAATTTTATTTCATTTGGACGGCGAGTGCGATAACGCATATATAGGTATAGCCAGAACTGACACCGACCAGATATAGATCCCGCGTAGAAATTTTGATGGGACCAGATCAGGGCCCGTGCAGGTTGCCTGACTGCCCTGGTAGGGCACTGATAAGGCAGCCTGAAAGGACCGTACTAGGAAATGTAACGTTGTGTCACATGTGGGCCTGACCTGGTTGCCTGATGAGGCCTCTATTAGGTTGCCGGATCAGAAAGAAATATTCGATTTAAATAGAACCTTTTTAAATCCAATATCCCGGTTGGAAATTTAGTTATGGCCCTAATCACGCTCGGATCAGGTTGCCTGACTGCCGTTATATGGCGCTAGTATGGCAACCTGATCACGGCGTGAACAAAAATATAACGCTGTTCCCGATAATGGCGGGATCTGGCAGCCTGATTACGCCCAAATCTGGCAGCCTCATTAGGCGACTTATGATGGCGTGTATACGGCTGCCTGATCGGATGTATTACAGAAAATATACTGAACAAATAACATAAAACTTTTTTTGTTTATTGAATATTTAACACCAAGTTACATCTGAACAGTTTGACAACAAAACATATATTTCTGACCTTATTGACAGTGTCTTTGGTTGTTTGTTTCTTTGTTCTTATTTTTGTTAATTGTTATTATTATTCTTAGTTTTATTTTTTAAATATTTTTGTTTATATATTTATTTGAAATATATATTCAAACGGTATATCCTCACACTTGTGGTAAATCTTTTTTTTGTCGTTCTGAGCAGTGCCCGTCCCAGTCCTTCGCGTTGTTCAGCACCTTACCGTCAGCTTGCTGGATTTGTTTAACTGTCGCACTTCCTTCATTGTTGGTTTTGACAGTATGACATCTGAAATATGCAAACATTTGAAATCTATATTATACAGGTTGCAAGAGAAATATTATTTAAGTAGTGCAATATATACAATATATCTTCGCTGCCAATAGAACCCTCTCCGCTGACATGGAGATCTTCTTCGCTGGGGTTGAGATTCTCTCTGCTGACATGGGGATCTTCTTCGCTGCCATTCGAACCCTCTCCGCTGACATGGAGATCTTCTTCGCTGCCATTCGATCCCTCTCTGCTGACATGGAGATCTTCTTCGCTGGGGTTGAGATTCTCTCCGCTGACATGGTGATCTTCTTCGCTGGTGTTCGAATCCTCTCCGCTAGCATTAGGATATTGTTTGCTAGTAGCTTTATCAAGACTTTCCTGATCTTGAATTTTATCATTCGGGTCTCTTTCTGTAAATATTCAAATTTTTCGTAAACAAAACAACATATATCATTCTCATTTTTCAAATTATATTTTATACTGATGTTATACAATTTTTTAATTTTGTTAATATAGTTTTTTATATTTTTTAAATATTTTTTGAATTATATTTTATGTTATTATTATTCTATACCCAAGTGCATAAAAATTCATAAATTTTGTAAAAGTTTTGAAAAGTAAGGTTATACATACCTGGCACTTGTACCGATGATCGGGACTCAACTTTTTTCTTCAAACGACATCACCTAACACGCAGCCGTGTCAAATACCGCTTCCTCTCTTTGCGATTCATAACGTTTTCACTTTATGTGCTCCTTTTTATATTTCGTGAAAACTTTCAAGTTTTAACCCAAACACGATGTCTACAATGACATACGTGCAAGCATATATGGTTTTTAAATGCAACACTAGCGCCACCACTTTAGCGCTAGTCTGAGCACTGCCATGCATGGGCCTCCTAATAGAGCCATATTAGGGCACTGATAAGGCAAACCACATTATGGTCATTTTCACGTTTGCCATAAGATTGCCTGACCTGTGGCTGCCTGTTCACGGCAGGCTCACGGCCGAATCAAAATTCCCGTAATACGGATAGCCACACAGCTCCCTCATTACGGCCCGATCATAAATCTGGCTAGCCTGAACACATTTCCAGCCGGGATGTTTCTTCCATGTCGTACGGCCTAAAATGATCTTATTCGTTTCAGCTATTCTTTTTGAATATTAAATATATTCAAATTGAATAAATAAAGATTCGATTCGAATAAATCTTCATTTGCTTACAATATATGCTGTAAATCCAAATATCCTATATGCATAAAATATATCAAAAATTCAAAATGAAATGAACCACTCAATTTGTGATTCTACTACAATGGATTTTGTATCATAATTCCTCATACCCTGGCCTGCTGAAATGCTTTTGTTCGAACAAAATATTTCGCCTATATGGGTATTGAACCTAGTACCTTCCTAGTTATAGCTACGCATGCTGCCCCTATGCTACCGAATGCTTGTAACATATTGGTCGCGGATATGGCATAAGAGACCAAATGAATACCTATAATTATTTGTTGTATCACATTAAGTATATCAATTAGTTGGTATCATTGTGATAATTAAAGAGTTCTATCGAATAACATCCTATTGATTTTTCAAACTTAACCTTACACACATATATATATATATATATATATATATATATATATATATATATATATATAATCCCTCTTTCTCGGCCTTACAAACCTGCCAGGATCTTCTAACACGCATCCGAGTTGCATAACGTGTTTTCTCGTCACAGTGCATAAAACCTTTTTTTTTATAGAATTCACGAATACATCGAAACTCCGAAGGTGCGATGCTGTCAAGTCGAAGTGTCCATGTGGAAAATGAGAGGTTATGTGCATCTATCGACTGCTGAGGCAGTTATAGGGCAAGCCTATTTATAGCCTAATCAGGGAAAGCCTAGCATGGCCCTATCATGGAAAGCCTTAGTAGGGCCTCGTTAGGGAAAGCCTAGTATGGCCTCATCATAGAAAGCCTTAGTAGGGCCATTTTAGTATTGCCTGATCTAGGGCCTAGATACTTCCGGCCCGGTCTGTGCCGGATCAGGATGTTCATAATAGGTGTTACCGGTATCACCCCCATCGGGGCCTGATTCTGATGAGGCTAACCCTAAGAAATTTCTACGCGGGATATAGTCGGCGTGCGGTAAAATAAATAACTTAAAAATGACATATCTCGAAATCTATTGCGAGTCGGCAAAAATCCTTTTAGGGGTCGCCTTAGAATAATAAAAAGAAGGTCTGTGCAGCTCGATCGGAGGGGGTTGGTTTTCGGAACTTCACCCTGATTTTATTGAACGTTTTTCAATGAAAACATATGTGCAAAAAATGTTGAGTCCATTCTACACAGAAAATTAAGATTTTCTATCTCTCGTAGCTTCTAAACAATATTCTTGAAGTGAATTATTCTCAATATCAAGTCACTCATTGTCAGATGAATGGGAGCAATGAGTTGTAAAAGTCTCCTAATATCTCCGCCGTGCTTGAGTGGGGAGCGTTGGGTCTTCTGGTGCCGAAAGTTCGCTGATGAAACCTCCGTTTCAGTGGTTTTTTTCACATACAGTTGACATTCTTTTGTTACTCGCTGAAAAATATTTCTTATTTCATTATTAAAAAAAAAATGATCAGAAAAAAAAATTGGTTCCCATCGGAAAAAATTGTTCGGCGCGAATTTTTTTTTTCGATTCCAACATCGTTCTAGCCGTATACTTGTTTTTTACGATTTTTTCACCGTAGTCTCAAATTTGAGAAATTGAAACAGGTTTAATTTCTTTTCAGTTGAGATCTATTCTAAATCAGAAACCTTATTACAATAATAGGATTTCTGATTTACCATAAAATTATACCAAAATGTAAGTAGAAACAAAGCGTAAGAGCTGCGCCTCGCCATTTCTTTGCGTAAAAAAGTATCACTGAAAAATTAGACATATAAATTATAATATCTACAACAATTAGCATAAAAATAATGGTCCAATCTGCAAAAACGGCATTCATGACTTTAAAGAAAAAAGTTTGTAAAGTTTCAAAGATTAAAAGATTTCTCAAATAAAATGTTTCACGCAAAAACAAAAAAAAATATTTCTCGTGGAATTTTATAGCGAAAAATCATCGATTTTGATTAAAATTTTTAAAATTCAATGATTGTTGTAGTAATAATTCTCTTTATTTTCGTGTACACTCTTGCGGGTTTTTTACATCTC
Organism: Ophion slaviceki; assembly: GCA_944452715.1. Lineage (NCBI taxonomy): Eukaryota > Metazoa > Arthropoda > Insecta > Hymenoptera > Ichneumonidae > Ophion > Ophion slaviceki. The sequence goes on from OX101789.1 coordinate 7,088,101, forward strand.
CTTTCTTTTTTTACACGTTTTCTTATTCCTAGGCTTCTAGTTCTTACATCTAGTGTTAATCTTTACCCTACCGCTCCGCCCACGCTAAAAAAAAAAAAAAAAATATATAATATAATTTCGCGGAACCGGTGTGCTGGTCTAGTGGTTAGCGTGTTTGCCTCTGAACCAGTACATAGGGAGGTCGCGGGTTCGAATCACCGTCTCGTAGTTTCGGAGAAAAATAATTACGGGCGTGACGTAGCTCCAGTTCGACACGGATGTCGCGCACACGGACCGGCACGTGTGTGTGTTGTGTGTGTATGACTGTAGCCTGTGATTTATTTCTCGACGAAACGCGACTAGCTCCGACACCCGTATTCATAGTAGTACCTTGAGGGATCCTTATTCCTTGTTCTTTGTTCAGAACAAAGAACAAGGAGGCCTTATTTCTCAATGAACGACTATGAATACGGGTGCGAAAGTGCCCGCGTAGAAATTTTGATGGGGCCCAAATCAGGGCCCGATCAGGTTGCCTGACTGCCCTGGTAGAGCACTAATAAGGCAGCCTGAATGGGCCCTACTAGGAAATGTAACGTTATGTCACACATAGGCCTGACCTGGTTGCCTGATCAGAAAGAAATGCATATAATATTACAAAAATCCAAAATGGAATGAACCACTTAATTTAGAGTTTCACTACAATGATTTTGTATCATGATTCGTCATTCCCAGGCATGCTGAAATGTTTTTGTTCGAAGAAAATATTTCGCCTATATGGGAATCGAACCTCGTACCTACCTACCCAAAGCTACGCATGCTGCCCCTATGCTACTGAGTGCTTGTAACATCTTGGTCCCAGATATGGCATAAGAGACCAAATGAATTCCTATAATTATTTGTTATATATTATAATTCCTATAATTATGTTATATATATAATTCCTCTCTCTCTCTCTCTCTCTCTCTCTCTCTCTCTCTCTCTCTCTCTCTCTCTCTCTCTCTCTCTCTCTCTCTCTCTCTCTCTCTCTCTCTCTCTCTCTCTCTCTCTCTCTCTCTCTCTCTCTCTCTCTTCGCCTTACAAAGCTGCCGAAATCTTCTAACACGTATCCGAGTTACATAACGTTTTTTTGTCGTGACAGTCCATATCACCTTTTTTTAAATAGAATTCAGGAGTGCATCCAAACTCCGAAGCTACGATGCTGTAACATGGAAGTTTCCATGTGGAAAATTAGAGGTTATGTGCATCTATCGTCTGCTGAGGTAGTTATATCACAAGCGTATCTGTGGCCTCCTCAGGGAAAGCCATAGTAGGGTCTATCAGGGCAAGCCTTGGTAGGGCCCTATCGGGGAAAGCCTTAGTAGGGCCACATTAGAGACAGCCTTAGTAAGGCCCTATCATGGAAAGCCTTAGTAGGGCCCTATCGGGGAAAGCCTTTTGGTAGGATCTTATAAGGGACGGCCTTAGTAGGGCCATCAGGCTAAAGTATAGCCTGATTTAGGGCCTAAATACTCCCGGCCCGATCGGGGCCGGATCAGGATGTCCGTAATAGGTGTTACCCGTCTCACACCCCGATCGGGGCCTGATCCTGGTCAGGCTAGTCCTAAGAAATTTCTACTCGGGTGGGAAGCGAACTCGGGACCGGCTGTATTGGCATAGGTTTTCCACAGTTTTCCTATACCCATGGCAGAAATGCCATGGAGAATGCGATACAGACGGGGAAGTCGGCTGCGGCCGCAAGGTAGGGATATAAAGTGGAATATAGGGAATGTATTAAGGGGGAAGGACCCTGTACAGATGGAAGCTTAAAAAAAATAATAATATAATTTCGCACTTATTCCTTCGCCTTCCACTTAACTGTTTCTAATCTCCAGCCAAACCCTTCTTTATCGCGATGCTTTTAAATTGCCTCACTATTTCGGAAATTTCTTCTACTAGCTCCTTTCCCTTTAGTGCCTTCCTCCACCCTCCATCTTGCTTCGTTCTTTGTTTTTTCCCAGTCTTCAAAATTTATTAGGGCCTGCTCTTCTATCTGCTTTCTAGCCTCCTCGCATACCCAGATGTGTGCCAGCGTCTCCTGCACTTCCCCGCATACTCTGCAACTTGTCTCCCTGAACCCTTTTTCTGCCTCTCTCCCACACTTCATTTTCGCCCATATCTCTCTGAGTTCACTTCTTGTTGTTCCTTTGTCCCAATATTCCTCCATTCCCACCTCCCTTTTTTTTGTTTGCAATCTTTACAGAAGTTGGACCTTTGAATTTTTCCCCACATCGTCTGTATTTCTTGTTGCGTCAGTTTCTCTACCGTCCTCCTGGCCTTCATCTTCCATTCTTCCTTATTCCCTCTTCTTATAGTTTCCCCTAGCTGCCCCTCTCCTGCTTTTTCTATTGCTGCCTTCAATTCTTTGCCCCATTTGCTTTCGTCGTTGTTCGGTAGTCCCCTCGCCTCCTCCATTAGGCATTTCCTCGGCCATCTTCCTTCCTCCATCCCCATGATTTTGCCCATGTAATCCCCTGCGCGTTTTACCATGATGATGTCAATTCCTCTGCACGCTGCCTCCATTTTCCAGATATACTCTGGCGTGTTTTTCCTGAGTCTTATCGCCATTTTTGTATATCTGGCCTGTGCCCTCTCCACTCTCGCTTTTCTTTTCCACCCCCACACCTGTACTCCATACAATAGCCCGCTCCTCGCTATTGCTTCCGCTATCCTCAGCCGATCCGGCAACCTCCCAATTCTCGCTCTCTTAGCGATGCCCCGAGCTTTGTTTGCAGCCTTCCTTATTTGACTTTCCACCATCTTGATGTGCTTATCGAACGTGTGCCGTCGAGACGTGCACCCCCAGGTATTTAAAAACCTTTACCACCTCCACTGTCTTCCCGTTTATTTTCCATCCCTTTTCCTTCTTTAGCTTCCCTCCTTTCCTGAAGATCATCACTTTGGTTTCTTCGATGTTGATGTCCAACTTATTCTTGTTGACGTATTTCACCTGCTCTCTAATCATGCTCCTTAGTCCCTCCCCCGTGTACGCCACCAGCGCCACGTCATCCGCGTACCTCAGCGCGTATATTTGTTCTTCTCCTACCACTGTGCCCCCTTCCTTTCTTCTTTCCCAGCCAGTCTCCATGTCCTCTATGAACAAATTGACAAGTGTAGGGCTCAGTGCGCACACCTGCCTGACTCCCCTTGCTGTTCTCAACCTCCTCGACAACCCCTCCGCTGTGATAATTTCATTTTGTGTTTCACTGTATATGCTTTTAATCATCTCCAGTAACTTTCCTTGTATTCCCGCTTTCTCCACTTCCCTTATCATTCCTTCCCTGTTCACCGAATCGATTGTCGTCCTGAAGTCTACGAAAGCAGTGTACAGTTTTCCTCCTCTTCGCTTCAACTTATTGTTAATAAGCGCGTTCAGCACGAATACGTGGTCTCGTGTCCCTCTGCCGGCCCTGAACCCCGCTTGCTCTTCTCCCATCACTTTTTTTGCTTCCAGCAGGAACCTTACCCTGTTATTCATTATTCTGGTCAATAGTTTGTATCCTGTATCGATTAGCGTTATTTCTTTGTAGTTTTTCACGTCTGTAGAGTGTTCTTCCTTGTGGATCAGATATATCCTCCCAGTTTCCCACCACCGTGCTATCTTTCCCTCCTTCCACAGCTCGTTCAAGACGTTGGCTAGCTCCTTTCTCCCCTCCTTTGGCAGTTCCTGGAAGAATTCAATCGCCAATCCTTCTTGAACCGCCGACTTACCCTTTTTCATTTTTCCTAGTTCCTTTTCCACCTCTCCTAAGCCTATCTCCCGATTTGCTATTTCTTCTATTAGCTTTTCATTGTCCCTGCTTTCCCTAGAAACTCCTTCCTCTCTTCTCGTCTCCCACGGCTCTTTCGTGCCTGCTTCCATTTCTTGGTCGCCGTCTCTGCTTCCCAGTATTTTCTTGAAATGCTGAATCCATTCCTTTTCCGCTATTTGCCGGCTGCTGTTCATTGTTTTCCTAGACCTAAAGGGCCTCAACACTCTCCAGAGTTTCGTGGGGTTTTCGCTTTGGCACAGCCTCATCCATCTTTCCTTCCATTAGTTTCTCTTTCTCCCCCACCCCCGGCCTTTTGAGGAATTCTTTAAGTCGTTTCCATGTCATCCCTTTCTGTTCTGTGACTCTTCCGCTTACCCCCTTTTCTCCTGCGCTATTTTCCCCACCCATCTCACCATTCCCATCTCCTCAGCTGCTTCCTTTATTGCTGCCACTGGTGCGTCCCATCTGTCTAATACGTCGCTCTTCTTCTTCTTTAGATTCCAGATTGCCGTGAAGCTTCCTTCGTAATCTTCCCCTTCCACTTTAGCTTTTTCTCTCTCCTTCCTTCCTTGCGCTGATTTCATCTGCTCTGTCGCTCTTCTATCCCCTTCTTCTCGCACCTCTCAAAAGTTATCACTGTTGGCATATGATCCGATTCCGTTCTCTCCTCTACTTTTACTCTCTTTAACATTACCCCCCTCCCCTTGGTTTCCTACATATGCCAGGTTTCCCTGTCTGCCCCCTTCCCATCTTCCATTCGCTACTACAAGACCGTTCTTACCACATACTTTTAGTATTTTCTTTCCTTCTGGGTTTTCAGTTTTATTTTTGGATATCTTCTCGTTTTCTTGCCCTTCCCTCCTTGTTATTCCCGCTTGTTGGATTCCGATTCTGGCGTTAAAGCCCCGATTATCACTACTGCCTCTCCTCTTTCCTCTGCTTCATCTACTATTTCTTCTAGTTCCCCTTCCAGGTCTTTCAGGTTTTACTTATAAATGCTTTTATTATAGAAGCGTTCCCTTCTCGTGTTTGTTTCTTTCCAGTTGTATGTCTTTTATGACGAGTACCCCCTTCCACTGCCTAACCTTCCCATTCCCTAATATTCTTTTCCTGACTCCTTCTAAATGCCCCCCTTTTGCTATCCCTCGCCTTTTTTCTCTTATTGTTGCCTCAGTGACCCAAACAAAATTCTTATTCTTAGCCAACTTGTCTTTCTGTTTTCCCCCTCGCTTTCCTCCATTCACGTTTCTTGGACTGCGATGATGTCGAACTTCTTTAACCACTCCCAAGCTTCCGAGAAAGCTATGATTCCTGCCACCTTCCAAGATACCGCTCGTATCTCTTTGTACCGCTGTCCCCAATGCCGCTGGTCCCAATGCTGAAACCCAGCTGTGGCTTCGTGTTCCTCCCGCCTGTTGACTCCGTCTCTACTTGCGTTTTCGAGATCCACCAGCCTTTCGTTCCATGTCCTCCATTTCTCTTCTACCACTATTTTGTGATAGCCGACCCTCGTCTCCTTTCCCTGATTCCTCAAGACGCTTGCATAATCCTTTATCCACCGCTGTACCTCCCATTCTCGGCAGGTTGAATCCTCCCTTCGTTCTCACTCTATTTTTGCTGATGCTTTCATTATCCTGACTTTGTTTTCCATCTCCCTTGTTTCTATTATTACTTAATCTCCTGTCTCCTTCCACCTTAGGATCTGCGGTTTAATTCCAGTCTTTCCCACACCGTCCTTTCGATGGCCCAAACCATGCCTCGTTCCGTTCTTCGTACTTCTTGCAATATGATGTTCTTCTTCCTGCTTCTCCTCTCCCTCCATTCTTCCTGCCATTCTCTGCAGCTCAAACGTTTTGGTCTCTTTCTAACTAGTTGTCTGATCTTCTCGTTTATCCCTCGGGCAGTAGTTTTCCTCGTTCTTCTCACTTCCACCCACCCTTCTCCGCTTACATGCTCCTCCTCGCGAAACTCTTGTTGCTCTCACTATGTCCTTTTGTTGTTCGTTTTCTACCTTATTTTGATTCTCGTCTCACCTCGACCTGCTTGTTTGCTGCTCTCTCCTTCTGTGCATCTCCTCGTTTTCTCGTTACAGACTCTCAATTGTTGCTTCTTGCTGCCTGAATCTTCCCATGCATCTCTTCTGTTCCCCTATTAGAAATTCCTCCTTTTTTTTCTCGGGATCATATCCCGCGTTACGTCCAGGTAATATAAATAAACTTTGCCCAGTTTTCGACCTTAGCTAAGGCTAATTAGTCGAGATCCGGGCATAGTAATTTGGTAATCAGGAGTAATTTCCTCAGTGCTATGTTATTCACATTGGTGAAGGTACCATCATTGGAAATTACGTGGTCAACGTTTCAGTTTCTTGATATAGAATTCGCGACGAGGATCTTTGTCCGGAATGAATTTAGGATGTAGAAACTTTATGGTGTATTCAATTGGAACCAATTGATAAGTTTGAACTGTGGTTGGTGCGAAATTAATTGATTGCAAATAATCTTCGGTATAATATCCGTGACTTTTCGATCGGCTAAATCCGTGGTACTCTGCGGATATTTTCCGCAGGTAATTCTTTCTACCACCTGGTTTTTCCACTGGAATCAAAACGGGGGCGATTACTCAGAGCGATGGCTAGATGGGAATTTGGACAAATTCGCGGTGGTCCGCGCTATTTGACCAGGGATAGTCGGAAACAGAGCACGAGGTTGTCCGCGCTGCACTGTTGAATACGGAGGAAGGATCCCAGAGCACGAGGTTGTCCGCGCTGCACTGCTGAATACGGAGGAACGATCCCAGAGTACGAGGTTGTCCGCGCTACTCTCTTAGAAGTAGAAGGAGAAAGTCAGAGTACGAGATGGTCCGCGCTACTCTGTTAGAGATGGAAGGAAAGAGTCAGAGTACGAGGTGGTCCGCGCTACTCTGACAAGGAAACGTTGTGAGGTCGATGTCTCCGATTTCGATGAAATTTGGCATGCTTGTAGAATGGGTAAAAATAGGCGACACGTATTTTTTTATATCGGCGGAACCCGATTTTTAAGGGTTGAAAAGCACCCTCGAAAATTGGGCTGTTTTTCGTTTTTTGTCGATAACGTCTTAACGGTACGAGATATGAAAAAACTTCAAATTGCACCAATGTTTATTGTTTCGTGTACTATACATTGGAGATGAGAACGATGCAGATAGCAACAAATTTCATATTGTTTATTGCAAAAATGCAATTTTTTCAACCGTATCTCCGAGAATTTTCAATCGATTGGGATGTAAATTTGCATACATGTAGAGAATGGAAAAGTGCGGATACGGATTTTTTCTTTTTCCGATATCTCACAATTAAGGGGTTGAAACTGCCCGTCGATTTTTCTGCCGAAAGCATCGTATAATCAGCTAGCCTTTTGGCATTTCGGTCTAAATTCACGTCAATATATGTTCGTGTTATGACGCAATTGCATATTTGTAACATTCCAGCCCTCCTCCCAATGGTCCCCCTCTCGAAAGGCAAACGTTAACAATAAAAATGGGTTACAAAGAAAGTACAATCAGTCAAAATAGTCGATACACATTTTCTCGTTTTCGAAATAAAAATAAAGTTCGAACGGAAAAAATGTTGTATTCTTCGACTATTAGACGTTCATGATGATAATGATGAGTACAGCAACAAATGGCGTGTTGTTTATTGCAATAATTCGTGAATTACTTGTGGAAAAATCACTCTTCAGTTTGTCACTCATATGGGCAAGGCTCGCAATCACGGACTGACTTCGTGCTTCGGAAAGCAACTGGATTACAATTGTATATTTACGAAGAAATTCCACTCCGCTTACCGTATCGAAGGCATTATCTGCAGGGATTACAGCGTTTTTGGGTTGCCGCTGCAACTCATGAACAGAATGATGCAAACATTTGTATCAGCTTATAACGCAGCATAATTTAATCTTTATCTTATACTTTAATTTCACAAACAGCAGAACCAATGAACGAAAGAAATAAATCTTCGCAAAGAGCGATTACGGTGCAAAGAGCGGCTCTCATGATAATCTTGAAATCGCCTTATTAAAGATTAATAGCAGTTCTGGTAATAGCGTGTGTCGTCGTTATTTTTTTCGTGTGTATTTATCAATTGGGTTTCAAGTCATATAAATTAACCAACGATCATTATTGCTGCAGTTACGACGGAGAAGCCAGCCAAACATTTTGAGTTCGAAATACAAATAAAAATGTACGTTAATCCGGTGAATGTTATTCAACTTCTATCCATAGCGATAAATGCTATGAATTTGACTCGCACTCCAATTACCGAACAGGAAAAACAGTTCAGTAATGATCTAGAAATCATGATCATTGAAGCGATGGATCAACTTATGAAAATGGAAGTCGAAACTAGTTCGGATTTTCTGTCACTAAATGAAATTCATGAAGCAGCTGCAATAGAAGATGACAGTGAAGGAGATTGGCACGGACAACGATACCTAGATCCAAAAATTGATGAAAATGTATGTACCCAAGATATAGAAGAATTGAGTTACGAATACAAGACAAGAGCTGTAGATTACTGGAGATCCGGGGCAAATGGGAATAGAAAGTTATCATCTGTTCAAACGAAATTTAAAGAGGTGAAATCAGAGCCGCAGTTGCGCCGGTTGGCCCATAGTATAAATAAGGGTGGCACCTACAAAGAAAAGTTAACAAAGATAGCTCACTACACGTTAAACAATTTTAATGACGCTTTGGACAAAAGGCTGCCTGTCCATTATATAGATCTTCAACGATGGGCCTTACGTGCACGAGAAATTGTGGAAATACCAGCCATAAATTTCCAAGCATTCGCTTCTTGGCTAAGGACACTCAAAAACCAACATGGAATAGTGTCACGGAAGATTACTAAATATGTGACAAAACAACAATTATTAAACGCTGATACACTTCAAAACAAAGCTATCGAATTTATACAAATAGTGAAAGTCAACATAGCTAACGTTGAGGCTAAAAACACATTTAATTCTGATCAGAGTGGATTCAATTTAGAGCTACATACAGGCCGCACATTGGCGAAAGAAGGGCAGAAATCCGTTGAGACAGTCGTGCAATCGAAAACATCAACAACACACAGTTATACTATACAGCCTTTGGTTTCTGCGAGTGGCAAGCTTTGACACCTATGTTGATCGTTTTAAACGAACCTACTGGCAAATTTGGTTCTCGAGTGGAACAAACTATGTTCAGAGCCGAAAAATATATTTCTATTGGCTTCGAAATCTGGAAAATTGACGACTAATCATTTCAAGCGATGGTTCCAAGAAGTATATATTCCCAATACGGGTCCAAAATCGGTAATACTTCCGGATTCTTGGAGCGGTCAATGTCCAACTACATTTAAAGAAATGGATATGCAAGGGAAAGATATTAAAGTTTTAACGATTCCAGCAGGTAAATATATTGCACCAGTTTCATTAGTTCTGTAGACAATTAGCCCATATGATAATTAGAAATTCCTGCAGGTACGACTGGAATGATACAGCCCCTTGATGTTTATGGCTTCCGTGTATGGAAAAACTTCGTCAAACACTTTTCTGACGCAGTAATATTATACAATTACGACATCAATCTGCATTTGAGAGACAATATTGTTAAATTACAATCTCTTACACACAACCAGTTTTCTTCTCCACGGTTTACAAACTTCTTCAAATATGCGTGGTACAAAAGCGGGTACGAAGAAGAAAGACCACCAAACTTCGAAAATCCGGTAGAATTTTGCTTTTCACAAAATGTACCGACATGCGATGTATGCAGCGAAGCAACTGTTATTACTTGTGCGTGGTGTAAGAAATCTCTTTGTTTCAAACACTTTTATCATGACTATCATTATTGTAATAAGTATACTCCATAAAAAACATACAGTTGAAACGTTTCCTAAATGAGTAAGCGTGAGAACACTTTTCCGATTGTGTTGTAATCTTCAAAGGCAGTGGGTGGCGGGAGAGAATTTCTTCGTAAATATACAATTGTAATCCAGTTGCTTTCCAAAGCACAAAGTCAGCCCGTGATTGCGATCCTTGCCTCTGCCCATATTAGTGGAAAACTGAAGAGTGATTTTTCGAACTTTATTTTTATTTCGGCCCGTTCACGAGCTATAGAAAGAACGAAGTTTTTAAGGGTGCGTTGACCCCTTAAGAGTGTCGTTCCGCCAAAACGAGAAAATGTGTATCGACTATTTTGACTGATTGTACTTTCTTTGTAACCCATTTTTATTTCTACAAATTTTCGTCCATGCCGCACGGTAAGAACTTTCAACGTTTGCCTTTCCAGAGGGGGACCGTTGGGGGGAGGGCTGGAATGTTACAAATATGCAATTGCGTCATAACACGAACATATATTGACGTGAATTTAGACCGAAATGCCAAAAGGCTAGCTGATTATACGATGCTCTCGGCAGAAAAATCGACGGGCAGTTTCAACCCCTTAATTGTGAGATATCGGAAAAAGAAAAAATCCGTATCCGCACTTTTCCATTCTCTACATGTATTCAAATTTACATCCCAATCGATTGAAAATTCTCGGAGATACGGTTGAAAAAATTGCATTTTTGCAATAAACAATATGAAATTTGTTGCTATCTGCATCGTTCTCATCTCCAATGTATAGTACACGAAAAAATAAACATAGTTGCAATTTGAAATTTTTTCATATCTCGTACCGTTAAAACGTTATCGACGAAAAACGAAAAACATCCCAATTTTCGAGAGTGCTTTTCAACGCTTAAAAATCGGGTTCCGCGGATATAAAAAAATACGTGTCGCCTATTTTTACCCATTCTACAAGCATGCCAAATTTCATCGAAATAGGAGACATCGACCTCACAACGTTTCCTTGTGAGTAAAGGTTGAGAGTTAAGAAAAAGATCTTACTCTTTTTGGTTTTGAACTTGAAGATTTGTATTTTACGTGTTGAAAGTTTTCCTCCGTACTGAAGAATTGTTACAAAATCGGGGTTTTTATGCCCGAAAATTTGGAGGTGGTTGAAGGAAGGTCCTCCGTGATTGGTGGAGTTTTCCGTCTCCCACCCTGTACATTTTCATCTTATATCTACAAACGGGAAGGAACTTCTTATGCTAGAGGGTCACATATCCCATCCGGACTTGGTTCTTATCTTTCTTATTCCTTGGTGCTGGTACTGGGCCCTACACCAAGGGTGGGGGTTGAGTCTACGCGTACGTGTCGACGCGAAGACGTAACACCTCCCCATTTGAGATGAAATGTCGTATTTTGTAAACGACATTTACGATTCCGGAGGAAATATGGCCTGGGTTTTTTTTACATTGTGATTTGTGTTATTTTGTTCTCGCCCGTGATAACGTGTTGGTTGTTTAGCCCTTCAATGAAAATGAGGCCTTGGAAGCTGGAGATTTGTCTGATTTCGCCTTGGTTGGTTGGTCTTCTTCCTCTTCGATTGTTGGTACACGTATCGCTGTGAGATCGTCAAGTTCGGTTTCGTCCGTGGGTTGGATGGATGTTTTGTGCGTTCCCTTTTTAATATGGAGTAAGAGATGCCTTACCGAGTCCCAGATGGCTCCGATTAGATATATGGACCATCCATATACAGTATGCAGTGCGTAACCGTGAATTATAGTGTCTGCGATGAGTTTGATTATCCGTATTAAGAGTGTAATGCCAATGAGTCCAGCGCTTGCTGTCCCCAAGAACATAAAACGACCCCACAAGGTTTCCCAAACGGAATCGACTAGGTTGTTTAGTCCATCTTCTCCGAACATGTTTGAGAATGCCAACTCGTGTTTGCCAACTGGGTGTCCACTGACCCCGCGGGCGATGGTGTTTAACACGGCTGGTTTTTCCACCGGGAACATGATATGGTCCTTTAGTTTGTCGAGATCTTCCTGACTGTAGATTCCGCTGATTGCTAATGATGCTGGGTTTGTATAATTCCATATGGGTTTGGTCATGGGTTTGATGATTGTTGGTGGCAAGCTTTGGATTGGTACTGGTAGGAGTTTATACCAAGCTCCTCTCAAAAGGTACTCTGATGGTATTAAGGTGTCGCATGTTGTTTCCATCCCCGTTTGCATAATAATGTGTGTGCGGGGCGATAGAAACAAACTCCGGTTACCCCTAGTTACTGGGAGTTGATGATAACAATTCTCGGTTTTTCGTACTTGGACTTCGACAGGGATGCATTTTACGATGTGGACGACCTCTTCAGCGATGACGGCCATATACCCTGGTACCTTCACGAGATGATATGCGAACTCATCTGGAGATTGGGTTGCGATCACGAGGGCGATCTTCAGCACTTGTTGTTCCAGGTTGCATCGTTCCGTTAACACGTCGAGATATAACTGATTAATTTAATTACGAATGTGTTTTTCTACAAAAACGAATTTGGAGTTTACATATGCGAATTTGTCTAGGTTTTCTACGGCTATAGGTTTAGGTTTAGCGAATGTTCCTCCCGTTTGTGTTTCGAATATAAGTAGTTTGGGATGTTCTGTGCGAATTAACGTGTAACCACATAACGTTTGTTCATTTTTCTGTGTTAGAGCGAAAGTTGTTCCTTGAGTTGATAATGTATAGATGATTTGAGGGTAGTTATGTCCTAGGTCTTTAATTTTTTTGGCCATGCCTTCATATAATACATTATAGTGGCTGAATTTGCATTGGTCTGAAGGAAGTGAATTCCAAAAGGATTGTCCGCCCTCAAGGTCTACACAAGTTTGGTCTATTAATAGGTACGTCATTCCCGATTTTAAACTTATCCGATTTGTGTTTAAATTTACAGTTGCTTCGTATTCAATTAGTTCGATTTTCACGGATGCTTGAACGACTACTTCATCCCAGCTCCCATAAAGATCCGAGTACTGAGTTCCGTAACAAGTTCCATCGTTTTTAATTGAGTGTAGTGTAGTACTTTGGTTTCTGTGTAATTCGCTAATTACCGAGTTTCCGATTTCAAATATTCCAAAGGTATGCATTGTTTCGCATGCCTCGCGAGTCACATCGGCCAGGTATTCTAACGGATCTTGTGCTACGACCGAGGTGTGAGAATTCATTCCGCAGTGGTAAATGAATCGATGAATTTCGACTTTACAGTGGAAAACCTTGTGGCGGGTAAACTCGTTCATTTGTAATAATTGAACATAAACGGGGCTAGCTATTACTTCAGGTTTTGGTACATCGCATTCGCCAACATCGATTAATGATAAAGTCGTTATATTCAAGTTGGATGATCAACAATCATATCCAATTATCCCTCTGGTGGGTTTTATCGCCAATAGTAATATAGTTACAATTATTATTTTAATAATCATGTTTGAAACTTATTTATTTTGACACACTCTTCACTTCATTATTCTCTATATATATGTATATATATACACTTCGGTTTTGTTTTCCTCTTCCAATCCCCCCTTTTTTTCTTTTTTTTCTGAAAGAAAAGAGAAGAATAAATCTAGGTTATAACAGGTCTATCTTGTTATAGGGGTATAGGAGTATTTTAACCTATTTATATTAACTACTCGCGGTTTCTTTTTAATTAATATCTTTACATTTCCTTTTGGGAATACTTCTAACACTTCATGGGGTCCGGTGTAGTGATCGTCTAGCTTCCCTGGCTTAGGCCCTTTTAACAGGAACCCGAGTCGAAAAATACAAGTCTTATTTTCCGGCGTGTTTTCGGTCTAGACCGAATTCACGTCGAAAAGCGGCCGGAATAGCGAACCATTCCGGCCAGGCTTTGCAGGCCGAAAACACGCCTGAACTCTGGATTTCGGTTTTTCCGTCAGCCTGCTTGCTCGGGCCGAAAACACGCTGAAACTTACGATTTCGGCCTCTTCATCAGCCCGCTTGCTTGGGCCGACAACACGCAGAAATCTGGGATTTCGGTCTCCCTATCGAGTGTCAATGTTTGGTAATATGAGTGATAATTAATGCAATTCGATCTTGCTTCCTCTTAAATCTGTAGGATAATAAAGAAGATCGTTTTCACCGTGTTTTTTTATTCAAAATAATGCATTTATACAGAGTCTTTAGTAAATTAGTTAGGAGTTAAAGTGATGTAAAATTTGAGCTTTGATTAGTTGAATTCTGCCAATTGTTGAACTGTTCTTGCGAGTTCGATTGATAATGAGGAGGATTTAAGGTAGGCAAATATTGATCGCGTGGCGGGTGTACATCTGGGAAATTAGTTCGATATGTATACATCGACCGCATGCGTTCAGTACTTGCATCCTCTGAGTTTTGCGGGAAGTAAGCGTTTCCTGGTGGACATGGAGGAACATTCAGCTGATTGTAGTCACACCGAGGTTGGCCATAGAAATAATTTTGATTTCCGTTTTGCTGAGGCCCCTGAACAGTCAGTAAACCAGAAGGACCAGATAAGGCATTCGTTTTCGCCATATAATCCATATATCCTTGTACCTGTGATTGAGGTACTTGTTGGGGATGATAGTAGGATGTCGGTGGTAGGGGTCGATAAGGTAGCGGTGCTTCATTTTCAATACTAACTCTGGGCAGGGCTGGAGGCGATGTATCTGTTATTATATCGTTTTATTAACTTACTAATAGCATACTCTATAGAATACATAAAAATACATTCTAGGAACATATATTCCGTGGAAATTTCATAGTTAGGAGAGACCGGAGCATGACGGCCCACTTTAGCCATTTTTTTGTAATTTTTTAGCACCTGGTACAAGTACTGTTGTTCTATCCTGAACACATTTATCGTCACTTTACCATGTTTAAAAAAAAAGAGAAAAATACCTCTAAAAAATGGTTAAAAAATCTCGAAAATTTTTCTTTTTATGACCTTGGATAAGAAAATTTTACTCGTATTGAATGAATCAGTGATAGAATATTTTATCAAAATTTTAAAGCGGCCCGTCGTACTCTGGTTGGGCAAAATGCATCAACAATGAGGGTAACATACTTCCTTGTTCAACCTCACGGCCGAGAGTAGCACAAGTTTCTTTCACGCTATCATTTCCCTCTATATTAGCGGATGCACCAGTGGCTACAGCTGTAGCAACAGTTTGAGTCAATTCCTTTGGTTTTTTTCCTGGAGGCTCATCAGAATTTTCTGTTCGCTGTTTCCTTTTTAAGGCTTCTGTAATGATCGAAAAAAGTCGTACTGTGAACACGGTAATAATAATAATAATGATGGGTAAAATTGTCATGTTTTCTTCTTACCAGCACCTTTTGATGGTTGTTCTGAATAATCTCCATTTTCAGGATCATCCCCGTTGCTATCCATCATTGTCTTATCAAATTTTTTTATGGCCCTTTCATTCGCAATTGTGTTATCACCTGTGTGGAAAATATTAATTCCATTCGAAAGAAAGATAAGAATAGAATTGTTTTTGAGGAGAAAACATAATAAAATACGAATTTCCCGATGCTAATAATTAATAAGATTAACGTCAGTTTATACCTTTGGACCTCAGATTATTTTCGAGGTGATTAGACGTAGTTACTGTTGAAGTAACTCGTGATTTTTGTGCTATCGTCGATTGATTCACTTTGTGCTCCCTTTTTCTGACGCTCTGCATATATTTATTGATCACATCGTTGAATTCAGCAATGTCGATGTTAACATCGTATGTGTTTTTTATAAATCCTGCAATAAAAAATACGCTAATGAGTTGTCACCAATGTTGATATCTAATACGTATATATAATTTATACCAATTATGGCCTTTCGAATTATTGGATCCATTTTTCCTGCTGACGATATTTTCATTAATTCTTCCTCAGACATTACTTGCAAGACCAGTTCTTTCACGAATGAGCGTTTTTTTAGTTTTGATTGGAGCACTGCGAAATCCAAACTGCTTTTTGAGATTTTAATGTTGGTGTTTGGCAACAATTCAATCTGAAATATGGATAAAAAATCGCCTGTTAAATTTTTCTTAATCATTAAAAAATGATTAAGTTTTGATGACCCAAGAGAATACCAAAGTATCCTGCATTTTTAGCACGCCTTTTTTTCTCTGATCCACACGCTTCTTTAGTGTTAAAAGTAACATCTCAAGAAATGCGACGTTTTCTGGTATAGCTGAAAAAGATATAAGGGAAAAAAATAATTGAAGTATACTAACATTTAATTAAGTTCTATTTCATCATTGAAGACGAAAGAAAAGGTAAACGTACCGAATTGTAATATTTGCTTACAAAAGCATTCGGATTCTTTTGTATCCCGGTCATTTGTTTTTTCCTTGGGAGATAATATATCATCCCTTTCTTTCTGCGAGTCTGGATCTGCAGGGTTTTTTTCAGAAACATTACCTGGAGGATTTTCTTCACTTTCACCATTATCAGCCATAGCTTGTGTAGATGACAAAGTTTGAAAAACATCCGGAAATCGTAAAATGCTGTCATTCGTTTTTTTCTTCGATTTTAATTGTTCCTTGTTTATTTTATTTTTCTGTTTTTTATTGCCTGCCATTTCTTTCACAATGACTGCAGACATATAATAATATTTACTCCGAATTTGCCCATTCGAGTCAACTATCACCGAGTCTAAATACTTCCGATTATCTACAAAAGAAATTATTTTTTGTTGTTTAAATTTTTTTCTTAAGAATATTAATATTAAATAAGCAGATGTAGTGAGAGCAAAATTTAATTTTCGACAATAAGAAAATATGCCTTTAAAAATTGTACAAAAACAAATGTTGGAAAATTAAACTTTATCAATTAAATCTTACCTTAACAAAGCGTTTTCAACCAAAAAAATATTTTGAATTTCCTTTATCGTGATTATTCAATATGGGAGCATTTGCGACAGGAAAGCGCTTAGCAACGCTGATCAGCGCGACTCGGCGATTTTTCACTTGACAAACAGACCGCGCTTTACTGTCGTAAACGCGCACATACACGTTTTATTTACAGCGTAGACTATTAATTTATTTAGTTAATAATACTTAGAACAAAGGAGTATGTCTCGCGAGTTGAAAATTTTATAATTACGACGCTTACGTTAGACATTGTCAAACAATTTAACTTACACGACGTTTTGAGAATTTTGGCCTCGTATAATATGGTTTCGTTGTTGTCAACCCACGGCAAATCGCCAGTCCAACCTTTTTGTATCGTTTCCGATTTAATAACCTCGCCAACGTCCGCTGCACTGATTGTAGAAATCTCTTCGGTTTCGAGCCAAAAGATTAAAACCCACTTCACTTTTTTTAACTCGATTTTTTTTTTCATACCCAATTACTTGGGATTGTTTAGCCAACCGAACCTATTAGCCAGCGCAGTGAACATGCGATCATATCAGCGAGCGAAAAAAACAAGAGAGAAAACGATAAGCACTTGTTTTTCGCATCAGCCGTTTTCTTTCCTGTGGAACTAGGCATTTGCGATGATAAAAAAGAAAATAATAAAATAAAAATGAATGATAAAATTACATAAATAAAGTGCGTATATCACCGTCTATGGTATTCCTCAAACGTATTATCCAGCGAGTCAACGATCAGTCGAAAGTTAGTGTGTAAAAACACGCGTGATCGTTTTTTTTCTTCTATTTTTACTGTCAATGTATTGACAATACATATTGACAATACATACTCGACTAAAATTGATACAAACAAGGTTTTGACAAAAATGCCGAAGCGTAAACGTGGAATAGATTTGAACCAATATCGCAAAACCAGACGATGGGAATTGGAGAAAGGGCTGAGAAATCTCCAGGGCTTTCATGACAGGTAACTAATAAATTGCTGTCTTTTATACACGTATGTAATGAAAAAATATACATATTCAACGACCTGAGGTAAATCTTACCGTAGAAGATTACTAACATGACCGCTGTGGCCGGTGCTTACAAAAAAAATAATCTTTTTTACATATATCTCAAATGTCCACTTATTTTTTTTTGTATTGCGTTTATTCTCGATAGTAACCTACGAATACGATCTGGTGAAACTGACGCTGAAAATGATTCAAGTTCTGCCTCCTCGGGTTAGTAATTATTGTAAATATGGTACAAAGATATCAACAATGATCAACAATGACGATTTTTTCTTTATTTTTAGATGACGTGGAATTAGAGGAAACTCAAGAAAATTATGCTGCTCCAAACGAGAACGCTGCATGCAGTGAAGAGCACTTGAGTGATATAGAGGCAAACAGAACCTCACCTCCGAATATTTGCGTAAAAGAACATGATCTCATCAACCTTTTTTCATACAAAAAAGCAATAAATTTAAGGTGATTTTTATTCTCTACAGAAGGAACATATTGGAGCAGATAGAGATGAATCTAGTACCGATGATGAATCTAATGAAGCAGAGTCTACCAACAATTCTGAAGAAGGTAGAAATGAAGGTAAAAATCATTCATCATATTTAATATCAACGTTATTGTTAAATTTAATTGAAAAAAATGCGTAGAGTTCTTCGATGCACGTGATGATGATGATAATGGAGATTTTGGAGCGAACAATCGCAACGAAAATGGCAGTGACAATGAAATCGAATCTGACATTGAACCCGACATTGAAGATGATCACGGAGATCTTCCAAGAGGCAGAGATGAACGTGATCGTATCATCGAGGATATAGATCTGCCTCTTTATGATGGTTCTCCAATAACAGTTGCAGAAAGTTTACTCAGTATTCTTACATTTATGTTGACATACTCATTAAGCGGAAAATGCATTGGTGATCTATTGCAGTTAATATCACTCCATTTCATTCCAACAAGACGGTTTAGGAATACCCTATATAAATTTTTGCAATATTTTCGCGACATCAAATCCCCATTGATCAGGCACTATTATTGTTCACTATGCTTGGCCACTTTAGAAAATAATGATGTAAAATGTGATTGCGGTACCAGTGCTCCTAATTCGTATTTTATCGAAATTCCAATCGCAGATCAGTTGCAAAATCTTTTTTTGAAACCGGGATTTATTGATCATCTTAATCATCGGTTTCAACCGAGAGATAAACAGCCAGAAGACATATGTGACGTGTATGACGGTCGTTTATATAAAATGCATTCGGGGACAAATGGTTTTCTTCGTGATCCTAATAATATTTCTTTTATGTGGTATACAGACGGTGCGCCAGTTTTTAAATCACGTAAATATAGTATATGGCCTCTCTGTCTTGCGATTAACGAACTGCCGTATAGTGAACGTGTCAAAAATGAAAATATAATTGTCGCAGGACTTTGGTTTGGCCCAAGTGACCCAAATGCAAATATTTTTTTGCTACCTATTTACAATGCCTTCCGAGCGCTTTATAATGGTATCCAGGTGCGAGTTCCAGGTTTTCCAGAATTGCGAACAGTAAAAGCTTTACTTTTGTGTGGAACATGCGATAGCCCAGCTAAATCCGATATATTCAATCATACCCGATTTAATGGGTTTTTCGGATGCTTAAAATGTAAATCAAAAGGATTAAATATTAGAGGAGAGAATTACGGCAATACACATATTTATCCCTACGAAGAAAACTTAGAACTACGGTCGAAAATTGAGCATGAGAACCACGCAAGGGAGGCAACTGAAACAGGGCAACCACAATTTGGGGTTAAAAGTGTATCGTTGATAACGAAAATGATGCCTGATGCGATACGTGGATGTGCTATCGACATAATGCACTGTGTTTATTTGGGGGTCGTTAAGACATTGGCATTACTGTGGCTTGAATCTTCTACCCGGTTTGAACCATTTTCTTTGTATGCATGCAAAAATATCGTGGACAGTCGTCTCATTAAAATAAAACCGCTAGCTTCAACGCCACGTAATCCAAGAACTTTGACCGAACACTCGAAGCATTGGAAGGCTAGTGAATGGAGAACGTGGTTTTTTTTATTATTCTGTGCCAATTTTACGCGATTTAATGAAACCAGAGTATCTTCACCACTATTTACAATTGGTACTTGGAGTTTATATTCTCAATTGCGATAAAATATCTCAAAATATGATACAAACAGCTGATTAACTACTCACAGCATTCGTGCTCAATATTGAGAATTTATATGGCCGTCGGTACATGTCATTTAATGTGCATCTTCTTAGGCATCTACCTGACGTTGTTAGAGATACAGGACCATTATGGGTGACGTCCTGTTTTCCTTTCGAAGACCTTAATGGAAAATTATTGCAATTTGTTCATGGGACGAGCCACGTCGGATTACAAATCTATACAAGTGTTGCACATAGTAGAATTATTTCTAGTATGTTAGAGCACCTCGACCCTCTCTCACGCGCAACGACATTTTGCAAAATACTCCTTCGAATAGGAAAAAGATATACGAATGCACGGCAAATTGGGGATGAAATGTACGCTATAGGAACTATTAAATATCTACAAAATATACCGGAGAATTTGGAAGACATTTTGACACAAGCTGAAGTGTTAATACCGGGCATGAAAGTCGGCATCTTTGCGAGATTAAAGAAAAACTCAAATATGATTTACGCTCTCAACTATACTCGGTCTACGAAATTTGCCTCTTTTTGTATTTCTTTTAAAGATGAAGAACAGACCAAATTTGGTTTTGTTCAATCGTTTTTAAGGCTATGTCGCTGTGAAAATAGTTGTGGTATCGAGTGTGAGGCTCAATGTTATGCAGTTATTAATGAACAGCAGACGACCAGTCCCTTCTATGTTTCACCGAGTCTGATAAGTGAGAATAATGTAAATAGAATAACAGTGGCATATTTGTCTAAAATAATAATCCCTGATGATCATCGCCGAGAAAACTTACGGCTTATAAAAGTTGAAAATATTGAAAAAGTTTGTTTCCTTATCGAAATTGGAGACACAAAATATATAGAACAGCTTGTCAATAATCATCATATTGAATGAAATAAAATATGTTACGTTTAAACTGATAAAGCCTAAATGTTTTTATTTCAAAATTCTAGTTTCCCATCTATAGTTTATTTGTAATTTTTAATTAGTTGAATATACATCGAAATATTAAGTTTCGGCGTATTTTCAGCCTGTAACCTGCGACGTCGATCAGTAGACCGAAAAAATGAGTATCGGCATATTTTCGGCCTGAGCAGAACGACTGATATAAGCTGAAAGCCCAAGTTTCGGCGTACTTTCAGCCTGCAACCCGTTAAGCCGAACAACACGTATTTTTCCGGCGCATTTTCGGTACGTTCCGGTTTATAAGTCGCCTGAATTATTACGATTTTAAAAGATTCGCCGTTTTTTCGGTCTAAGTCACCAGCCGTAGGCCAACTTTTACACTTTCGGCCGAATCGAATAAAGTTTTCGGCCTTAGTTTTCGACTCGGGGAAGACAGAATCACCGGCCTTGAGCGTTTGTGGATTTAGGTTGCGATCATAAATTTCTTTTGATTTTAGTTTAGCACCGATAAGATTCGTTCGTGCCGAAGATTGGATTTCATGTAGAGGAGTTACTAAGTTTGTTAGATATTCGTCGTACGTGTCCTCTTTGTCGGTGGCTAAAGGGTCGTTAGAAGGGAGTCTTGCCAATCTTCCGAATACGAGTTCAAATGGTGTGTGTCGTGTGCCTTCGTGTGTCCTAGTGCTGTATGAGAAGGTTGCTAATTCCAACCATTCATCCCATTCTTGATCTTCATTTGCAAATTGTTTGAGGTATTCTCCTAATACATGGTGAGATCTTTCAATGGAATCGTTCGATTGGGGATGGAAAGCTGTTGTCTTATATTTCTCGATTCTGAAACGCTTGGCTGATTTCTTCAGGACTTTGCTGAGAAAATTACTACCTTGGTTTGTTAGGACAGATCTAGGTGCTCCAAAGGTGCAAATGAATCTTTTTATTAATGCGTTGCTTATCGATGTTGCCGTTCAGTTTGGCAATGCTATAGCTAAAGAATATTTGGTAAGCTGATCTTGAATTGTAAGTATGTATTCATGATCGTCCTCGGTTTTTGGTAAAAGGCCTACGATATCCATGGCGACCTTGTCAAAGGCCGCTTCTGGCGTATCTGTCATTATCATAGGGTTCCTGTTTTTAACCCTAACTAATGTTTTTAATTGACACTCCAGACAGTTTCGGATGTATTGTTGAACATCACTTTTGATATTTTCCCAACAATAGCGATGCCTAATTCTGCTGAAGGTTTTTGCTATGCCCTTGTGTCCTCCTGTAACGTCGCGAGAAAAAGCACTATCTATTTCTTTTTCCTCTCTTATTTTTTTGAACTCCGGCGAAAACGCGGGCTTACCCGATGCCACATGGAAATCGTGGAAAACTACGAAACCCAATACACACGATAACGGCATTCTCATTTTTCGACGGGTCCTTATATTTTCTTTAGAATTAGGCGTACCACAGCCGAAACGAAATATATCGATAAGAAGCGAGCGTCGCGCATAATTTCCCACGCGAGAGCACAGTCGGTCTTGACCATATCTACACGCAACCGTCAAACGCAGTTGATGATGAAATCCTTAGCCATAAGAACGTACAACACACGAAGACACACGAAAATATCCAAATCCTTACTCCACAAAAATATACATTCTCCAAAAGAAAATCCTTCATGCCGAAAAGTTGACCCGGCAATAAAACTACACTGGTATTTCCCATGCACTCTCACACCTGGGTCAACAAAACCTATCTTGTGGCAAGCGCGGCAACGCGACCAAGGCCCGTTTTCCTCCCTATATTTTTTCAACGCTCCAGATAACGAGACGCGGACTAGTTTCCGAGAATCGAGATGGAGAGCACATACATCATAGTCTACACCCAATCATAGTCTCCAAAAATATTTCCTCTTCCAACTCGACCAATCATATGCACTCGTAAATGTCCTACATCCTTTCCACCAATCAAAAAATTAATGCATGACGAAAATGCATTTTTCGAGAAACTTCTTCTCCCACCATCCCAGCATCCAAAAGATCTTACAAGCTAGAATAGAAAAATCTTGGAGTCAGTGTTCCATCACCACTCGTTCAGGCCTAGTCTCCCAAGAGTGTTCCATAACCACCCGTTCAGGCCTAGTCTCCCAAGAGTGTTCCATCACCACTCGTTCAAATCTAGTCTCCCAACACAGTGTCCCATCATCACTCGCTGAGAAAAAGTCTCCCTTCAAGCTCTATCGCGTACGAACAAAAATCAAGCAACAACGTTCACCGGAACAATTGCAAAAACTGTCTCCATAAAGCGAACGCGAACTTTAGCGTCGAAATTATATTTGATAATAACGCGAACTACAAGAATTTTATTAAGTATCTAAGTTGAATGTGTACATCGTATTGTTTTGCGTACATCGTAATTTAATTCCAACCTCGTCTCGCCATAAATACCCACGTGTTAAAAATTTTGTGTCGACGTGAGCCATCATTGTTACCAAGCGTGCGCAACCGAGGGGTCCGACCTACCTGCGGAGGCCCGTACCCTACGGCTATAAACAGATTAGCGTATCCACGACGCATCGGCAAATGTAAGCAAAATATTTTATGTATATTTTTGTATTATTAATTTAATAGAATTAACCAAATTGGTTAATTATAATAAACCCCGAATTCTCGATCATTTGCGTAAAGCAATTCATTCAATTCAGCAATTCATTTATCAATCGAGTCACTGCGTCATCCCACATTTGCATGCACCTTTCCCTTTTACACCCTCATCCCGAGCTAGTGCGCTAGGCGTAGGCTAAAAAGAGGGAACCGCGATAGGTATATGCCCACGTCCCCTCAGGACGTGACATATAATTTTTGGGGGCTCGTCCGGGATCTTAAAAAGGGAATGTGCTAATTATTCGAACGTCCATAAGTGATTCGAAAATTTATACATCGAATTTGTTATCTGGTTTGGAACCTTCTAAGCGATCGATTAACTAATTACAAAAATCCTCAAAAATCGAAATCAAACCCATAAAAAAATGACGACGTTAGAAACAAACCAGTTAATATCCCTAAAAGATGCCATTAGCTGCGTCCCGGAATTCGAAAAAAAAATATCGTTTTATCAGAATTCATACCGGTATGCGAAGACGCAATAGAATATGCAACAAAAATCGAACACGAAGTTAAAGCGTGCAAAGAATTGCAGTCCACTCCCACCAACCACGAAAGGTTCGCCCTGTCTAAAGCAGTAAAATTTTGTAATGTATGCAAAAGGGACAATCACACTACAGAAAATAGTCGATTCGCGACCCTCACCTGTCAAAATTATAAAAATCAAGAACACAATGCCAACGAGTACCAAAGGGTTCTAAATGAACAAAACTCAGTTGTTTGTCAAATATGCAAAAAAAATTGGTCATTCAGCAGATAGATGTTGTCAGTTAAAGAACAAAACGCCTAAATCCAAGTGACCCATTTGTCGGTATTGTAAAAGGATAGGACACACTATCGAAAACTGCCGTACCCGCGAATGTAATAACTCGCGAAATGGTCCGAATACCCCTCGGGCAGCCGCGCTGCGAGAACCTACGATCTCAACGCGTCCAGTCGCGTCCACTATAAACGCGGAAGATTTCGTTAACCTACCCTCGGTGTGTATCGGAGCGCACCGACAAATAAATATCAATGTTGTTAGACAGCGGCGCTATCACAAACCTAATTAAAAAAAAAACAATACAATTTCGAAACTTTATTCTACATCATACCTGACGAGGTTCGAATCGCTCACCCCGGTTCATTAAGGTTCTAATTGTTTTTTTTTTCGACAAAATCCAAAATAAATTTCAAGACGGAATTCCTTGAATGTGAAGACAAGACATGGCCGTTCAAACGAACAAACGAACCCGACGAGGTAATGGAAATCCCCGCGCGTTCAAAAACTTCTTTCCACATGAGAGTCGAAAACCGCACATTAAAGTAAGGGTATATCCCGCCTTTAAAAATCCGTAAGGATGTTTACGCCGGCGACTGGCTGGTAACAAACATCGACGGAAAGGCCCATTTGAAGCTTTTTAATCCCACAAATGACGCCGTAAGACTGATCGTGCCAGTCATAAAACTACAGGAATTCGACATCGTGGAAAACCAAATCAAACAAAAACACAAAAACATATTGCACGACAATTTGCGAATCCAATCCAATTTCTCGCGATGCTTATCCAATTTCTCGCGATGCTTATCCCATTTTCTCGCGATGCTAATCCAATTTCTCGTGATGCTAATCCCATTTTCTCGCGATGCTGATCCAATTTCTCGCGATGCTAATCCATTTTCTCCAGACTCTGATCCTTATTCGGACGTAGATTGCATGACAACTACGCCGGTCCAGAGCCCAGTAGTGGCCAATAAAAAAAAATTGACAAAAACGTCGAAATAAAACTTTGTCAACGCTCCAGTGAGAGCAATGATGAAGAAAAACCAAAGAAAAATAAAAAACAAAACAAAAAACAAAACAAACCCAGATTGCATGACAATCTCCATTTCTAATCCAATTTCTCGCGATGCTAATCCCATTTTCTCGCGATGCTGATCCAATTTCTCGCGATGCTAATCCATTTTCTCAAGACTCTGATCCTAAATCGGACGTATATTGCATGACAATTACGCCGGTCCAGAGCCCAGTAGTGGCCAATAAAAAAAAATCGACAAAAACGTCGAAATAAAACTTTGTCGACGCTGCAGTGAGAGCAATGATGAAGAAAAACCAAACAAAAATAAAAAACAAAACAAACCCAGATTGCATGACAATCTCCAATTCTAATCTCAATTTCTCGCGATGCTAATCTCAATTTCTCGCGATGCTAATCCAATTTATCGCGATGCTAAACCCAATTTCTCGCGATCATTCTAATCCAAAATCATATTGCATGTCAATTTCAAATTCCATGCAAATTCCTCGTGATCCTTTTATTTCAGTCATAGATTGCAAGACAACTACGCTATTCCAGGGCCCAAAAGTGGCCAATCCAAAAAATTCGACAGAAAAAGTCGAATCAAAACCCCGGTGCAGCTCCGATGAGGGCAATGATCAGGGAAAAATAAATAAAAATTCTAATAGCGAGGAAACATAAAAACAAAAAGGAAAATGAAAACAATAAAAAATCGAGAAAATATTCAAAATCAAAATCAAAATAAAAATCAACATCAAAAACAAAGTCCAAATCAAAATGGAAATCAAAACCAAAATTTGAATGTAAAAACAATTTTTGAAAAAACCCTTCCGACCTTATTTATGGCAATAGGTTCACTCTCGTTACAGATCACAAGCCCTTAGTTTGGTTTAAAACTGCAAAAGACGCGAACACACGCGTCCTAAAATGGCGACTCAAACTTTCAGAGTACGATTGCGACGTCGTTTACAAGCCAGGGACATTAAATTCAAACGCCGATGCTTTATCGCGTAACCCTATCGAAAAACTCGAGGATGTCAAAGCCATACCTCATTACGAACAAAAAACGACGAGAATCTAGATGAGATAGCACAGGACATACTCCGCGAATTAGCAGAAAACAGTGTTAGCGAAAACGAAGGCCCTATACGTTTTACAACTCAAGCGGAAATTCATGAAACCCCAAAAATAGAAGAAATAAATGTCGTCACTCGCTTGCAAGCGAAGAACTACGTATCTCAGGTAGCTAAGAAAACAAAACAACAGGTTAAAGAAAAACTCGGTGACGATGTATCGGAAATGGTTGACGTACCTGCCTCTAAGGAGACAGATGCGCGCTCCAAGTCCCGGCGCCATGTGCTTCGAAACCGTAGGACCATAAACTACGAGGAAAGTAGCAGCGAGGAAACAGAAGCCAAGATAACAAGGCCCGCGCGTGTTAGGCGACCCCGAAAGGGCACTGACCCCGAATCAGCGGAGAGGCCTAACCTGCGCAAAGCACCTCAAATTCCTAGTCCCAAAAGTTCCACTGACCTAGATTCCGACTCCACCAACGCAGTTGACTCATTATCCTCTGAGGATGAAGGACTTCCGATCCAGGAAGACAAAACCTCGGAATTTAAAATCGCGAATTGCATAACAAGCAAAGAATTGTTCTATTTTCGCAACGATAACCTAGTATATTTTGTCGATTCAACTGGAAAACCTTGCGACTCTAGATCGCAAAAATTACTCCAAGCAAACAAACTTCCTCTCTGGAAGGATTTAACAGAAGGTCAGGCCTACAGTAAAAAGGTTGGAAAAAAATATCACATTGCCCTAGTCATCAAAGGCGAATATTCTAGATCATTATCCTTCGTATCAGAAAATGTTAAAGAAAGCATAAGGGAATTAAGAGATCTTTGGGAAAATCTCAAGCTCCAATCGCTAAGTATTTGCCACAGTAACCACGTCGAGCATCTAATATGGGCCGACGTCCTCAACATAATTAAAGAAACGTTCAAATCCAGGCAAACCAAGGTGATAATCTGCTTAGGAACCTTACGCTACGTGCTAATTGAAGAACGAGATTCCATTTTTTATGAGATGCACAAGTCCCCGATAGGAGGACACAAAGGCGTCTCCAAGACATATAACAGAATTAAAAGAGAGTATTTTTGGGAAGATTTGAAATCGGATATTCAGAGAAGAATTCAGCAATGCCTAGATTGTCAATTAAAGAAACTGGTTAGAGTAAAGACAAAACAGCCAATGATTATAACGGATACACCAGGTACGGTTTTCGAAAAAATATCAATGGACATAGTAGGTCCAATGCGACGTACGTCCAATCAGAATGAATACATTCTGACTATCCAAGACAGCCTTTCAAAATTTTGTGTCGCGATTCCATTGCCAAATGCACAGGCAACAACGGTCGCCGATGCATTCATTAAAAGATTTATATGTGTCTTCGGAGCACCCAAAGCACTCCTTACAGATCAAGTCAGTAATTTTTTAAGCGGCCTCATGAAACGAATCGCTAAACGATTTCGAATCAAGCGATGTCGAACAACAGCATTTCATCCTTAGTCTAACGGATCCCTTGAGAGATCTCATCACGTACTGGCTGAATTTTTGAAGCAATACACAGATAAAGATAACGAGTGGGACCAATAGCTAGAATTAGCGACCCTTTCATATAATACCAGCGTTCATGAGAGTACAAAGTATACTCCATATGAAGTAGTTTTTGGTAAACTAGCGAGAGTTCCATCAAGCGAACCACTTAGAGAATCCGATCAGTTACCCACTTATCGCGGGTATTTAATCGAATTAATTACAAGGATAAATGGAATCAGGAATCTCGCCTATGAAAATCAAGTTTCTTCCAAACATCGCTCAAAAAAATACTATGATAAAAATGCCAATCCAAAAAGTTTTAAAGTAGGAGACTTTGTATACCTCCAAAAGGGTCCCAAACCAGGTAAACTGGGAGACCATTATTCCGGTCCACACAAGATCCTAGAGAAATTGGATAAGGGTAATGTGAAAATCCAATATTACAACAAAGCACGCATCGTTCACGAGAATAGATTACGGTATTCCCACATTAACGTCGAAACAAAGCCGAAAAGAAAAACCAAGTCGACCAGAGTCGACGAATCCGATTTTAACCCTAATTAAACAAATAATAATAATAATTACCGTGTTTTTCAGGTGGACGTTATCAACCTATTCAGTATCAACACTATCTCCTTTGTACTTGCAACCAGAGAAAAATATTGACTTTTTAGTTACAGTATCCTTAGTACAGATCACCGGAAACTACTTATATTCAAACCACGCCGAAATAACTGTTTCACAATTTGAGAGAGATTTCCTGTCGCGATCCTAGATATAATCGCTTATGTCAATTCAAATTTATATACGTAGTTATTATATTATATTAGAAAATCATTACATTACTATATGCATACGCAACATCGTAGCAAAGAGCGCCAAACATTCCAAGATAGCTGTTATTAGTGGTATAAGCCTCGGACGAATTGTATACAATTCAATGAAGAAGTCTATTTATATAGTGGTACTTGCTGGCGAAATAGTACACGTTATTCATTAGATAGTAATAGAAGTAAATCTGATCAGGTTAAAAGAATATTACGATCAACCTGTCACTCGTGGGAACGAAAAATATCTCCTTACTCCTCGAACTCATATATTACCAAAAGAAGAATTCAAACAACCTGTAATTCCTTACTTCCTCCATATTACCTTTATGGAGACATTTAGTACAAGTTTATGGCTGCTCCTGTCGAAGCCATACTACCTGCAAGCATGAAGCCGACGACGAAGTCTACTTGGCGATACACCAACCCAGAATCACCTGTGGGATCTATTCCGCAGAACATCGACAACGTACAAAAACATATCATGTTTCCTGTGGAGCAACCCGCTACCCTAAACAATATAGCGCGGGGCATCAGTGGTCAAAACACTGTCAATCAAGAGGAGAAGTTGTTATATCTCCTGGATAACAACGATATATAACACCAAGCGGACTCCATCTGGAATCGCACCTGGGAAAAATCCATTCAATTCGGTACAGCAAGCGCTGGTCTCACCCGAATGTTACCCATCATGCGACCAATCAAGCTCCTCATAGATACGATAATCCATGTATACAGCCAACACATTTTGTATGGCTGGCCTATCTACCTCGTCGATGCAGGTTCAAGAAGAAAACCTCAACGGTTGCAGAGATTGGTCAAGAACTTCATAAACTCGTGACGATCCCTTCAGTCGAACCAAGAAGTCATACCAAGGCCAACTCTGCAACACATGATTTCCACCTTAACATCTCCACTAGTCCAAAATACGACGAATCCTCCAAATCGCTTTCCTTCCGTTGAGTTCACGCGAGAAGACATATTCAGGTACAAAAAGATCATCATGATTAATCATGTAGCGAATTTTGTCCAACTCGCGGTCTTTGAACGTCGCGCGCCTGGTAAGGGCCGATAGAGAGCGCCAAGCTCGCCTTCCGGCAAGGGGGATCGTGGGTAAGACCGGTAAGGAAAGAAAAAGACGAGTCCCTCGGACTCTCGTCCTACTTATAAAACGAGAGCCCAGCGGGACGGTGGTCCGCGGCCGAAATCAGAAAATCGAAGAGTCGTCTTATAAACCGACGTGGACGGCGGACTCTCTGGGTCCCGGGAGAGAGATCGCGCATCAAAAAACGAGTGCTCAGCCGATCGGCGGGGAAAAAGTCGGTCAAGCGATAGGGAAAAATCGTCTCACGACACGTCTTCAAGCAAAGGGAGTCGACTCGTCCGACCGTCCGGGAAGCGACCCACGAGGTTCAGGCACGCAGTAGCCAAAAAAGGAACCTCGCCATAGAGTTTTCTCAGAGAACATCCGAGATCCCCATTATCGCCTCTCATCTTTGGCAAGAATAGGCTCGTCCGAGGGCCAGCGGAATCTCGCCGAGCATCCCGGTGAATCGACTCGTCCGACCATCGATCAGCGGACCTCCCCTACCGGCCGAATCGACTCGTCCGAACGAGAGTGTCGTCTAAACCGTCAGAGAGCTCGACCTACGCATCTCCCCTATTGACCACAATAGGCTCGTCCGAGTGCCCGCGTGGTATCACGCAGCATCCCGGCAAAGCGACTCGTCCGCCCGTCGATCCTCATCACCGGTTGGCTGGAATCGACTCGCCCATTCGACAGGACCTCGTCTCGCCGCTCATCCCATAAGGGAACCTAGTCAAGTAACTAACAAATCGCGTGATACATGGAGGAGTATTTGTGAGTACAGACATTATCATCGATTTAGAGACCATGAGAGGCCAAAGGCTCTCCCGCGTGATTGAATTTAAAGTGTATGTCGCCACGTGTCGTAGGCTAGCGAGCCGTCGTGGGCAAGTATCGTTTTCGAATAAACCTGTACCTGTCAATGAATCATAAGGCCCGCGAGCCGTAAATCGCCGATTTCATCTCAGAATACTCTGTGATCTATCATACGTGAATCTGTCCAGCAATTGTAAGGCCCGCGAGCTGTAATTCGCTCAGGTCCTAGTAAAAATCCTTGGTGATCAAGAATAGTTTAGGCAAGCGAGCCATAAGTCGTATAGGGACGTCTGCGAGATCGAAATGTATAGTCAGCCCTCGGCTGTCATTTATATAAAGAAAAGAAGATACAGCGAATAAACTCTTGTAACTGAAACGAATCTGTTACAATCATTTTTTTTAAATTACTTTAATTCTCATTATTTTGTTCTTCTAACCTTGTCAGGTAAAATAGGATTCAACAAGTAAATAAGTATCGATGCATAAAGGAAACGAAAAACATGATACATTTTAAGCAACAACAAAAAAATCCACATATAACTATAATTAAAAAAAAAAGAAACCTCATTGAAGATCTGTCTATATATATATATATATATATATATATATATATATATATATATATATATACAATGATAAGTAATACCTACCTTCCAATGTATTTAAGTCACATTGTAAGTCGATCAATGACAATGCCAATTCATACTATCGTGCCATTATACGTTTGATCACCACTCCCAACGACTACGATCGAGCGAGACGCTCAATCCTAAAGGGGGGGGGGGGGGGTGTAACGTCGCGAGAAAAAGCACTATCTATTTCTTTTTCCTCTCCTACTTTTTTCAACTCGGGCGAAAACGCGGGCTTACCCGATGCCACATGGAAATCGTGGAAAACTACGAAAACCAATACACACGATAACGGCATTCTCATTTTTCGACGGGTCCTTATATTTTCTTTAGAATTAGGCGTACCACGGCCGAAACGAAATATATCGATAAGAAGCAAGCGTCGCGCATAATTTCCCACGCGAGAGCACAGTCGGTCTTGACCATATCTACACGCAACCGTCAAACGCAGTTGATGATAAAATCCTTAGCCATAAGAACGTACAACACACGAACACACACGAAAATATCCAAATCCTTACGCCACAAAAATATACATTCTCCAAAAGAAAATCCTTCATGCTGAAAAGTTGACCCGGCAATAAAACTACGCTGGTATTTCCCATGCACTCTCACACCTGGGTCAACAAAGCCTATCTTGTGGCAAGCGCGGCAACGCGACCAAGGCCCTTTTTCCTCCCTATATTTTTCCAACGCTCCAGATAACGAGACGCGGACTAGTTTCCGAGAATCGAGATGGAGAGCACACACATCATAGTCTACACCCAATCATAGTCTCCAAAAATATTTCCTCTTCCAACTCGACCAATCATATGCACTCGTAAATGTCCTACATCCTTTCCACCAATCAAAAAATTAACGCATGACGAAAATGCACTTTTCGAGAAAGTTCTTCTCCCACCATCCCAGCATCCAAAAGATCTTACAAGCTAGAATAGAAAAATCTTGGAGTCAGTGTTCCATCACCACTCGTTCAGGCCTAGTCTCCCAAGAGTGTTCCATCACCACTCGTTCAGATCTAGTCTCCCAACACAGTGTCCCATCATCACTCGCTGAGAAAAAGTCTCCCTTCAAGCTCTATCGCGTACGAACAAAAATCAAGCAACAACGTTCACCGGAACAATTGCAAAAACTGTCTCCATAAAGCGAACGCGAACTTTAGCGTCCAAATTATATTTTATAATAACGCGAACTACAAGAATTTTATTAAGGATCTAAGTTGAATGTGTACATCGTATTGTTTTGCGTACATCGTAATTTAATTCCAACCTCGTCTCGCCACAAATACCCACGTGTTAAAAATTTTGTGTCGACGTAAGCCATCATTGTTACCAAGCGTGCGCAACCGAGGGGTCCGACCTACCTGCGGCGGCTCGAACCCTACGGCTATAAACAGATTAGCGTATCCACGACGCATCGGCAAATGTAAGCAAAATATTTTATGTATATTTTTGTATTATTAATTTAATAGAATTAACCAAATTGGTTAATTATAATAAACCCTGAATTCTCGATCATTTGCGTAAAGCAATTCTTTTATCAATCGAGTCACTGCGTCATTCCCACATTTGCATGCACCTTTCCCTTTTACACCCTCATCCCGAGCTAGTGCGCTAGGCGTAGGCTAAAAAGAGGGAACCGCGATAGGTATATGCCCACGTCCCCTCAGGACGTGACACTCCTAGCGCTAAGCAATGCATTTCTTTTATAATTTCTTTTCGTTTGCCTGATTCAACATACTGAATCATTCCGGTGCAAACTATTATTTTCAAGGGTGCTGTTTCGCTAAGAGCACACAAGTGACTTCTGACTATTTTCCAATCTACGGATTCCACCTCATTTGTTTTGGCTATGCTGATTGATTTTAAACTGAGTTTAGTTATTAGTTCACCCATGCTATTGATTGATTTCGCTATGTCTGCTGTAACTGATGTGAGACCGTCTGTGAGCCTTCTTATTGGTAGTGCGATGTAAACCTTGTTATTATATTCTTTTGATTTGGCAATTCCTGCTTGTAGGTTATCGAATTTTGGTAATTGATTTCGTGATTGAAGCTGGGTTGATCCTAGATCGCATGGTTCACCGGAGATGTGAACAAAATAGGCGAAATTATCTTTTCTCAGCAATAACTGGTCTCTGGACTCTACTAAATTTTGAGGATAATGAAACTGTTCTGTGTCATTTGTGTTTGGTGTAATTTGTTGTTGGATCATGTTTCGAGTATTTTCATTGCTGATATTCGTGTCTTCTTCGCTTTCGCTGTCTGATAATTCCTGAATGCTGCCAAGATATTCGATTTTTTCGGTGTCGGGCTGTTCAGGTATTTTCACTCTAGTTTTTTGGATATTTTTCTCGTTTTTCCTAGTTTCTGTATGACTGTCTGTTTCATCTCTGAAACGTTCCGGTTTGGGTATATTTCTTTGACTCCTCCTTAATGGTACGTCGTTATTGCTTGGTGGTTTCGGTTCTTGATGGATTTCTACCTGAGTCGTGATTTGGTTAGGCTTATCGTTTGGTGGTCCACTCTCGTGAACCATGTGAATATCTCGCGAGTCGACTGGATTTCGTGATAGAGCGTTCGCGTTCACATTTATTTTCCCGGACTTATAAACTACCTCGAAATCGTGCATCGATCATTTTAATCTCCATTTTAAAACGCGAGAAGCTGGTTCTTGGGAATTTTTAAACCAGACAAGAGGTTTATGGTCTGTCACGATTGTGAATTTACGACCGTATGTGTACGGATGGAATTGTTTTACCTCGTAAACGATGGCTAATGCCTCTTTTTCGTACGTTTCGTATGGTTTTTCGGCTTCGTTTAGGGTTCTTGAGATGTATGAGATTGGTAGGTCCTTTCCAATTTCCCCTTGAGATAAGATACCCCCGATCGCATATCCAGATGCGTCGGTGGTGATGATGAATGGTAAAGTCCGGATGCTGCAAGATCGGTTCCTCACACAAAATGTTAATGAGTTCTTGAAAGGCTGCTTGCTCATTTTTTCCCCAATTAAAGGTAGTATCCTTTTTTAGCAAATTCCTCAAAGGTTTTGCTATTTTTGCATAACCTTTAACGAATCGCCTGTAGTAACCAGTTAATCCCAAAAACTGTCTTACTCCTTTAACATTTTGAGGAACTGGATAATTTTATACAGCTTCGATTTTTTTAGGATCGGGTTCAATCCCTTGATCTGTAATTAGATGTCCCAAATAAGTGACTTCTTTACGTAAGAATTCGCATTTGTCAGGCTGTAACTGCAAATTTGCTTCTCTGAGTCGCGAAATTAATTTTGTATATTTTATTTCATGTTCGCGTAGTGAGGATGCGTAGATCACAATGTCGTCCAAATAAACAAAAAGTTCGGAACCTTGCATTAATCTTTGGAATGTGGCGGGGGCATTTTTCAACCCAAAAGGCATACGAGAAAATTGATAGTGTCCGAATGGAGTTGAAAAAGCTATTTTATGGGCATCCTCGAGTTTCAGTTTTATTTGGTGGAACCCTGATGCGAGATCAAATACTGAAAAATATTTTGCTCCGCCTTGATGGTCCAATATGTCAGTTATATTGGGTATAGGATATGAGTCTCCGATGGTTTTTTCATTGAGCATGCGGAAATCGAGGACCACCCTCCATCTTTTATTAGCGTGGGAGTTTTGTTTTTCGGGAACAATCCATACTGGACTGTTATAAAGAGACTGAGAAGTTTGAACTATTTCTTTTTCATATAGTTCTTTTACTTGGCGTGTTATTTCGTCCTTATGGATTGGAGGGTATCGATATTGTCTCTTATTGATAGGATGATCGTTTGCCGTGATAATTGCATGTTCGATTTGTGTGGTAACGTTAATCGTATCCTCCGGGAGATAGAACCGATGTATGCTTTCTTTAATTAATTTATCTACACAACCGCGTTCTTCTGAATTGAGATGATCAAGACGTAATTAATTTTTTATTTGTTCGAATCGTTGGCTATTTTCTTGGCCGGTTGTTTCGCCTTTGAAACAATCCGCGTATGATTTGCAAGCGGTAGTTTTGGGAAGTGATTCTGTAAGTGGGGCTACTAGGTTTTTATTTTGTTTTGACGTAATTGCTAGGCAATTTGCGTACGATTTCGAAGTAGCCACTGGATTTTGAGTTTGTTTTAGAGCAGTTGTCATGCAAACTGCGTTTGATTTAGAAGAATTAGAGGTAGCTACGAGATTTTGTTTTTGTTTTGATGCAGTTGTCATGCAAACTGCGTTTGACTTAGAAGAATTAGGAGTAGCTACGAGGTTTTGATTTTGTTTTGATTCGTTGATCGTGGTTTTAAGGGAGTCAGAGGTAGTTGTTAAGTCTTTGTTTGGTGCAATTTTCCTGCAATTTGCGCTGATTTCTTCGAATTCTTGCAACGTTAAAAATGGAACTTCGATTTCGACGGATTCCTCTCTCGTATTGAATATTTGGGTGTACGCAATCCCGTTTTGATTGGTGACTAAGGCTTTACCGAAATAAATCCCGTCTCCAACTTCTAATTGAGGTATATATCCCTCGGAAATTTTCTCATTTTTAATTCGGACGTAGAAAGAGGAAACTGATCGGCCTGGAACTGTTATAGTTTCGGGACTCGAGAATTTGATGCTCTTATCCTTCCAGCTAAGACAATGTCTTTTGTAGTCGATTACTGGTTTAAATCTCTGATAGAACTCGTTTCCCAATATTCCTGTCTGTACGATGGTCCTGTTTACAGATCTGGCAGATGATGGGATCCTTTTATACTACCCCTACGCACTCTCGACGCGGTGACGGCTTATCTATATTCTGCGTCTTGCGTTTTTTTTTTGTTTGACAAAGGTGGTTTATTTTTCATTATTTTTCAGTATACATATGTAAGTAATAAACTACCTTATAAGAACTTAAACAGTATCGGAGGTCAATATAATTTTGGATTGTCGTCGAATGACGTTTCTAACCAAAAATCAGTTTACATAGGTTGTATTTTGAACTTCAGATCGTTGATCTGTCTTTGTGGTTGAATATTGTATCCTTTCTTTTTTGTATATATGTGCGATGGTAAAAAAAAATTTTTATAACAAAACCATTGCTACTGTTTTCGTCGAAGACTTTTCTGGGGGGAGGGAGGGGAGAGGGCGAGGAGTTCTGCGTCTTGCGTAACTGATTTTTGGCGGTCTGTTTCCTATCGATTTTTATGGCATCTGATCCTGCTTCAGCTAACTTAGTATAAGACATATTCATTTTTATTTGAATTTCCGGCTTGAGTCCACCTAAAAAACCTTCTATACATTCCTTTTCTGTATTGTTTTTGTCTACTTCACTTATTTGACCGTCGTTGCTCGCTTTATAAGCTTCTACTATGTGATTCCCTATTTCACGGACTCGATTTATATATTTGATTACATCTCCATCATCGCCTTGCACTAGTGTTCCGAGTTATTGACGGTCCTGATTTATTGTTTTTGCTGGGGCGTATAATTCTTTTAGATGTGTTGTGAGAGATCCTATTTTGTCAAATTTTATTCCTTGAATACAGCGTTTTGCTTCGCCAGTTATCTTTGTCCTAATGATGCTAACTAGATTTTGTTCTACGTTTTGAGGAAACATCAATAATGCTTCTTCGCAGCTATCGATAAATTCGTAAACGGAAATGATCGTTCCGTCGAATTTTTAGACTACTTCGGCTGCGTCCTTAAGGGACACGATTTGTGTACTTTCTATATGCATGGTGGATGGTTCTTGGTCAATGTCTGAATTATCAGGATGAGATTGGGTTTCAGGATTTGGTTTTTGGGAAACAGTGTCATCCCTGGAGCTATCGCCGTCCGTATTCGTACCGGAAGATTCACCTTTCTTTGGCGTATTTCCTACGACCATAATTTTACCAAACTACCGTTACATATCCCACCGCGGTCACCAAAAAGAGGTATGTTACGTCCAGCTAACATAAATAAACTTTGCCCTGTTTTCGACCTTAGCTAAGGCTAATTAGTCGGGGATCCGGGCATAGTAAGTTTGTAATTAGGACTAATTTCCTCAGTGCTATGTTATTAACATTGGTGAAGGTATACCATCATTGGAAATTACGTGGTCAACGTTTTAGTTTCTTGATATAGAATTCGCGACGAGGATCTTTGTCCGGAAAGAATTTAAGATGTAGAAACTTTATGGTGTATTCAATTGGAGCCAATTGATAAGTTTGAACTGTGGTTGGTGCGAAATTAATTGATTTCAAATAATCTTCGGTGTAATATTCGTGACTTTTCGATCGGCTATATCCGTGGTACTCTGCGGATATTTTCCGCGGGTGATTCTTTCTACCACCTGGTTTTCCCACTGGAATCAAAACGGGGGCGATTACTCAGAGCGATGGCTAGATGGGAATTTGGACAAATACGCGGTGGTCCGCGCTATTTGACCAGGGATAGTGGGAAACAGAGCACGAGGTTATCCGCGCTGCACTGTTGAATACGGAGGAAGCATCCCAGAATACGAGGTGGTCCGCGCTACTCTGTTAGAGATGGAAGGAAAGAGTCATGCAGAGTACGAGGTGGTCCGCGCTACTCTGAGTAAAGGTTGAGAGTTAAGAAAAAGATCTCACTCTTTTTGGTTTTGAACTTGAAGATTTGTATTTTACGTGTTGAAAGTTTTCCTCCGTACTGAAGAATTGTTACAAAATCGAGCTTTTGATACCCGAAAATTTGGGGGTGGTTGAAGGAAGGTCCTCCGTGATTGGTGGAGTTTTCCGTCTCCCACCCTGTACATTTTCATCTTATATCTACAAACGGGAAGGAACTCCTTATGCTAGAGGGTCACATATCCCCTCCGGACTTGGTTCTTATCTTTCTTATTCCTTGGTGCTGGTACTGGGCCCTACACCAAGGGTGGGGTTTGAGTCTACGCGTACGTGTCGACGCGAAGACGTAACACCCGATCCGTTTCCTTACCGTCTGACGCGTCTTGCATCTGCACTTGTTCCCCCTCATTCTTCTCCACACCTCTTCAACCGTTCTCTCCACCACTCTTGTTATTTTTATTTCCCAATCTTCCTCCCGTATCCCCGTCCACTTATTCTCCATTTTTTCTATTTTTTTTCCATCAGTTCTTTCTCCCAAATGTGACTTCCTTCTCGCCCCGTGCTGTCTCCTCGTAGGCTCTCCCACTCTTCTTCTCCGATCCATCCTTCCTCGCCCAGTCCTCCTTTGCCCCCTTGCTTTCTTTTTCCTGCCCCTCAGTAGTCCATCAGCGACCTAGCAACGTGGGTTTTCCTTGTCTTTAAACCCCTTGGCCTTCCTCTTCTCCTCTTGCCTGTTTCCAGAATCTCGTCTGTTGTCTCTCTTTCTCCCCCCGTCTTCTCTCGCGGTATTCCAGCATCTGTTTCCGTCCGCCATCTGTGCTTCGTCAGAGTCAGGGGCAAGGAGACTAGAGTAAAGGAGTCCAAACTCCCTATCCTAGCCTGTATGTACGAAGTTCTTTCAATCGGTCGCAGAGATGTAGTGCTCAGTTTCGCCGCAGGCGTCGCTAGTATTCCCCAGAGCCCACAATATTTAGTAATACAAAACTGCATAAGGTCCGAGCTCGGCCTCAACGACCAATCACAAAACTGGGGTGATCGTGATTCTCTCTCGTACTCACTTCGAACAGTCATGGTGCGTTCTCTCTCGCACAACCGAACGATAATACACCCAAGTGGGGATTCCTTCTATTATAACATAATAATATTGTGTACATATATACGATAAATAAAACATAAATAATATTAATGAAACAACTCGTGTTGTTTTATTCACATGGGCTTATTATATAATAAGCACATCAGATATAATAATTATATAATAAGTACAACACGAATTATTTTATTATGGAAACTTATGATTTGACTGTTATGTTAACAAATATAGCTAATTATAATGAAACGCGAATAAAGCGATAAACCAACCGTAATGTATCTCGTAATGTATTTATTATTCGGATGCGCGTTACTCGGTTTTCCTGTACAATAATAATAATAATAATAATAATAACAATAATAATAAATAAGCGTTATTGTTCCCAGCGTTCCCAGCGTTATTGTTCCGGTCTAGATTAAGACCGAGCCTAACCCCCGGGGGTAGGTGAATGTTTCCCAGTGCAAACTGAGGAAGTGTGTTGCCCGGAGCAATAAAGTCTAATATTAAAGAAAATAATAATAATAATAATAATAATAATAATAATAATAACATGTACATGCAAGAAACCGGGTGAATGTGGGAATGTTAGCGCTACATGCTGGGGTTGTCTTTTCAAAACGTGCTTATTATATGTATACCCATGAAAACTCGTTATTTGCTAGTTACGTTTAAAAATGAAGCTAAATATGAATTAAATTAAGCGATGAACCAACTGTACAAGCCGTCAAGCCTAATTGAACCCCAAGCGCGGCAATCACTTAAATATGCGAAGATTATATTTATTGGCAAATGATTGTGTGGCGAAGTTGGTAGAACGCTAGGTTACTGTATTGAAGGTCCTGAGTTCGAGCCTCGGTAGTTAAAATTTTTTTTCTTTTGCATTCGTACAGGTATCTGGTTGTACGAGCGAATTGAAGCAGTTTCAACCAATCAAAGAACTCGTCCAATGCCAAAAGAACTCGAACAAAAATAACATGGAAGAAAATATTTTTTAATTTACTGCTATCAATAGATGAAATTTGTTTTATAATTCCTACCTAGAGCGTTTACTTTTTCCCTTTATCTCATTGACTCGCGAGGAGTCATCTCCATTATTATACACATAGTTCGATAGCTGCTGTGCTGGTGTACACGACAGATATATTTGTGTTTGACAGGCGCAAAAAATTTTGCCGCCATAACACGGTCAGTTTCACCTTATGCAGTTTTGTATTACTATGTATTATGGGCTCTGGGGAACACTAGCGACGCCTGCAGCGGAACTGAGCATTACACCTCTGCGACCGATTGAAAGAACTGTTCGAGGCGGGTGTCGACCCCTTCTCTCTAGTCCTTGGTCAGGGGGCTGACACTGGTAAATGCTGATAAATGCTGTTCGCAAATTTTCCTTGCCACACTAGGGCGCTGGTAGTCGTGTGACAGGCATGCATATATATATAGTGTGTGTGTGTGTGTGTGTGTGTGTGTGTGTGTGTGTGTGTGTGTGTGTGTGTGTGTGTGTGTGTGTGTGTGTGTGTGTGTGTGTGTGTGTGTGTGTGTGTGTGTGTGTGTGTGTGTGTGTGTGTGTGTGTGTGTGTGTGTGTGTGTGTGTGTGTGTGTGTGTGTGTGTGTGTGTGTGTGTGTGTGTGTGTGTGTGTGTGTGTGTGTGTGTGTGTGTGTGTGTGTGTGTGTGTGTGTGTGTGTGTGTGTGTGTGTGTGTGTGTGTGTGTGTGTGTGTGTGTGTGTGTGTGTGTGTGTGTGTGTGTGTGTGTGTGTGTGTGTGTGTGTGTGTGTGTGTGTGTGTGTGTGTGTGTGTGTGTGTGTGTGTGTGTGTGTGTGTGTGTGTGTGTGTGTGTGTGTGTGTGTGTGTGTGTGTGTGTGTGTGTGTGTGTGTGTGTGTGTGTGTGTGTGTGTGTGTGTGTGTGTGTGTGTGTGTGTGTGTGTGTGTGTGTGTGTGTGTGTGTGTGTGTGTGTGTGTGTGTGTGTGTGTGTGTGTGTGTGTGTGTGTGTGTGTGTGTGTGTGTGTGTGTGTGTGTGTGTGTGTGTGTGTGTGTGTGTGTGTGTGTGTGTGTGTGTGTGTGTGTGTGTGTGTGTGTGTGTGTGTGTGTGTGTGTGTGTGTGTGTGTGTGTGTGTGTGTGTGTGTGTGTGTGTGTGTGTGTGTGTGTGTGTGTGTGTGTGTGTGTGTGTGTGTGTGTGTGTGTGTGTGTGTGTGTGTGTGTGTGTGTGTGTGTGTGTGTGTGTGTGTGTGTGTGTGTGTGTGTGTGTGTGTGTGTGTGTGTGTGTGTGTGTGTGTGTGTGTGTGTGTGTGTGTGTGTGTGTGTGTGTGTGTGTGTGTGTGTGTGTGTGTGTGTGTGTGTGTGTGTGTGTGTGTGTGTGTGTGTGTGTGTGTGTGTGTGTGTGTGTGTGTGTGTGTGTGTGTGTGTGTGTGTGTGTGTGTGTGTGTGTGTGTGTGTGTGTGTGTGTGTGTGTGTGTGTGTGTGTGTGTGTGTGTGTGTGTGTGTGTGTGTGTGTGTGTGTGTGTGTGTGTGTGTGTGTGTGTGTGTGTGTGTGTGTGTGTGTGTGTGTGTGTGTGTGTGTGTGTGTGTGTGTGTGTGTGTGTGTGTGTGTGTGTGTGTGTGTGTGTGTGTGTGTGTGTGTGTGTGTGTGTGTGTGTGTGTGTGTGTGTGTGTGTGTGTGTGTGTGTGTGTGTGTGTGTGTGTGTGTGTGTGTGTGTGTGTGTGTGTGTGTGTGTGTGTGTGTGTGTGTGTGTGTGTGTGTGTGTGTGTATATAAGTGGCACCGATGTTCGAATATTTTACATGAATAAAAGTCTAATGTAGATAACTTTATGAAAACCATTATTCGCGTGTATGATGGATTCTGTTATCGCTGTTACAGTTTCGTGCTGTTATCGTTATTGCGACAATAGCACGAAACGAAAGTATCGAATCGTTCAGCTGATCGGCGTATTTAGAGCCCAAGGCTGTCACATAACAGCCAACGCTAGCTAGTGGCGATTTCAAGAACTAAAAGGCCGGGACAAAACCACGACAAAACGCGTTTTCGTTTATCGTATAGGAATAGTAGGCCAGTGTCGGGGGCACGGTCATTGAGGCTGGAATGGGAGGAGTCCGAACTCTTATGGAGAGACTTGAAAAAAGTGGCTACAAAAATGTGGTTAAACAGGGATGGCGCCACTATTGCTAAGACCTCCAGAAGTGACCTGCGTGTGACAGAAACGGAACAAATAAATAATGAGAAGTGAGCTGTGTATGAGGCAGAATGATGCTTGAGAAGTGGGCTGCGTGCGAGAGAGATGTAAAATGATACTTACCAGAGAGATCTCCGTAAATGCATGAAGATAGAAGAATATTTTTAAAATAGCAATGCCCAATGAATAATATGCATTAGCTGAATAATTAACGGTTGAAAAGGTCGAAAATAATAATAACGCAATACGTAGTGATAGAAAAATATTTTTATTATAACAGTGTTTAGTTGTACAACGAACGGTAGAAAATGTCTTAAATAATACTGATGCTTTTTTTCTTGAATCAATTTTTATCTTCTTAGGTAAATATGACGGTAAATTAATCCCTGCTGTCAAAGAACAATGCTTTGCGATCTGTTTATATTAAAACTCGCAGTGAACGGTAACGAGATAATGCTTACGATAACGATTTTTAACCCAAGAACTCGGGACTTATTTTTTTTACCGTCAAATGCATGACTGGGGTGTATATGCACTCCCTGTTTTTCGTTGTCATTAAACCGGTCCTACGGGGACAAATGGACTATATCATACCTCATATTCTTCGTATTTTCATAAGAAAGTAAATGGTGTACGAGCCATCTTATTTAATTAACATTCCATTAGTGAACAATGCATTTAAAGACTGAAAAACGGCGAGAACTTCATTTTTGCGTAAACATTGGGGTGCGACCAGACCCCAGTCATGAGTTTTCGGGTTTAATAAAAATTAAAAGATAATCATACACAAGAAATTGAAATTACTCATTGCCGTAAGGAAATTAAAAAGATGGTCCTGTATTGTTTTCTTGTACAACGAACGGTGGAAGACGTCTCAGATATTTTTTTTATTCTTGAATCCATTTTTCGATCAGGTCAATATGATGGTTCATTATTCCTAGTCAAAGAACAATGCTTTGCGATCTGTGTGTATTAAAACTCTCAATCAGCGAATCGGTAACGCGATCATTCTGACGATAACATATTTGAATGAAAATAAATAAAAATCACACGAAAGGAATTGCAATTACTCATTGAGGCAAGAAATTCAAAAAATTGTCCAGTAGTTATTTTTCGATTTAAGAAAAACGCCGTTATAACAATATAAAGTCGAAGCGATATTGCTTGCTTCGATGTTTTAAAGAGGACGCAGATATCCTCTTGTCAACATCAAGGCTGGTTTGACTCGAAAATTCGATTTCAACAATTCTCAATTGTTCGAATATTGTGCGTATATCATCGTATTTGCTGGTAAAATAGAACCTTGTTTATCCGACCTTCGATTAACCGACGTTCCGCATTACCCGAGGCTCCCAACTCATCCGAGTCCTCCGCATGATCCGAGGTGTATCCTCGGATAATACGCAGAATCTCGGATAAAACGGAAGAATCTGCTATTCCTATGCGTGGAATAGTCCTATATTGCTACTGTTTTCCGTAACATCCAAGATTTCACTTATCCGAGGTACCCTATC
This sequence comes from Ophion slaviceki, assembly GCA_944452715.1. Taxonomy (NCBI): domain Eukaryota; kingdom Metazoa; phylum Arthropoda; class Insecta; order Hymenoptera; family Ichneumonidae; genus Ophion; species Ophion slaviceki. The sequence goes on from OX101789.1 coordinate 7,131,442, forward strand.
TCCACATTAAGACCGTGTTCTACTGCATTTGCGATAGAGGCTAGCAAGAAGACTAAGGTAAAGGTACCAGTGCTCGGACGGTTAAGAGCATCCGTACATGATGGGGTTTATTATTCATTTATGGACCGTTTAAAACAAAAATGACCGGAACTCACGTCAAGCTCGTAAGTTCTAGTTTTCAAAACACATACAATAACTACCGGAAAGTTTAATATTTTTATTTTTATACATTTTGATGTTCAATAGTACCGAATGTACCAATTTTCGGACAGCTGTTAGTGTTACGTACGAATGTTCGGACACTATCATGTCCCAATTATGGGACGCGTCCCTATAGGCCTCCGAAGTAACTATAGTGGCGCAGCCCTTGCGGCGAGTTTTGGCAAAACTTGGATTGGTTTTCGTCTGCTAGTGCAGTATGCCTGTCGCTATTTGAATCAGGTGTTTGCGTGAATGACAGCACCACGTGTGATGTTTACGTTGTAAAAACAGCGTTTCACGTCATATTTGGGATTGTTGAAGAAGTTTTCCCATCACAGTCCTTTTTTCATCAGCAACAATTTCGCGAACTTCCGATACATGATGACTATCGAAAGTTTTCTGCCTATATTACAACATCCTTTATATAAATTTCCGATGCAAACAACAATTTAGACAGAAATTTTGTTGTACGGCAGAAAAAAATTTGCGCGCAGCCAATGTACGCAATTTCATTAACATTCTCTTCGTCACATACCTATAGATATGCTTTTAGGGCGAAAGGAAGTCATGAGAATACATTGAAATCCGCAAGTAATCGTTATTAGTTCCATCACACTATTTTATTTTATTTACAAGCGCATCCCATTCACAATGTGAGATCTACAATCGATGATGCTTGCTCAAGCCTAGCTCTTTCGTGTTTGTGCCGGTTTGACTTAACCGCCATGCGCCAATCCAAGTTTTGCCACAGGCAGCCGTTGCGCGACGCCACCACGAAAGTTACTTCGGAGGCCTATAACCACATAACCACAAACTTTGTTTGCGTCGCGACTAGTTACGTTACCTATTGTATTATCTAAATATGGCACACATGTACTTACCGATTGATTTTACCTTTTTCTTCACTTCTTTTTTCAAAATCACAAACTAAGCTTAATAAATCATTTATCGCGAGGTACACAGCGAAACGAACTGTCAACGCTTGGCGTCCGGCGATTCGGTCTCTGCGGCTACGTTCTCTCGTACCAGTAATCGGACATGAGATTCGACCGTGGTACATGCGTGGGATAGATGTCCCAATGAATGAGACGCTGAATTTATTATATAAAACCTTATTCAAACCAAAATGTAACGACGGTGTCGAAAAGTCGGTTCGATTCGCTTTCGATTGATCATAAGTCTAGTCTAGAAATCGATAAAAAATAGACGTCTATTACTATCACAAATTATCGCAACTCCTTAGCTCTTCGGTTTAGAAAAGTGCATTCATGACATGACTGACACGGGCTCGTTAACATAACTCGTCAATTTTACTACTGAAATTCATTATTAGCGTACAATTTTCCAATAATCAATTAAAAATTGAAGGCTGAATAGAATGCACGCGTCACTTTTCGTTACCTATCAATTATATAGCTATTATAGTGAAATATTCGAACTACTGTCCGAGATCTGGGACCTGTCCGAGCATTGGTACCGTTACCTTAGAGGTAAGGAGTACGAACGCAGTGTTAGAGAAACGTCCATGGAAATCCAGTTGAGAAGGGTGGCGCTGCTCTCCTACTGAACCGAATTGAAGTCAGCAGCGAACCAGTGCCGTACAATATGCAGAAAGCACCCTTTGGTACTTCATATGCAGCGATAATTTGATCAAATTAATTGTAAAACCAGTGCCGTACGATATGCAAAAAGCACCCTTTGCTTCTTCATATGCAACGGTAATTTGATCACATTATTTGTGAAACCAGTTGGTGAGGAAATTTCTATTTATTAGATAGATAGAATTCTTATATAGATAATATAGATTGTTTTGGAGAATCATAACGAAATGCGGAAATTTAGTCAATATGTTTCTTTTCGTTGCGGAAGCAGTAACAAACAAAATTTATTTATAGAACGAAGAAAATTCATAAGAATTTTGAATTCAGACAAAACTTTTACAACTGATCACACATCATGATACGCTGTACAGATAAAGAATAATAATGAAATACAGAAATTAAGTCAATGTTTTTTTTCATTCCGGAAACAGTAACAAACAAAATTTATTTATAGACATAAGAAAATTTATAAGAATTTTGAATCTAGACAAAACTTCTACAAATTATCACTCATTATGATACACTGTACAGATAAAGAATAATAACGAAATACACAAATTAAGTCAATATGTTTTTTTTTTCGTTGCGGAAGTAGTAACAAACAATTTATTTCTAGATACATGAAAATTCATGACATTTTGAATCCAGACAAAACTTTCACAAATGAACACACATCATATTCACACATTATAATACGCTGTGCAGATATAGAATCATAACGAAATACAGAAATTAAGTCAATATGTTTTTTTCGTTGCGAAAGCAAGATTTGATTCTAGATACAAGAAAATTCATGAGAATTTTGAAGCCAGACAAAACTTCTACAAATGATCACACATATTCACATATTATAATACGCTGCACAGATAAAGAATAATAACGAAATACAGAAATTAAGTCGATATGGTTTTTTTTTGCGGAAGCAGTAACTAACAAAATGCATTTATAGACATAAGAAAATTGATAAGAATATTGAATCACGAAAAAAGTTTTACAAATTATCACACATCATATTCACACTGATGACACGCTGTACAGATAGAGAATAATAACGAAATACAGAAATTAAGACAACATTTTTTTTCGTTGCGAAACCAGTAACAGAATTTAATTATAGACACAACAAAATTCATAAGAATTTTGAATCTAGACAAAAGTTTTACCACAACGAAAAAAACATATTGACTTAATTTCTGTATTTCATTATTATTCTTTGCCTGTTCAGCGTATCATAATGTGCGATAATTTGTAAATGTTTCGTCTAGATTCAAAATTCTTATGAATTTTGTGAGAATGATAAACTATTATCTCGTCATGAGAGGACCCTTTCTAGCGCAATCGGTCAACGAAAATAATAATGCAAGAAAAATTAAAACGAAAGACAATAGGGAAAAATCAAAACTGTAATGTTGACATGTGACATGTGAATATGATGTGTGATAATTTGTAAAGGTTTTGTCTGGATACAAAATTTTTATGAATTTTCTTGTGTCTAAAAATGAATTTTGGTGGCAGTGCTTCCGCAATGAAAAAAAAACATTGACTTAATTTTTGTGTTTCGTTATTATTCTTTATCTGTACAGCGTATTATAATGTGTTAATATGATGTGTGATCATTTGTGAAAGTTTTGTCTGGCTTCAAAATTCTCATGAATTTTCGTGTATCTAGAAATAAATTTTGTTTGTTACTGCTTCCGCAACAGAAAATACATATTGACTTAATTTGTGTATTTCGTTATTATTCTTTATCTGTACAGCGTATCATAATGTGTCATAATTTGTAGAAGTTTTGTCTAAATTAAAAATTCTGATGAATTTTCTTTGGTCTAAAAATAAATTTTGTTTGTTACTGCTTCCGCAACGAAAAAAAAAAACATATTGACTGAATTCCACATTTCGTTATTATTCTCCAAAACAACCTATATTATTTATATCAGAATTCTATCTATCTAACATATAGAAATTTCCTTCACGAACTGTTTTCATAATTAATTTTATCAAATTACCGTTCCATATGAAGAAGCAAAGGGTGCTTTTTGCATATCGTACGGCACTGGTTTTACAATTAAGGAGTGAGGTCTAGTTGTTAACGTTAAAAAAATTCCTTTTTTCCGATTTTTTTTCTGCCAAACGATAAAATAATTTACAACAAAAGTTCTTCCGTTTAAAAGATATATATTTAATGTAAACATTTTAATTTTTTTAAAGAAATATGTTTCAAAATAAGCCGATACGTATCAATGGCCGAGGACGCTGCAAAAAACAGGTTTTGCGATGATCACTCTCACGCTGTGACGGATTATCTGAAACCAACAAAACAAGGGGGAATCTTTAGTTAATGATATAATGCTCCGGTTGAACGAAGGGTTTTGAAAAATTTCCATTTTTCACAAAATGGCGGACGTTGAAAGTCAAAAGTGTTGTTTTGACCAAAATTTCACTTACAAAAATTGACTATAAAAAAAAATAATTGTCCAAAAAAAAATCCTTCGTTCATCCGGAGGAAAACTATGTATAGAAGAAATGATATAAATTTCAACCCGATCGGTAAAGCCGTTCTCGAGTTACATTGATCACCGACTTCGAAAACATGGTTTTGAGAAAAACGAGTTTAAAGTTTTGAGTACGATTTGCATGCAGATAATTTTTTTTTTGTAACTTACATAGAGTCGCGTATTCCTGGGCCATATAGTTCGCCTTCCTGCGCTTTATTAATTGCATCTGAAGCCATTTTCAGTTGCCGCCGAGCTACCCTCGCCTCTCGAGTGTTTTCCAGGGATCGCCGGTTAGCTTTCTCGACTCGAATACAATCTTCGGCCTTGGCAAACGCGTGGGCGTGTGGTCCCAACTTGATCCCCATGGCATCAAAGACTGCTAGCAAACCGTATGTACCCTCGTTAAAAGTGCAGGTAGCGATCTAAGCGGCTATGCTGACGGTAGTATAGCTGGCAGGTAATGTTTTCGGCATGATCTTCCAAACGATTTGGTTAAAACTTTCGTTGCTGTTCTGTGTGAAACCTCCAATGCACCTTTGCAACAATTCATCGTTTGTGAGACTTTCATAAATAGGTTTTATTGTATCGAAGACTTGCTTCGGCAACGCAGTGTAATCGTGTTTGAAAGACTTCAATTTCTTCTCGGCCTTTGCTTGTTGATATTTGCACCACGAGCCAGCACCTCGTGGACACTTGTGATGCTGCGGTTTCTCGTCGGTTGAAATCTTGTGATAGAGCGTAGCCCAAATGGCATCCTTCATTTTTTCAACCGAATCAGAGTTGTCACGAATAGCCTTGCCAAAATACACAGATAATTGGTCAATCAATTTAGCAGTCAGTTTCCCTTATATATATAGGTATGAAATACAATAAAGACCGTCAGCGACCCTTTGGAGTCGAGCGCACAGCTGCCGCTACCTGTTTACTTTATATGGCTCAAACACGGCGTCCTTCAAAGTTATGTATTTCGGCGAATAATGGTCTGATTTACATTCAATTAGTCGGAAAATACTCGTAAGATATCATACTTTTAGAAAATGAAAAAAAATTGATTTTTTGAAAATTCTAACTAGACCGCCCTCCTTAATGTGATCAAATTATCGCTCCATATGAAGTAGCAAAGAGTGTTTTCTGCACTGGTTTGTTGCTGACTTCAATTCGGTCCGGTAGGAGAGCAACGCCACCCTTCTCAGCTGGATTTCCATGGGCGTTTTTGGATCGTGATCGCCGTAGGTGTTCGTACTCTTTACCTCTAGTCTTCCTGGAGGCTAGGATGCTTATTCGATCCTTTTCCATCTCTCTTACACAACATCGATACTCAGCTTACTTCTCCAGGTCTTAGAGTAAGTGGCGCCATCCCTGTTTGACCACATTTTTTTAGCCACTCGCGCAGGGAGGCTAGAGTGGGAGGAGTCCGATCTCTTATGGAGAGACTTGAAAAAAGTGGCTACAAAAATGTCGTCAAACAGGGATGGCGCCACCATTGCTAAGACCTCGAGAAGTGAGCTGCGTGTGACAGAGACGGAACAAGTAAATAATGAGAAGTGAACTGTGTATAAGGCAGCATGATACTTGAGAAGTAGGCTGCGTGCCAGAGAGACGCAAAATGATATATAGCCAGATCGCGCGCAAAAGTTACCCCCTCTCTAGCCTCTTACGCGCCCATCACACAATCATAGTAGCGCGTGTCCGTGAGCGAGCAACGCTCGGACATCTTCGGAAAGAGCCGAGCGCGCCGAAGTTTCCCGACCGCGCCTTCGGCAGCTACACCAACATGGACGCCGAGCTCGGTCATGTGCGGCCAAGCCGAAACGAAGGCTTCGAGGGAAAAAGCAATCTGAGCACGACTCGCGCGTGACGTCACCCGACGGAACGCGCGAGGCTTTTAGATGATTTCAATGCTTATTTAGCTCTTGATTCTCTGCGTTATCAATGTATACAAAAAAAAATGTATCGGGCACCCTGATCGCTTATTTTTTTAGTTTATACGTTAATTTAAATATAATAAAAAATCCAAATTACAACTTATTTATCTTCTAAAAAATTGTTTACACTTTACTCACACCCGTCCTTGTGCCAAATAAATTATAATTCATAAAAGTAAGCGGAAATATATTTATATTCGTATTATTACATTAATTCTCATACTTTCATCAAGCGATAAAGCATTACCCCAAAAACAAGCGAATCATCCATCCGACCGAGAATAGTCAGTACCAGAAAGTGCATATTCTACAAGCGATGAGATGGTTCCGTTGGTAGCGTTCCTGGTTTCGGTCCGCAGCGGCGCGGAATCGTTCCCCGCGCTCAGGGCTTTTTTTTAAATTATGATTACCATTAATTCTTATTTGATTAGTTATTTTTATTAGTTATCATTATTATTTTAATTAGTTATCTTTTAGTGTCGAAAAATTTATCGCGCACTCTGACCGCTTATTTAATTAGTTTGTACGTTAATTTAAATGTAATAATAAATCTAAATTACAACTTATTTATCTTCTAAAAAATTGTTTGCGCTTTACTCACACCCGTCCCTATGCCAAATAAATTGTAATTCATAAAAGTAAGCGGAAATATATTTATATTCGCATTATTATATTCATTCTCATATACTATCATCAAGCGATAAAGCATTATCCCCAAAAACAAGCCACATCCATCCGGCCGCAAATCGTAACTTACGAGAATGAATATAATAATACGACTATAAATATATTTCCGCTTACTTTTATGAATTACAATTTATTTGGCATAGAGACGGGTGTGAGTAAAGCGCAAACAATTTTTTAGAAGATACATAAGTTGTAACATAGATTTATTATTACATTCAAATTAACGTACAAACTAATCAAATAAGCGGTCGGAGTGCGCGATACATTTTTCGACACTAAAGGATAACTAATTAAAATAATAATGATAACTAATAAAAATAACTAATCAAACAAGAATTAATAGTAATAATAATTAAAAAAAAAAGCACTGAGCGCGGGGAACGATTCTGCGCCCCTGCGGACCGCAGCCAGGGACGCTACCAACGGGACCATCCCATCGCTTGTAGAATATGCACTCTCTGGTACTAACGATTCGCGGCCGGATGGTTGATTGGCTTGTTTTTGAGGATAATGCTTTATGGCTTGATGAAAGTATGAGAATTAATATAATAATACGAATGTAAATATATTTCCGCTTACTTTTATTAATTATAATTTATTTGGCATAAGGACGGGTGTGAGTAAAGCGTAAACAATTTTTTAGAAGATAAATAAGTTGTAATTTGGATTCATAATTTTATTTAAATTAACGTACAAACTAAAAAAATAAGCGATCAAGGTGCGCGATACATTTTTTTGTATACATTGATAACGCAGAATATCAAGAGCTAAAAAAGCATTGAAATCATCTAAAAGCCTCGCGCGTTCCGTCGGGTGACGTCACGCGCGAGTCGTGCTCAGATTATTTCTTCCCTCGAAGCCTTCGTTTCGGCTTGGCCGCACATGAACGAGCTCGGCGTCCATGGATTGGTGTAGCTGCCGAAGGCGCGGTCGGGAAACTTCGGCGCGCTCGGCTCTTTCCGAAGATGTCCGAGCGTCGCTCGCTCAGGGACACGCGCTACTATGATTGTGTGATGGGCGTGTAAGAGACCAGCGAGGGGGTAACTTTTACGCGCGATCTCGCTGCACTGCTTGCTGGGATGCGTATTCGATCCTCTTCCATCCCTCTTACACGACATCGATACTCAGCATACTTCTCGAGGTCTTAGAGATAGTGACGCCATCCCTGTATGACCACATTTTTGTAGCCACTTTGAAATGCACAGATCGGCCTCCTCCACGGTCTTACATACAGGTCTGGAAACGAAGCCAGATTTCAATGGAGTCGTGAGGCACCGTTACGAGCTTCACTTTTCATTCCGCTTGTCGCCACCGCCGTCGCTACTATCGGCGACTACCTCCCAACCACGGTCTTCTGTGATCTCTCCCTTCGCCCCTTGCCTTGTCTTAACTTTTTTGATTACACGTTCTCGATAACCTCTGTTTGCGTCGCGTCAACGAGCATTTGTAGTTTAAAATATTCATAAAGCTTGGGAAGGTGAACCGTTGTTTCAGGGTATTATTGGAAACTTGTCGACATGCCGAAGGTGTGTGCGGTACGCACGTGTTCAATAAAGGTATTTGTATATCGATCATCGAAAGAAACTCGGAATAAAATTCGAATGAAAATCCATTTCATTCGAAAAAGGTAAGTATTTTTAATTATTTTTAAAATTTTTATATTGGTCTTCTTCCAGCCATACAGGATCTTCCCCTTTTTACAAGCCCCACTTCTATTCTCTTCCACAATCCCCCCTCCTTATTCCACAATTATTTCTCATCTACCTCTATTCCCCCTTCGCCCCCCCCCCCGCGAAAAAGGTAATGTGTATTTCGGATCATCGAGAAGAGTGAGAGAGACGGACGGAAGCTGTTCTGTCCTTGTCGCACCGTACACGCCGATAGCAATGCCACGTAGTGGCGAAAATTGGAAACAAACGTGCGTTCGTTAACGGTGCCTACCCCCACCACGGTCGTTTCCAGACCTGTATGTAAGACCGTGGCCTCCTTCCACTCGAGCCTCCATGCACTCGCGCCACTCACCACAGGCGTTCGTACTAGAGATTAGTAGGGAGATGCACAACGTTCCCCTTTTCGGCGTGCCTCGGAAATGGCGCTAAATCGTGGCGGCGAGTTCGGGAGTATGATTTCGTGATCATCGCCTCTGTCGAGGTTGCAAATTCCCTTGTAGCCGCGCGAGTCCGTGATCACCGCTCAAGTCGGTATCGCAGTCAGCGTGAACACGAATGGGTAGCTCGGAGGGGGAAAAGTCTCTGCTCCTCGCAAATCGCGCTCGCTCGACAGGCGAACGGAGCGAGGTTTTCCGTCCGATCGAGCTCGACATAGACGTGTGGCCGTACTGCGGATTGGAATATGCATTAAATGAATTTTAAAGTAAAAAACATGTATCGCGATCATTGTTTTCTCTCGGTTGTTTGGGTTTGTTGGCGTTTTGGGCGAAACGACCGTGGAAGGTTCAAAAAGAAATCTTGAGCCTTTGCTGCCATCTTTTCGGCATTTTTTTTCAACAGTAAACATTACGGATAAGCGTGTATCATAAATGTTTCTCTATCTGCAATGAGCGTCGTGGCTGAGTTGGCACCGTGACCGATTAACGATGCTTACGGTCCGGGTTCAATCCCCGGTGAACCAACTTTTTTTTCTCCATTTTAAATTCAGAAAATTTCGAACTTACTCTCGCTTTAGCTATTCTCGCCTGTTCAGGCATTATTTATGATATTTAATTCGTATATGCTTAATAAAAAAACAAGACATTGCTACCGGGGATCACTGCAGCCAGATCGCGCGTAAAAGTTACCCCCTCTCTAGTCTCTTACGCGCCCGCCACACAATCACAGTAGCGCGTGTCCATGAGCGAGCGACGCTTGGACACTTCGGAAAGAGCCGAGCACACGGTCAAAGTTTCCCACCGCGCCTTCGGCTGCTACACCAATACATGGACGCTGAGCACGTTCATGTGCGGCCAAGCCGCAACGAAAAAGCAATCTGAGCACGACTCGCGCGTGACGTCACCCGACGGAACGCGCGAGGCTTTTAGATGATGTCAATGCTTATTTAGCTCTTGATTCTCTGCGCTATTAATGTATACAAAAAAATGTATCGCGCACTCTGATCGCTTATTTTTTTAGTTTATACGTTAATTTAAATATAATAATAAATCTAAATTACAACTTATTTATCTTATATGAAATTGTTTACGCTGTACTCGCACCCGTCCTTATGCCAAACAAATTATAATTCATAAAAGTAAGCCCAGAAGCCCAGAAGAAGTAAAAGTAAGTACCAGAAAGTGTTATACCAGAAAGTGCACAGTTGGTAGCGTTCCTGGCTTCGGTCCGCAGGGGCCCGTAGTGAAAAATTTTCTCCAAATTTTTCATAATTTCACATATTTTAGTCATATTTGAGATTTTCGGAGAAAAAATGATTTAAAACAGATTCAAGTTGTGGTCTATTTCTCAAAAACACATTTTTTCACTGAAAATTCATGATTTCTCATTTTTTTCCCGGAAATTTCTCTTTTTCCTATGACCTGAGTGAACGGCTGCGGAGATATTCGGAGAAAAGTTAAAGATGAAAAGAAATGAGATTTTCGTAAAAAAAACTGATTATTATTATTATTTTTTTCTGGAAATTTTTCTTTTTCCTATTACCTGAGTAAACGGCTGCGAAGATATTTGGAGAAAATTTAAAGATGAAAAAAATCAGATTTTCGTAAAAAAAACTTGTTCTTTTTTTTCCGCAACTTTTTCTTTTTCCTTTTGAGTGAACGGCTGCGGAGATATTCGGAGAAAAGTTATAGATGAAAAAAAATGAGATTTTTGTAAAAAAAATTTATTACATTTTTTTATCCCTCATAATTCCGAGAAATAATGAATTTCCGCAATTTTTGCAAAAATTATTTTCCTTAAGGGGTAACACTACTGTAACGGCCTGCCACGAAGCGTTTTAGACAAATAATACCTGGAGTATATATATAATAGAGTTTTATTTGCACAACTTGTTATAAAGTTTTTTACAAAGTCTCTTTTCTTACAATCAATCTCATTCACGAACTTACACCTAACAACTTACGTCTAAAATTCTAACCTATATCCTAACCACTACTGATCGCTGTCGCTCTCATCTTTTTCCTCTTTTTTCATTTTTGCACATAATGCCTCTATTTCTTTGAAGTAGCGGCAAATTCCCACATTTATTTTCCCGCTTAACATATTAATGATCTCCTCTTTTATCGCAACCTCGTCAACTCCTTGTATCCACTCCTCCGCTTCTTTTCTTGCCTCTTTTGGCATCATTTCCCAGCCTTTTTTGCAAATTAGGAGGTGCTCCACCGTCTCAAATTTCTCCTCACAAATCCTGCACCGCCAATTTTTCTCCCCCTTCTTTCCCGCCCTCCATACATTTCCACATCTTATTCTTGCCCACAATTCTTTCTCCCTACCCTTCACTCCTTCCTCCTTCCAGTATTTCCATGGGCTTTCTTCGTTCTCCACCAAGTACTTGTATAAACTATTGTATGATGATTTTTGTACTCTTTCTTCTTCCTCCTCCAGTATTTTTTTCTTTAGGTTTTCTAATCCTTCTTTCACCTTTTTTTCTAGTTCGCCCTCGTCTGTTTCCTCTCTTATCATCCCTACTAGATCCTCAATTCCCATTTCCATTAATACTTTTTTTAAATCCTTTCCCCACTACGAGGGGGTTCCATTCTCAATCGCTCTTAGCTCCTCTCGCAAACATATTTTTGGCCATCTCGACTCCCCCATCTTCACAACCTCTTTCAATAATACCTGGAGTAATTATTAAGCATATATTGAAGTACATTGCAAAAAAAATGTATGGGAAAATATTAGAAAATGGCGACACTGCAGCAAATTCTTTCGAGGCATGTTGAACTTAAGGTGCTCCGCGGCACGCAGTATAACTTGTGCCAATTTTAATCTGGATAAAATAATTTTTTAAAAATTAAATCTAGATGAGTGTAGCTAGTGAACCACGTAGAGGGTTTTAGAAATATTGATTTTTGAGTAATTGCCGGGTATTTGACTAAAAATGTTAAATTTTTTTAAGACAGTTATTTGTTAATAAATATGTTTTTAATGAACTTATCGAAAATCCCCTACGTGGTTCAGTAGCTACACTCATGTAGACTTAATAAAACAAAATTCTTTTTTTTTAGATTAAAATTGGCACAGTTATACTGTGTGCCGCAGAGGTTCGACATGCTTCGGAAGAATTGGTGCAGTGTCGCCATGTTGTAATATTTTCGGATGAAAAATTTATAGCAATATACTTAAATATATGCTCAATAAATACCGCAAGTATTATTTGTTTATCACATTTTCTTCCGCCCAAAAAAATATCAAAAAATACGCTTCCTGTAAGGCCGTTACAGTGGTGTTACCCCTTAAAGTCTTCATAAAATTTCCGAGATTTTCCCGTGATTGTAATTAAAATGATGAAATATTCGGAAAAATTCGAAAAAAATTGGAAAAATAAGGAGAAACTCGGATGTTTGCGTAAAAACAATTGTCCGCAAAACTCCGAATTCTTCATATTCGTTCCAATTCATAGAAAAATTCGGAAAAAATCGGAAAAATTTTCCGGAAAAAATCGGAGTTTTTCGGAAAAAAAATTGCACTAGGAGCGCGGGATCGTTCCCCGCGCTCAGTGCTTTTTAAAAATTATTATTACTATTAATTCTTATTTGATTAGTTATTTTTATTAGTTATCATTATTATTTTAATTAGTTATCTTTTAGTGTCGAAAAATTTATCGCGCACTCTGACCGCTTATTTTATTAGTTTATATGTTAATTTAAATATAATAATAAATCTAAATTACAACTTATTTTACTTCTGAAAAAAAAATTTCCGCTTTACTCACACCCGTCCCTATGCCAAATAAATTGTAATTCATAAGAGTAAGTGTAAATATATTCGTATTATTATATTCATTCTCATATACTTTCATCAAGCGATAAAGCATTATCATAATGCTTTATCGCTTGATGAAAGTATATATGAGAATGAATATAAAAATACGAATATAAATAAATTTCCGTTTACTTTTATGAAATACAATTTATTTGGCATAGGGACGGGTGTGAGTAAAGCGCAAACAATTATTTAGAAGATAAATAAGTTGTAATTTAGATTTATTATTATATTTAAATTAACGTACAAACTAATAAAAGAAGCGGTTAGAGTGCGCGATACATTTTTCGACACTATAAGATAACTAATTAAAATAATGATGATAACTAATAAAAATAACTAATCAAATCAGAATTAATAGTAATAATAATTTTTTTAAAGAAGCACTGAGCGCGGGGAACGATCCCGCGCCCCTAGTGCAATTTTTTTTTTGAAAAACTCCGATTTTTTCCTAAAAATGTTTCCGAATTTTTCTATGAATTGGAACAAATATGAAGAATTCTGAGTTTTGCGGACAATTATTTTTACGCAAACATCCGAGTTTCTCCGAATTTCTCCTAATTTTTCCGAATATTTCATCATTTTAATTACGATTACCGGAAGATCTCGGAAATTATATGAAGACTGTAAGGGGTAACACCACTGTAACGGCCTTACAGGAAGCGTGTTTTTTAATATTTTTTTGGCCGAAGAAAATGTGATAAACAACTAATACTTGCGGTATTTATTGAGCGTATACTTAAGTATATTGCTAGAAATTTTTATCCGAAAATATTACAAAATGGCGACACTGCAACAATTCTTCCGAAGCATGTCGAACCTCTGCAGCACGCAGTATAACTGTGCCAATTTTAATCTAAAAACAAGAATTTTGTTTTATTAAGTCTAAATGAACATTTTTAGTCAAATACTCGGCAATTACTCAAAAATCAATATTTCTAAAATCCGCTACGTGGTTCACTAGCTACACTCATCTAGATTTAATAAAAAAAATGATTTTGTCCAGATTAAAATTGGCACAAGTTATACTACGTGCCGCAGAGCACCTTAAGTTCAACATGCCTCGGAAGAATTTACTGCAGTGTCGCCATTTTGTAATATTTTCCCGTACATTTTTTTTGCAATATACTTCAATACATGCTTAATAATTACCCCGAGTATTATTTGTCTAAAACGCTTTGTGGCATGCCGTTACAGTGGTGTTACCCCTTAAGGAAAATAATGTTTGCAAAAATTTCGGAAATTCATTATTTCTCAGAATTATGAGGGATAAAAAAATGTAATAAGTTTTTTTTACGAAAATCTCATTTTTTTTCATCTATAACTTTTCTCCGAATATCTCCGCAGCCGTTCACTCAGGTAATAGGAAAACGGAAGATTCCCGGAAAAAAAGAAATAATAATCAGTTTTTCTTACAAAAATCTCATTTCTTTTCATCTTTAACTTCTCTCCGAATATCTCCGCAGCCGTTCACTCAGGTCATAGGAAAAAGAGAAATTTCCGGGAAAAAAATGAGAAATCATGAATTTTCAGTGAAAAAAATGTGTTTTTGGGAAATAGACCAGAACTTGAATCTGTTTTAAATCATTTTTTCTCCGAAAATCTCAAATATGACTAAAATATGAGAAAATATGAAAAATTTGGAGGACAGTTTGCACTAGGGGCCCCTGCGGACCGAAGCCAGGAACGCTACCAACGGGACCATCTCATCGCTTGTAGAATATGTGCACTTTCTGGTACTTACGATTCACGGCCGGATGGATGATTGGCTTGTTTTTGGGGAAAATGCTTTATTGCTTGATGAAAGTATGAGAATTAATATAATAATACGAATATAAATATATTTCCGCTTACTTTTATGAATTATAATTTATTTGGCATAAGGATGGGTGTGAGTAAAGCGTAAACAATTTCATATAAGATAAATAAGTTGTTATTTACATTTATTATTATATTTAAATTAACGTATAAACTAAAAAAATAAGCGATCAGAGTGCGCGATACATTTTTTTGTATACATTAATAACGCAGAGAATCAAGAGCTAAATAAGCATTGAAATCATCTAAAAGCCTCGCGCGTGACGTCACCCGACCCCAATCTGAGTCGTGCTCAGATGCTTTTTCCCTCGAAGCCTTTGTTTCGGTTTGGCCGCACATAAACGTGCTCAGCGTCCATGTCAGGGAGACTAGAGAGAAGGAGTGGACACAGCATAGGCCAATACGTAGTTCCAGCGTCTTAAAAAGTCCGACCTTCAATAGTTCCAGATTGTGCCACTAGCAGCTCTCCGGACGAAAACGTCTCAAATAATTATAATAGTCCAAACTTAACGCATGCGCACAAATGTGTTGTGTGCTCTGCGTTGAGGCTAATTTTTAATCACATTATGCCGATTCCCCACACCGAACTCGGGCCCAATCATTTGTAACGGAATAGCAACAGTGTACGCTGCAGCAAGCTGATCGGCGCGTGGTCTGGGAACTCGAAGCGTGTTTTTTTCCCGAGTTCTAGTAATTCTGAGACGGTTGTGAAATAAATGTATTCTGCAAACAAATTTAATTTGTTCAATTTATGCATGTATTTGCCTTTATTACAGGGAATGCAATTTAAACTGTCGGTGAGATGTTGGAAATCCACGATCCTACGTCCTTCGACAGCGAATTTTTGTTGCTGATCGTTCAGGTTATGGTCATTCTCATCGCGTTTAGCCGCATTTGCTTGACACATGGCTGCCACAGCTTTCAGTCTTTTAGCAAGCGACCTTTTTTGTAAACTTTCCCTTGTATCGCATTTGGGTTGACATTTTCACGCTTTTTAAAGATTTATATAAAACATTTCGCGAAAGACGGATCGTAGGAAGCTCAGCGCCGCTGTCTATACGATTATGAGACCTATCTATGCATGAGGTGCGAATGTGTGGAACATATAGAGGGTACAAGCTCTGTCAGCAATTTACAACCAACGGCGTCGTATAGGCATTGAATGTTACTATACGCTTCGACCGAAACTTTTGGCTCATACGTGTACAGACATTGTTGGCTCACCGCTTAATTTAATTAATCATTAGTTGCTATTATGAGTTTGCAACGATAAGAAAGACAGCGAAATAGGAGAGGTAGACGCAATAGTTAGGTCCCCCATCACGAATGGGCTGTCAACAGCAACCGAGAGTACGCCAAGAGTACGAGGCTAGTGGCGGAGATATCCGATCGGACATAGACGATCGCAGCGCCTCCTTGTTTGCTGCGTTTTTGCGGACGTTTCGTAAGCACTGTGTGTCCACTCCTTCTCTCTAGTCTCCCTGGTCCATGTATTGCTGTAGCTGCCGAAGGCGCGGTCGGGAAACTTCGACCGTGCTCGGCTCTTTCCGAAGATGTCCAAGCGTCGCTCGCTCACGGACACGCGCTACTATGATTGTGTGATGGGCGCGTAAGAGATAGAGAGGGGGTAACTTTTACGCGCGATCTGGCTGCAGTGATCCCCGGTAGCAATGTCTTGTTTTTTTTATTAAGCATATACGAATTAAAAATCATAAATAATGCCTGAACAGGCGAGAATAGCTAAAGCGAGAGTAAGTTCGAAATTTTCTGAATTTAAAATGAAGAAAAAAAAAGTTGGTTCAGCGGGGATTGAACCCGGACTGTAAGCATCGTTAATCCGTCACGCTGCCAACTCAGCCACGACGCTCATTGCAGATGAAGAAACATTTGTGATACACCCTTATCCATAATGTTTACTGTTCAAAAAAAATGTCGAAACGATCGCGGCAAAGACTCAAGATTTGTTTTTGAACCTTCCACGGTCGTTTCGGCATCTTATTTTTCAACGTGGTTCGTCATTAATTTTTTAACCCGCATTTTCGGCATAAACGGGCAACCGAGAGAAAACAATGATCTCCGTACATGTTTTTCACTTTGAAATTCATTTAATGCATATTCCAATCCGCAGTACGGCCACACATATGTGTCGAGCTCGATCGGACGGAAAACCTCGCTTCGTTCGCCTGTCGAGCGAGTGCGATTTGCGACGGGCAGAGACTTTTCCCCCTCCGTGCTACCCATTCACGGTCTCGCTGACTGCGATACCGACTTGAGCGGTGATCACAGACTCGCGCGGCTACAAGGGAATTTGCAACCTCGACAGAGGCGATGATCACGAAATCATACTCCCGAACTCGCCGCCGCGATTTAGCGCCATTTACGAGGCACGCCGAAAAGGGGAGCATTGTGCATCTCCCTACCAGAGATTAGTGGGGAGATACACAACGCGGCCCTTTTCGGCGTGCCTCGTAAATGGCGCTAAATCGCGGCGGCGAGTTCGGGAGTATGATTTCGTGATCATCGCCTCTGTCGAGGTTGCAGATTCCCTTGTAGCCGCGCGAGTCCGTGATCACCGCTCAAGTTGGTATCGCAGCAGCGTGAACACGAATGGGTAGCTCGGTGGGGGAAAAGTCTCTGCCCCTCGCTCGCTCGACAGGCGAACGGAGCGAGGTTTTCCGTCCGATCGAGCTCGACATATATGTGTGGCCGTACTGCGGATTGGAATATGCATTAAATGAACTTCAAAGTGAAAAACATGTATCGAGATCATTGTTTTCTCTCGGTTGCCCGTTTATGCCGAAAATGCGGGTTAAAAAAATTAACGACGAACCGTGTTGAAAAATAAAACGCCGAAACGACCGTGAAAGGTTCAAAAAGAAATCTTGAGCCTTTGCCGCGATCGTTTCGGCATTTTTTTTCAACAGTAAACAATATGGAAAAGCGTGTATCATAAATGTTTCTTTAACTGCAATGAGCGTCGTGGCTGAGTTGTTAGCGTGACGGATTACGATGCTGAGGGTCCGGGTTCAATCCCCGGTGAATCAACTTTTTTTCTTCATTTTATATTCAGAAAAATTTTAACTTACTCTCGCTTTATCTATTCTCGCCTGTCCAGGCATTATTTTTTATATTTAATTCATATATGTTTAACAAAAAAAAATGTTGCTACGGGCATCGAAGCCGCGCCGTCCCACAGTAGGAGAAAAGCCCAAAAACCTGGCCAAAACCCCAAAAAATAAATTTTCGAAATAGGGTCAGTTTAGTAGTCATTCAGGTAGAGGACTAGTAACTGCATTCTATTGTGGAAGGGAAAGCCCTTTAAGTGTATACCTGCGCCGCAGCGTCAGTTGGCAGTTAGTGTTCGTGAAGAGTGTACGTGTCACGCGCTGAACAGACGAAAATAACGCTGACTTCAAAAACCCATAACTTTAAAGTGACGGGTTTAATTTCAATTCTGCAACATGGATACGACTTCTGGAGGTATGTAGAACATGTTTTTACATCGGTTGAAGCTAAAGTTTATGTATAAATGATTGAAATGTAGTATAGCCTTCGGCATAAATAAAATTGAATAATTTTGAAAACTTATATTTTCAACGGTCCGAAAAGTTATATATTTTGTCACATTTTGCAAAGCTCCTAGTCTCGGCCTTTAGTTTAATGTATAAGCTTTCGAAATTTACAAGAGTTACCTGCGGAAAACGTGCGTCTTGTCCGTTATGATTTTTTTCGCATCGTGCGGTAGCCGAGCGTGCACGCGGCACTATTGAGCAGCCTCTGCGCCTCTACCTGAGAATGGGTGAAGTAGCATCATAACGGACAAGACGGCTGTTATACGCTTGAAATAAATTATTTTAATATATATGTATGTGTATATATATATATATAAATTTCCTGTGATTTAATTATGATATATACGTATGCATATATATATATACATATTAAAATCAACCACATAAAAATTTCTTAAATATGAATGAAATGTTATAACATTCAAATAAAATATTTGAATATATATATATATATATATAGAGACGAATTTTGCGCCGAGATTGAAGCCGTGCCGGGAGTTGTAATAGATACAAACTCGGATAATGATTCTGACTCCGACTCCGACTCCGATTACGATTTTGATTAAGAATAAAATTTTCTATTTTTGAAACGTTCCGTATGTATTTTGGAAATAAAAATAATAATTGCGTAGAATACACTGTTCACGTTTATTTTATTATGATGATTTTTTTAAATATATTAATTTATCTATTTAGCAGGATACTCGGCCATTTTGTTTATAACAATTTGCTGTAAGCTCTTTGTTGCAAGTTATAAACAATAGATATCGGATTGGTAATCAGCGACCTTGAAAACCCGTATATACCAATTTTTGTCAACATCTGGTAACTTTTTAACGTTCATGTCGGCCATATTGGATCGGCCATTTTTTTTACGATAATTTGGCTTGCGGATTCGTAATCAGCGACCTTGAAAACCCGTAAATACCAATTTTTGTCGACATCTGGCAACTTTTTAACATTCATGTCAGCCATATTGGATCGGCCATTTTGTTTACGATAATTTGGCTTTCAGATTCGTAATCAGCGACCTTGAAAACCCCTGTAAGCCAATTTTCATTCCCGTCAAAGGTCATTTGAGGTTTTGGCCAGGTTTTTGGGCCTTTCTCCTACTGTGCGTCCGTACTCAGAGCTCGGACGCAGTGCAGCCAGATCGCGCGTAAAGTTACCCCCTCTCTAGTCTCTTACGCGCCCATCACACCATCGTAGTAGCGTGTGTCCGTGAGCGAGCGATGCTCGGACATCTTCGGAAAGAGCCGAGCAAGGCGAAGCGTCCCGACCGCGCCTTCGGCTACTACACCAATGCATGGACGCTGAGCACGTTCATGTGCGGCCAAGCCGAAAGGAAGGCTTCGAGGGAAAAAGCAATCTGAGCACGACTCGCGCGTGACGTCACCCGACGGCACGCGCGAGGCTTTTAGATGATTTCAATGCTAACTTAGTTTTTGATTCTCTGCGTTATTAATGTATACAAAAAAATGTATTGCACACTCAGGTCGCTTATTTTTTTAGTTTATACGTTAATTTAAACATAATAATATATCTAAATTACAACTTATTTATCTTATATAAAATTGTTTACGCTTTACTCACACCCGTCCTTATGCCAAATAAATTATAATTCATAAAAGTAAGCGGAAATATATTTATATTCGTATTTTTATATTAATTGTCATACTTTCATCAAGCGATAAAGCATTATCCCCAAAAACAAGCCAATTATCCATCCGGCCGCGAATTGTAAGTACCAGAAAGTGCACATATTCTACAAGCGATGAGATGGTCCCGTTGGTAACGTTCCTGGCTTTCTGATTTCTTATTTTTTTCCTGGAAATTTCTCCTTTTCCTATGACCTGAGTGAACGGCTGCGGAGATATTCGGAGAAAAGTTAAAGATGAAAAGAAATGAGATTTTCGTTAAAAAATTATTATTATTATTTTTTTCGGAAATTTCTTTTTTTCCTATTACCTGAGTGAACGGCTGCGGAGATATTCGGAGAAAATTTAAAGATGAAAAAAATGAGATTTTCGTAAAAAAAAACGATATTATTTTTTTTCCGGAACTTTTTCTTTTTCCTATTGAGTTTGTTTGGAGTTTGAGTCATACAAACACAGATTTAAACAATCTAGAACATTCACATCTCCGAAATAGAAAGACGTGAGTATCTAATATTGGTAATACCATCTATAGCAAAAAGCCAGATATCGAGGATACAACCTTCGAAAGTTTTGATCTCAGAAAGGCAAACGAGCGATGGTCCATAATAGCGAACACCGAAATAGCGAACATCAAAGAAGTGGACGAGTTGCTTCATAATTTTCTGCTGATTTTCGCTAACACGTACGAGATTCTTTTAAAGTCTTTAAGAGGGGATATACATTTACAATGATCAAAAAATCAATTTCTTTTCTTTAAGGGATAACACCATTCTAGGAATTTGGAAAAATCGTTTTGTTTGGCTTCAAAAATACTTTGGGGTCATAAAAACAATATGCAGTTGGTCCTGCAGCGATTTTTTTAAGGTTGGATAAGTGTGTACAGTAGAACCTCGATTATCCGAACCTCGATCATCCGAACCCTCAATTATCCGAACGATGACTTAGTTTATCCGGAAGCTCAATTATCCGAACGTTGGCGCGAAAGATACATGGTTGCTCGCTGCCACCGCCGTGAGCAACAATAAGCAACCCAACGCAACTTCTTCTCAAACAGCTGCGAGACTTAGACGCTCAAAAACGCGTCGCAGCCGTTCGTCAATTAAAAATGGACGCTTTTAATTTAAAAAAATATTTTAAAATGCACTCGACTTTTTTTCAGGTGTTTAAAACACACACACACACACACACACACACACACACACACACACACACACACACACACACATAAATATACAGGGTGGGCGGAACATTGACGTCCAAAAATAAAATTTAGGTCCCTTGTATCCTGGGGTATCCGAATAACCCCCATGTATGTCCCGCGACTTTTCATAGTTTTCGAGTTATGAATTTTCGACCTGACCAATTAAAAAAAAATCTAAAAAAAAAGTAGAAGACTGTCGAGATTTTTTTTGCAACTGAATCTTCATGAGTAGTACTTTTATGCATAAAATAATCAGCTTCGTAACTGTGATGAAAGTTATGAAAATGTTGGTCTAAAGTGAAAAATTTATGTTCGGTAAATTATGACTTAAATTTTCAACTTTAAATTAAACATCTAAACAGGTGACTTCATGGTTCCTAATTAGGCCTCAAGAATGCGCCAGACTCTCAGCTTTCATAATCATTAAAAAAAAGCAGTACTTAATAGGGGTACTTTGGCTACAATTGACCTTCAAAGGCAGCGAGGTGGAAAATTCTTAAAATTAGCCATCTGATTAAAAAAAAATTGCCCATTTTATCATTCCTAAGGTTATTTAGTTTGTTACCTCACCAAAAATGACTGCAGGAAAGCTAAGATTTAAACATTTAGAGGTTTATTTTTTTTTAGTTCAATTCAAGTTTAATGAATTTTGCGCCATCCGTTCTTGTAACGAGAACGGATCGCGCAAAATTCATTAAACTTAAATTAAACTAAAAAAAATAAACCTCCAAACGTTTCAATCTTAGCTTTCCCTGCAGTCATTTTTGGTTAGTTAACAAACTAAATAGCCTTAGGAATGATAAAATGGGCAAATTTTGTTTTTAATCAGATGGCTAATTATAAGAATTTTCCACCTCGCTGTCATTGAAGGTCAATTGTAGCCAAAGTAGCCCTATCAAGTACTACTCTTTTTAATGATTATGACAGCTGACAGTCTGGCGCATTCTTAGGGCCTAATTAGGAACCATGAAGTCACCTGTTTAAATTTTTAATTTAAAGTTGAAAATTTAAGTCATAATTTACCGAACGTAAATTTTTCACTTTAGACCAACATTTTCATAACTTTCATCACAGTTACGAAGCTGATTATTTTATGCATAAAAGTACTACTCGTAAAGATTCAGTTGCAAAAAAAATCTCGATAGTCTTCTACTTTTTTTAAAGATTTTTTTTCAATTGGTCAGGTCGAAAATTCTCAAAAATGCAGTAAAAAATTCATAACTCGAAAACTATGAAAAGTCGCGCGACATACATGGGGGTTATTCGGATACCCCACGATACAAGGGACCTAAATTTTATTTTTAGACGTCAATGTTCCGGCCACCGTGTGTGTATATATATATATATATATATATATATATATATATATATTTCAACGTTAATATGTATGTCAAATTTTAATATATATTTATGTATATTTTTTAATGTAAAATGGTGTTGTTGATGATCTCGTCCCAAAAAACCCACGTTTCGATTATCCAAACTTTTGATTGTCCGAACTAGTCTCGGTCCCAATTGGTTCGGATAATCGAGATTCTACTGTATACGTAAGGCAGGTTTGCAGTCACAAGAGCCTCGCGGTTGAGATATGAGCGTGCGGGCTCTGAGTGTAGACGACGCGGGTTCGATCCCGGTAGCAATGTCTTGTTTTTTTTATTAAGCATATACGAATTAAATATCATAAATAATGCCTGAACAGGCGAGAATAGCTAAAGCGAGAGTAAGTTCGAAATTTTCTGAATATAAAATGAAGAGAAAAAAGTTGATTCACCGAGGATTGTACCCGGACCTTCAGCATCGTAATCCGTCACGCTAACAACTCAGCCACGACGCTCATTGCAGTTAAAGAAACATTTATGATACACCCTTTTCCATATTGTTTACTGTTGAAAAAAAATGCCGAAACGATCGCGGCAAAGGCTCAAGATTTCTTTTTGAACCTTTCACGGTCGTTTCGGCGTTTTATTTTTCAACGCGGTTCGTCGTTAATTTTTTTAACCCGCATTTTCGGCATAAACGGGAAACCGAGAAAAAACAATGATCTCGATACATGTTTTTCACTTTGAAATTCATTTAATGCATATTCCAATCCGCAGTACGGCCACACATATATGTCGAGCTCGATCGGACGGAAAACCTCGCTCCGTTCGCCTGTCGAGCGAGCGAGGGGCAGAGACTTTTCCCCCATCGAGCTACCCATTCGTGTTCACGCTGCTGCGATACCAACTTGAGCGGTGATCACGGACTCGCGCGGCTACAAGGGAATCTGCAACCTCAACAGAGGCGATGATCACGAAATCATACTCCCGAACTCGCCGCCGCGATTTAGCGCCATTTACGAGGCACGCCGAAAAGGGCCGCGTTGTGCATCTCCCCACTAATCTCTGTCCCTACGGTCCCTACTAATCTCTGTTCGTACTCCTTACCTCTAGTCTTCCTCGATGGCACTGCAGATGGCGCCAGACTAACCGATGAAAAGAAAATGGCGAGCTGCGAAGCATATATATAAATGCGCGCGCGGGGGTGCGTGTACGCGATGCACACCATATAAATCTATATATAAATATATACCTAACGTGACATTCTCTCGAATGTATTTGCGCACGTATGTCACGGTGGTCAATGAGCGTTCCTACAGTGCAAAATCTTGAGTTTCGGAACGTAGGAACGAAAGCGAGAGGTCGAGGGAGAGAGGCTTAGAGAATCGTTGAACGACGGTTCTTGGGACGGATCTAGGATTTGCCTTAAGTTTTCCGGGCCTTGTGTCTCCGTGAATAACGTCGAGAGAAACACGTAAAACATGGCTGAAGCGGTCGTCGATGGGAATCCGATATCCCGATTTTTCTGTCACAAATGCAGTGTTGAAATTGAACGATTGCTACCTGTGAGTAACCTAATCGAGAACACTGCGTTAAATCTTTTCCCCGTTCAGTCACCACGAACCTAAAATAATATAATGGATCCGAGTGATTATTGTAAGCTGTCACTTTATACAATCCTGAGCACACACAAAAACTCGGAAAATATTTCTTCCCAAATCTCTCTGTTCATGGATGTATATTTGCATATATGTATAGATATACACATATTGCATCGACAAATCGTTCTGAAATGCAAGAAAACTGCTTTTCCAATCGCGTTTCGCTGCGCACGTTGAAACAAATCTTCATACATTCTATTAAAGAATGATCTCAAAATATACCCTCACCCACATGCCGGCTGGTCATGTACAGGTTTTAGCAACTTGATCGTCTGGTTACAGCCAATTTTATTGCACAAAACATATTGTATTACGGCCACTTATTTCTGAGTGTAATTATTGCGAAATCACAAAATTCTACAACAATACTTGACACGCTATTAGTCGATGAACAAATCTCTATTCCCGGTCTTTTCATGTTTGACGATGAGTCCTAAAATTGTTTTATGCTGCATGAGACTTTAGTGCACCCTTGTATGTGGAGTAAAAACGCGTTTGCTCATTTGTGTGACAAGTTTGGTACGAGAACAGAATGCCCATTTTTCTGCTTGAGTTTTTCATTGTGAATTTATAGATACGATAAAGTCGCTGACATCCTTAAATTTGGGAGTTCTCTTTGTATGAAAAGTATCTGAAAACCTATGGAAATTCAGTGGACAGATCCGCATGATGCTTATTCTTTTCTGCCGTTAAAATTCTTGACCGTGACTTAGAGATTTAACTAACCACATCCTAGAATGTAGTCACTTTAAGTATTTGAGGCATTTGCGCTAACCAAGGTATTTTTAGTGACAATTCTAATAACCATTTTTTCTGATGGACGATAAATACTGATAACAATAAATCAAGGGTAGCAATAGGACCAAAGGGAAAACACAAAATAAAGATGGACCATCGATCACAATTGAGCAATTATTTCTTCAGTATGACTACCATGCAATAATTTGCAATCGTCTTGAAGTATACTATTTTCGTTTGTGTTTCTGGTCAGGACTACACGTGCCCATTCTGTACATCTGGCTTTATAGAGCAATTGGAAGGCGGAGGCGGCAGCGGCAGCAGTGATGATGGCTCCAATGCCGATCCGAGATCGTATCTGCACAACTCAAGCATGGATGTCAGCAACGAAGATTTCAGCAATCTGGACTTTGAAGTGAGACACGAGTGATTGAGAGGGAAAACATTATCAGGGTGACTCGTAAGAAGTTATCGATGACCATAGCTCAATCTGATTAAGGAATTACCTCTGAAAGACCCTTAGTGAATTTTGGCACTGTAATTCTTGACCGTGCTTTTTTTTCGGAATGTCACTCGTGCTAATTTTATAGCTCTTTAAAAGTACTCCCATCCAACTTCCCCAAAATTTGCATTTTTTCTTCATCTTGTTTCTCAAAGTCCATGCTAGATTTCTGACAAAGCCCTGTTGGCTTCGTTCACACATATTTCAACCCAACGAAATGACATAAAAAAGAGTGTTATTGAGCTTTTGTAATCAGAAATAGGTTTATATACGGTGTTACACGACATACAGGGTTGGCATCGTAACTCACTGTACAATTGTACAATCTGATGAATTCGAGCAGATTCTTGTAACCAATGTAAAAACGCGGGTCTCAATATAAAGTTTCTCAGAGACAGCCTTTGTGGTGCATATATGAATATTTATTTACGGAAAACAATGGGAGGCTGCCATACAATCGATTAATAGATGCAACAGTTATCGCATCGACTGTTTTGCCGAAAGTCGTCTTGAGAAAAAAGTGTTAAAAGTTTCCTTTTCGTGATTGTGCATTGATAATACGGTTCCACTTATCTACCTCTACACCACAAACTTTTCTGGAATTTCGACTGGAAATTGAGACATGATATTCTTGCGGTGTTGCATGATAAAAATATAAAGAATTTTCAAAATTTAGATTGTTTTAAAACACTTTAGGGTATCCTTAAGTGAGACTAGGAAACATCAGAACCATATCGAAAAGCACAAATATTCCAGGTTTTTCTGTACAATGGAGATGGAAGGTTTGCAGTCGTATTCTGTTCATCGTAATTCACCGGTTTTCATTTTTTTCCTTCAAAGCTTGAACAGATACCCAACGACGATTTCGTCAGAATGTATCTCGACGTTATGGCGGAAATGGGCCCGAATGCCAGCGGAGACACGCAGAGAACGAGACGATCTCCGGGGCGGGCGATTAATCCGGATCGAGTAAATCGCACAATGTAAAAAATGAAACGGTGTAGAGGAATGGAAAAAAAATTGTTTTTTTTCACAAACTGTAAAGCGTCACTGTTCCACAGGATGCGACTACGACAACCCTTCAGACATCAACAAGTCGAGCATTTGGTCGAAAATTTTGTCCGAAATCTATCCGGTTTCGGACTTCATCTTCCGACTGCCCAAGGTGGACCCGTTCAGCCTGTGTATGTATATACTTGAAAAATGAAGATGCACGCATGCATTTACAAAACACGAGTGCATCGAATTACGATTCGAATGCGAAATGGAGATGATTTTAATAGCGAAATTGGGTTAACAATGATTGATGATCAATGATCAATGTAATAACTTGTTTGGTTCATCCATGATTGATTGTTCGGTCAATTAAGTCAATTAAGTTGATATCGGTCAATTAAGGTGTAGGATGACTATGTTAGCCTGAATACTTATATGGAGACTTTGAATTTCGTTTCTTTAAAGTCAAGGCTAATAATGTATTGATGATCAATGATTAGTGTAATAATTTTTTTGGTTCATTCATGATTGCTTGTTCGGTCAATTGAGTCGATTAAGTTGATATCGGTCAATTAAGGTGTAGGATGACTATGTTAGCCTGAAAACTTATATCGAGACTTTGAATTTCATCTCTTTAAAATCAATGCTTGTGACGAATATTTACAGTCGGTTCCTCAAAATATTCATAAAAAAGAATACAAACATTAAAAAAAATATTTGTTCAGTATGAAATTACAGCACATCAAAAATCTGTTTGGGGCCACATTTTTTACTGAAGCTTTGCCCGGTAGAATTTTTACCCTCTTCAAATATTCAGCCTTGAATATTCCAATATATTATTAATATAATATTATATTAATATAATATAATAATATTAACATAATATATTAATATAATATTAATATAATATTATATTCAACGCGGAATAACAAAGTGTTTTTTAATGTAGATGTAAAACATTAAAGGTTTTAAAAAATATTGGTTTTTGAAGAGATGAAACCCTATGAAAGGATTTCAATTGCTTCATTTTCCTTATTACACGAAATGTTTCCGTTTCTTGTTGAATCAGTATTTTTCTCTCAACAACCGATATATCGCACAAAAAATGAAACGTTATCGAAAAAATCCATAATTCGACAATTTAACGATTTTGTGAATTCGCTTTCGTGTTCCATAATAACTTGATATTATAACAATATTAAATCTTGTCGCCTCGGATATGGCTCTCTTTCACGAAATCAGTCTACTTTAGGATTAAAGGTCCCTTGAAAAATGAAAGAAATAATGAAATGTAGGAGGAATAGGAAAGTTTCTTGTATGTAATTCGTAATTCCGCATCCACACTCGTCCGAGAGACTTAGCAAGAACGATCAAATGTGAACTTAATTTGCTGGTTTTGTATATCAATCATTGATTCACATTGGCAAAGCAACAATGAAAAAACACGGTTCCATTTGGTATTGATAATGCGTCGATACTACAAATGTAAGGAGCTGTTATTTTTTTTCACGATTCGAACATCCTGAACCGAAAACCGATGTGCTCGTCTAGTGGTTAGCGTGCTTGCCTCTGAAATCAGCACATCGGGAGGTCGCGGGTTCGAATCGCCGTCTCGTAGTTTCGGAGAAAAATAAAAACACGGGCGTGACGTAGCTCCAGTTGTCGCGTGTGTGTGTGTAGGGCTGTAGCCTGTGAGCTATTTCTCAACGAAACGCGACTAGCTCCGAGACTGGGAAGCGAACTCGTGACTGGCTGTATTGGTATAGGTTTTCCACAGTTTCCCTATACCCATGGCAGAAAATGTCATGGTGAATGCGATACAAAGGGGGTAGTCGGCTGCGACCACAAGGTGGGGATCGTTTAGGGATGTGGAGTGGAGAAAATGGTGGGAAATGTAATAAGGGGAAATACCCCGTAGTGTATGGAAGCTACAATAAGCGAAGCGTTCGCCTTAGCAGAGACAATAAAACATCCCGAACCGTGTAATTGACTGACTCGTGTATTAATATTAGAAACGATGCATAGACTGTTTTTGGGAAATCCGGGTGACTACGTCTGGGGTCGAGATGGACTGGACACGATTGTAACGCAATTGCTAAATCAAATGGATGGTAGTGGACCGCCGCCTCTGCCGCGCAAACAAATCGACGAAATACCAACTGCATCGGTGTCACAGTCGCAAATTGGTAACTTAAACCGTATTCCATTCGGGCTCAAAGCCATTCCTCATTCTTTTGAATATAAATATATGTTTTTGAATATAACTATATGTTTTTCCAGATATTAAGTTGCAGTGTTCCATTTGCTGGGAAGACTTTATACTGGCCGAGCTCGTCAGGCAATTACCATGTAAACATATCTATCACACGCCCTGCATTGAGCCGTGGCTTGAACTAGTAAGTGCTCGTTTTTGTACAATAATTGGGGCGCAGAATCATGAAAAACATAATTTTTTGTCTAAATATTCGTTCAATATCTGGAGAATATGTATAACATTTCGTTGCTATGAATCGAATCGAAACACGATAAAAAGACGGAGTTCGAGCCATATCTTATTTAATTGTTTAAAAAAATGTACTCCGTAAACTGTATCGGACAAAAATAGCAGCCACGATAACAAGTCACGCAAAGCGTAAGTGACCCTGTAATTCGATAATGGTTTTTGTCCTCTTGTTTCAGCACGGCACTTGTCCCATTTGTAGACAAAGTTTGGGGGATCAAAGTTCTGCGGAAGCCAATCGCGACACTGTTGGGCCAAGTCTAGCAGCCCTTTTCAGGTAAGAAAATTTTAAAAAATCAACGACAAATGCTCAGTATTCAATCGAAACCGCGAAACTCATCAGTTTTTTGCCCTGTTGGGACATCAGAGCAGCTAATCAATCAAACAACGGCAGAACACCGTCTGCATCGTCGTCATCAACATCGTCGTCAACGTCGACGTCCGACGAGTAGCCATAGAATAACGATAAATAATCCAGCGAGATTCGAAAGCAAAAAGAAGAAAAAAAAAAATTTATTATCAATATGTACAGTGTCGCTCCCGTACTGTAGGCTGATAATAACATTTCGCACACGTCTGTAATATCCTCCCTTTCCATTCGCATTTTTCCTTCCGTTTTCATTTTTATTTGTTCTTTCCCCTATTTTGTCTTTCCCAAATGCCAGCAAATTGAAGGCAAATCCTCATCACGCGAAAATTACAACATGCACAAACACAACGCGAAAGAGAGAAATCCAATCTATTGCTATATATTTCATATCGCCATACACAAATATAAATCGAAGATGAAAATAGGTTATGCAGATTAAGAATAGTTCAAAAGTGTGATTAAAAGAAGGAAAAAATGTTCGTGAAACATCTGACGCGCTTTATGACTCCCGCCTTTGGTACGGACAAAACAAATTTCGTAAAAAAAATGCAACTGGATTTCTGCTAGCTGCGATGAACACCGCACGAATAAAAAACAACAAAACAAGTTAATATTTATTCACTTTTTGGCTATTGTATCCCAATCTACTGCTTATCGATAATGCATCGTAATACTTTGATAACAAAGTCACGAAAAGTTGAACAATTGAAATTAATTTTCGTCGAAAGGGGAAAGTTGTTTTTCACAATAATGTCTCAATGTTTGGCAAGTGAGAGTTCGATCTTTGTTTTAAAAATAATCGTTTCTCATTATCGATGGAGAAAGTCAGTTCCACGACGCGAACAAATTTATTGCTGAAATCTTCCGATGAATGCAGTTTGGTTAATTTTTCTCTTTTCAATAACGCTCGAAACACGATATACCCTCACGAATTACTTAAAAATACACTAGATTGCTGTACAAATTACAATGTTTATGCAATTGCTAATGAAACGCGGTGTAACAGAACGGTACATTGAATAAAATAATAATGTTAAATATAGTATTTTTTTACAGTATTAAAATACTGGTAATGTTTTCAATTTAAGGCCGGTAATTCCTATTTCATTATTCGAAAATCATCAACGAAATTAATTTGAGTACCAAAATGATTCAGTATCTGCTCAAGGTGAGCTATTTGAGATTTTTTTTGGAATTTTGAGAACGTTAATAGCTTGTAAAACACAGAAAAAAAATCTGCCCACTACGGCGATAGCTTGAACATTTTTATATATTGTCAATTTTTTTCGAGGATTTTTTTAGATAAAAAAAATGGCGGTTTTTCAATTTTTTTTTTTGAAATAAGGAATGTTTGGAAAAATCTAAAAAAATTATGAAAGTGTATTTCAGAATCAATACGATCATATGAAAAAAATTAAAGAAATCCGAGAGGGTCAGGGTCACGGGTTTACACACTTGGGCGGGAATACCTCATATATATATTAGGATGTGTCGGCATTTTTTACTCCTACCCCTTCAAACAATAGTACTGGGTGATAAATCAGGCCAAATTTGAGCTCTAACTTAAATCTAAGTAGGGGCATATGATAATACCCCCACCCCCTCACCCCATTCGTTTTACACGGAATATTCACAATTTATGTGGGTGAACCTTGAATTACCCAACAGGTAATTCATATTTGTTAAATCCAACTGATGTCTGTTCAAGACGACATTTACAGTTTTTTTTTCTCAATATCTTCATACATTGGCTTTGCACACCTTACAGCTGTTTGCAAAATGTAATTCACTTATTTTCGACGGGAGTACATGCATGTTAAGATTACATTTTTTCGGCCTCCTAATATTTTAGTTATATATGTATATATACGCTAAGCACAATAGTTGAAAGAATAGGTTTTTTTCGTGAAAATTTCCACCTTATTTGAATCGCTATATCGCCGCGGAAAATAAGCGCAGAAAAGAATGTTAACAAAGCATTTTTAAGCGTTATTCGTCTTCGAAAATTGCACGTGAACCAAAACTTTCGCAGTTAAAATGAAGTTATTGTTCCTTCAACGACAAACGGCAGAAATTGAAAAAATCCGCACATTTTTACAGCTGTGCTCGATGAAAGATTTTTTTAAAACCACTTTGTTGTTTTCGAAGAGCATACATTTCACTTCAAATTAATTTTTTTACGTGCCCCGAATGATTTTTCCTACCGAGTTATCGACCCAAAATTAGTAGTGCGTTTTTCAACTTTGAAGCACCATAACTCGGGCGAAAAAGGTTACACAGCATCTACAAGGAGGAGAGCGTGGGAAAGCTGCCTTCTTTTCCTCCAAGTCTCCGAAAATATTACTTTTTCCATTTTTTTTGTGTGTTCTTTAAATGCGATTTCGAAAAATGTATAAACCTTAGAATTCTTCACTTTTTTTGTTAGAAGTGACGTAACTCCATAAAAAAAAACAAGAAAAAAAGTGAATGCCCAACTTTAGTTGCAAAACATGAAAATTCGACAAGGACTGCCAGAATTTGTGTTCGACGTACGGAAACAGCAGGTCAAGTAAAGTATGTATCCTTAGCCTTGAGTAACGCAATTGTCGGCGGTACTTTGTGAATGTTCAAGTTTTCCGAGGGCATGGTCAGCTGGAGCGGAAAAATATGAAAATTCGAAAACTACCGCCGTTAATTGCGTTACTCAGTAATAAGGATAGGGTAGGGGGGCCCAAAGTGGGTACTTAAGGGAAATAAAAAAAGCAGTTATAACATGTCATATTCAAACAATTTTGGTTGCCATGGGGTGCTAAATTTATCGTAGTTTAATATTACATTCACACATTTCCAGTAAGGCTTCAAAAATACAAATAATGATACCAATTTATAAACTTTAAGAAATACCCACTTTGCCCAGGGGGTTGCCTAAAGCGGGCCCGCAGAGGGAAAATCCAGCACCCTGTATTTTTTCCTGAGATTAGGCATAAATAAGAAGAAAATAGGGAATCAGGGGGGAAAAACTATGAATGTATCCACATATTTTATTGCAGATAAATTATTATTATTATTATAAAAGAACAAAAACTTAACGTATCTTCTAAATAGTCAGTAAACTTAATTTTTTTGGCAATTATCACAATAAAATGTTCCAACACCAGGGTAAGCAGTGAGCATCATGAGCCCACATCTGACAGTCATTGCATTGAATCCAGTCTTCGGTAGGAGGATCTATGTATGGTTCGTTGCATATAATGCACACTTAATTTTCCTTGTCTGTATTTTATTTCATTTTTTACCTTTTCCTTAGTTTTCAAATCCTCCTTAACCCTAGGGCCCTACACTATCTGTACGAAACAAATAACCGACACTGGGGTTAAGCACACCCCAGCACTTTAAATCAACACTGCTAACGAACTGTGTGTCGTAGAGATTTTTTTTTTCAAATCGAACACTCGAAAATTGACGTATGGAATAGGCTTTGCAAGAAAAACCTAATATGAATTTTTCGCCATGAAAAATGGGATTGAACATAGCAAGAAAAATATTTTAGCAAATCTCACTAAAAACAATTTTAAAAATCATCACTTTTTGTACGCGTATGTTGAACAATTTTTTTGTTGAATCTTGAAAAAGACCGTATTGGCCAAGCTTGAAAAAATTATAAACAGAAAATTCGAAGTTCTTGAAGAATTTCAAAAAGGGTGGAGATGGCACTTAAAAAAAATTGAATATGTTTTGGCGTGGTATCTTGAGAGAAAACGTGTAGATAAATGTTTTAAAACAAATATTTCATGCCAAAAATAGTGTTTTCTAGTTAAAAAAAACATATTAAAGGATGTTGAGTTGATTATACATGAAATTATCTTAAAAATAATACATTTAGCTCAACGTGCAAGATATAGAACTGGATTTACATAATAATACTGAAAGAATCGGTACAGGTAGTTTGACATAGGATATTGGAAATGAAAACAAAAGAAACGTATACTGTAGTAATTAATGCGGAATTGTAGATTTGTTCGTTGTAAATTCAGTTTGGCGCGCGTCGAGAGCACCGCATCGAGCGAAGATCGTGGCAACGCGGGAATCGGCATTCATGGTTTCATCAGGTGACAAAAGATACCACACTACAACTTCGCTCCTTACACTGGCTTCGGCCCTGACGCCACACGGACTGAGCAGATGTGGTGCGAGAGCGAGAAGCAGAAGGGTCGAGTGACTATTTGTATCGGTTTTTCCCGTAAAGAAATGTACTCCGAGTACCGGCCGAGAGCAGATTGGGATGTACGACGCATTTTTATTCTCTCCGCTTCTCGTGCGATCATGTCATCGTCGCTGTCTGCACCGCCACGGGCAAAATCCCGTCCTCCTTCTAAAGAATCTTCATCAGAACCCTCCAATTATTCTTCATGGTCTGATTCACTATCAGTCGAGTCGTTGTCCTGCAGTTTCTCTTCATTGTTGTGCGCCTGCAGCATCCTTTGGACCTCCTCCGCCTTTCGTACTCGCGACCTCGTCCCGATGGATTTATTCTAATAAAAAAATTCAGAATAGTATAAAAACGTTCATAATGTCATTTCTGTTGATAATACACTGATTTTATAAGGATAAATAACAAAAAGCAATGGAAATAATTATGGAACACAGAAAAAAACATCGCAAAAAGTGTGGGGTTACGCTAACCTCAGGCTTTCAAAGAATGTTCCCTACGTCACGTCCAAACTATAACTGATGGTTATTCTTGCACGAACCTGCTCTAGATAGCCCCCCTCCTAATGCGAACGATATTTTTACGTGACTACCCAAACTGCCGGAATGCCAGGGCCCCAAAAATGATGTGGGGTTTGGGGTACCCATGTGTAGGGTCCTAAGGTTTAAGGCTATCAATCCAAGAAGCTTATTGTGTCTTTCTTTTATATACATTTACCATCTAAAAGTAATACTGGATGTCGTTATAATATGGTAACAATCCCACTTTCAAACATGTAAAAAACAGTTGCAATAAATAATAGCGTTTCGGTGAGACATGGATGAATAAATGGTAAAATTATTAAAATAAAGTCACATAGTCATCTTCTATCTTCGATTATCATCTTAACTTTACGTAGTCATCTGTCTTTAAAGCATAGCGGGCACGTGGTCGATTTTCTAAAACAAAAGAGAAATAAATATGGAAATTATCTAAACACAGTATCAACTTCATTTCACATAGCCCTCTTTTATACTGAACATAGCGGGCACATGCTCGCTTTGCCCTGCCCGCTTTGTCCTTTTGCGCCACTTGACATTTTCATGAAACCTGACCAAAAAATGATTGGAATACATTTAAGGTAATCCTATCGCCAGGCTTCAATCCATAGGATGTTCATAATTTTCTTTTTAGCTTGACTAATTATATTGATAATCATCTCTGTACAATTTCAGGGTCGGTTATTGACCTAATTACAGAGAAAAAAATAGCGTATTTTTGTGAAGGAATTTCGAGACGGCATAGAAAAACCCTATTTCCGGTTGTTACAAAAGTGTATATAATAGTGGGAATCCGTCAGATTCTTAAGAATAATCAGATTTACATACTGAGCGAAATACTCGTGAATAAGCATCTCTCACAGCCCGCGCAAAACGAGCCTAACACTAGGCAACCCGTGCGACACCCGTGCATCACCATGCGAGGGAGAAAGCAGATCACTCAGGCGCAACTACTTTCTCATAAGCGCTCACATGGGGCTAGGCTGCATATAAGGGCGACGCCGGTTCACGGATTTCAGACAAGCTCGCTCGATGTATCGGACGTTTCACGTCAAATACACAAGCAGCTTTATCACGTCAAATACACGAGCAGCTTTATCACGTCAAATACACAAGCAGCTTTATCACGTCAAATACACAAGCAGCACAAGAGCCTTTGCACTCCCAGTCCGCATATGCGGCGGAGAACCTGTAAATCCAACCCATAGGGACAAATTCTCCAAAAGAGAACGGATACCTCGCAGAGATTCACCGCTACAGCATTGGAACTCGTGCAGGTTAAACTACCACTCCGCTGCCTGCCTGGACGCCTAACCAGGTCCCTCTTGGCGCCTGCTAACACCGGCAGACGCTCGAGTGAGACGACTCCCCTCACCACTCGATCTGCCCACCGCTGCTCTCACCACTGTCCATTTCGCCGGCTAAGAAAGCGGACAGGAGCACCCTGACGGCGAGAACGGCACACTATCCAGTCCGCCGGCTAAGAAAGCGGACAGGAGCACCCAGACGGCGAGAACGGCACGAGTTCATCGAGGAACCCAGACTCTCCTCGACGCCCCACAGGAGTCAACCGCACTTCTAAAGAACGCAGCTATAAAGACGTCCTCTGGAAACGAGTGGGAAGCTCCCACTCAACGCAGAAGGAATCGGAGGAAGCCACACTCCATCTTTGTGGCTACTGCTTGTGGTCCGCAGGACCACAAACCTGCCCTCTTTGCTCTGGAGCGAGTTTCCACGAGCCTCCACTCAACCTCGACTCATCTATTGTAACAATAATCATGCCTTTAAACAATAAATGACGTAAATCTTAAATACCAGCGCCTGTCTCCAGCACTCTCGACGACCTATCCCAGCGCTGCACGCCAGCGCAGCCAGATCGCGCGCAAAAGTTACCCCCTCTCTAGTCTCTTGCGCGCCCATCACACAATCATAGTAGCGCGTGTCCGTGAGCGAGCGACGCTCGGACATCTTCGGAAAGAGCCGAGCGCCCTCGAAGTTTCCCGACCGCGCCTTCGGCAGCTACACCAATCCATGGACGCTGAGCACGTTCATGTGCGGCCAAGCCAAAACGAAGGCTTCGAGGGAAAAAGCAATCTGAGCACGACTTGCGCGTGACGTCATCCGAGGCTTTTAGATGATTTCAATGCTTATTTAGCTCTTGATTCTCTGCGTTATTAATGTATACAAAAAAAATGTATCGCGCACTCTGATCGCTTATTTTTTTAGCTTATACGTTAATTTAAATATAATAATAAATCTAAATTACAACTTATTTATCTTCTAAAAAATTGTTTACGCTTTACTCACACCCGTCCTTATGCTAAATAAATTATAATTCATAAAAGTAAGCGGAAATATATGTATATTCGTATTTCTATATTAATTCTCATACTGTCATCAAGCGATAAAGCAT
Source organism: Ophion slaviceki (assembly GCA_944452715.1). Taxonomy (NCBI): domain Eukaryota; kingdom Metazoa; phylum Arthropoda; class Insecta; order Hymenoptera; family Ichneumonidae; genus Ophion; species Ophion slaviceki. The sequence continues at coordinate 7,167,760 of OX101789.1, forward strand.
TATCCCCAAAAACAAGCCAATCATCTATCCGGCCGCGAATCGTCAGCACCAGAAAGTGCACATATTCTACGAGCGATGAGATGGTCGCGTTGGTAGCGTTCCTGCCTTCGGTCCGCAAGGGCGCGGGGTCGTGCCCCGCGCGCAGTGCTTTTTTTAAATAATTATTACTATTAATCCTTATTTGATTAGTTATTTTTATTAGTTATCATTACTATTTTAATTAGTTATCTTCTAGTGTTGAAACATCTATCGCGCACTCCGACCGCTTATTTTATTAGTCTGTACGTTCATTTAAATGTAATAATAAATCTAAATTACAACATATTTATCTTCTGAAAAATTATTCAGGCGAAAATTAGATTTTCGTGCCACTTTTGTGTTGGAAAAAAATCTTCACAGATTTACCCCAAAATTTCAGTGTGAAGGTTTTTAGGGTCGCTGAATCTGAATCTGAAATCGGATTTCCAAAATAAAAAATGGCGGATCCAATATGGCGAACGCAAATTTGAAAAATTGTTTCATTCCGACGAAAGTGAGTACTATAGGGTTTTCAAGGTCGCTGAATCCGAATTTGAAATCAGATTTCCAAAATTGAAAATGGCGGATCCAATATGGCGGACGCCAATTTGAAAAATGGTTTGATTCCGACGAAAGTGAGTACCTCAGGGTTTTCGAGGTCGCTGGATCCAAATCTGAAATCGAATTTCCAAAATTCAAAATGGTGGCTCCAAGATGACAGGACAGGTTTTCAGTTTTAGTATGATTGAGGTGATTTGAATTCGAGCGATTAAATGCGAGAAATCATTTAACACAATATTAATAATAATATAAACAATGTGAATGTCTAGCGAGAATTTTGACGTGGACTAAAGACTAAGCTCACCAAGAAACAGATCATGAAGCCAAATGTTGTTATTTCTTATAATAACAATGTGGGAGATGTAGACAAAACAGATCAGTCTATTTCTTCGTACGAAACAATTCACACGACCGTCAAGTGGCATCGCAAATAATACTTTCATTTATTCGATACTGCAATTTATGCTTCCGTCGTCTATAATCATCTCTCAACTGACTCGAAAAAAGTGACTTCTTTGGGGCCATTCATAAAACACGTGACACAGTGAGGGGAGTGGGGGGGGGGGGTTAGGCAAATCGTCACACTTTGTCACAGGGGGTGGGAGGGGGTCGAGCAAAAGTCACGAGACGCTATAAGCATATTAAATTTGGATAAGGTTGATACTGAGACGCTGAAAATTTTCTGTACTGGCCACCGAAAGTTCCGACTACGAGGAAGTCGTAACTTCTCTGATATCGATTGAGACTCGCCTGAAGCATCCTCGGGAACACATTGCATTCTAGGTGCATCGTGATAAAAGATTATCAAATTATTTATTATTGATGTTACATAACATAACGAATATATTTCCTACTATGGGGGTCGTCCATTAATCACGTGAGGTTTTTTAGGCCACTTTTAGAGTCCCCCTCGCCCATGGAGATATGTGGTGAAGTTCTTGGCTACAACCCCCCCCCCCCCAACAACACGTGTATTTTTTAAAAATGAAATGTCAGACAAAAGTGTTACAGAGTGCGGTATCGTAATATGAAAAACGAAATAATAGTACAGTCGTGCTGTCGCCGAAAAACCCCGTAATCGGAAAAAATGAGAAGAAGGCCAGTTTTTAACAGATGATTCTGTAGGTGCCGCGGGTGCTAAATCCAGGTTTGCCCAAAAATCGGGGTGTAGAGTTTTTTTAGGGGATGAAGTTGATCAATGCCAAACTACAACCCCTACAAGGTCGGCGCTGCGAGACAAAATGTTCAGAAAAATTCGGGCTTTATTTTTGTCCGAAGCGTCAACGTCAGGAAAGCTCATTTTGGGCGTGACAAAGTGGGCTGAAATTATGAAAAATCCGTTTTAATTCAATAACTCTTTAGGGAAAATTCGTACAATTTTTGTTTAAATGGAAATCTTGTAGTCCTCGAAAAGACGCGTCGATCGAGTTTTTGATCATCCCTCTCCGATAATATCTTCACCCCTAAAAAAAATTGTTGAAATATTTAAAAAATCGTTTATTGTATAACTAAAAAACAATTGAATTTTCGAGTATGAATGTAGAAAATAATCTTTATATTTACGTTTCTATGGACCACCCTTCAATTTTGTTTTTTCCAACGCCTCTCGGGGGTTGAAAATTCAAAATGAAATTCTGGGAAAACTATTGACCGTATGAATTAACCGCCGTGAAACGATTTGTAGCCTGAACCTTCCGCTACATTTTTGTCCACAGCGCCACACTCGTATCTATTTTCGATTTCTAAAAGTGGGGGAACGTACCAAAAATCAGTATTTTGAGAATAACTGTTCGAGAAATTTGTTTCGAACTCCATTCAAATGAAAAAGTTGTAGCTCTCAAAAATACGCGTCGATTGGGTATAAAATCATCTCTTAACTTCAAAAGTACCTCTCCCCATAACGAATGACGAAATACTCTGAAAGTTTTGTTTTCGTGATTACTCAAAAACGGTTAATTTTACCGGTGCCGTTTGCATGTACGAAATGTAGGGATTGATATTCTCTACATTTTCGTTCATATAAATAGCCCTCGAATTTTGCCATATTTTCATCCGTTAACAAAAATAAAAATATTTTTATCTTTTGCCAGAAAAGTTTTGACTGTATGAACATTTTTTTGTCCCACGGCGCCGAGCTCTTAGGATTTTAGTTTGGCATCAATCAACCCCCATCCCCCTTCATCGCCTAAAAAAACCCTACGCCCCAATTTTTAGGCAAACTTGGATTTAGCACCTCCGGAACCTAAAAATCACCTGCAAAAAACTAGCCTTCTTTTAATTTTTTCTGATTTCAATAAACAGCACGACTGTACTGAGTATATTGTCAGTATATTTCGCGCAATAAAACAAAAAAATACACGTGATATGTCACAACACCCCCCCCCCCCCACCCCCTACCCCTAGCGTGCTCAATCGTGATGTTATCGAACCCCCCCCCCTATTTGAGCCCTACGTGATTACGGGGTTAGGCCACTCTAGGGGCCGAAAAAATAGGCTTTTTGGGGATTTTTTTCTTCAAAAAAACTACAAAATAAATCGAGATTACAAAAAAGGGTGTTTATCATACATATCAGTGACTGTATACAATAATTTTTTTGAAGCGATTAATTTCAAAATGGCGGCTGTGTAACGTTTATCTCAAAACTGCATTTTTTAAGTTGGCCGGAAACACAACTCAGACAATTTTCAACCGATTCACTTGAAATGTTGAATATATCTTGAAAAATACATTGTTTATGGAAGTACGTAGGATTTTTTTTATATTGCATAGTTCATTTGTTATTAACAATTATTTGACGAAATTTTTCACTTTCCACAAATTTGCCTCAAAAATCGTCAGATAATTTTTAATAACAAATGAACGGAAACAAAAAAAAGTCGCACGGAGCCAAATCTGGAGAATACGGTGGATGGGGCAGCAGTTCATAGCGTAATTCGACCAATTTAGCCGTGGCGAGCGCGGAGGTGTGAGCAGGTGCATGGTGGAAAAGCACTTTCTTTCTCGACAAATGGGGCCGTTTTTCTTTTAACACGGCGTTAAATCGGCTCAATAGTTCGGCGTAGTACTGTCCCGTGACCGTCTTGCCCTTCTCCAGGTAGTCAATAAAAATCACACCTTGAGAATCCCAGAAAACAGTGGCCATCACCTTTCCAGCCGACGGGACCGGCTTCGCCTTTGGAGCAGGTTCACCGGGTAAGGTCCACTGTTTTGACTGCTCCTTGGTCTCTGGAGTATACCAGTGAATCCATGTTTCGTCGACGGTCACGTAACGACGCAAAAACTCTTTTGGATTGCGATTAAACAGCTCCAAACACTGCTCTGAAGTGGTCACACGAATGCGCTTGTTGTCTGCAGTCAGCAAACGCGGCACCCACCTTGCCGACAGCTTCCTCATGCCCAAAGTCTCATGTAGGATATGCCACACGCGTTCTTCTGAGATGCCTACTATCACAGCTATCTCGTGCACCTTTAAAGGGGCGGTCTGACAAAACGATATCGTGTATTTTTGTCACGTTCTCCTCCGTAGTGGCTGTTTTTGGAGCACCTGGGCGTGGATCATCAAAAACCGACGTACGACCACGTTAAAACTCGTTATACCAAAATTTAACGGTCGCCATCGAAGGAGAAGCATCCCCATACACTGCATCCAAGCGTTCTTTAATTTCACTTCGCGATTTCCCTTCCAAAAACAAGAATCGAATCACCGACCGATATTGTTCTTTCTCCATTCTTTCAAAAATCAACGGACACACTTGCTTTCACATTCTCTCAAAAGAGAACTACAAGTCCGATCCGGCTGAAATTTTGTCAGTAGCCGTCTACAAGACGGTACTACACTATAGTGTATTTCTCTTGCAATAGTGGCACCATCTAGCGGTGAGGCTAGGTACTTGTCAAATGACCTACGTAAACGTTTCGTTCTGAAATAGCTTATTGAAATGGTTTTAGTATTTTACTTGCTTCTTTTTGTTGAAAGAAAAATGAGAGCAGAAGGGGGGGCGGGCTCCATGTCATGTAATTTTCAGGAGCGGCAGGGGGGGCACCGGCACCCGTCACGAAATGTCACAGAGGGGGGGGGGGGGGGGGTCGAATATTGATAAAATTTGCGTCACGTATTTTATGAATGGCCCCTTACAGTTTCATTATGCACTGGCAACAGAGCTGTTAGAAGATCATTGTGATCAACACACATCATCTAAAGAGTATGATTGTGAACTCAAAAATCCTCTGCGCTCGTCACGAAGTCACTATCCATTCTATATTTCAGACGATAAGTAGATAAGAAAGCGTTGCACTGAATGTTATTCCAAAAAACAAAGGAAGGCAACATTCTTTATGTGCAAAGATTGTGGTAACGTTCCACTGTGTGCGATACCTTGCATCCAAAAGTACCACGAATAACGGTATGATCAGGTGAAATACCGAAATTCTTTTTCATTTGTTGTCCAAACATAAAATAAAAGATATAAATTAATGAAAAAAAATCCACAAAGAATGAAAAAAAGCAATAGAGACAGACAACAAAAAAAAGAATAAAATTAAAATCGTAACAAAATTAAAACTACAAAAAAAATTGAATACGAGAAATACGAGAAAAAAGAAAATATGAATAGTAACAAGAAATTTGAAAAAATACAAAAAGCACATAAAAAAATGAAAATACAAAAAGCACATAAAAAATTGAAAATACAAAAGGCACAAAAAGTACAAAAAAAACGTGATCGGAGTCAATGACTGCCACGTCCTCGATTCGTGACTCTGAGTTCGGCAGAGAGCGGGATATAAAACCAAAAAAGTATTTTTTTACATTTGTTACTATGGATAGATTGTCATACATGATTTGCAAAATTTTTATTCATTATATTGTATCGGAGCGTCAGATACTTGAAGTTAGGACACAAAGTCGAAATTCCCGACTATAAACATCCTAAAGATACAATTTTTTGTCGAAATCAAACTACTTGTCGAATTTGTGTCTGCCATATTGGATCCGCCATTTTGAATTTTGGAAAACCGATTTTAAATTCGGTTTCAGCGACCTCAAAAACCATACGGTACGTACTTTCGTCGGAATCGAACCATTTTTTGAATTTGCGTCCGCCATATTGGATCCGCCATTTTGAATTTTAGAAATGTGATTTCAAATTCGGATTTAGCGACCTCAAAAACCCTCAAACATTCACTTTCATCGGAATGAAACCATTTTTTGAATTTGCGTCCGCCATATTGGGTCCGCCATTTTGAATTTTGGAAATCTGATTTCAAATTCCGATTCAGCGACCTCAAAACCTATGATTTACCAAATTATAGTCAAATCGCTGTAGTAGAAATATGTTTTTTTTTTTCAAATTCTCACATGTGTGTCATGACACAAAAATGGCACGACTTTTTTTGCCCATATGTGTGTCACTGACAGTCAAAGGGTTAAGTGTCGAATAATTTATCGCGCACTGTGACCGCTTATTTTATTAGTTTGTACGTTAATTTAAATATAATAATAAATCTAAATTACAACTTATTTCTCTTCTAAAAAACTGTTTACGCTTTACTCACACCCGTCCCTATGCCAAATAAATTGTAATTCATAAAAGTAAGCGGAAATATATTTATATTCGTATTATTATATTAATTTTCATACTTTCATCAAGCGATAAAGCATTATCCCCAAGAACAAGCCAATCATCCATTCGGCCGCGAATCGTAAGTACCAGAAAGTGCACATATTCTACAAGCGATGAGATGGTTCCGTTGGTAGCGTTCTTGGCTTCGGTCCGCAGGGTCGCGGGATCGTTCCCCGCGCTCAGTGCTTTTTTTTTAAATTATTGTTACTATTAATTCTTATTTGATTAGTTATTTTTATTAGTTATTATTGTTATTTTAATTAGTTACCTTTTAATGTCGAAAAATTTATCACGCACCCTGACCGCTTATTTTATTAGTTTGTACGTTAATTTAAATATAATAATAAATCTGAATTACAACTTATTCATCTTCTAAAAAATTGTTTGCGCTTTAGTCACACTCGTCCCTATGCCAAATAAATTGTAATTCATAAAAGTAAGCGGAAATATATTTATATTCGTATTATTATATTTATCTCATATACTTTCATCAAGCGAAAAAGCATTATACCCAAAAACAAGCCAATCATCCATCCGGCCGCGAATCGTAATTTATGAGAATGAATATAATAATACGACTATAAATATATTTCCGCTTACTTTTATGAATTACAATTTATTTGGCATAGGGACGGGTGTGAGTAAAGGGCAAACAATTTTTCAGAAGATAAATATGTTGTAATTTAGATTTATTATTACATTTAAATTAACGTACAAACTAATAAAATAAGCGGTCGGAGTCCGCAATAAATTTTTCGACACTAAAAGATAACTAATTAAAATAGTAATGATAACTAATAAAAATAACTAATCAAATAAGAATTAATAGTAATAATAATTTAAAAAAAAGCACTGAGCGCGGGGAACGATCCCGCGCCCCTGCGGACCGCAGCCAGGAACGCTACCAACGGGACCATTTCATCGCTTGTAGAATATGTGCACTTTCTGGTACTGACGATTCGCGGCCGGATGGATTATTGGCTTGTTTTTGGGGATAATGCTTTATCGCTTGATGAAAGGATGAGAATTAATATACTAATACGATATAAATATATTTCCGCTTACTTTTATGAATTATAATTTATTTGGCATAAGGACGGGTTTGAGTAAAGCGTAAAGAATTTTTTTAAAGATAAATAAGTTGTAATTTAGATTTATTATTATATTTAAATTAACGTAAAAACTAAAAAAATAAGCGATCAGAGTGCGCGATACTTTTTTTGTATACATTAATAACGCAGAGAATCAAGAGCTAAATAAGCATTGAAATCATCTAAAAGCCTCGCGTCGTGCTCAGATTGCTTTTGCCCTCGAAGCTTTCGTTTTGGCTTGGCCGCACATGAACGTGCTCAGCGTTCATGTATTGGTGTAGCTGCCGAAAGCGCAGTCGGGAAACTTCGACGGCGCTCAGCTCTTTCCGAAGATGTCCGAGCATCGCTCGCTCACGGACACGCGCTACTATGATTGTGTGATTGGTGCGCAAGAGACTAGAGAGGGGGTAACTTTTGCACGCGATCTGGCTGCACTGGCTGCACCTCCACTCTGCGAAAATCAACTATCGTACAACGCGAGCATTGAACACATACTTAACACTTGTAGTAATCCAATGCTCTCAGAAAAAAATACGCTTATTGACCTAATTTTGATGTAATATCAAGTTTAATTTGAACTTCCGGTATTGGCTTTATTACCACTTGCTACGATAAAGAGACGTGGCAGCAAGGCAACAGCTGACTGTGTTACGCCCCGGAGAGAGATTTAGGTGGAACTCGCGAAGAACAAGAGAAAAGAATTCTATGAATTCATAAATATAGAATAATCGTTTATTAATAATAAAAGTTGACAATAATAGTGTGTGTATGTGTGTGTGCGAGCATGCGTGAGTGCGTGCGTTTGTGCGTGTACGAGTGCATATGTGCGTGTGTGCGCGGGTGCGTGCGTGCGTGCGTGTGTGTTTTTGTATGTGCACGCGCGTGTGTGGGTTTTTTTAAATGTTGACACCAACGGCATTATTCTGAAACAAAACAATACACACCATTTTTTTTTCATCAATCTATATAATCCATTTTTTAGCATGATGCTAAAATTCAGAAATGATACATACAATCAGCTGAAGATCCCAAAGATGATTGCATGTAAGTCCACCGAATCTCGCCGACTCTTGAGTCAGGTCTTAACACGTCAGGGTCGAAACATTTTTTTCTTGGTTGACATTCACAGCCGCTCACGATGGGAAATTTTTTTCATAGCTCGAATATTCAAAACATAGATGAAAACAACGTATTTATTGGACGATCTATCAACTTTAGGGATCTATCGTCAAAGGTCTTTAGCGCCGATGGACCGTTTAAGCAGAGCTGCAAGACCCCATAAAACAAATCTTTTGACTCGATGCATCCCGACTTGTTATTTTTGTCTCGTTTCCCTCGGTCAATATATACCAGCGCGTTATCGGAAAATCTCTAGGGGTCTGCTGTCCAGAAAAGAGGTACTCCATGGTCGAGGTGAAATCATGGAGACTGAACTAGCTCATTATAAAGAGCATTCTAGTGTTTTCGGAATGTCGTGTATGCACAACTTACCTCCAAAACATAGATGAATGCAACGTATTTTCTTGGGAAAAAAAACTATTAACTTCAGTGGATCTATGGCCTTCCTTTGATGCCGATGGACCACTTGATCACAGCTGTAGGATCCATAAAATACATATTTTAACCCGTTGCATCCCGACTTGTTTTCTATGTCGTTTCTTCCTCGGGCAATCTATACCAACACGATGTCAGAAAAAAGTCCGGTTTTTTAGTCCAGTCAAAAGTGGCCAAAGTCAAAAATTTTTGCGACCGCTTAGTGAAACACGTATTCCTATGTTAATCGACCCGGGGAATCCGAATTTCTAGGAATTTTAACTATTAACAGTGAAGAAAAGGGTTAAATACCGAAAAATATGAATTGTTTCGAGAACGAAGAGGAAATCGCAAAAAAGTTTCGAACAAAAGTTGTAGAGGGGAAGATTTTATCCGGTAGGTGTATATGATGTTTTTTCTCTATCTCCAATAGTTGAGCCGTAAAATTGAAAAACAAATTCACAACAATACTATCAACGTGCGAGGCACACGGACGTGACGAAATCGAGAGGTATGAGCATCGCTGGAAACTCCTCTCTCTCTCGCTCTCGCACGGCCGCTACCGCGCTTCGTTCGGCGGTCGCCGACGTTCGATCGGGTATTTTCGGCAGCCAAGAGGTACGTCAGCGGCTTCCCCTCTTGCCGGCACGGCGCGCTAACCAGCAGCTCGGCTCGAGAGTTCCCGGGACGAGTCGGGTGTTTTCGCGGGGGTTAGATAGGGGATTTAAAATGACAAATTCGTTACCTGCTAATACAGGGTCCGGCAATAAAACCTCCCTAATTTTGATAGGTAATTACAAAAAAAAACATTAAAGATAGAGAAAACAAACCTTTATTTTTGAAAAAGGAATACAATGCCATTTTACATTATTTTACTTACATTACTTTGTTTTGTTTGGGTGGGCCTCATCCGAAGAAACAAAGATAGCGCCAGGGGGGATGATGTGAAGAATTTCCTCACACACAGCTCTGCGAGTTTCAAAATCTCTGTTACCTAATTCCTGGGTAATCATCATCTTGTAGGGGTGCATATTAAGTTCCCTATGGAGAATTCTTCTAACACTTCTGTCAGATAATCCTAGGGCAGCTGCATGTTTACGTGCTGAACGCCTAGGTGATCGTTGGACGGATGCTCTCACACGCGTTACATTTTCCGGTGTTGTTACAGTCCGAGGTCGGCCAGTAGGTTTTTTTTTCAATGTTGAACCTGTTTGTCTAAAGTTTGACACCCAGAGTTGAATGGTTTTTCTATCAGGAACACAATCATGTCGGCCAAGTTTGAATCGAATTCTAAATGCTCGCTGAGAAGTAATCACAGAACCACCGTTCCTAATAAATTCTTCCACGATAAACGCACGATGCTCACCAAGCCACGCCATGGCGCATACTGAAAATGGCACGTACACCGCTTTCAAACAATACCCCCACCACTTCAGTATCCCCACTACAACTCACACAATGGTGTCTTCAAATACGGGAGGTTTTATTGCCGGACCCTGTATTTCGTACACTGAAATAAACCGAGCGAGAATAGAGCATTTCGTTGAAACGACGTACAGAAAAGTACTTTTTTTTAAAGGTCAAGCTCTATTAGTGGAAACGCCTATATGGAAAGGATGGTTATGAGAAATTTTCTTTAATAATAATTTTAACATAATTTATTTTCTTTGTGTATAAAGTTTTTAATACAGTAAAGATATAAGATTGGATGATAGAAACTCTAAATTCTAATATAGATAATATAATTTGTGTTAAAATAATAACATCATAAAATTATTATTGATGAAATAGCTGATTCTTTTATTACAGTTAAAAGTAAACATCCTGCAAACATATTTGCTGTTCATCGAATTTATCAAGTTAAAGGACTAAAATATCTCTAGTTGTTTCAATTTAAACTATAAAAGGTATTAAAAGAAAGGGATCTTTTGGGGGATTACATGTGCAAATGCAAAGTTTGTATTGTTTAATGAAAGGAAAATTATTAAACTAAATCAAAATGGGAGGGAAATATCAATTGAAAAAATTAAATGTCTTGAACTTGTAAAAATATATGGGACTTGTGAAAAAATATATAAAATTATTTCTTAAAATTAATATAAATAAAATAGTGAAATCAATTATATTAAAACAAATTTATTCAATAAATAATTTTTAATTCATTGAATAAAGTTACTCAAATAAAATTTAAAAAATTAATTAATCGAGAATCAACTATTCGAAATAATATTGGAATAATAACAAAATTTGAATAGAAGAAATTCAATTTAAATCAACCATTGAATTGGTATTAGAATCAAAAACAGAAAATAATTTCTTATTATTTTAAGATACATTTTTTCTAATTTTTATTTTATACGAATTAATATTTTTTTCAATCTAAATAAAATTATATTTAAAGTTAATCAATTGTATAGTGATACTTGTGGAATATAAAAAATATTAATTTTAATAATTAAAAAATTACATTTTAATGTTATATTTTAACTCATTTCTTTCATTAGATGTAATTTTAATTACTATATATTGATTTAAGAGATCAAAACTTTAAATTCTGTCATCCAATGAAAATGGATAAGAAATTCATTGTATAAGATTTTCATGATTAGTTCTTTCGATTACAATAGGTATAAATCTATGAGTTATACAAGGTGTCCAATAGGAAGTTGTTAAAACTAAATAAGTGTCTCTTCCCTCCATGAATTCAATAGGGGTCCCTTTCTCTAAGGCGCATAACTGAGGCCCCGCAATTTTATTCCAGCCGTGGTTGAAGCAAGTACGCGCGCGTCAAAATGAGTGAGCTCACCACGGAAGGAAAAGTATATCTTATTGAGTGCTTCTTCTCGAGGGGAAAAATGTATAGTAATGCGTATAGAGGGTTTCGTACTAAGTTTGGAACTCATGGAATTGCCAGCGAAAACACTCTGAAAAGGTAAGAATTTAATATTTATTCATATTCATCTATCACACAACTTGTGTTTCAATTCAATTAAACTGCATTGAAGCAATTTTACGTTAATTTTTGTAAGATAATCAATAACTTCGTTAAGTATGGTACACTCCAGGACTGTGGACACGAGTTGCCAGGTCCATCTGTTACGGTGACTACACCAGAGAAGATCAACGAAGTTAAGAATTATTTCAAACAAAATCCAAATGATTGGATTCGGAAAGCTGCTCAAGCATTAAAAATAACCAAATCATCATTACACAACATTATGAAATATTTTTTAAAGTTTCATCCGTATAAAATAAGCACTCATCAATCGTTAACTGAACATGCCATGACGAAACGCATCGAATTTTGTAACACTATTACGGGAATGTTTGAAGCCGAAGAACTTAATGAGAAATTGATTATTTATTCCGATGAAGCACATTTTTGGATGAATGGGTACGTAAACAAGCAAAATTACCGGTTTTGGGGAAAGGAAAATCCCAACATATCGCCAGCGAAGTTCCTTCATCCACAGAAAGGAACGGCATGGGCAGCGATTTCAGTAAAAGGAATTTATTTGCAATTCTTGGAATCCACGGTAACAGGAGAGAGTTACAAACAGCTTTTGGAAACGAAATTCTTCCCTTATGCAAAAAAGAGGGGACTGGTTAAAAATTTGTACTTCATGCAAGATGGAGCGACGCCGCACCGGACTCATGAGGTGTTTGAAGCTATTTCATCGCGTATATGAGACTCGAGTAATTGGTCTGGGGTAGCCTAAATTTGCTCAAGGCGGACTAGAATGGCCTCCGTACTCACAGGACCTGACCCCTTGTGATTTTTTCTTGTGGGGTTACATTAAAGATCATTGTTACGCTATAAACCCCAGCACAGTAGAAGAACTGATCGCGGCCATCCAGGAAGTGGTTCGCGGCATTACGAACGATATGTTGGACACAGTTTTTCAAAACAGAATTGATTTTTGTGCACAATCTAACGGTTCGCACTTCGAAAATATCTATCATTAATCACTGTACTTTTTCGTTATTTTTATAAGATGTAATAAATTGACATAAAAAATATTTGACTGGGTTTTATTTATGTGCGTTTAAAACTGCAGAATTTCCTCTATTTAAAGCAATTTGGCTTTTCTGATTCTGTGCATGTATTTTAAAATGGCAGTCGATTAGTTTCAGCAACTTCCTATTGGACACCCTGTACCACACATTTCAGAACATTGTCCCTAATGTAATCCAGATAGATTTAATTAAAGTTTGATTACTTCGGCCAGGGATACAATCAATTTTTACACCTAATGATGGAACAGTTCAGGAATGAATTACATCTGAAGAATTAATTAATATACGAATTTGATTTTTATTTGGAATAATTATATTATTATCAACATCTAATAAACGGAAGTTATTTATGTTCATATCATTATTTTTAATTATAAATAAATGAAATTTAATTGTATTAAATCTGAATATTCATAAGATCAGTAACATTGATATCCAATAGATTTAATTATTAGAGTTGATATATCAATTTCATCTGTTAAATATAAAACGTTGAATGAAGGATTTGCTAGATAAATTAAAATTAATATCGGAATTAATGTTCAAACAATTTCAATATTTTGATTTTGTTAAATAAACTTATTATTCAAATTATTAATTAATGAGGAAAGAATAATATAAATAATTATAATCGTAATTAGCAACAACATTATTAATGAATGATCATAAATTTGTTTTAAGTTTTCTGTAAATTGTGAATTAGCATCTTGTATATTAATGATGAATTAGGTAGAAATTTCGTTATTTTAGAGTGAATTAATTATAATATATTAAAGGAGTTCAATTAAATCTACGATTTGATGGGGGGGGGGGGGGGTAAAATATTCATAATCATTCAATTGAAGAAATTGTATACATTGAAAAAAGATCTAATCATTGAGGTGATACTCGTTCTCAGATTAAATAGAGAATTTAATCCTTTAATAGACAATTTAATCCTTTTTAATAGAGAATTTAATTTAATAACCTTAGAGATTATATAAAATAAAATATATAATTTTTAATATTGAAATTGAAGATCCTATAAAAGAAAAATATTTTAAGTTATATATGAATCAGGAAAATCAGAATATCGTCGAGGTATTCCATTTAGACCCAAAAATCGTTGAGGGAAAAAAGTTAAATTAACTCGAAAAATATTCTATACAATCGAATTTTTAATAATGTTTTATGTAATCTTAGGCCGTTTATTAATGGACATCGATAAATAAAAACTCCGATAATAGCAAATATAGCTCCCAGAGATAATACATAACCCAAATGAGGTACTACATAATACGTATCATGTAAAGTAATATCACTTGATGAATTACCTAGAATTACTCCAGTTAATCTTCCAATCACAAATAAAAATACAAATCCTTCTCTTCAAAGGTTTGAAGGATTAAATTTTATTTTTGATCCATGGATGGTAGCTAATCATCTAAAGACTTTAATTCCTGTAGCGATTGCAATCATTATAGTTGCTAAAGTGTAATAAGCTCGAGTATCTATGTCAATTGTACATATATGATGGGTTCATACAATGAATATTAGAACCGAATAGCTAATATTGCATAAATTATACAAATAGAACAAAAAGTTTCTTTTTTTTCATTTTGGTGAAAAATTATATGGGAAACCAAATATGGGAAATTATATGGTATAACCAAATCGTGGTCAGATTAAAATAAAAACTTCAGGATGTCCAAAACATCAAAATAAATGTTGGTATAGAATTGGATCTCCTCCACCTGATGGATTAAAAATTGTATTTAAATGTCGGTATGTTAAAAGTAAAGTGACCCCTGCTGATACAGAAACAGCTCATAATAATAAAGTTGTTGTAATTAACATTAATCATGAAAAAAAACCCGATGAGTTGGTCTGGTGGTTAGCGTTGCGGGCCAGCGGATCGGGAGGTCGCGGGTTCGAATCCTAGTCGCGTACTTTCGTCAGGAAATGTTTTTCTTCGACATTTTCTCGGCAAAAGGCGACTAGTTCCGTGACTGCGAGGCGAACTTTGGACCGACTGTATCGGTATAGGTTTTCGGCAGTTTCCCTATGCCCATGACTGGCGAAAACATAAGATATGCATGGTGAATACGATACGGATAAGGAAGTCGGCTGCGGCCGTACGGGGGAGGGGGGGGGGGGGGGGGGGGTGATGGAGAGAAAGAACAAGTGTAGAGCGGTGGACATATAAGCAGTGGACCCTTGTAAAAAGCCGAAAAGGCTGTGCAATTGAAAGTTTAAAAAAATATATATTAATCATGAAATACAATAATTTGTTCAAAAATAACATTTAACAAATAACAATATAACATTTGTTTATATTTATGGTTGTGGTAATAAAATTAATTGCTCCTATAATTGAGGATATAAATTTAATGAAATTAAATTCATTTGATAGATTAATTCTTTACTATAACATTATTAAGATTTAAAAGTAAATTTTTATTTTTATTTTGAAGATTAATAGTTTTATTAACTTAAAATGTTAAATAATTCAATTATTTAACATTCATAAATTTAATGAACTGATGAATAAAGTTATGAATAAATTATTCATATTATTATAATTAAAACTTTATAGTATAGATTAATTTTTAAGATCATTTTTTCATAAGCCTAAAGAATGAACAATACGTGTGTAAAATAAAAATAAGATTGATATAATTATTGAAATTAATAAGATAATAAATGTAATTTATCGTTAATTAAAATATTAATTGAAGATCAGGAAAATAAAGAACGGTTGGGGCCACGGCTTAATTTTTATTCCTTATCATAAATAAAAAATTCATATTTTGGTATATCAATGTTCTATTGATACATCTAATTAACAAATTGATATACAGCGGTATTTCTGGAATTCCTATCGCTCATTTTCTGGTTCAGTCTGTGCCGAAGAGCCGGGGAGCTGTCAGGTGAAAAACTCAGTCCCAATGGATTTTGTGCGAAAGGAAATATAGCCGGTAGCGGAGTCTTCACAATCTGACAGCTTAGCTATATATACTAGGCTGCCGAAGATACCCGTTCGACTTTCGGAGACCGTCGGCCCAAGCACATTCAACGCGCCGGCAAGAGAGTAAGGGGCGGTTAGGTACCAGTGGTCTTCAATCTCCTCGATTTCGTCACGCGCGCGTTTATAGTATTGGTGTGAATTAGTTTTTCTAAATTTACGGTTAAACTATTGGAGATAGAGAAAAGAATCGTAAAGACCTACAAGGTAAAATCTTCCATTCTACAACTTTTGTTCGAAACTTTTTTGCAATTTCCTCTTCGTTCTCGAAATAATGCATATTTTTCGGTTTTTAACCCTTTTCTTCACTCCCGTGCGGAAAACTGATAGGGCATCCCTAATAAAAATAAGGGCCTTTCAGGGCTTTCCTAGTGCTTTCTCTAGTAGGATTTCCACAATGGGCCCAGACTTGGCCATTATCGGGATAAACTTGCAGGGATTTCCACAATAGGCCCCGACTTGGCCATTATAGGGACAAACCTGTAGGGATTTCCACAATAGGCCCAGACTTGGCCAGTATAGGGATAAACAAGTAGGGATCTCCACAATAGGCCCAGATCTGACTATTATAACGATAAACCAGTATAAATAGCTTAGGTTACATGGTTGATGGTATTTCAATTATTCAAATCGATTATATACATTAGAAACATTATAGGCATTAGAAAATAAAAAATCAATGATGAACACAAATATGCAGACAAACATCAGACAGTATTTATTTATCAAATTAAAGAAACCTTTTACATAGATACAAACAATTACTCATGGTTTCACTCATACATGGAGTAATGCTAGCGCATAAGTGTGAACAGGTTTTCTCGACATTTTTATAGCAACTAATTTCCGCTCAATACTCATCATAGGGAAAATTATTTCTTCTGAAGACTTCGCTGATATTTCCCATTCATAAACCTCATCTGACTGTGGAGGATAAGTAAATAAATTGGTCTTTGTTTTCCAGATCTTTCCCTCAATGGAAATAGATTCTAGTGATTCAGTAGACCCATATATTTTTTTATTTCTACTACACATCCATTCCTTAGAATGGATTATTTTTTGTATTAATTTTGTCATGGCAGTTTGTCATAAAGGCTCACATGCAAATACGCAATCACATTACTACGCACGCACACATACATACACATGTACTCACGCCCACACCTATGCACATGAACAATTACATAAAAACAAATACAAATATACCCTGACGCATTTAACATACACGTAGATCCACTGTTACGGATATTTTATGGCGCTGAAATGGTTATGATGAGGCGCCGTTGAGGCATTTTCAGGGCGCTAAAATGGTTTTGATAAGGCGCCATTGAGGCCACTTATAAGGCCCCGGTCGTTGCGCCTTTAATGGCCCTTGTTGACAAAGTGTGGCATGTGGCTTCCAGATTAGGGCCCGAATAAAGTTAGGGGAATATTATTGGGGCCCGATCACAGCCCCAACTCAATTTCCGCACGGGCTGTTAATAGTTAAAATTCCTAGAAATTCGGATTGCCCGGGTCGATTAACTTAGGAATACGTGTTTTACTAAGCGGTCACAAAAATTTTCGACTTTGGCCACTTTTAACTGGACTATTTCCCCGAGATATAGAGGATAGCCAAAATTTTTCTTTTTTCCGAGCGGAGAGCAATTTTTTATTATCTGCTGCGCTCCAAACTGGCTGTACTTTGAACGAAGCAGTCAGTCAATTAACATCGCGGAAGTCGTCTCCAACTTATTACTATGGATAACAACATTGAACAAAGCTTGCACGATCAAGCCGCACTTTTAAGTTAGTTCGAAGATTTTACTGCGCGGGAGCAACGATGCGTCGAGTTCATCGAAATGCTGGAAACGCAAAGTCGGATTAAGCGCCCGCGATTATTGATTGGATATCAACAGTCACTAATAGCCCAAATAGCGCGTCTGGAAGGATTGAGGAATTGTGTGCGGAGTCGTTTCATACACACGGGCGCAGGACATGGTGATCATGAGTTAATCTGGCGGGAGATTGAAACATCTTTCGAGAGCCGGATATTGACGGGTTCCATCATCAATCGCAGCCACATCGAGTCGAAACACTTTCTAAATTATGCTCGCGTCCTAGTGCTTCATCATGTGCAAAATATTATCGACAAGCACAACAGCATTAAAATAAATACAGTGTTTAATGGTGAATTTGCAAGTGGTGACAAACATGCGAATAAAAGTGTCAACACGAGAAACTGCAAACTATTTATCACAAGCGATTTGAACGAGTGGTATGAACAGCGTGTTATTGAGCCCACTTTAACCTTACTCGATGAATTTCAAGAACGTGATAGTGACTGGGCTCCGCAGAAAATACTTAACCTCACGATAAATGTGAATAAGTATAATCCGATGCGTGCCGGGTGCTCTATATCATTGCCGCGGGAAACAATGTTGAAGAGGGCTGTCGTTAACGTCAAATCGGGTGGTAATGCATGTTTCGCATGGGCAGTTGTCGCTGCTCTATACCCAGCTGAACAACACAATTCCCGTCCATCTCCTTACCCTCATTATTCGACAGTGCTGAATCTGAAGGATATTGAATGCCCGGTGACGATACATCACATTAAAAAAATTGAATTTCATAACAATCTATCGATCAACGTGAGTAGTAAGGGGGCGACTATGGCGACCCCCACTCCTATCCCCACTCCTACCCCCACTCCTCGGTAGCCGAGGTGGTAAGGATGGAGTGGGGATGGTCGTCCATATCCCCCCACCCCTCCCCCTCTCCGCGGTATCCGAGGTGGAGGGTATGGAGTGGGGATTCCCCCCACGCCCCGCGGGGTGCGGAGGGGGGACGGCCGGAGTGGAGGGTTCGCCATAGTGGCCCCCTTTTTTTTGCTTTATTAAAATATGTTCACAAAGTATACATTTTTATGATATGTACATGATATCGCTGTTAATTAACCGTTTCAACTGATGGTTTATGAGATTATCGGTGACGCTTGTTCTGGCGTGTGCGGAGAGTTCGCCGGGAATACAGGATAGGGTGCGTTGAACGCTTTCCTGAATTTTCGTCTTCCTTTTACGAATCCGTCGTCGTAAACGACGCGTTGTCATGCTGAATATTTCGGCTGCGATTACGCTGACAAGTGCATTTTTACACTTTGTCACGTCCTCGGTGGAGCGATGAAGCCATGCCATGTAGCCGTTTATGCGCTCCTCCAAAAGCTGCAGCACGACGAAGTCATCTTTTATGAAGGTGAAGAATGGCGCTGCACGGTGTATAGCGTTTACTCCGTAGTCGTTGCAGTTTTGGATAGTTACGGTGGGCCGGTTGAGATGTTCACCGTATTATAAATTGTAACTATCGCAGGAAACCACGGTGTGGACCGTAGGAGTGTTTCCCTCGCCATTGAGATACGCTGTGATCGTAGAGAGACGTTCGCGAAAATCCATCCACGACGGAGTATTTAGCGTTGTCCAGCCGTTGCTGTCGCATGTGAAACGCACGATGGGGTGTAATTGATTAGCACCGATAACTTCAATACCCAACCGCACACTTTTTGTCAAGCAATTGTTGAGATTATGGGATATTTGTAGTAGCAGCGGGCACGGCTTATAGCAGCGATTATCGGAAGCTTCGCTTGCCATGGCTGCTCT
This sequence comes from Ophion slaviceki, assembly GCA_944452715.1. Classification (NCBI taxonomy): domain Eukaryota; kingdom Metazoa; phylum Arthropoda; class Insecta; order Hymenoptera; family Ichneumonidae; genus Ophion; species Ophion slaviceki. The sequence continues at coordinate 7,187,238 of OX101789.1, forward strand.
CGGTAGACTGAATCACGCAAGCGAGATGACGTTGTCTTTCGCGGGAACTGCAGACGCTGCATTATTCGGCGACTGGCTTGAATTCCAGACTGTTAAAATCGTCCCCGAAGAACTCCATGAGAAGATTATTCTCGCGCGCAGCCGTTACCATCTGCTGGAATAGCGTTTCGTTTTGCAGAACTTTGGTGAATCTGGATGGTAGAAAGCACGTGAACTCCCTGTCCACTTCAATAATGATTCGGGGTCCGAAGCGTGTTTTTACTGGCCGTACATCAGAAATCTTGTAGTCGGTTTTTAGCGAAAGCTCCGACAGTTTTTTCGTCGGCAGGAAGTCCGACATCTTTCCGATCTTGTTGATTTGGGAGAAGTCCATCGCTGATATTGAGCTTTTGAATTTCACGGGTTAAAATTTGTAACGCTGTTCTTCTCTGGATGAGTGTTTGAAGAGCAGCTAAGTTTTGCAAGAATGCTTCAACGCGTACTTTTAATTCGCACCGTTTCCTCTGCATATGCTTCTGCTGTTGCCGCCCGAGAATGACTGATCCCTTATAGCTCTGCTACGCCCACCCACCATACCCGCAGCTTCCCCCACCGCGTTTCGCCAAGAGTCGCGCAAAACAAAATGGCTGATGTCGAAGAGCGCGAGACGGAGCCTCTAGTAAAATTGCTGACGATGTCGTTGCTATGCGCCGCTGAATAAAGTTCGAGATACGGAGAAATATTTCAAATGTCATCATTTTATTGAACGGTTAGCGATTACGGGAGCAGCAGCCCTGTACACAATGTAAACTTTTATGATTGAAGGAATTGCTGCCTCCTGTGGGCAGACCCTTATTGAACATTTTACGCGTAGATTTATTTTGCTTACTGATAAATGTCTTGTAGTAATCGCCAACTATTTTATCGTTGCGTGATAGATCATTTGAAAATACGCTTCTAAACTTATGCATACCGAAGCCAGTACACATATAATGAAGAAACATAATGCAATACTGTCCGCAGCACTGCGAATCCGCAGCTTGAAGCTGATCAGTGCTGTATCGGAAGAGTTTACAGTTTCCTCGGAGTCGTCGGAGATGCTGCGGGATGATTGGTGGTAGTCCGTAGCTGTCGAAGTATCATCCACGTCCGTCACGATCGACGTACATGGCTATCCAGTGGGTACCGGGCTGTTTATATCCATCAGTATTCGCGACAATAGCCGTTGGTTTTGTCCAAACTTTTGGTATGCGATCTGCGGGGTATACACCAACAGAGTGCTTTTTTATATCACGTAGAGAGTCGAGGATTTGAAGGCTGTTCATAGCAGGACTCGCCGCAGGGCAAGCCAACCGATAACGCTGTTGTTGTCCTATATTCCCATAGCGTCTCGCGACGTTCACTCTGACAGAGCAGCGTTTTAATCCTCATCATATTATCCAGGGCACACTTATACGATTGATTTTTCCGTATAGCGGCGTGATATGAGCAATGTGTACCGGCCCCCGGAAGATGCTGAAATGAGATATTATCCTCGTCCTCCTCCAAATTTATAATATAGTAGCCGGTGACTTGCGCTAAATAGGATGATTTAGCGACACCTCGTACAAATATCCGCGTGGAATCGGTAGCGATTGCCCTCAAACCTCTCTCAATACAGCGTAATGGTGTATGACCCTCGAACCATTTTATACCGTGATGCTCCCGCGTCACCCGCTCGTTCGTTCTTTTCACATCCGACGGTAATTGTCTGTATGTGTGAGGTGGAGCGACGATCCAATGATCGTGCCACGATGAATCGATTGATGCAACAGCCACTTCTTTCGGTATAAAGTTGTAGTGCTTATCCGTTAAGCATTGTATGTCTATCGCGATACTCATGATGGTTCTGCTGTGAGCGCTCTGCTCGAACTGGAGAGCTCAACCGCTGAAATCTACAATAACTTGCCGAGAAGCATCAACCTCCACCACGTTATCATATTCCGCATACACGACACAATTCACCGTTGAAGTTATTGTCTCGCCGAAGCGTATTTCGAGTCTCACGCTACCGTGTTTCACCAAATTCCAATGACTGTTACTGTTCGCCGAAAGATCGGGCGTTAGATCAAACGCAAAAAGACAATAGCCCCAGGGGTACGCTGTGCGAGTAATTGAATTACCCTGATTGAGAAAGTGAATGCCAGTCCCTGAGAATAATGTATGATACGCATCCACATATAGATGCGTGTCGTCAAAGTTAGGCTGGAGTGCTTTCGATGGTATCTGCACACCGTCAGCATATAACGCGAGATAATTAATTTTATAATTCTGAAAGTTAAACGGATTGAACGCGCGGTTACCGTTGAATGCTTTATTATCGACAAACCCTATAATTATGCGCTTCGGCAGTTGGCCCAGTATAACATTGTCCAGAGTATCGCCATGCACTCCTGCATGCATCGATATAGACTTAACCTCGACACGTGTCAAAGGATATTTTGCTGTAGATTTTGATAATGCTCGCGCGTGAGCTAAAAGTATACCAGGGGCAATTTTAGCGCGGCGTACGAGAAGCGATGCCTCAGTAATATGCATGCTGAAATCTTTCGAGGAAGTCATAAGACAGAATGCGTCGCTGGTACGTACAAGACGTAATCGCATCTCCACGCCATTTATAAGAAATCGTTCCTGATTGAAAATATCGCAATGGAGGTGGCCGAGGAGATCGATCTCATTGCGGTCATTGAGGACCATTCGGCGATTAGCAAGGCCTACATTAGCTTCTGCTACATCGTCCATTTTACCGGCCGTATCACTGTACCACAGGCAACTTGAAGATGACTTGAGACTTGAGACTTGAGATGAGAGCTTTTCGCACCCTGCCCATAATTCAATAAGTTTTCAATGTATGCCCTGTATGCATAAGCATTATTGGGCGGAGATACGAGCTTCTGATTGAGAAATACATCGACTTGATTGAACAGTGAATGAAGTAAATTATTGACGGGACCCACTCTAATGGTAGGGTCGGGTTTCACTGCACTCGAACGTATTTGGACACGTATGCTTAGCATGGTATGAGCAAGATCGATGTATTCGTCACCTTGACCAGGTACCACAAATTCTATTGGTGAATCATCCGTCAGAGATGAGATCGGTTTATAGTGTACCCATTGCGTTCCCTCGATGGTTGTTTGAGTCGGTGGTAGTGAGAATAGTTCTAACTCAGACTTCAAACACTCACACGAATGGGCATGCAAGAATGCCATTTTCACGAGAAGATATCTGATACGGTCCTAGCTCGCGACTTCTTCTGCTTCTTCTTCTTCGGCGTTGTCTTTCTAGCTGTTCTCTTCTTCTTTTTAACACAATTTGTACGTTTTTTCTTCAACGCGGCGGTTTTCTTTTTTAGACCGATGCTACGCGCGCTGTAGCTACTGAGCGAATGTGCAAGCTTGTGATTTTTCGAGGCCTTATATCCTGAGCCCTGCATAAGGCTATTGAGTTTTTCCTCAGCTTTTCGCTTCAAACTCACACCCGATTCGCGCAAACGCGATTTGAAGGCTTCCCTAGGTTGAATTCCTGCATCCATTATGTCGCTCGCCACATTAAGGCCTGATCGTATAGCCTCTTTACCGACAGTTCGTGCCCCCTGTTTTAAGAGAGGTAAAATTCGACGAAAAAGGCCGCCAAGGAAACTGCCAATACCGTGACCCCGCTGGTTCGGCGACCCTATGTATACCTGACTAATTCCCCCATACCCTGTTCTACCTCCTCCCACTTGTGCGTCAAAGTACGCATCGTAGTAATTCATGTTGCTCTCTCTCTCTCTTTTTCTCTACCACAACTAAGCTAGGCGTTTGAACTGGAGTGTCACGGTTAGCGTTCCACCCTCGAATGGCATCCAATGCCCGAATTCATCTCTTATATCGATATCTATCGTTTGAAAGCTGGTACGTAGAAGAGGTATGTACCGCGGTGGCGAAAAACTTTTGATTTTCACAGAGCCGTAGTTATAATTATTATCAATGTCAAAGGAAACGACACGTAATAATGGTGCGTGTACATCACCGGTCATGTAGGACTCGCAAATATCCGTATAAACAAACAACATATTGGGTTTACCGTTCATGAGACCAGACGGCTGCGGCGCAATATACTGATTCGTTACCACAAGACCCTCGCTGTGAGTGAAGCCTAAAATTTTGTTAATTATGGGGGAACAGTGGAAAGCGTGTTCTAGATTTTTGCACTCGGTGCAGACACGCTCTACCGAGACATAGCCGTTAAGAGTATGTTGGAATTTCAAATGTCCTGCGATACATTGAATTTCATTAATTGATTCGAGTAGCGTGGAGACGCTACGGTATACCCCAGATGGTACGCAAGCACGCTCGTTTTTAAAATCGACATTGGCCTCAACGCCCGGGGTCACTGCGTTCGTCACTAAACTGATAAAGTTTTTTTCCCCTTCAGGCGGCACGTGTAGAACAGTCATCGGTATGTGTATTTCGGCTAAGGAAACGCCCCATTTACCGTGTAAATTTACACTTTGTGGCAAGTGTGTCGTATATTGCGTCGTCCGGTTATTAGGGTAGTACTTCATGCTGCTATTGCTAGGTAGAACTACAAAAAATTCGGTATCACTCATCGCGCCTACTTTTTCTTTCCCCGCCTTTGGACTCTAGATAACTCGGGTTCGTAAAAAATTCCGTCAATCTCCTCGCCGTTGAGATCATGCAGAATGTACACGATAGGTCGGCTACTCACGAATATACGATGTATCTTAAACAGCTCACTGCTCCAGCCGCTCTCGTATCCTTTAGCAAAGGCAGCCTTCGCGCTACTGATGCGGACAATATCACCCAACTTATATTTAGGAGGCGACCGCTGTACAGGATGCTGCTGTTTGTATCGCCGTATTAGATTATCGCGCGCTTTGGCAGATGTAAGCAACGTCACAGATGCGGGTGTCATTCTAATGCCGCTATGTATAGTACGATTGTATGCGGATACTATATTCTGCAAAACGTCGATATAACGTTTTTGGCGCGAATATGTGAAGTATCGCCACATTCTTTCTTTCAACGTTCGATTGAAGCGCTCTACAACAGCTGCTTTTACGCCAGGGTTGCGGCTCGCCCGAAACTGAATATTATGCTTCTGTAAGAAAGTCTGAAAAACTGATCCTGTAAATTCCCGACCCTTGTCCGATTGTAGGCAAACGGGTGATCGGCCGTTTGTGCTTTTTAGCGCGAGTATACGAGCCAGAGCGTTAGCCACTGTTAAAGCAGCCTTGTCGTACACCGGCTCAACCCACGCGTACTTACTGAGCACATCTATGACCACAAGAAGATAGGTATAGCCATCGTTATAACTTTTGAGTGAACGAAGGTCTACAAGATCAGCCTCCCAAACATCGTCAATGTTCTGCACATTGTAGATGCGCCGGGGAAATCGTCGGCGTATCGCTCTATGCTTGGTGAAAGCATCCTGTGCTTCGAGCCACTGTATCGTTTTTTCTGGGGAGATTTTCTTTTTACGACTTACGCGTAACAGTTTAGTAGCACCGGAAAAAGACGCCTCATGTGAAGGATCAAAGTAAATGTTTTCAAGTGTTTTCATACTGACAGTTTGAGAGAGGACCAGGTGAGCCGCCTTCTCTTACCACGCCCGCTCTGTGCGGCTAATTTGTTGCTCTCGCTACCGCTGTAGAACTCGGAATGACTGGTATCGCTAATGTCCTCGTCGTCATCTTCGTCGTCGGCGTCGGTGGTGCTGTTACCGTAGGGTGAGCGTAATGTTGAATTGGCTTGCGTTTCCAGCCACAGTTCGTCGTTTCCCACAAATTCACGAGGGGCCTGTATAGCCCTTAAAAAATTTGCAAAGACTCTACGGCCTGTCGGTTTGGCCATCTTTCTCGCACGCATTGCGTCATTCACAAGATCAACAATGTTTGAATGCTTGATTGTTTCTCCATTGACAGAAACCACACCGGCTGCATCCCGAAGAAAAATCTGAGGGCGGCGCATCATGTAGTCGTCGCAATAAGAGTTTCGTTTTATTGCGGAATTTCGCAGGTACACTCTCAACGATAATGGAATCGTTCATTCGTGTTTCTGCTGCTACTGTTGCTGATCTTTCCATGGGGTGTGTGTCTTTTTTTTGTTCCTTCACAAGATCATGATACAGTTGTGTTCGTTCGCCATCGACGAAGTGTAGATAACGCTGTAATACGCGCAGATACGCTAGCCATTTTTCTCGCTCGTCACCGTACGCGTTAGATTTCAAAATTTCGCTCATCTCCATATCAAGGCGATTCAGAGTCGCCGTAATTGTTTTCTCCGCTTGGTTCATCGGTCGTGCGTCACTATCGTTGACGCTGCGTTTTTGGGAATCTAGTTGTAATAGACGCTCCTCGGGTACCAGAACCATTTTCCTGGCATGCTCCATTATTTGGCAATTAGATTTGACAATATGGTACCGAGGATTGGGGCAAGCAGCAGGGGTAAAAATCCACCGCTTTGAATGACAAACTTCTTCTTACTTTTCCAGCAGCCTCTATTCGCGGCTAAGCGTCTGAGCGGAATATTACCGCGAAGAACGTTTAAAGCGCACTCGCAAATGCAACGTATTATATGAGAATCCGCTTTCCGCAAAATAACCTCACGCTGTTCTTTGGTGAGATATTGAAGAGCGTTCAATATCGCAACGCTCTTCTTGCAAAGAGACGACCCGCTGCGTGCCATCACAGGTGTAGAACTGGTAATTCTCCATATGTGTCACCGCTTTTTAATTTCTTTCGCGGTACGTAAACGAAATGGCGAGTATCATCAGGGAAAATACAGGTGCGGTATCGACAATTATCGGGTGTAGATTGCTTCAGATCTAGCAACAAATGTCCGTGTGGTTTAGATGTTGCGTCGTAGTAAGCCTCCTGTAGAAATCGTGGATTTTCGGGACATATTTGGCGCGCCAAGTGCTGTATTTGAGCACGATCGCGAGGGTTTTTGAAGATAACGATATAATTAGCATTCAAAGAGATATCCCGCTGGCCTTGGCCCTGATGAAACAAATTTTGCGTTATAAAAATAACGCTCAAGTTCTTATGATGACTGCCTTTGGTGAATAGATCGACAACGGTATTGTTCGATGCTTCACGCATTAGATCATCGATAATTAAGAGCTTCGCGCGGGGGTCGTTTGAGTAATCGGCAGTCTGGGGTAATCCTTCGCGAAATTCTATAGTATCACCGTACTCCATATAGGCTGTCTGCCACTCGGAATAATAAAATATTATTCTCTCGAAGCGCTCGCTGTTCATACACGTGATACATTTGAGAAATTTTTTAACAAAATACGTTTTACCGCAGCCTGTCGGTCCGCAGATCATAGAAGTCCAGGGATGTTGCCACCTCGTGTCCATCGCGGTAAATGAGGAAATTTAGGCTCAGGGCAATATTTAATAAGATTTTCGGGGTTTTACGTAAAAAATATATTTACAGTATATTTTACAAATGGCGATAACCGTAGGGAAGCGATCCATATTGTCCATCACGTCTTCGCTTAATGCTCGACGGCTTGCACGTTTTTGGCTCACCTCGTGTGACAACATGGTGAAGTTCTGTACGTCTAATGGCGTCGTATCTCAGTACAATAGGATCCTCTCGCTCGCCCACGATGAAGGATCGTACGGACTCATAGTTTATTAACGCATTGTTTGCAAAATTAAGCGTGATACCCTTAACTTTGCATACCTCGCTCTCTGTCCCGTCAGGCGCACGCACGATGAATGCATAAAATTTAGGGCCGCCGGAAATGAAACTTCTTATGTAACTGCCCACGCCATAGGTGGTTAGCTCATTAGTTAAATCGCCAAGCAATTGGCCTATCGGGGGCTCGTAGGCATCAGGTTGCTCTGTCGTTACATAAATTACGGAGTCGGTATCGCAGTACAACGCACGTCTTCCCAGACGCTCCAGGTAACCATAAAGTTTTAAACGCGCTTGTGCCGTGGTGTATGCAGCTATTACAGCGTTAGCTATACTGGAGGGTACCACAGCCTCACCGGTTTTAATATAATTGACGTAAAGAATTTCATTGTTCACCGGCAGCATACCTGTAATATCGTATTCTGGATTAGTTAATAACTCCATAAGTTTTTTGCGCGTTGTTACTACGACTGTTTGCGGCAGGTTTTCGCGTTGTCCGAATTTTCCCCAGAACGAATTCAGGCATAGTTTGGCGACTGAGCGTAGGCCGGGGTTTTTGGTTATCGACTGACGATTCAAACGAATCCCCTCTGATTGCTCAAAGCTAGCGATATAACGCTCCTGGGCGGATTCATCACCCAAACAGTTCTCAGGCCATCCACTCGCCTCCTGCTTGATCTTCAAAAAGGTGTTAATGTACTCGACGAATAAACCTCCCGATTGCGTATCACGATTGAATTGCGTTACCTCGTATTGCCAGATTTCGGCAATTTGGAGTATCGTGTAACCGCATGAGACGGCTTTTCGCAATTCATCGGCAACCCAGGTACCCTCAAACACACGCTCATCCGGATCGTCATGCATACACTCTTCCTCATTCATCATTTCGCTGCATGTGCGGCACAGAGAGAACAGCAGTCGCTGATCCATACGCACAGGCAAAACAGGGTGGTAGAGATCGCGTGGTGGTAGAACGGTACATTTCACCAGGCCTTCGACACGCGCTAGATCGCTAGTGGGTTCTGTCAGCTCTAAGCATTCTCCGCCTATATATACTTTCGGATGTCCGATAGGGTATTTACCAAATTTGCAAATATACGGGTACAGAGAGCAGACGTCTACGTAGCGTATGCGCTCCGTGTCTTTTACATCGTAGAGCGTCACCATATTCTCCGTGCGACTGCCGAAGAAAGCATCACGAGGGTTTAAGGGCTCCGCAGCCGTCATCGGATGATCCCGTATGAGTTCGCGAATTTCAGCACTAGTTTCCAAAAGCCTGTCCCACTCGCATTCCCAGATTTCCGTTAACTGATAACCTCCCGAGCGAATTCTATTAGCTATAGCAAGAGTTCTTTCTAGCCGTTCATCCATTGATATATCACCGCGTTGTTTGCAGTCTCTATTGAGGGAGAAGCATTGAGGGCAACCGTGCCAATAGCAACCATGAAATTGTAATACGTACGCTCTATTGTCAATTTCATAATAGCCGTCGACTAGTAAATTTTGAGGTAGTCTAAATTCACGCGAACGGCCAGCGTGTATAATGCGCTTTCCGAGAGTATGCTCCATCCATACAAGCCATGAAATTGCCTTTTTTGATTGGGTATGCACCCATCTATAGCCGCCCAGCGGTATAATACCGATCGTATTTTCTTTGAGGAAATTTTTCCGAAAGACACTGAAGCAGGCCGAGGCTATCGTTGTGTTCTCGTCAAACGGACAAACCCGGCCGCTGGCTATAAACATGTCACGAAAAGCCATACCTCAAGATCGTGACGTCGTCCGTACAGTAGCTTACGAGTTCCTTCGAAAAGTCAAACACGTAGTCTCTGTCTTTAGATTCGTGATACCAGGCTAAGAATTTTTCGCGCTCTGCGGGCCGCATCGTGTCGGGAGAATAATACTCTACGGCTGGTAGGGGGCCCACATAATTTTGATTTTCCGGCCTGTTAAACAAATGAGGGAAAACACCTTTAACGATAGCGCCTGTGAGACCGAAGGCTTTAGGAAGCGCACTGAGAGGCATGTGAAAATAGTTTAGGCTGTCGAGAAAAACAAGTTTTTCGGCGCGCATCGAAATGATTTTCGTACCGTTCATAATTATACTCGGCAGCTGGGTCTTTTTTTCTTCAATTAAATAGCGCAAAATGAACTGTGCGTCAAAGCCACCGGCATTATGAGCAATACAGATAGTACGCGAAAAATGCTCGACACGCTGCATAGCAAGCTCGACCAATTGTCCCACAGGCTGCTGTCGAAATACATATTGTCGAGAGTCGCAATACTCGCATGACTCGGTCATCGAATCACGAGTGCAACAATACGTGCAAACTCGTTGAGCTACGCACAAGTTGGGCTCGTGTAGAAAAGTATTCGCATCGCCTGGTACCTGTGTGCATTGCTGAGTCTCAAAATCGTAGAATATAAAAAGTATTTTCCCCGTGCTTTGACCACCGCGAATAGGCTTCATAAAGCACATGTGATAATAGGGTCGATCCGCTCTGCATGTTTTACAAAAGGCCACGCCGCAAATGTGTTTTCGTCTTTTATCGAGAGGCCTGACAATTTTCAGGCATTCGCGGCACCGCTTGAACAAGGCACACACGCTGTTTGATTTGCGTTTTCTGTACTGCTTAACAATCAAATGATTTTCGAAACATTGCAGCCCGTAAAACTCGCGCGCGCACCCTTCGCATCGAATAGCTGCATTTACTTCGGGATCGCACGGTGGTGACGTTATGCAACGAGGATACTTTTTTTAAAAACATCTATGGGCAAATCTACGGTATTGCGAATTACACGAGGAGCAAAAATCGCGGCTTCCCACGGCGCCTCGTAAATTTAATATCGGCTGATAATGATGCGAACGCTCGTAATATAAAATGTGCAGTGTGTGGTTGATTTTGCCAAAAGTATTTGAGACTTGCTGCGAACCGTCGAACAAAGGTGCATCCCCCCTCCCGAACGTCAAAAATTCATAAACTACTATAGCGATACCGCGCTGCGCGAGATAATTCTGGTAGAGAGCAATCTCACGGACACCGCAGCCGTTTGACGGTACTATAACTCCCGCTACATTCGTTAATTCAAGAGCAGCATTTTTCTGTAATGAGCCATTAGTCTGTCTCATGCGTTGCCAGTTTGCGTGTAAACTACCTGAGCGTATTTCACCCCGTTCGGCATACTCGCGCGCCGCCGCCAGTGACCGCGGTAAACACAGAGTATCGGTATTGCGTATCGTGAGAATGGATTTTTTTGCTACCCCCTCATGTGTTAAGCGTTTTCTGCCAGTGCCCTCAACACCCCTGACAATACTGGCTTTGATTATGCACGCATCGTCAATATTCAATGATGCAGCACTCTGAGCAACGCTCATTATTAACTGCCAAATATCATCGAACGCGCAATCTCTAACGGGTCGAAACGAGAGCCAAACGGGGCCGTGCGGTAAGTTGCTCGAGGCAAACGATATACCTATGTAATCACCAGCCTCGCAAGACGCTGTGATATACGTCAAAAGGTCGCGAAACGCTCCTTCCAGCCATGGTAATAATTGCCCACCAGGCGGGGGTTGACGAATGCGTACGGTGATTTCTCGGCCTCGTAGTTTAAAACGCTTGAAGTACCGACGAGCCTCCTCGATGATCTCAATACGCACGCCTGGCGGTTGTACATCGTCGAAGGACTCATTGCGCTGCTGTCTACGGCCGAAACCTTCTTGTACGCCTGTAAAAATGAGTAGGAATGCTTAAAATTGCTTAACCATGTCAATAAGTAAGCTCAAAATGTACCTGATGTTATTGCTACTTCTAACCATGGACGTCTACAAAGCGTCTTCATCAAACAGCAGAGATATTGATGCATAACCTGCCGTAAAATATAATAGCTCACTCTCTATTTTTGCAAACAAAATCTTTTAAATTAATATTAGCTTTGCAAAACCGATAATGTATATATCGATGCGAGTAATAAAGCGGGGATCGTTTACCTGAGTCGTCGCTCGAACTCAAAAGACGATTTAGCCAATCGTCATCAGCAGCATCATCATCACCATCATCATCATTGTGCGGTAGATCGTTTTCACCCTGCTGCTGTGGTGAGTCACCTCCAAAAGGCCACATCCATAGTTGGTTGTCCCTATGCTCGTATTCCTCAGCAGGGTGTTGCGCGTCGTTGACTATTTCGCGAGCCCATTGCTCCAGCATGATGTTGCCTCTCTCACTTACAGCCTGATCGGCGTCGTCGTCGTCGTCGTCGTCATTGTCGCACTCGGGATTATTCTCGTTAAAACGAGGATTGAAATCTGCATGTGTTTAATTATTAATGTCTGATAAAACGTATTGTTAATGTATGATAATGGATTATTATTAATACTTACGCTCGTTACTACCGGTAAATATTTCGGACGGGTGCCCCATACTGGATGTAGACGGTCGGACAAGGGTCTCAGCGTCGGAAATATCCGCAAATATATCTGCCGGACTTAGAACCGGCTGCTATAGTACCTCTTCTTCTTCAACATCTGATATGGGGGATAGCTGAAGGTAATCAGGAAGCCTATGAACAGTCTCCTCATTGTTGGTCGCGGGGCGTAGATCAGGAGCCGTAAGCATTTCAGAGTGGGTGCAATTATTGCGCGATGGTCCTTCAACCACGGAATCTAGATGGGCGTCATGCACGCTTTCATCATCTCGCGCTGTTTCTTCCTCCACGGCTTGCGCCCCCTCGACGAGTGCAGCTTCTTCATCGGAGCTCGCATCATAGAGCCGGCGATAATCTAGAAGTACTTCTGCATTACCGCGATATCACACTTAAAAAAGATGCTCGCACACTACGGAGCACAACTTACCGTTTATTTCATTGATGAGATTACATGTGCACGGAGTAGTCTCGAGATTTCTACGTTGTAATTCTTCAAACACACATAGGAGAACCCTGTAGCCTCTAAACAGACCTCTGTTATAGGCCGTCACAAGGGCTCGCAGCGGCGACCACCATAACACATATTTCAAACGAGTTATGAGAGAATTTTCCGGTAAATATCGCAATTCGGTGCACCAGTTATTATTACACCTTCGGCGAAGCTGTGTATTCCGCGTTTTGACCAAGCGAAGAAGATCTAAAATGCACGTACGGATATTACGTCTATCCATAGCTGCTGCTGAGAAATGTATCGAACGCTGTCTAGATCACTACTGACAGCATTTTTAATTGTTCAAATGCTCGCGTTGTCACGAGCAGTGTGTGTGTGTGTGTATGTTTTATCACACATACATGTAGCACATTCGAAGACAATAGCCTTTTTGAAAATCTCGAGATTTATTTCTCCGAGTGTGTAAACCGATATTTCGCGCAGCTGCATTTTTGCTGACGCGTGGACATTCCTGAAAGTATCTTCATCAACGTCTCCGTCGCGCGTTTATTGCCGGAGAAGTTTCAGTTAAAATCAAATCCAGAAAAATCATAGTCGAATTCAAATTCAACGTTCTCTAAGGACCTGCGCTCTCTATTTTAAAAAGATAGAACGAGTATAAGTATGCTATGCTATATGCAGGCTATCCCTCAGCTGAGATGTTCTCGAGGATGTAGGCTGAAATTCTGATATAAGTATGTATGGATTCGGATCAATCTCTGAATTTTTATTCATTTTTAAAAGCATACGGCAGTGAGCGACGCGCGTGCGTGTGTGTGCAGTAGCAAGCGGACCGGCGACACACACACACACACACGTATGCTCGTGCTCGTCGGTGTGCGCGCTCTATAGCAGGTACGAATATCCGCACAAAGAGGAGAGGCCGAGAATACGGCTTCTCCCTTGCGGGCTGCTACGAGGGCTCGTGTGTGTGTGTGTGTGTGTGCCAGCAAGCGGCCCGATGCCGCCACACACGTATGCTCGTGCCCGTCGGTGTGCGCGCTCTATAGCAGGTACGAAAATCCGCACAAAGAGGAGAGACCGAGAATACAGCTTCTCCATGGTGAGCCACTACGTGGGCGACTACATGTGGTAGCAAGAGGCCCAATGCCACGACACACGTATGCTCGTGCCCGTCGGTGTGCGCGCTCTTAGCAGGTATGAATATCCGCACAAAGAGGAGAGGCCGAGAATACGGCTTTTCCCTTGCGGGCTGCTACGAGGGCTCGTGTGTGTGTGTGTGTGTGTGTGCCAGCAAGCGGCCCGATGCCGCCACACACGTATGCTCGTACCCGTCGGTGTACGCGCTCTATAGCAGGTACGAATATCCGCACAAAGAGGAGAGGCCAAGAATACGGCTTCTCCCATGTGGGTTGCTGCGCAAAAGATTTTGACAGTTGTCAGCATAATTCGCAAACTCCTGCGGTGAGTTCACCGGCGGATGAACTCATCGCGGAGCGAAGCTAAATTGCATCGCTTAGCTTGTACACAAGCATCTATGGTATCTAAGCTCTGTGCTCACCGTCGGATGAGCTCATTGTAGAACGATCGCGCTCACCGTCGGGTGAGCTCATCGTAGAACGATGCATCGGCTACCTCGCACACGTGCAATTATGCTGACCTGTCAAAATTTGCAAAAGAGGGTCTTCATGCAGCTGGCAGCTTCAGTTGCTCTTCAGACACCGTCGCGCGCGTTCCATCAGTCCACGAAAAAATGTATCCCGAGTGCCTCGAGCTCCCTGTGGCCCCGTTCGCGTGCCGCGTTTCCCGCGTCGACGGCTTGACGGTATACGTACGCACAGTGGCGACGGGCGAAACGCGTGAGTGGTTGCGGGAAGCCCTGTACGCGTTTTACGTGCAGCGTCGGGCTGGAGTACGCCTCCCGTTCGACGATATTGTGCCAGGCGCGTCGTGCGTGTTAATCCCCGCGGGTGGCTGTGACGTGCTGCGCGGGAATATAGTGTCGTGCGACTCCGAGGGATATAGCGAAGTTTTTTTTGTCGATGAGGGGTACAGCGGGTACGCAGACGCGGACTCGCTGTATACCCCCGCGCCCTTTTATGCATTTGTCGCGGGCCTCGTTATCCAGTGTACGGTTTCGGGGATCGCGCATCTCGAGGCCATCCCCTTCGTCTCGGACCTGCTCGCGGATCTCGTAGAGAACCGCGTCGTCGTGGCTGTGGCCGAAAACGGCACCCCTCTCCCCTGCGTGCGTATGTACAACGGGGTCAACGTCGCGACGCTGCTCATCGCGGCGTTGAACGACGGGCCCGAGCCCGTTGCTTTTTACGACGCGGGGTGGCCCGAAAAAAAGGGGGCCACTATGGCGAACCCTCCACTCCGGCCGTCCCCCCTCCGCACCCCGCGGGGCGTGGGGGGAATCCCCACTCCATCCCCTCCACCTCGGATACCGAGGAGAGGGGGAGGCGTGGGGGGATATGGACGACCATCCCCACTCCATCCCCACCACCTCGGCTACCGAGGAGTGGGGGTAGGAGTGGGGATAGGAGTGGGGGTCGCCATAGTGGCCCCCTTACTACTAACGTGTATACCACCACTACCAAAAAGGACATTGTTCCGATACGAATCACTCAAGACAAGAAGGAAAAGCACATCAATTTGCTGTACATGCAAGATACTGCGGACAATAATGTGGGGCACTTCTTATGAATCAAGAACCTGTCGAGACTCGTGAGGGAACAACTAACCAAAATGGAGCATAAAAAATATATCTGTGATCGGTATGTAGTTACCATAGCATATATATATATATATATATATATATATATATATATATATATATATATATATATATGTGTGTGTGTGTGTGTGTGTGTGTGCGTGCGTGCGTGCGTGCGCGCGCGCGCGCGCGCGCGCGCGCGCGCGTGTGTGTGTGTGTGTGTGTGTGTGTGTGTGTGTGTGTGTGTGTGTATATATATGCTAGACGAATTAAACAAAACAATCTTTTTCTTTGCAGGTGTTTGCACTACTTCGGATCAGAGGAAAAATTCGACTACCAAACGACACCAAGAAGTGGCTCCAGTTCAGCAACATTGCCATCTGACTGGGCGCTATAGAGGCCCTGCCCATTTCAACTGCAACTTAAATTATAAACAGTCATTTTTCATTCCAGTAGTTTTCCACAATTTATCCGGTTATAATACACATTTTATAATCAAGGAAGTAGCCACAGCGTTCGAAGGAAGAACCGATGTGCTTCCAATCACAAAGGAGAAATACATTTCCTTTACGAAGCAAGTTGAAATTAAAGACGATTCAAAACACAAGATCCAATTGCGCTTCATTGACTCATACAAATTCCTCAACACCAGTCTCCACAAATTAGCCTAATTTTTGACCGAGGACAAACTCAAAATTTTACGCACACAATTCCCAACTCCCTCGACAGACGATTTCAATTTGCTGACGCGAAAAGGGGTCTTCCCTTATGAATATATTGATGACGTGACCAAGCTAGACGACACTTGCCTACTACCACGTGACGCATTTTACAGTTCTCTGACAGATGCTACAGTATGTGAGAGCGAATACGCACATGCTGAGAAAGTTTGGGAGCGGTTCTCCATTCGAACGCTGGGTGACTATAGCGATTTGTACCTGAAGACAGATGTCTTGTTATTAGCCGATATTTTCGAAAACTTTCGAAATACATGCGTTGAGAGCTATGGCCTAGATCCCGCGTATTACTACACATTGCCCGGATATACCTGGGATGCAATGCTGAAACACTCGAATGCCAAGTTTGAAATACTAACTAACATCAACATGGTTTTATTCGTTGAGCGGGGTATATGCGGTGGTCTGAGTCAATGCTCGAACCGATATGCACGTGCCAATAACAAGTACATGGAGTTGTTTGATCCATCGAAAGCATCATCATACTTGATGTATTTTGATGTCAACAATTTGTATGGATGGGCAATCTGCCAACCCTTGCCATATGCAGATTTTCGATGGGTCAACGACGTGTCCAATTTTGATCCATCATGCATCGCGCTAGACTCACCTATAGGCTACATCTTTGAAGTCGACTTGGAATATGCCCAATCTCAACATGATGCGCACAAAGACCTGCCGTTTTGTCCAATACATGAAAAACTGCCGGGTAAGTAGGAGGAAAAGCTGTTAGCAACCGTTTGCGATAAAAAGCGCTACATCATACACTACCGGAATTTACAACAGTGCTTACGCCACACAGTGGGGCAGAATCCCAAAAAGCTGGCCAAAAGTCAAATTTTTTAGTTGTATATATTCGTCTATATATGTTCAGATCTTGTTTACTGATAGTCCTAGGACGAAATTCCGGACCGGGCAGGTTTATACCTGCTCTAGGGTCGCCTCGACATCAGTCGACATTCAGCCGCCGTTCGGTACGCATTAAACAAGCGTACGCGTCGAAAAATTCTTGCCTGTTTCGAAGTGCTGTGAAACGGACGAAACTGTCTCAATTTTAATTCTGCAAAATGGAAAAACTTTCTGAAGGTATGCAGAAAATATAATTATGCACAGTTATTGCTTATTTTATGTTTGAAATATCTAAATTTTGCAACAAGTAAACATAAAAAATTATACATTTTTTTTCGAAAATCGATTTTCTAAAGTAGTTTTAAAAATGTCTTCGCGAGTCTCGACCTTGTTTCAACAAGAAACTGATAGTGTACAGTACTAAATATAATATACTAAAAAACTGGCTGCTCAGGAGTGCTCAACGAATAGTTAGACTAATTTTTAGGGAGAAATACGTGGCGCGACATTAACGGACGTGTGAATGTAATCCATTGATTATTACGTTACAGCGCGTTGGTATATTTTCTGTCTATTAACATAGATTAATATTTACTTATCAATTCCATTTGTAGTATGTTCATTTATTGATTAATATTCATAGATCATTTAAATTTTAATACAGTAATTTATTATTCTAAATGTACGCTTTACGAAAATCTCAACATTTTATAAAATATTCCTGCAAGAACTCTCAGTAGCTAGAACTGTGTTTCCCCCATGTTTGTACGGCGTAATAAATTGTTTTTGTACATTTCGAGTCAGAACACCGTATATAGTTTTGTTAAGTATAAAATGATTTCAAAATAATGTCATTCAATTTTGTACATGTTTATATTGGTATTTTACAGAGTCTTCCCAATCTTCAAATATGGAATTATCAAGAAGAGATGTTTTTTTCATGGTGAAAGACAGTTTAAAAAACGAACAGGAATTCGTTATTGGAGTTTTGAAAGATGCAATTTTCAAGAAAACAGAACATGTGATACAAGTAGACGAGGATGAAAAGTCATTAGGACTGTTATTTGCAAATTTTCGATCCAGATGGAAAGCAGCAAATAGAGGCCAACAAAAGTTTCTAAAAAATAATGAACAATGGTTGAATGGCACCGTATGTTTTTCAACATTATCCGATACTGAATGCACAACATCAACATCTGAGAAGATTGTGAAGAATGATGAAAAAGGAACATCTGGACGACCTTCGAAATCCTTTGCTTCATCCAGCGATAGATCTAAGAGGCGAAAGACTGAAGAAATACGTTCTACTTTATCTACAGAAGAATTGACGTATGCTGCTCAAATGAGTTTAAGGACTTCTGGTCAAGTGGATGCTGTTCAAGTTCTTAAAGATGTCACATTAACCAGCCCACAAGAGCCTCAAAATATATAGCTGCTGTTCGGTCAAAAAATGAGACACCTTTAACCCCAGACGAAGCACTTTCTTTGATGATCGAGAAAGGAGAATCAAAGCGCTCTTATCAGCTATCAAGAAATGCAGCTAGAGCACGTAAATGCAAATTATACCCATCATACCATGAAGTAGAAAAAGCAAAAAATCGTTGTTATCCATCAGTTGTGTACATGAATATTACTGAGTCGTGCGCACAAATTAAACTACAGGCTTTACTTGATCATACCACATACAGAATTATACAACTTCAGGCTGATGTCATCGATACTCTAAATTCTGAAATTCTGCAAAAATTAGTACTTCACTGTAAATGGGGATGTGATGGAAGCAGCGGTCAAAGTGTTTATAAGCAAAAATTTGATGAGGCTGGAAAATCTGATGAAAGCATTTTTTATACTTCTCTGGTACCTTTGCAATTAATCTACAACAATCACGAGACGGATGAAGGAACTATTGTGTGGAAAAATCCTAGACCTTCATCTCCTCGATTCTGCAGACCAATACGATTGCAGTTTGTACATGAAGATGTACAATCAACATTGAAAGAAGTTACCGACATTGAACAGCAGATTGCGGGTCTTGCACCATACACTACTGAAAAAAATGAAAAATCAATTTCAGTAACCTATTGTATGTCGTTTACGATGATAGACGGCAAAGTCTGTAACGCTGTAACCGGTACCACTTCTGCACAACGCTGCTTCCTGTGCAAAGCCACCTCTAAAGATTTTAATAACATCGACAAAATTATAAAAATGGACATTACTACAGAGAATTTAAGATTTGGCATATCTACATTACATGCGTGGATTCGTTTTTTCGAGTGCTGTTTGCATTTGTCGTATAAGCTCACAACTCAAAAGTGGCAAGCTCGTGAAGAGGAAGTGAAAAAGATTGTGAAAGTACGCAAGGAAGACATACAGACTCAATTTAAGACAACACTGGGGCTTATCGTTGATCGACCAAAGCCAGGATATGGCAGCTCAAAGGATGGAAATACCGCCCGCCGCTTTTTCGAAAATGCTAATATATCTGCTGAAATAACAGGAGTCGATGAAAATTTAATTCACCGATTTCATGTTATTTTGCAGGCAATTTCGAGCGGGTATGATATAGACGAAGAAAAATTCAAAGACTATTATGTAAATACTGCCCGTTTATTCGTTGCTTTATATCCATGGTATTACATGCCAACATCTGTGCACAAAGTGTTGATGCACGGAGCAGAAATTGTAAAATATGCCCTTTTACCGATCGGACAACTTTCTGAAGAGGCCCAAGAGTCACGCAATAAGGACATAAAGAACTACAGGTTACATCATTCAAGAAAATGCTCTCGAGAATCGAATATGAGAGACATTTTCTATAGGCTCTTAGTATCATCAGATCCATTTCTCTCAAGCATCAGGAAATTGCCCCAGAGACCGGCGAAATCTTTACATAAAGAAGCTATAGAAATGTTAAAACAACCTGAAGTCACCAGACAAGAGATAAGGAACGATTCCGATTTGGATACAAGTGGGTCAACATCAGAATCCGAATCGAATGATTCCAACATTGAAGATGACATACAAGATTTTTGTTACTAGAAGTACATAACAGATATTTGATTTATTGCAAATTTTGTACTCAAGAAATTGTTCAAAAATAAAAACATGGCTCAAGAGATTTTCTACTCATTTAAACCTAAAAATATTATGAAACATTTTCTATTAAAAAATATTTAAAAATTGAAAATTTTTGTGGAATCGTCTATATATCGCGTCTGCTATTTTGAAAATTAACATTCCTATAACAAATTCGTAATCAGCGATCCCAAAAACCCTTAAGAAATATGATTGGGTATTTTTTACTGAATTATTTGACTAATTGGTTGAATTATGTCCGCCATTTTGGGTCCGCCATTTTGAAAATCGTAATTCTGATAACAGATTCGTATTCAGCGACCCCGAAAACCCCCGAGAAGAGAATTGGAGATCATTTTGGACACTTTCCGAATTTTGGCCAGCTTTTTGGGATTCTGCCCCACTGTGCGCCATGGACTTTGCCTCATGAAAATCCATAGAGTCCTACAGTTTACACAATCCCCATGGCTGCATTTGTATATCGAGTTAAATACCCAGTTTCGAACGCTTGCCAAAAACGATTTCGAAAAGAATTTATTCAAATTAATGAATAATGCGGTCTTTGGCAAAACGATGGAGAATGTGCGCAATCATGTAGATGTAAAGCTTTTAACAAAATGGGAGGGCAGGTATGACGCAGAGGCAATGATTGCGAAGCCAACCTTCACAGTCGAAGTGTTTTTTCGGAAAACCTCATTGCAGTGGAATTGCGCAATCTGGAGGTGGAATTCAACAAGCCGATTTATGTGGGTATGTGCATACTCGACATATCCAAAACGTGCTTGTATGGATTTCATCACGAGTATATGGTACCTCTGTATCAAGATAAATGTAAAGTCATGTATACCGATACGGATAGTCTCATATATGACATTGAGAGCGATGATATATATGCCGACATGAAGCGCGACATTTCAAAATTCGATACAAGCGATTATTTAGCGGACAATAGGTATGGTATACCGCTCGGCAACAAGAAGGCACCCGGCCTCACGAAGGACGAATGCAATGAAGCAATTATGACCGAATTTATTGGACTTCCATCGAAAATGTACGCGACACGTGTCGAGGGTAAGAAGGATACGAAAAAAGTTTAAGGTGTCAAGAGTAGCGTTGTGGCTAGGACAATCACGTTTGCCGATTGTGCTAAGGTACTGTTGTCTATTTAAGGCACCCATCATAACGGAAGCGTTATCAGCTGCGAACCATATCATGTTCGTTAAAGGAACATCGAGATCTTCGAAATAATTGCAGGTCGTCTTGAACAAATCCTCCGCGGTGCACGACTCTACTTTGATAAGTCCAAGAAATTTATCTTTACATTGCCTCTGTTGCTTGTCGTAGAAACGCACGACAATTGCAAGAGATTTTTCGGCCCTTATATCCGTCGTTTCATCAATGATAATTGAAAATACTCCGTTTCTTAATTGTCCGAGATGGTTGGAATTTGCTCTCCCGCGATGCAATCTTTAGTCAAACTTGTGGCTTTGGTTCGAGCACATTTTACGGCATTCGCTACTTCCGAATCAGGGCACACGGACGCCAGGAATTTTCCAAAATGGTCCATCAGCAGGAAGGGTAAGTTTTGCTCAAGTAGAAACATCGTCATTTTGAGCTCAGCTGCTATCACGAGCTTCTTGTCCTTGCTTTCCTGGTTATCCAGATACTGTTGAATCTCGCATGTTTTTTGGGCTGATTTAACTTTGGATTGATGAGCATTTGTTTTTGCGTGCCGTTCGATTTGCGTTTTATTTCCGGTAACCACTTTAAGACAAGCTTTGCAGACTGCTCGATCCGATTTCTGCTCAAGTCACGGGAACTCCAATTTCCAATTTTCTCTTAATTTCTGCTTATACTGTTTTTTCTGTTTCCTCCCTCCATCTTTTAGATAAGTTTCGTCGTCGGCAGCTTTAGAGTCGCAGTTGTCGATTAATGATTCGGCGTCGGATATATCCGTCGCTTCAACCTCACGATTCTTTTTTTCGTTTGGCTCTCGATTTTCTTGAAAATTTTTATCCGTTGCCTTGCGTTTCCGACCAGAAAGAGCGACCGGCCTGCGTATTGTACAACGGTTGTCTCGGTATTCCTATCTCGCGAAAGAAGGCAACGAATTAATAGGAAAGAATGTAAAATCGAAATCTCATAAAATATTTTTGAGTTGTGCGTTCCAACAACATACCTCACATGCAACATTACGATTTGAAGTACATTATCACTTGTCACATCATGATATCCCAATAAAAAATATAGGAAAATTTTCATAACTAGTAAAAAAAAAGAAATTCATTTTCTTTCCGGGAGAACACGATTACACTTTTGCTGATTATGTTGATGCAACAATTCAGAAATATCTGGTGTACGAGTGTACACCAGATATTTCTGGTTTCTGGTTTATACTGATCTGGTTTATCTGATCTGGTTTATACTGATTGGACTTACGTGGTATTATTTACTGCATTTTTAGTTGATTTTGGATCAAAAGGGGCACTTTTCGACGTCGATGGTTTCCATGGATATTGCTCGACTTCACTGCTCGCGTTATCGATGTTGGTTCCTTTCGGCTTGACTATCAAGAATCTATAATTTTGTAACATAAATATTTCTGCAACTTTATGAATAAAACGTAGGCTGTACACGCAGGTACAATATTTGACCATCCAAGTGTCTCATTTGACTTTGAAATAAACAAATAATTTTCTATTACTCCAAGAACGTAATAAAAATAACAGCTCGTATCGACGTAGTTTGGGGTTGTGTTTTATTTTCTACGAAAATATGTAGGCCTATGTCAATATTTTTAATTCGACATAACGTTTCTACGCTACTTTTTATGGTGAATAATCGTTCTTTACCTTTTCGAGTTCAGGAATACAATTTTGTGATCATCGCCTCTGTTGAGATTGCAGATTCCCTTGTAGCCGCGCGAGTCGTGATCACCGCTCAAGTCGGTATCGCAGTCAGCGTGAACACGAATGGGTAGCTCGGTGGGGGAAAAGTCTCCGCACCACGCAAATCATGCTTACTCGACAGGCGAACGAAGCGAGGGAACCATCGTCGTGGCAGCACGTGCGAACCCTCGGAGTTTAACATTTCGACACAATAAGGAGTGAAAACGGTACATTCGGAGTTTCTCTCTCACGGTCAATGCGCCTAATTATTTTAGAGTCCACGCATCTTATTAATTCGACACCATATCTCACCATTTTTCACCTTACATACTTTCATTAACCTTTCACCATCTTTCCTAACCTCTCTCTAACCGTTGTCTCCTTCTCGCTCGCCTGCATCTCCTTCGGGTGAGACATGGCTGACTCTTTGAATGCTCAGGGCGAGGACCCTATGGACGAGTACTCTGACTTTGACTCCTCTCACTTACCTAACCTTCAAGAACAAGTTGAGGAGCTGCATAAAGAATCATTTTCAGATTCACGAAAACGCCCGCATGAGCCGACCGATGACGTGTCAGGAAAAAATACGCCAAGCTGAAACACCTCGAGCCCGATGCAGAGTCCAGGAAGAATAATAACATAACGCAAGCGCGTTCAACGCAAGCTGCCGGAGCATCCTCCGTCCCGAACCATCTTCGAGCGAATAAGTACGGAGCTAAGAGTTCCGGCCCTTTTGTTGTCCTGATCCAAGATAAGTCAATCGATCCTAAATCACGTCGACTGAACGCAACTAAGGTAGGCAGAATCCTCTTCAGCGTGCTCTTCAAACAATAAATATTGGACGTCTTCAATTCCGGCCGACAACAATGCTCAGTCGTATTTTCAAACGTTCAGGCGGCTAACAGCATCCTCTCGCACTCCATATTCGCATCCGCAAACCCGGTTGCCTTTATCCCAGACTCCTTCATAAACTGCGAGGGTCTCATCCGGGGTGTCCCCCTGGACATCTCGAGGGAAGAGCTCCTCGAAAACATCGACTGTTCCGTCTCAGTCATAGATGCTCGCAGGCAAAACCGCAAAGTCACCATCAACAACGAATCCAAGCTTCTCCCTACTCAATCCTTCCACCTGTAATTCGAGGGCCGCTCTCGCCCCGATCACGTCTCACTCTTTCAGGCGCGTCGCGCGGTGGATCCTTGGCATTCTCCAGTGAAGATTTGCTTCTCATACTTCCAGTTCAACCACGTCTCTCAACAATGCAAGAGCCGCCCCAAATGCATTCGCTGCGGCTGCAGGAAGGACGAGGGGGATGAAGAGTGCCCGAATAGGGACGATCCGCCATCCTGCGCCAATGGTAAAGGAAATCATCTTCCTATCAACAGGCAATGTCCTGCGTTCCTCCATAAAAAAAATATAAAAATAACGGCGGCAGAGAGCGGCATCCCTTTGTTCGATGCCAGACAGCTTCTTGGGGGCCGATCCACCGCGTCTCGCGAACCGGTTATGCGTTCATCCGCGCACTTCCCGTCTCTCCCCTCGACACACTCTCTCGCTCCACCTTCGCCCACCCATATCAAGCAACCACTGATTTCGTACGGTGAGGTCGCTGCACGTCCACCTCAAACGCTGCAACACCCCCCATCCTCCGTATCCCCCGCACTAACAACTAATGCAAACATTGCTGCGCTTCGCGCGATCCCTCAGCGAAAAACACTAAAAAATCTAAACGTCGCTCATCAATCGACGCTTGCCACACGTACAGCCCACAACAACCTTCTCATGGCTCCAAACGGACGCCTTGACCCCTTCTCTCAAAACGGATTCGCTCTTCAACAAAGCGCCAAACACCCTCCCCACCCCGATCCAACTTCCGGGCCATCCCACCCTTCTTCCGTATCAATCGAGCCCTCCCAGACGGCGTAAAACAGCGACTTAATATCTACCTTTGGCAACATTATCACGCAACAGCTCATTCCGACGCTGATTTCTCTTGGCTTAACGGATACGGTATCTCTCTTCTTCGCAAAACTCCTTCGCTCGCTCGCTTCCCTTTCTCCGCAATCTCAACATGCCTCCCAATAACAAGCTAAAAATCTTGCAATGGAACTGCCGTAGTCTTCTCAATAAAATCGGTCTTTTACTGAACATTGCTTATTCGTATGACATCATTATTCTATGTGAAACTTGGCTCACCGACTCTTCTATCCCTAAACTTAAGGGTTTCCACCTTCTCACCAAAAACAGATCTAACCAAAGAGGCGGTGGCCTGGCCATCGCCCTTACAAAAGACATTCCTTTTAAACAAATCAATCATACTCTCAATATTACGTACCAACTAGACACCCTAGCGATCTCTATCTCAACCTCTCTCGGACCGCTCACCATTGTATCTCTCTACCGTGCCCCAACTGCTCGCACAAGCACTAATGTATGGCAAAACCTCTTTGATTCCCTCCCTCTCAACGGGAACATCCTTCTCGCTGGCGACTTCAACTGCCACCACATCGCGTGGGGTTGTGCAGCTAACAGCCCTTCCGGCTCCTCCCTATTACACTCTCGTATCGACTATAACGTCTCTCTGCTTAAAAATGGATCTCTCACTACAAATCCTTCTAATCTCAATAACGCCGCGTCAGCCATCGACCTCTCCCTAGTCTTCCCCAACCTGCTCCCCTTCTGCGAATGGCAAGTCGAAGAAGACTCTCTCCTCAGCGACCGCCTTCGTATCACTATCACAACCGGTATCTCTTTACCAACCTTCAAATTCTCCGCTCACCGCCACCCTATTAAAAAAATTGATTGGTCCCTATTTAAGGAATCCCTGAATTCGGTGGCTCCCACTATTGCCGACCCTTCTCCATTAATTCAATACAACGAACTAACTCAAGCCATTAATGATTCCATTCTTCACTCTTGTTCGAGCTTACCAACAGCTGATAGAGCTCACACATTCAAGTCCCGACCCGCCATATGGTGGAATTCGGAATGTGACGCTGCCAACGCCGCACGCAAACAGGCCTGGGCCTTCTTCAGGCGCCTAGGTAACTTGGATAACTTCATTGAAGCGAAAAAATTAGATGCCATAGCCAAAAAAACTTTTTAAAAAGCTAAAAAAAACTCGTGGACAGAATTTACCCAAACTATTGATTTTCGCGTTCCAGCTAACAAAGTCTGGGCTAAAGTTACGAGCCTCCGAAACAGGAACCTTTTCGATCCCAATTCTGTCCCTTCCAACATCACGGCCTAAGAAAAAAATCTGTCCCTCATCCCTTCTATCTGTCAACCCTCTTGTTTCTATCCCAACTTCCCGACAGAGGATAACCCTTTTTCAGAAAACCCAATTCTCGATTCCCCCTTCTCGCTTAAAGAACTCGATTCAGCAATTTCAATGTGTAACACCAAATCCGCTCCAGGCTTAGACAAAATTGATTTCCATATAACCTCCAAATTACCCAACTCTATTCTCGTAACTCTTCTTGATACCTTTAACAACCTCTTTCGATCTCATCTGTTCCCGGAATCATGGCACGACTTCCTCGTTTTTTTATCCCCAAATCTACACCCGGCAAATTCCGTCCCATCTCCCTAGCCTCTTACTTTCTTAAGCTTATGGGAAGAATCCTCCATTCTCGTCTTATATAATGGCTACAGGGCAACCTCTTGCTATCCTCATCGCAATTTGGATTTCGTAAATCTAAATCCTGTCTCGACAATCTCTCCATTCTCACAACCGAGATCTACAAAAGTTTCTCGACCCGCAGCTTTACGGCATGTATTTTTTTGGACATGTCCAATACCTTCGACAGCGTCGACCCGGGTATTCTAACCGACTACTTCAAACACATCCGCCTCCCATGGTCCTACTGTAGATTCATCTACAATCTCACTTCTTCTCGTTCCCTCCACTTTAAGGTAGCTGGTGTTATTCACGGTCCCTTCCGAACCCTCAGAGGTGTTCCTCAAGGCTGCATTCTAAGCCCGCTGCTATATATTCTATATACACACCAATTAGAACAACACCTTCACCCGCAAAGCTCCTGCCTTCAATTTGCCGATGACATAGCCATTTTTTCTACATCTCGTCAGCTTATCAACTCTACCTCTTCTCTACAAACCTCTCTGGACCAAGTCTCAGGATACTTAAACTCGAGAGGTCTCTCAATCGAACCATCCAAATCTAAATTAGTAGTTTTCTCTCGCAACAAATTTGACCCTCTTCAACCCTCTGTTACTATAGATTCTTCTCCGGTATCAGGCTGCCTTCAAGCCAAATTCCTCGGACTTATCCTCGATAACCACTTATCATGGAACCCACATTTTAACTAACTCATCTCAAAATGCAACAATCTATTAAACATTATTAAATGCCTTTGCGCCACCTGGTGGGGCGCTGATCCTTCTTCCCTCGTCCACATCTACAGAGCTCTCCTACGTATCATAATTGAATACGGTTCGTTGGTTATACCTTTCAAACATCACCCTTCAGTTAACAAAATAGAGATAATCCAGCGAAAAGCCTTGAGACTCGCCCTCGGCCTTTGCACCTCTACCCCAAACAACGTGGTTCGCGCGGAAGCGCGCGAGCCTCTTCTTCTCTCTCGTATTCAATTTCTCAGTGACCAAATTTATTCTCAAAACCTTTTCATCCTCTGATCACCCTCTTCTTACCTCTTTACCTACACTCTCACTTTCACTCAGATCCTCTAACATTCATCAGACACTTTTCCAGATTCCCTTGCTCAAAGCCTACAATAATTTTAATCACCACAAAGACCTAACAGAACCCCTTCCTTTCCCTCCATGCTACGACCAGTGCAGCCAGATCGCGCGCAAAGGTTACCCCCTCTCTAGTCTCTTGCGCGCCCATCACACAATCATAGGAGCGCGTGTCCGTGAGCGAGCGACGCTCGGACATCTTCGGAAAGAGCCGAGCGCCGTCGAAGTTTCCCGACCGCGCCTTCGGCAGCTACACCAATACATGGACGCTGAGCGAGTTCATGTGCGGCCAACCCGGGAAAAAAATTTCATTTCTGAGTGGATATGTTCATATATGTTTCAGATATTGTCATATATGTATCCGATATATTCATATCTGACATTTTACAGTATCATATATGATTAGGTCTGATCATATTCCACATCATATATGCATATATAAGATCATATCTGATCAAATACGGTATCTGGCCTGACCATATATGAACTCATATCTGTTTATATCTGACTAAGTACCAAGGAAAGTTGGTACCGTAAATTCGTATCTGAACATGCATTATGTGATATCTGAACGTATCTGTTCGTATAAGATCATATCCGATCAAATACGGTACCAGACTCTGCTATATAGATCTCATATATGTTTTTATCTGGTCAAGTACCAAGGCGAGTTGGCAGCGCGAAACCATATCTGAACATATATGATGTGATATATGAGCAGGTACGTTCATAGAAAATTCTATTCCATCAGATACGATACCAAACCTGGAAAATATACGAAGTCTTATACACCCATACCTTATCGTATATGCAGTTCAGTTGTTCACACATGAAAACGTCTAAATATATGAAACGATATCCCATCAGATACGGCATCTCACCTGACTGTATTATATGGGATCATGTGAGTTACTATAATATTGTTAATTATTAACACGTCGAGTGATGACGTGTAAACCCGCTCTATATATGTGAACATTTTAATATCTTCAGGACTGCTCTAATAAGGTTTGCTCTGTTTCAACAGGGTAAGATTTGCTCTGATATAGTCGGAGTCATACCTGGTCTGATAGTTCAGATAAACTATGATTCTATCATATGGGCAGGTCTATTGTTCATAGATGTCCAGGTCTACTGGGATCCACGGTATTTTATTCTTATATATTCAGATCTGGTCCGGTAGGATCAAATCTGTCTGACAAGATCAGATTTGGTCTAATAAGATTAGATCTGTCCGACATGATCAGATCTGGCCCACAAAAATCAGATCTGGTCCAACAAGATCAGATCTTGCCTACGGATTGGAACTGGTCAGACCTGCTGCAATATGGACGGGTCTGCTCTCGAAATTATAAAAATGGCTCTGATATGATCATACATGCTCAGATATAAGCATACATGATCTGTCATGACATTACATGATCAGACCTGGCCATTTTTCTTGTCTGATCATATCTGATTCTACATATATGATTCAGATACATTCAGAAATATTCAGATATGAACTTTTTTTCCCGGGAAGCCAAAACGTAGGCTACGAGGGAAAAAGCAATCCAATGCTTATTTCAATACTTATTTAGCTCTTGATTCTCTGCGTTATTAATGTATACAAAAAAATGTATCGCGCACTCTGATCGCTTATTTTTTTAGTTTATACGTTAATTTAAATATAATAATAAATCTAAATTACAACTTATTTATCTTCTAAAAAATTGTTTGCGCTTTACTCACACCCGTCCCTATGCCAAATAAATTGTAATTCATAATAGTAAGCGGAAATATATCTATATACGCATTATTATATTCATTCTCATATACTATCATCAAGCGATAAAGCATTATCCCCAAAAACAAGCCAATCATCCATCCGGCCGCGAATCGTCAGTACCAGAAAGTGCACATATTCTACAAGCGATGAGATGGTCCCGTTCGTAGCGTTCCTGACTTCGGTCCGCAGGGGCGCGGAATCGTTCCCCACGCTCAGTATTTTTTTTTAAATTTATTATTACTATTAATTCTTATTTGATTAGTTATTTTAATTATTTGAATTAGTTATCTTTAACCCCTTCGGAGTCAGGTGAAAATTTTCGCCGGATTTTCGTGCCACTTTTGTGTTGGCAAAAAATCTTCACAGATTTACCCTAAAATTTCAGTGCGAAGGTTTTTAGGGTCTCTGAATCTGAATCTGAAATCGGATTTCCAAAATAAAAAATGGCAGATCCAATATGGCGCACGCAAATTTGAAAAATGGTTTCATTCCGACAAAAGTGAGTACTATAGGGTTTTCAAGATCGCTGAATCCGAATTTGAAATCAGATTTCCAAAATTAAAAATGGTGGCTCCAATATAACAGGAAAGGTTTTCAGTTTTAGTATGATTGAGTTGATTAGAATTCGAGCGACTATATGCGAGAAATCATTTAACATAATATTAATATTAATATAAACAATGTTAATGTCTAGCGAGAATTTTGACATGGACTAAAGACTAAGCTCACCAAGAAACAGATCATGAAGCCAAATTTTGTTATTTCTTATAATAACAATATGGGAGATGTAGACAAAACAGATCAGTCTATTTCTTCTTACGAAACAATTCACACGACCGTCAAGTGGCATCACAAATTATACTTTCATTTATTCGATACTGCAATTTATAATGCTTCTGTCGTCTAAAATCATCTCGAAACTGACTCGAAAAAAATGACTTCTTTACAGTTTCGTTGTGCACTAGCAACAGAGCTGTTAGAAGATCATTGTGATCAACACACATCATCTAAAGAGTCACTATCCATTCTATAGTTCAGACGATAAGTAAATAAGAAAGCGTTGCACTGAATGTTATTCCAAAAAACAAAGGAAGGCAACATTCTTTATGTGCAAAGATTGTGGTAATGTTCCACTGTGTGCGGTACCTTGCTCCGAAAAGTACCACGAATAACGGAATGATCAGGTGAACTACCGAAATTCTTTTTCATTTGTTGTCAAAACATAAAATAAAAGATATAAATTAATGAAAAAAAATCCACAAAGAATGAAAAAAAAACAATAGATACAGACAACAACAAAAAAGAATAAAATTAAAATCGAAAAAAATTAAAACTACAAAAGAAATACAAATTTATAAGTTGCAAAAATACAAAAAAAAAAAAATACGAGAAATACGAGAAAAAAAAGAAAATATGAATAGTAACAAGAAATTTGACAAAATACAAAAAGAACATAAAAAATTTAAAATACAAAAAGCACAAAAAATACATAACCGGAGTCAATGACCGCCACGTCCTCGATTCGTGACTCTGAGTTCGGCAGAGAGCGGGACATAAAACCAAAAAAGTATTTTTTTACATTTGTTACTATGGATAGATTTTCATACATCCCGGATAGAAATTTCTTAGGGTTAGTCTGACCAGGATCAGGCCTCGAACGGGGTGTGACACGGGTAACACCTATTACGGACATCCTGATCCGGCCCCGATCGGGCCGGAAGTATTTAGGCCGTAAATGAGGCTATACTAAAATGGCCCTACTAAGGCCGCCCTTGATAAGGTCCTACTAAGGCTTTCCCCGATAGGGCCCTACCAAGGCTTGCCCTGATAGGCCCTACTAAAGCTTTCCATGATAGGGCCTTACTAAGGCTGTTCCTAATGTGGCCCTACTAAGGCTTTCCCCGATAGGGCCCTACCAAGGCTTGCCCTAATAGGCCCTACTAGAGTAGTAGTTTATTCCACATATATACCCTTGCGGGTTTTTACAACCCCCCATCTTTTCTTCAGTTCCTTTATACATTTAAAATATTTTTATTTCGTATTGCTCCTGGTCTTCTCGCCCTCGCTCCTCTGCCCTTTTCCTTGCTAGTTTCTCAAACTGTCTTACTACTTCGCACATTTCTTCCACTATTTCCTTCCCTTCTAGCGCCCTAACGCATCCTGCTGCTATTCCACCCTCCTGTTGTTCCACCCATCGTTGGAATTTCTTTGCAGCGTCGTCCTCACTTTGCGCTATTGCCTCCTCACATTCCTATATGTGCGCCATGGTTTTCTTTTCCCTCCTGCACACTCTGCACCGCGTGTTTCTGAAAACCGTTTCCTTCTCCTTCCCCACGCTTCCACACCTCATCCTTGCCCATATTTCTCTGATTTCTCCCCTCACCTTTCCTGTCTCTCAATACTCCGCCATCCCTACCTCTTTCTTCCTGTCTTTATATTCAATACAGTATCCTGACCTCTGAATTTTCTCCCAGTTTCTCTGTATTTTCTGGTCCGCTATGTTTTGCACTGCCCTTCCTGTCTTCCTTGCCCATTCGTCTTTGTTACTTCTTCTTAATGTATCTCCTATCTGTCCCTCCCCTGCCTGGTTCATGGCTGCTTCCATTTCCCGCCCCCATTTGGTCGCGTTTCCGTTCTGCATCCCTCTCTCCTCCTCTCGCAGTCATTTTTTGGGCCAACGCTCCTCTTCCATTCCTATAACCTTCCCTATATAATTCGCCACTCTTTTTTTCATCACAATTTCTATTCCCTTGCATCCTCCTCCCATTTTCCAGATGTAGTCGGGCGTGTTCCTCCGTAGTCCCATCGCCATCTTGGTGTATCTTGCCTGCAGTCTCTCTATTTTTTCTCTCATTTTCCATCCCCAGACCTCTACCCCGTACAGTAATCCGCTTCTTGATATCATTTCTGGTATCCGCAGCCTTTCCTGCAGGTCGCCTATCCTTGCTCTCTTTGCGATCCCCCATGCCCCGTTTGTTGCCTTCTTGGCCTTCCCCATTGTCAGTCGGATGTGCTTCTCAAAAGTGTTGCCTGCTGAGAACCACACTCCTAAGTATTTGTATTCCGTCACTACATTGAGCCGGCTTCCGTTGATCTCCCATCCTGCCTCCTTCTTCTTTCTTCCCCCTTTCTTGAATATCATGAACGTTGTTTTTTCCGTGTTCAAGCTTCAAGCTTGTTCTTTTCCACGTACCTTTCCAAAACTTTCAGCATCTCCCGCAATTTTTCTCCCGTGTCCGCCACCAGTACCACGTCGTCGGCGAACTACAGTGCGTAGATTTTTTCTCCTCCGATTACCGTCCCTCCTTCTTTCTTTCTTTCCCATTGTAACTCCATGTCCTCAATATACCAATTAAAGAGTGTAGGGCTCAGTGCACATCCCTGTCGGACTCCTCGCGTCATCCTGAATTTTCTTGAAATTCCCGCCCCCGTTATTACCTCGTTCTGCGTTTCCCTGTAGATTTCTTTTATAATTCCCAACAGCTTTCCTTTTACTCCTGCCTTCACCAGCTTCCCCATCATGATCCCACTTTCCACTGAGTCGAACGCTGTTCGGAAGTCCACGAACGCTGCGTATAGCTTCCCTCCTTTTCTTTTAAGGCTGTTGTTGACCAGTGCGTTTAGCACAAAGATGTGACCCCGTGTTCCTCTTCCCTGCCTGAAACCTGCTTGTCCTTCTCCTAACAGCATTTTTCCTTCCAGCATGTTCCTTAGCCTTTTGTTCGCTATGTTCGTTAATATCTTGTATCCCACATCCATTAAAGTTATACCCCTGTGGTTTTTTACTACTGCCGTGTCTCCTGCTTTATGGGTGGGGTATATTCTTCCGGTTTCTCATCCTCTTGCGAGTTTTCCGTCTCTCCATAACTCCTCCATTATTTCGCTCAGCTCTTTTCTTCCTTCTTCCGGTAGCCACTGGTACAGCTCTGTTACCAGTCCGTCAGGCCCCGCGCTTTCCCCTTCTTCATTTGTTTCAGCACTTGTTCTACTTCTGTCTGTTGTATATCTCTGATTGCTCTTTCCTCCATTAGCCTCTCTATCTCCCTTATCCCGTTAGGTCGTTCCTCGCTTTCTCCCTCCGTATTCTCGTCCGTTCTCTTAAATACCGCCTCTTCCCCTTCGTGTCCTCCGCACCCTAACAATTTTCGAAAGTGCTTTACCTATTCCTCCTTCGATATTTGGCGGTTGTTTCCACCTGATTTTCTCGTCCTAAATGGCCTCAGTGCTCTCCGTAGCTCTGTCGGATTCTTGCTCCTGTTAACCGCCTCCCATTTCTCCTTCCAGTGGTCCTCTCTCTCCTCCTTTTTTATTTTCTTCAACGCTCTTCTCGACTTTCGCAGTCTTTCTCTCTCCTCTTCACCTGTTGTTTCCAAGTATTCTTTCAGCCTCTTCCATACTACCCCCTTCTGTTCTTTGACTTTCCTACTTAAGCCCTTCCCTTCTATCCCCTTATCCCCTACCCATCTATACAATCCTACGTCCTCCGCCGCTTCCCTCATTGTTCCCACTAGTGTGTCCCGTCTGTCTCTTCCTTCCCTCTTTTTTTCTTTTGTACTCCATATTACACGAAACTTTTCTGCGTATCGCTCTCCTAGCTCGTCTTTCCACACTATCTTTTTCTCCAATTTCTCCTTTTGTTTCGTTTTTCCCGTTTGCTTCTCTCCTTCCTGTAGCCACTCCCTCCTCCCCAATGTTAAAACGATTGTCAGGTGATCCGATTCCGCTCTCTGTTTTAACCTTAGTTCTCTAATCAGTCTCGCCGCTTGCATGTTTACCAATACGTAATCGATTACCGACCCTCCCTCCCCTGGTCCCCTACGTATGTTAAGTTCCCCTCCCTGTCACCCTCCCACCTACCATTCGCTACCTTCAGTCCGTTCTTTCTACAAAATTTTAGCAGTTTCGTTCCCTCTGCGTTTCTTGTTTTGTCTTTGGACCTTCTCTCGTTGTCTTGTTCGTCCGTACCTACTGATTCTACCCGATCTTCTCCGATCCGTGCATTGAAGTCTCCCATTATTACTAGACCCTCCCCCCACTCTTCTGTCTCCTCTACTATCATCTCCAGTTAATCTTCGATTTCGTTTAGGCTTTTGTTGTATATTGTGACTATCGTTCCTTTTTCCTCTTTAGCCCTCGCCAGTTGCATCCCCCTCATGACCAGTTTTTCCACTCCAGCCCCCCTTCCACTCTACTATTTTTCCCTCCCCTAAGATTCTTTTTCTTATGCCTATTAGTTGCCCTCCCTTTGCCCTACCTCTCCTTTTCTCTCTCACCACCGCCCTTGTAGCCCATGCAAAGTCCCGGTCCAGATTGTTTAACACTTTTTCCTCTCCCCCCTTCTCTAGCCACGTCTCCTGCACCACGATGACGTCCATTTCCCTCAGCCACTCCCAGGTCTCGAACACCTTCTTCACTCAAGCCACGTTCCAGCTTACTGCGCGTACTTCGCGCCATACCACTCCGTCCTTCGTCGTTGGTTCCTCTGATGAAACCCCGGCCGCGTTTCTCTCGTCCTCTCCGTCCTCTTGTTGTCGCTGGCTTCCTCCAGATCGCCTTTTCTCTCGGTCCAATTTCTCCAGCTTCCGTCGACCTGCACCTTAAGGTATCCCACTCGTACTTCTCTCCCTTCTTGTTTTAGGATTCTTGCGTACTCCCCGATCCAGCTTTGCACGTCCCTCTCCCTTTCTATCGTGTCCTCTCTTATTGATGTTTCCCCTGTCGCCCTCGATCCGGTTCCTCTCATTATTTTGATTTTGTTTTCCATGGATACCGTTTGTATCAATATTCCCTCTTTAATTTCTCGCCATTTTTGGAACCAAGGCTTTATTCCCATCCTTTCCCATACTGCCTTTTCGGGCTACGTCACATCTGACTCGACGACAAAATATCCGCGACAAAATATCCGTGGACCAAATATCCGAAAGACAAAATACCCGCGAGACAAAATCCTAAATCTCGCCCACCACATCAACGGGGTCGCGTGCAAAACACCTTTGTGGGGTGTGTGAGATAGTGGGGTGGGGACATAACACGAGCTTCTTCATCGCACTTATTTCTTTATTATAAAATTTTTGTATATAATATTAGTTTAATAAAATATTGTTAGCAATGCCACGCAAATATTGTATATGATCCATGTCATTGTACTTCCCTACTAGATTTTTTATTCTCTCTTCTACATTTTGATATGCCTTCCGACGTTTGGTACCCATTTAACACTTTAAACTGTAACACTACATACACAACAGAGAGGAAAACATTGACTGTCTCATGAAGCCAGTTGTCCCAGTTTAAGAGTTAATCGTTAATCATAGATGAATCGATTAAGAGTACGCCTCAACATTTAATTACCGACAGCGGATATAATATCGGCAGATATTTTGTCTTGCGGATATTTTGTCATGAGGATATTTTATCCTGCGGATATTGTGTCGTCGGATATTTTGTCGCGGATATTTTGTCGTCGGGTCAAAACGCGTGTTACCCCTTTTCGATGTCCCACACTGGTCCGTGTTCTGATCTGTGGACTCCTTGTATTGCTATATTCTTTTTCCTTCCTCTTCTCTCCTGTCCTTTTCTCTCCTATTCTCGCCCGTTCAGTCCTCTCGGTTTTTCCCTTCTTATTTGTTTCTTCCTTTCGTAGTCCTTTTGATTTGCTCTTGTTCGTCTTGTTACTTCTGTCCACTCCTTTTTCGTTTGCTGTGTCTCCATGATCTCTTGGCTCTCCCATCCATTTCCTCCGTATTGGCTTTCAGTCTCTAATTCGTTCTGGTTTTCGTCCCATCGCGTTTCTTGAGTTACCGTTTACCCCTCTTTTCTTTCCTCAATCTGTCTACTTTTTGGACACTCGAGGGTCTGTAGCCTCTTGCACATGTCCTCGTTTTCCTGCACAAGCTTTCCAATCAATTCTTCTTATTCTTTGAACCGCTCGTTCCATCTTTCCTGTTCCTCTATGAGCATCTTTTCCGCTTTGCTCCTTGGAATTTTATCCTCTTCATCCCTATTTCCGTCCTGCGACTGTCCTCTGCCCATTTCTCTCATTACCTCTCTCACGGCATCCTTTAGAATAATTATGGTTTTTGTCTTCCATTGCTCCTCCCATTTATCTGTCCATCTTTGAACTGCTGCCTCCAGTTTTTCTTCTACTCTATCGGTAATTTCCCTCGCGAATCACTCTCGCCCACCGTGCCCCTCTTCTGCGTCCTCGTTGTACGCTCCCTCCTCTGACCGTCCTCTTCCTCCTCTCTTTCTTCGTCCGCCCCCCCAGTATTCTAATAGCGACCTTGCGCATTGCACTTTCCTTTTTTTGACACCCAGTGCCCCAGCCGGTCGTCCTCGTCTTCTCTTCCCTGTCATCGTGATTTCTGCCGTTGACCCCTGCTCGCTGAGTCCCGCCGCTTTTGGGGTTTCTCCGTCTGCTCCCGTCGCGAGCGCCGTCGAGGTCCAGTTGTCCTCTGCTATCTGGCTCGCCCCGCGGTCGGTAACTTCGGTACCTACTGTGCCTGCGTAGTCCTTTTCCCGTTTACCCGACGCGCTGCAATACCCTATTCCGTCCGTCCGTCCGTCCGTCCGTCCCTGCCAAGGTCACCTCTCTGAAGTTGGCTTGCCCCCGCTGTTCCAGCTTCCGCGTAGCTGTCGCTTTCTTCGTGGCAGTTTTTCCTACCGTTGTAGCCTTTTTCCAAATCCTTCATCTCTGCGCCTGCTCTCTTCCCTAACCACACTTTTCGCACACCTTTTTCCGCTTAGTCGATTTCACTCTTTCTTCTTCCCTGAGTATTTTCCCACTTTCTCTATTATTCCTCTGTATTCCGCCGACCCTCCTTCCCTCACTCTCACTTCTTTCCAAGTCCTATGCTTCCTCCTCAACCTCCACGACTTAATCTTTATCACTTGTACGATAGACGTGTTGCTGTTCGCGATACCGCCGCCATCGAGAATCATAGGCCCTACTATGGCTTTCCCTGTTGAGGCCATAAATAGGCTTGCCCTATAACTGGCTCAGCAGTCGATGCACATAACCTCTTATTTTCCACATGGAAACTTCGATTTTACAGCATCGTAGCTTCGGAGTTTCGATGCATTCCTGAATTCTATTTAAAAAAAAGGTGCTATGGACTGTCACGACAAAAAACGTTATGCAACTCGGATGCGTGTTAGAAGATTTCGGCAGCTTTGTAAGGCGAAGAGAGAGAGAGGAATTTTTATATATATATATATATATATCGGAGATACGTCAGAATGAACGTTTGCACCTTCGCGTGCTTCGACGTTGGCCTGGTTGGTTGGTTCGACGATCGAGGATCGGTATGACCGTTCGATCCACACTGATCTTCCGAGTCCCTCCGATCTTCCTCTACTCGTTCTTCTTCTGTTAACGTCGCAATCCTCGTTCCGCTCGTATACTGGTCAAGGCCTTCTTCACTTGTTCTAATGAGCCTATCGTTTCTCTTCTACACGGCCTTCCTGATTCACCACACGTCCTCGTGTGAAGTTGAAGTTTCCTCGTAACTTTCTGTAAATGAGAATTATTTGGTAGTTTATTTGCTCGGCCCTTTCTGACCATAGACGGGTTTTCCTTCATATATATTTTTTGTCAGCTACCTCAGTAGTCACGGCTATCTCAGTAGCCACCGCTATCGCAATAGCCACCGCTATGTCAGTGGCCACGGCTATCACAATAGCCACCGCTATCTCAGTAGCCACCTCTACCGCAATAGCCACCGCCATCGCAACAACCGCCGCTACCTCAGTAGCTACTATCGCCCCAAAGCCGTTTCATTGCACCATCTCCGTCCATAATCTAGCGTTAATTTTATACCTTTCTGGTTGACCTCATACAATTTCTATCATTGTGATAAATTGATCAGTGCAACCGTCAGCACTCTTAAGAGCCAGAGAATGGGTTAGGTTTTTTGTCACTTGCAACTAGTAAGCTTGGATGGTCGATTATACATTTCGTTACTCACGGTTTCGTTCGCTTACCCTCGTTGTCTGTGATGCACGGGTCAAGTTCGTCAGGAATATGTGATGTAGGGAAAGGGCGCAATCGCTCTCGAGCGTACTTATAAGTACGGTTGGAGTTAAGACCTTTTGGCAGATACCTATCACCGTCCAACATCTCTGTGACTGCGAGTGGTCCCTTAAACTTTGGTTCTAGTTTTCTTTGATTTCGTTCATGATTTTTTTATTAGAACGTAGTCGCCAATTGCGAACTTAGGAACATTTGCTTTGTGTTTGTCGAAGTAATTTTTATTCGTTTCGGCATCTTTTTGTATTTCTCTGACCGCTTGTTTTCTGGTCTCTCGATGTCTATTTCGACTTCATTGTCATCTGCTAGATTTAAAGGTCTAGCTACTTTTCCGATAAGTAATTCTAATGGGTTTGCTTTTGTCACTCTATTTATTGTGCTGTTCATAACCAGTTGAACGTCGTCTATCGCACTTTGCCATGGTGTATTGCTATTGGTCTCTGCAACGGTAAGCATGTTTTTAACCGTGCTCATTACTCTTTCGACCTGACCATTTGCACGGCAAGACCTCGTAGCTATTAAATATAGATTTATATTGTGCTTGCTACAAAAGTCGCGGAAATCTTGGTTAGCAAAGCACCGTCCCTGATCGGCAATAAGTCGTACTGGAGTTCCGAAAAGCCCGATGCATGATTTTAATGATTCTATTGCGCTTGTTGCGTCGATCTACCGGGCACGACGTAACAGAACGAATTTAGTGAACGCGTCCACAATCACATAAATGTACTTCTTTTCGGTATTTTTACCAGTGAGCTTTCCTGTGGCGTCAATATGGATGGTATGTCACGGGATGCTGATTTTTGGGATAGGGTGTAACTCTATTTGCTGTTTTCCAGAAGCTGATTTTTATATTTTACACGTCAGGCAGTGTTCGGAAAATTTTCTAGCATATTTGGACATATGTGGAAACCAATAGTGCTGATACACCGTTTTAAGGGTTTTCTCCCATCCCAAGTGCATGATAGTTTCGTGAATTTGGTTTATAACTGACCACCGAAAAGCTCTAGGCACGACAGGGAGCCAAATATTGCGGTTATTTCTTTGAATTTTCTGATACAGAACGTTCGATCTGAGTTCATATGTACGGCAAATGTCTCCGTCTAAATCGTATTTTTCGAGCTTAGATATTATTTCCATCAATTCTCCGTCGCGTCTTTGTTCAACTTGTAACCAGTTTGGAGATAGTTTGGTCAAATTTACATGTTTCTCTACGGTTTTTTGACAATCGGAGGCAGTCGAAGTGTTGTCGTATTTGGAGCTATTATTTTTAGAATTGTCTTTTGGTAGGGGTAGGAGGTTTCTCGAGAAAAAATCTGCGTGAGCCATCTTTTTTCCTTCTCGGTAAATGATGTCGAAATCGAAAGCTTGTAGGAACGCCCAGCATCTGTGCACCCGCGGAGTTAGATCGACCTTGGTTCTTGAAGTTTTCAGTGAGTTACAGTCTGTGATTACGATAAATTTCTGCCCGTAGAGATAATGACGAAAATGTTTTACTGCGTTCACGACGGCTAAGGTTTCTAAATCATAGGAGTGATATTTGGGCTCGGCGCTTGTTGTCCGTTTGCTGTAATATTCGAGTGGGTATGGTTTACTATCAACCTTTTGTGTGAGAATGGCACCATAGCCGTCTGAGCTTGCATCCGTGTGCAATTCTATCGGATGACTTGGATCGAAGATCATGAGAACGGGGGTGTTCGTGAGTTGGAAAACAATGTCTTGCCTTACCGCTTCATGCTCTGGTTCCCATTTAATTTTGTTATTGTTTGAGGTGAAACGATGCAGCGTAGCCATTTTTCGCGAGAATCAATGGATAAATTGCCGAAAGTACGATGCTAGCCCAATGAACTGTCGGAGTTGAGTTACAGTCTCGGGAGGGGGGAGGTTTGTCAAAGCGATAATTTTTCGTGGATTTGGTCTCATTTCACCCTCGGATATGACGTATCCGAGATATTCGACCCTGTTCTTTAAGAAGGAGCATTTTTTTAAATTGAATGAAAATCCAGCTTCGCTTAAGGTTTTAATGATTGTCTCTAGCCTGGTCAAACCTTCCTCTATGTCCTTTGAGGGTACGATCAAATCATCCACATAAACAATACCGTATGTGTAGGCTATCTCTCCCAAGGCATTGTTGATGAGACGCTGATAAACAGCGGGAGCGTTGCGTAAACCAAAGGGAATGGTAAGGTATTCGAAATGTCCGTCTGGTATGATAAATGCGGTTCGTTCAACTGATTCGGGATGAACTGGTATCTGGTGAAAGCCGGTTGCCATATCGAGGCATGAGTAATACTTTGCGCCTGCCAGTCGTTGGATTTGGTCGCATATTAAAGGTAAGGGATAGCGGTCAGGAAGGGTATTGGCATTTAATTCACGGTACTCCACACACATACGATCCGACCCATCACGTTTTTTTACCAATAGTGTAGGGCTGGAAAACGGTGATTTACTGGGTTTAATAATACCGGCGACCAGCAATTCGTTACATTTTTTGCGAACAATTTGTCGTTCTTCAAAGCTTAGATGGCATGGGCGTCTTTGAACTGTCTTGTTGGGATCAATAAATTTTATCTCTAATTCTCCGGTTTTGACTCTACTCGTTGGGGTTCCCTCGACAAAGAAGGAAGAATATTTTTGGAGCAATCTGAAGAGGTTGGTGATCTTACCGTGGTTTAAGTCTGCGTCTAAGTTTTCGAATGATGACACAATACGACCTACTTCGTGTATGTTTATAGTGTGGAGTCGTTTAGCTCGGAAGCCGTTGGGCGATAGTTCTACTGCAAAACCTTGAAATATTAAGTCACGTCCGACAAGAATGTTACTACTTAGATAGTCATCCGGTAAAACGTGAAATAACAGTTCGACGTGGTAATCGTCACGGAGTACTTGGGACAAGATTTGTAACGCGCAGGGCAACTCGGACTTGCCTACACATACTAGAGTGACCAAAGCATGCGTTCGTTTCCCGAAAAAAAATGTTGCTACACTCTCTCTTATCAACGAACATTCTGCTCCTGAGTCAAAGCAAAATGGATAGCGCTCACCGGATTGTAATATTATTCCGGTGATAGGTTTCATACTGCAAAGGTCAACTCGTCGTTCAATTCGCCCAGGTGCTGAATTGTCGCTTCTTAAATCGGTACAACGTGAAGCGATCTGTCCCGGTGCGCCACACTTGTAGCAATGAATTGTTGGTTCTGTTGTCATAGTAGAAGTAGGCTTTCGTGAGATGTCATTATTAGGCGTCTTCGAGAATGACTTGCTAGAACCACGAATAAAACATTCGAAGGATTTGTGACCCGTTTTTCCACAAGTGTAGCACTTTACGGCTTGTATCGTCTCGAGGCGTTTTGGTTCCGATCCATGACTATCTTTTTTTTTAATCATCTTCTACAGGTGGTCTTCTTCGGTAGGCGAAAGCCATTAATTCACGCTGCATTTGACTACGTGTACGAATGTCTTCTGTAAAAACAACGCGTTGTAGTCGAGGTTCGATTTTTGCTGCATGGGCGAGGACGACAGCTGTAGCTATATGTTCTATGTCCAAATCTTTCCATCGAGACGTCAACGATGACATGAGTCTGCCTGCATAAGCTGCAAGACATAGAGTCTTGCAGCTTATGCAGGTGTGATAATTAATTGTCCCCCTTCTGGTGGTCGTTCTGCCTTGCATATTTCCACCGTCGATGACCATGCTCGGGCGTCACAATTTTCGTCATCGGGATTAAATTTGGGTAAACAAACTTCGATTGATTTTTGTGTCGTAGATTCCCGCAGTGCGTCTACTAGCTGTGAGATGCTTCGCGTATGTAGATCGAGTAATGCGCTCCAGCGGTTCGTTTCTATCTGTCCTGCGTTATCTTGATCTCGTATCGATCCCACTTCTGATGTCGGGGATACGTCAGAATGAACGTTTGCACCTTCGCGTGCTTCGACGTTGGCCTGTCTTTTAAGGGACAACACCACTGTGACGGCTTCAAAAAATCGATTTTTTGAAAACCATCTAGAAAAATCTAAAATACATTTAAGATTAAGATGCCGTTGGACCCAGGTCGAAAAAATAATTATTTTCGGAGATATTGAATATTTTGTGGAGCGGTGCAGCGCTCCGTGACGCTCGGGGTCCCGCGCAGCTGCGCGCCTCAGGGTCGGCAGGTATACCGGGATATATGAATTTGAGCAGAGACGATTTGCTGCAGCGTTGTTTGGGTTGCTTCACGTAAAACAACAACGAAATCTACAACAAATCAGTTTGGGCAATAGCCCCCAAGTGTCAGTCCGGGAGCAAAAAAATCGTCGATATTGCAGCTGATATCGCGGTATTATTATTCAATGATGGCCTGAGAAGCCTCATGAAAGTTTTGGAGACGTTGTGGATAACTATCGGCCCAAATTGTTTCAATTTTTGGGTTGAAACCGACGCAGCGCGGATCGAGCTGGCGGAGCGCTCGCTCACAGACGCTGCAAAAGAGGCGAGAAGAGCCTCTACAAGTTCGAGAAAAGTTGCTAGGGACAATGATTTGCTTCTTGAAGGCCAGCTATATGGTGCCGGCATCGCTGATTAAAGGTAAACATTTTTTTTTTCAATTTATCGCATAAATGAACAAACCTAAAACTTTGAACGCGTTTTTCTCAAAACCACTTTTTTGAGTGCGGCACGCAGCAGAACTCGAGCAATTTTTATCCGATCGACTTCAAATTTGGATTGCATCAATAAAACTAGATTATCTAAAGAAGTACATAGGATTTTTTCGATATCTCAATAATAAAGAAAGTTATAGCCTATTTTCGACGACAAATTTTGCTCGAAAATCGTCCGTTAATTTCAAAAGCGTGCCTATTTTTTAAAAATCAATATTTTTTCAAATCCCTATGTACTTCTCTTCAAAATATCATATTATTAACGAAAACACTCGGTATTTTTTTCAGATCGACTTTGAAGAAAGTTCTGCTGCGTGCCGCGAACCACTGCAGAGGCAACAGTACCTGACGCAGGAGCTTCCCCAGCGTCACCATGGGGCGTGAAAAATTTGAAATTTTTTTTTTATGTATCATCAGTAAACAACGAACAAAACCAAAAAAATTTCGAATATCTCTTTTTTTCCCACAAAAAAAATTCTCGAAAAATGGCAAAAAAACAGGGGGTCACAGTGGTGTTGTGCCTTAAGCCGCGTGGACGTCATTTCGGCTAATGCGAGAATAAGATAGACAAAAACCAGAAGTATCATCCGAGTTTATTCCGATATCCTTTTATCGACCGATTCTTTTGTTCCCGAGGATCGGTTTCCGATATGACCGTTCGATCCACACTGATCTTCCGAGTCCCTCCGGTCTTCCTCTACTCTTTCTTCTTCTATTAACATCGCAATCCTCGTTCCGCTCGTATACTGGTCAATGCCTTCTTCACTTGTCGTAATGAGCCTATCGTCTCTCTTCTACATATATATATATATAACCTTAACCTTGGTTAAGTTTATATATATATATATATATATATATATATAAACTTAACCTTGTATATGGGGCATTCCATACCATTTCGAACGGTCAAAAAG
Organism: Ophion slaviceki; assembly: GCA_944452715.1. Classification (NCBI taxonomy): domain Eukaryota; kingdom Metazoa; phylum Arthropoda; class Insecta; order Hymenoptera; family Ichneumonidae; genus Ophion; species Ophion slaviceki. The sequence continues at coordinate 7,231,119 of OX101789.1, forward strand.
TTGTCCACTCTCAAAAAATTGAAATTTTGTCAAATTATTTAATAATATGAAAAAAACAGTGTAATTTTTTTCAAAGTTTGTGGATCGCATTGTCGAGTTTTTCTAAATTTCGAAATTTTCAAAATACCGTTATATCTTGTGAGCATTTGATTTAACAGAAAAATGTTAAAGACAAAAAGTTGCAATTTACATGAACTTTGTGAAAAAAATTTGTTTTGAATTTTTTGAGTTTAAAAAATGCCCATTTTCACCAAAATTACACAAAAATATTTTTTTTCGGTCGGTATGTCACTTTTGATTTTTCTCAAAAAATTCCAGAAAATACTCTGAAGTGTGTACAGTAACACCTATTTTTTTCAGAATGGCTCGATTCGTTGTTCCAAAGCTGTGCTTTGTTTTTTTATTATTATGAGATATTTTTTTTTAGACAAATCAATTATTATTAAGAATTATTCTCTCCCAAATTTTTCTCACATTTTTCAGGTAATAAACATCCATAACAGTAATAATTTTTTTGAGCTTAATCATAAATTATCGGTAAGGTATACAAAGTTAACCTTGCCATACAAAGTAACGTTCGTCGTCCAACATGAAAATTGTGATACAAAGTAACATCGTCGTGCAATATAGAAAATGCGATACAAAGTATCGTTGACCGCCCAATATAAACATTGTCATACAAAGTAATGTGCGCCTTGGTAGGGCCCTATCGGGGAAAGCCTTAGTAGGATCTTATCAGGGATGGCCTTAGTAGGGCCATTTTAGTATAGCCTGATTTAGGGCCTAAATACTTCCGGCCCGATCGGGGCCGGATCAAGATGTCCGTAATAGGTGCTACCCGTGTCACACCCCGATCGGGGCCTGATCCTGGTCAGGCTTACCCTAAGAAATTTTGAATTTTGGAAATCCGATTTTAAATTCGGTTTCAGCGACCTCAAAAACCGTACGGTACCTACTTTCGTCGGAATCGAACCGTTTTTCGAATTTGCGTCCACCATATTGGATCCGCCATTTTGAATTTTGGAAATCCAATTTTAAATTCGGTTTCAGCGACCTCAAAAACCATACGGTACTTACTTTTGTCGGAATCGAACCATATTTTGAATTTGCGTCCGCCATATTGGATCGGCCATTTTGAATTTTGGAAATCTGATTTCAAATTCCGATTCAGCAACCTCAAAACCTATGATTTACCAAATTATAGTCAAATCGCTGTAGTAGAAATATGTTTTTTTTTCAAATGCCCACATGTGTGTCATGACACAAAAATGGCACGACTTTTTTTTGCCGATATGTGTGTCACTGACAGTCAAAGGGTTAAGTGTCGAATAATTTATCGCGCACTGTGACCGCTTATTTTATTAGTTTGTACGTTAATTTAAATATAATAATAAATCTAAATTACAACTTATTTCTCTTCTAAAAAATTGTTTACGCTTTACTCACACCCGTCCCTATGCCAAATAAATTGTAATTCATAAAAGTAAGAGGAAATATATGTATATTCATATTATTATATTAATTTTCATACTTTCATCAAGCAATAAAGTATTATCCGCAAGAACAAGCCAAACATCCATCCGGCCGCGAATCGTAACTTACGAGAATGAATATAATAATACGAATATAAATACATTTCCGCTTACTTTTATGAATTACAATTTATTTGGCATAGGGACGGGTGTGAGTGAAGCGCACACAATTTTTTAGAAGATAAGTAAGTTGTAATTTAGATTTATTATTACATTTAAATTAACGTACAAACTAATAAAATAAGCGGTCGGAATGCGCGATAAATTTTTCGACACTAAAAGATAACTAATTAAAATAGTAATGATAACTAATAAAAATAACTAATCAAATAAGAATTAATAGTAATAATAATTTAAAAAAAAGCACTGAGTGCGGGGAACGATCCCGCGCCCCTACGGACCGAAGCCAGGAACGCTACCAACGGGACCATCTCATCGCTTGTAAAATATGTGCACTTTCTGGTACTGACGATTTTCAGCCGGATGGATGATTGGCTTGTTTTTTGAGGATAATGCTTTATCGCTTGATGAGAGTATGACAATTAATATAATAATACGAATATAAATATATTTCCGCTTACTTTTATTAATTATAATTCATTTGGCATAAGGACGGTGTGAGTAAAGCGTAAACAATTTTTTAGAAGATACATAAGTTGCAATTTTGATTTATTATTATATTTAAACTAAAAGAATAAGCGATCAGAGCAGTGCAGCCAGATCGCTGCACCCGCTGAAAAGTTACCCCCTCTCTAGTCTCTTGTGCGCCCATCACACAATCATAGTAGCGCGTGTCCGTGAGCGAGCGACGCTCGGACATCTTCGGAAAGAGCCGAACGCCGTCGAAGTTTCTCGACCGCGCCTTCGGCAGCTACACCAATGCATGAACGCTGAGCACGTTTATGTGCGGCCAAGCCAAAACGAAGGGTTCGAGCATGGAGCCTAGATACCAGGAGGTTCAGCGAGGCCTTTCAACTCGTCCCCAAAACGAGAACAAGAAATGATGGCGCTGGGGTGCTCCGGCACCTATATGTATATAGATATATGCTAAACATGGGTGCGATCTAACAAGGGGACAGTACGGCAGTCGGATTTTTGTAATTTTTCGTACTCATGGTACGTGAAGTTCAGAGCTCGAATATTAATATCCCAAAGCAGTTCGACGCCATATTCAGAAATTTTCGAGAAAATTGACTTTGAAGTTTTCGAGCGCACTCTTATCCCACAAAGATGCAACGATATTCGAACCGGGCTCGTGGCGTACCCGGTAGCGCTCGAGTCCAGTGCAGCCAGATCGCGCGTAAAAGTTACCCCCTCTCTAGTCTCTTACGCGCCCATCACACAATCATAGTAGCGCATGTCCGTGAGCGAGCGACGCTCGGACATCTTCGGCAAGAGCCGAGCGGGGTCGAAGTTTCCCGACCGTGCCTTCGGCCGCTGCACCAACACATGGACGCTGAACACGTTCATGTGCGGTCAAGCCGAAACGAAGGCTTCGAGGGAAAAAGCAATCTGAGCACAACTTGCGCGTGACGTCACCCGACGACACGCGCGAGGCTTTTAGATGATTTCAATGCTTATTTAGCTTTTGATTCTCTGCGTTATTAATGTATACAAAAAAATGTATCGCCCACTCTGATCGCTTATTTTTGTAGTTTATACGTTAATTTAAATATAATAATAAATCTAAATTACAACTAATTTATCTTCTAAAAAATTGTTTACGCTTTACTCACACCCGTCCTTATGCCAAATAAATTATAATTCATAAAAGTAAGCGGAAATATATTTATATTCGTATTATTATATTAATTCTCATACTTTCATCAAGCGACAAAGCATTATCCCCAAAAACAAGCCAATCATCCATCCGGCCGCGAATCGTAAGTACCAGAAAGTGCACATATTCTACAAGCGACGAGATGGTCCCGTTGGTAGCGTTCCTGGCTTCGGTCCGCAGGGGCCCCTAGGGCAAATTTTTCTCAAAATTTTTCATAATTTCTCATATTTTAGTCATATTTGAGATTTTCGGAGAAAACATGATTTAAAACAGATTCAAGTACTGGTCTATTTCCCAAAAACACATTTTTTTTTACTGAATATTCATGACTTCTCATTTTTTTCTCCGGACATTTCTCTTTTTCCTATGACCTGAGACTGCGGAGATATTCGGAGAAAAGTTAAAGATGAAAAGAAATGAGATTTTCGTAAAAAAACGTAATATTATTATTATTATTATTATTATTCGGAAATTTCCCTTTTCCCTATTACCTGAGTGAACGGCTGCGGAGATATTCGGAGAAAATTTAAAGATGAAAAAAATGAGATTTTCTTTTTAAAAAACTTATTATTTTTTTTCCGGAATTTTTTCTTTTTCCTATTGAGTGAACGGCTGTGGAGATATTCGGAGAAAAGTTATAGATGAAAAAAATGAGATTTTCGTAAAAAAAACTTATTACCTTTTTTGATCCCTCATAATTCTGAGAAACAATGAATTTCCGAAATTTTTGCAAACGTCATTTTCCTTAAGGGGTAACAGCCTGCCACGAAGCGTTTTAGACAAATAATACTTGGGGTAATTATTAAGCATATATTGAAGTATACTGCAAAAAAATGTTATGTTATGGGAAAATATTACAAAATGACGACACTGCAGCAAATTCTTCCGAGGCATGTTGAACTTAAGGTGCTCTGCGGCACGCAGTGTAACTTGTGCCAATTTTAATCTGGACAAAATAATTTTTTTAAAATTAAATCTCGATGAGTGTAGCTAGTGAACCACATAGGGAATTTAAGAAATATTGATTTTTGAGTAATTGCCGAGTATGTGACTAAAAATGTTCAATTTTTTTTTAAGACAGTTATTTGTTAATAAATATTGTTTAAATTAACTTATCGAAAATCCCCTACGTGGTTCAGTAGCTACACTCATGTAGACTTAATAAAACGAAATTCTTTTTTTTAGATTAAAATTGGCACAGTTATACTGCGTGCCGCAGAGGTTCGACATGCTTCGGAAGAATTGCTGCAGTGTCGCCATTTTGTAATATGTTCGGATAAAAATTGTTTATCACATTTTCTTCCGCAAAAAAAATATCAAAAAATACGCTTCATGTAAGGCCGTTATAGTGCTGTTACCACTTAAAGTCTTCATTTAATTTCCGAGATTTTCCCGTGATCATAATTAAAATGATGAAGTATTCGGAAAAATTCGAAAAAATTCGGAGAAATTCTGAGAAACTCGGATGTTTGCGTAAAAGTAATTGTCCGCAAAACTCCGAAGCCTTCATATTTGTTCCAATTCATAGAAAAATTTGGAAAAATTTTGCAGAAAAAATCGGAGTTTTTGAGAAAAAAAATTGCACTACGGGCGCGGGATCGTTCCCTGCGCTCAGTGCTTTTTTCAAAATTATTATTACTATTAATTCTTATTTGAGTAGTTATTTTTATTAGTTATCATTATTATTTTAATTAGTTATCTTTTAGTGTCGAAAAATTTATTGCGCACTCTGACTGCTTATTTTATTAGTTTGTACGTTAATTTCAATATAATAACAAATCTAAATTACAACTTATTTATCTTTTAAAAAATTGTTTGCGCATACTTCACATGCCAAATAAATTGTTATTCATAAAAGTAAGCGGAAATGTATTTATATTCGTATTATTATATTCATTCTCATATACTTTCATCGAGCGATAAAGCATTATGATAATTCTTTATCGCTTGATGAAAATATATGAGCGGAAATATATTTATATTTGTATTATTATATTTATTCTCATATACTTTCATCAAGCGATAAAGCATTATGATAATGCTTTATCGCTTGACGCATATGAGAATGAATATAATAATACGAATATAAATATATTTCCGCTTACTTTTATGAATTACAATTTATTTGGCATAGGGCCGGGTGTAAGTAAAGCGCAAACAATTTTTTAGAAGATAAATAAGTTGTTATTTAGTTTTATTATTATATTTAAATTAACGTACACACTAATAAAATAAGCGGTCAGAGTGCGCGATACATTTTTCGACACTAAAAGATAACTAATTAAAATAATAATGATAACTAATAAAAATAACGAATCAAATAAGAATTAATAGTATTAACAATTAAAAAAAAAGCACTGAGCGCGGTGAACGATCCCGCGCCTCTGCGGACCGAAGCCAGAAACGGTACCAACGGGACCATCTCATCGCTTGGAGAAAATGTGCACCTTCTGGAACTTACGATTCGCAGCCGGATACATTATGATAATGCTTTATAGCTTGATGAAAGTATATGAGAATGAATATAATAATACGAATATAAATATATTTCCGCTTACTTTTATGAATTACAATTTATTTGGCATAGGGACGGGTGTGAGTAAAGGGCAAACAATTTTTAGAAGATAAATAAGTTGTAATTTAGATTTATTATTATATTTAAATTAACGTACAAACTAATAAAGTAAGCGGTCAGAGTGCGCGATAAATTTTTCGACACTATAAGATAACTAATTAAAATAATAATGATAACTAATAAAAATAACGCTGTGCGCAGGGAACGATCCCGCGCCCCTAGTGCAATTCTTTTTTCTGAAAAACTCCGATTTTTTCCGGAAAATTTTTCCGAATGTTTCATCATTTTAATTATGACCACGGGAAAATCTCGGAAATTAAATGATGACGTTAAGGGGTAACACCACTGTAACGGCCTTACAGGAAGCGTTTTTTTTTTTTTTTTTGGCGAAAGAAAATGTGATAAACAAATAATACTTGCGGTCTTTATTGAGCATATATTTAAGTATATTGCTATAAATTTTTATCCGAAAATATTACAAACTGGCGACACTGTAGCAATTCTTCCGAAGCATGTCGAACCTCTGCGGCACGCAGTATAACTGTGCCCATTTTAATCTAAAAAAAGAATTTCGTTTTATTAAGTCTACATGAGTGTAGCTACTGAACCACGTAGGGAATTTTCGATAAGTTAATTTAAACAATATTTATTAACAAATAACTGTCTTAAAAAAAAATTGAACATTTTCAGTCACATACTCGGCAATTACTCACAAATCAATATTTCTAAAATCCCCTATGAGGTTCACTAGCTACACTCATCGAGATTTAATTTAAAAAAATTATTTTGTCCAGATTAAAATTGGCACAAGTTACCGCAGAGCACCTTAAGTTCAACATGCCTCGGAAGAATTTGCTGCAGTGTCGTCATTTTGTAATATTTTCCCATAACATTTTTTTTTGCAATATACTTCAATATATGCTTAATAATTACCCCAAGTATTATTTGTCTAAAACGCTTCGTGGCAGGCCGTTACAGTGGTGTTACCCCTTAAGGAAAATGACGTTTGCAAAAATTTCGGAAATTCATTATTTCTCAGAATTATGAGGGATCAAAAAATGTAATAAATTTTTTTTACGAAAATCTCATTTTTTTCATCTATAACTTTTCTCCGAATATCTCCGCAGCCTCAGGTCATAGGAAAAAGAGAAATTTCCGGAGAAATAAATGAGAAAACATGAATTTTCAGTAAAAAAAATGTGTTTTTGGGAAATAGACCAGTACTTGAATGTGTTTTAAATCATTTTTTGTCCGAAAATCTCAAATATGGTTAAAATATGAGAAATTATGAAAAATTTGAAGAAAAATTTGCCCTAGGGGCCCCTGCGGACCGAAGCCAGGAACGCTACCAACGGGACCATCTCCCCATGTACGTATTGCAAACTGGCTTGGTATTGGCACTGTACTGGTGCCAGAACTGCCAATACTGGCAGGCACCTGGTACTTGGACGAGGGCCAAGCCTTGCCCAAGTCGGAATGAGTATTGCGACAACGTTGGTTTGTTAACACCGGTCCAAGTTATGGCGGCGTGAATCGGCCCGACACTGTTTACGGGTATTGGCTCAGAATAAGTGCCCAGTTTTGGGCCAGATATCATTGCCAGTCTTGAGACAAACCCTAAATCAGTACTTTGCCGGTACATGCCCGTGTATAGACTGGGGACTTGGCTTAGTCTTGTCTCAGTACTGATGACAGAGCTGCTAATACTGGCAGGCTCTCAAGGGCCAAGCCTTGCCCAAGTCGGAATCAGTATTGAGACAACATTGGTTTGTTAACACCGGTCCAAGTTATGGCGGCGTGAATCGGCCCGACACCGTTTACGGGTATTGGCTCAGAATAAGTGCCCAGTTTTGGGCCAGATATTGTAGCCAGTCTTGAGACAAACCGTAAATCAGTACTTTGCCGGTATATGCCCATGTATAGACTGGAAACTTGGCTAAGTACTGACGGCAGTACTGGCCGGATACTGAATGCCAATATTGGGTGAGATCGTGTAAACAATACTGGCCCAATTCCGAAATGATAACACCGGTCCTCCGCTTGGCAAGCGTTGGCACCGTATTGGTGACTAGTACCGGCTGCCAATATTGGGCCAGAGTTGCGGCGTGTTCCCGGTCACCGGCATCAGATAAACATCGGCTGGTTGTCGAAAATATTTCCGCCGCAGTGTTTTTTTTCCTGATCGTATCTAAAAAAATATCTGAAATGAGAAAAATTTATTTGATTGCACCCAGTTCTAAAAATTATATTAGTAAACATTTGAATAATATTTACCATTCATAGGTTTGTACGTTATTGTCGCACTGAAGGATTTTTTCGTTATACCGTTCGCGCCTGGTTTCCCCGTGGCCGAGTATTTTTCCTGCACCGCCTTCGATATCAGGCCAGCGATCACATTGCGAATAACACCTTTTCCGTCGGTCGGTGAACCCATCAAGGATCTCATCACCTCCATCTAAAAAGAATTGAAAAATATAGCCACTTCCAGAGTATTAAGTATGAATTAAGATGCTCTTCTGTAATTTTACTTCAGCATACATAATTTCGGTCAAAGTAAATAACATTGTATTTACCAAAATGTTTTCTTTCCCCCTTGTCCTCCGAGACTCCCTGATCAAATTGAACAAATTCTTCAAAACAAATTATAGAATAAGTAAAGAAAATATAAGAGAGAGAGAGAGAGAGAGAGAGAGAGAGATAGCGCAGTCCCACAGCAAGTAAGGAACGGAGAGAAAATAAATGAATTATTTATTATGCCTTAACATGCAGTAGACAAAAAATACAAAATAAAATAAAAAACAAGTATAAAGAAACATTCTTTGTATATCTTACCTGGTTCACCTTATAGAACGTTCGAATTTTTATAGCACACATAGAGCACTCGAATTCGTTTTAGGACGAGAAAAATTAATTTATAATAATAGAAAAAGTGTACTGTATAAAAACGAATGGGAATAGATGAAAAGCACTTGGGGATTGAAACAAGTTCACACGTAGACGGCATGAGAAAGACTGATGCTCAACGCTGCCAAAGAAATCCTAATTCTTTGTTGACGTTGAGCGTGGATCAGCGTGTGGGTATATAGGTGCATATACCCACACGAAGTGTATACTTGCCGCGGAGGGACAGCATGCGGGAAGAAAACAATCTTCAACCGTGTGCGCCCGACGTAGCGAATGACCACTGACACACACGCATCGCGTCGAGGCATAACAATGTCTGCCTCGACGCAAGAAGGCACGAGAGCCCGTCGCGGCGTACGTTCAGAACGAACACGCGAAATAGTGAAATAAAATGACATCGTCTACTTAGCCAATTTATGGATATCCGTAAGGATACAGAAGAGTCCAGGGGAGTCTGTAATGGTTCGGGATTCTCTCCAAATTTTATAGCAACTTTACTTTTACAATACTTTGTGTAAAAAAAATTACCACAGTATATTGATATATGCAAAAATTAGAGCGGTTTGACATATTTCGAAAGTGTCCAAAATTCATAAAATTTAGACCATTCGACCGATCATTCCTAAATTCAATACCAGCCGTCCTTTCATGATACTCTATTTGTAAAAAAAAAAATTACAAAATTCTGAATTTTTTTGCAAATTAACGTGCACAGACATTTTTTTTTATTAAAAAATGCCGTTAAATTTGTAATTTTTTAGTTCTCTCGACAAAATTTGCAGGGAATAAAGAGATTGTATAGATTAACATCTGAGCGACACGGGAGCCCTTCAACCCAAACCGTTCTCGAGTTACAGACGTTATAATTTTACAGTGCCAGAACGTAGATGCGCGCGCATACGCACACAGACGCACATGCATGTAGACATTGTTTCTGAATATGCTTTTTCGAGGTTTTGGGACATTTTGAGGACGTTGATATCGAAAACTGAAAAAAAAAATGTTTTCATCCTCACAAAGTTTCTCTATAAGGAAGCAAAACTTACATTTTTCATTCAATCCATATTTTTTGGACTGGCACCGTACTGAAAAAATTGTCTGTCAATACCGAGGCAGTACTAAACCGAAGACTCGTTAACCAAGACTGGAATGGTAATGTTGCCACTGCTGGGGCAGTACTTCCAGCCAAGACCCACCCAACCTTTGTTACCATGACTGACACTGTACTAATAAAATTGTTTACTAATACTGGGGCAGTACTTAACCGAAGACTCGGTAACTAAGGCTGGCATGGTACTGTTGCCAATGCCGGAGGACTACTTCCAGCCGAGACTCAACCAACCTTGCTTACTAAGACTGGAACTGTACTAATAAAATTGTTTGTCAATACTGGGACAGTACTTAACCCAAGACTCGGTGACCAACACTGGCATGGTACTGTTGCCAATGCTGGGGCAGTGCTTCCAGCCGAGACTGAACCAACCTTGGTTACTAAGACTGGCACTGAACTAATAAAATTGTTTACCAATACCGGGGCGGTACTTAACCCAAGACTCGGTGATCAAGGCTGGCATGGTACTGTTGCCAATGCTCGGGCAGCACTTCCAGCCGAGACTGAACCAACCTTGGTTCCTAAGACTGGCACTGAACTAATAAAATTGTTTACCAATACCGGGGCGGTACTTAACCGAAGACTCGGTGACCAAGGCTGACATGGTACTGTTGCCAATGCTGAGGCAGCACTTCCATCCGAGACTCAACCAACCTTGGTTGCCAAGGCAGACACTGTACTAATAAAATTGTTTACCAATACTAGGACAGTACTTAACCCAAGAACCGATAACCGAGACCGGCACGATACTGATACTTTCAGTTGCCAGTGCTAGGGCAGTACATCCAACCAGCTATGGTTACCAGGACTGGCACCGCACTGATGAAATTGCTTACCAATACTGGGACAGCACTTCACCCAAGACTGGGTAGCTAAGACGGGCACGGCACTGATACGTTCAGTTGCCAGTGCTGGCGTAGTACTTCCAGCCGAGACTCAACCATACTTGGTAACCAGGACTGGCACCGTACTGATAAAATAGTTTACTATTACTGGGCTAGTACTTCAGCCAAGACTCAGTAACCCAGACTGGGACGGTACTGATACGTTCGGTTTCCAATACTGGGGCAGTACTGCCAACTGAGAGTCGGTCGCCAGGACTTGCACAACTCTGGGCCGTATTGGTAACTCTGGCGCAATACCGGCATTCGCACATGGGTCATCGGTTGTAGAATTTGTGCACTTTCTGGTACTTACGATTCGCGGCCGGATGGATGATTGGCTTGTTTTTGGGGATAATGCTTTATCGCTTGATGAAAGTATGAGAATTAATATAATAATACGAATATAAATATATTTTCGCTTACTTTTATGAATTATAATTTATTTGGCATAAGGACGGGTGTGAGTAAAGCGTAAACAATTTTTTAGAAGATAAGTTAGTTGTAATTTAGATTTATTATTATATTTAAATTAACGTAAAAACTACAAAAATAAGCGATCAGAGTGCGCGATACATTTTTTTGTATACATTAATAACGCAGAGAATCAAAAGCTAAATAAGCATTGAAATCATCTAAAAGCCTCGCGCGTGTCGTCGGGTGACGTCACGCGCGAGTTGTGCTCAGATTGCTTTTTCCCTCGAAGCCTTCGTTTCGGCTTGGCCGCACATGAACGTGTTCAGCGTCCATGTGTTGGTGCAGCGGCCGAAGGCACGGTCGGGAAACTTCGACCCCGCTCGGCTCTTGCCGAAGATGTCCGAGCGTCGCTCGCTCACGGACATGCGCTACTATGATTGTGCGATGGGCGCGTAAGAGACTAGAGAGGGGGTAACTTTTACGCGCGATCTGGCTGCACTGCTCGAGTCTAGTAATCGCGGGGTCGCTGGTTCGAGTCTCACTTCGATTTTTTTTTTTTTTTTTTTTTTTTTCATTTTTCTTTAATTCGCATACCTCCGTCATTTAAATATCCCGATAAATTTTTGTTGTATATAATCACATATTATTATATATAATTAATATAATATATCTATATATGTTTATATGTGGACAAAATCCATATATAGTTATTTATGTACAAAATTCATTATAGTTATACATAATTATATATTTTCTCATATATGATCATATAATATTTATATATAACAATAGGTGATTATTTATAAAAAAATAAATAAATAATCCCGGGATAAAAATCATAAAATGTATGCTAATTCACATATATGTAATTATAATTGTCAATGATAAATGCAAGTCTTATTTTTGATTATCTCTTGCTTGAAATTGCGAATAGGCGACGTAAAAATATCCAGTAATAATATTTACATAAACTCCCTTGTAGATTAATAGGAATATAAATATCAGGTTGATAAAAAAGTTTTGTCGCAAAAATTTTAAAAATGTCTTTGTACGTATTGACGCAATATGACATCGAGCTATGTCGAGAATATTCTAGAATGTTTTCTACTCTTCCGCGTGAGAGGGTATAAAAGGGCGAGCGCGCGTTCTAGTGGACAGAAATGGCTTCGATCTCGCAGGAGCAACTTCGAGCGATCATTTTTTACGAGTGGCGGCGCGGCACGAACGCGTATGCACAACTGCTAAAAATATACAGGATGCATTCAGCGAGAACGTAGTTTCTCATCAAACAGTCCAGCGTTGGTTCAATCGTTTTAAATCTGGAGACACAAGCCTTGAAGGTAAGGAACGTTCCGGACGACCGTCGACCATCGATGATGAAGCCTTACTCCGCTGCATCAAAGAAAAACCGGAAGCAAGTACGCACGAGCTAGCAAGAGAACTTGGCTGCACCCAACCGTCAATAGTCAATCACTTACACAACTTGGGATACAGGAAGGTTCTAGCTCAATGGATACCACACCGTCTCACCGACGACAATAAGAACTGTCGCGTGACCATCTGCCAGTCTCTCCTGCTTCGCCACCATCGCAAGGAGTTTTTAGAAGATCTTGTGACGGGAGATGAAAGGTGGGTCTTGTATGATAACAGAACGCGTTTAGCCTACTGGCTTCCTATCGGAGAAAAACCGCCACACCAACCGAAATCTGATCGTCACTCACAAAAGGTTTTGTTGTGCTGTTTCTGGGACGCAAAGGGAATGCTGCTTCACAATTTTCTCCCTGTAGGTAAGACGATTTCCTCTACACGATACATCGAAAATCTCCAGGAATTGGCAAAAGCTATAAGAAAAAAATGGCCAAGACGCGCGACTGTGCACCTTCTCCACGACAACGCGAGAC